>CM040240.1:59248879-59649499 GCA_022545495.1 Chrysanthemum lavandulifolium
GTATGAACACACAATCATTGTGTGTATGTTTGTGGTAAAATGGATTGTCTCAAAACGCTTTACACATCAAGGATAACATTTTAACCATCAAAATCCACCCGTAAACTAAAATTGATGAATTTTGAAAACTAGGGTTTATGAGTCGATTTGGGTTTTTTCCAAATGTGAAGTGTTTTGGTCCAAAAGATTGTTGGGTTATGTTTATATGATGTTGAATTGATTATATCCTTGCTCTATAACTACCCAGAAACACTGATTTATTCATAATTTGAAATTAGGGTTTAAGGTTCATAAGTTTGGGTATTTTTGATTCACCATGAGTTAGATGTTAAAACTTGGTCTATAAGATCACACAACATCTTAGAACTACCGTAACTGCTTGATGCAAATCCCATGGTTAGAAAACTTACGCGTAAGTCATAACCCTAGGGTTTTGACCCACGATATGACTTTCACGCCAGAATCGGGTTTATGAATGATTCATGCCATGTTTTGTTGATAAAATGAATGTTTGTGTTAATGTTGATGACTTGATGGATTTATTTCGTGCTTTGCTACGCTTAACACTCGTAATCAAGGTCATTAGACTCTCACGATAAGGATTACCCACGCGTAGTCAAGTTATGCGAAATAAATCCCACGCATAACTATAACGCGTGAAGGTTCTACAATGGACCACGCCAGATCCCGTGAAGGATAAGCGAACAAGGACCTCACGCATAAGGTCAACTCTTACGAGTAGCCTTACGCGTAAGGTTAATATATGCTCACGCATAAGCTCTCCACGCATAAGGTCTCCTTTCCCACGCTGTAACATTTCTTACGCGTAAGTTAGGATTCTACGCGTAAGTTTACGCCTAAGCATATATCATTCCTCGCTCACGCATAACTTTGCCAAAACTACGCTTAACCTCGGATTGACCTTCATGATGAATTGTTACGTGTACAAACTTGTAAATAATCTAATCATAACGTCACGAATCCAATAATGTCACCAATAAACTTAATCGTCTGATATGTTGTGAACAATAAGTGATAAAATAAACTTTAAAACTTAAAGTTAACTAACTCACGAGACATTTCACGACATCATTGAACTATTGAACATACAAGTGACTTAGGACTCAGAATAATCATTATCACTATACATTCAATAACTAGACAATAAGACCTTCGTTGACTAACATTATGTCTTTCGATATGTTGGTTCTTTTGGCTAATGTTATTTCGCATCACGACATGGTCGAACAAATGAATGTGGATGCACCAAGTTCTCTCCATTGCCGATATCTATCCTCATGGCTATCCAATGAAGATAGGAAAGAACAATCTCCGTGTTGACTTTGACACCCTCACTTGCTCAATCTTCGTGTTTAATTGCTATTGACATTTCGAGGACTCACCCTTATCGTAACATGCTTACTCACTCGCAACTGCTCCTCGAGATCTACATCCAACAGCTCGAACACTATGGAAAGGGTCAAAGGACAAACCGCCGCGTGACGGTGACTCAATCACAAACAAGTCACCATTACACCGCAGACTTGAGGGTCGTTCTCCTAATTCGATGTCGATCCAACCAAACTATATGCCACACCGTCAAGAGCTCACTCTCCAATTCTTAATCAATATCGGTTATGACGAGGCTACGTGAATAATCACCAAGCATTCTCATGTAGAGCTTAAGAGTATTCCTCAACCCCGAGAACACTCTACATGATCATCACCAAGTCTGCTTTCGGTCGTGACATGGCCATGAGCACCCTAAGCTCATGGAACCGCAAATATTCGGCATTGGTCAACAAGAAACACATCGCTATCGAAGCTCGATTTGGGATGACATGATGTCATTTCTCAACAAACTTGGCTCAAAGATTCCTTACATCGATATACTAAATTGTTGATCCAGAGAGCACTTGGACTTCATCCCGACATTCCCAAGAGGCTCAATGACCCCGACAATCACGACATGTTGACGGAACCTATTCTATCGTTAGAATCAAGGAAACGCCTACAAAGAAACAAGGTGTCAGGTCGCCGATTTCTTCTAATCAAGATGTCGAAAGCTCGAATCATACAAAAGGTATCCGAAGCAATGACAAGGCAAAGTTGGTCATCTCGACGAAAAGTCTTCGAACACATGTAAGGAGAACCGTAAAAGGAAGTGCCGAAGTGTCACAAGTACAGATAGTCAAAGGAATGTTCCAAAGAAGAAACCTATTCCAAAGAGGAAACCCACCCCTAAGAAGAAAGTTCCTTCTCAGAAGCCACTCCGATCCTTTCACTTGAACCGCAAAGATAGCTTAGGACGAGGACTCGAGGATGACACGTATGAAGAGATCACATTCTCTAAAACTTCAAAGGATGAAAATCCTCAGCACCAAAACCTACAAGTCCTCAAACTATTAAAGGAAGACTCGCACTTGTACCTCGTGATGAAAGCTCAAGATGAAGAAGAGCAATTGATCAATCATACAAGAAGAAGTTTCACAAAGTCGACACCTTCAAAAGGTCAAGAATTTGCTAAAGATCAAATGGGTGGCCCCGAGGTTCAAGTGGAGCAGCCCACCTCTCCGGATCCCGATGCGGTTAATCGACCGACAGGATCCGTGCCACCACTCTTCCGCAACAACAACAGATCGTGGAGGACACTATTGTGTATGATTTTGAGAAACAGACATCGAGAAAGAAAAGTCTAAGGATGACGAGGATGATTATACAAAGTTTCTTCTAGACAAACCCAACACACTCAAAGGAGAAAACCTCATAAACTCCTAAGGACATGAAGTCTCCTCATGTCTCCTCATCATCGGATTCTTCATCTCATTCATCACCACCACCATCAACAAAGTCAACCGATCATCATCCAAACCGTGAAGAAACCACCTAAATCTTGGATTTCAAACACATGCAAGAATTGTGAAAGTCACAAACAAGTTAGAAAGAAGGACATGCTCCACGTAAAACTTAATTGGTATGTCGACCAAATGCAAGACTTGAATGATGAGAATGACAAGATGGAAAGAAAGGAAAGCTATTCAGAGTTCATGAAGAGTCATCGAAAAGAGGAACCGAATGAAATGATTGAAGGTTACACTCAAAAGTACCTTCAGATATCGCTCCTAAAGTCCAAAAGGAACCGGAGAAGATAGCAAGAGATCAAACCCACAAGTTTCTTCTCGACATCGCCCCGTGTGACTAGAGAAGTATTTTCGCATAACTCACCCTAACATCGCCGCATTGGTTAAACATACAATGGCCAAAGAAGTCGATCTCTCGAACTGAAAGTTAATCGCTAAACTAGTGATGCAAATGTCAAAGCGATCCGAACGCTTACTCGGATGAAGCTAAATTTTCAAGGTCTACTTGCTTATCAACTCGATCATCATGCAAGGAGTCACCGATCAACCCAAACGACCAAGAGATGACGATGATAAGGATAAGGACTCGCACCTAAACGCCGAAGGGCCCGGGTCAATCTACATCTATGCCACCTCCTCCACCTCGGACTTCTTCTCAACATAAGTCTCCACCACCTCGGTCTTCACCGATAAACCTCGGGACGATTCCGAGTTACCACCCCGACTCATAAAACAGTGATTACTTTGAGTACACGGGTGGTAACGATGAAGAGGTCCTCGAGCCCCAACAACAACCCACCTCACCCAAACAAGTGCAAAACCAAGATCATCATCAAAGCCTTCTAAAAAGAAGAAGAAGACGACTCAACCGAGTCGTATCATGGCTAGATGACGATAAAACCAAGAGTTTGAATGGTTCTCAACACTTGTCAATCAAACTCCCTACCCCGATGAAGGTCAAGACTTGGTAGACGGTTCTACATTGAGCACGCAAAACTTTTGCAAGAAAAGTTCCATGTGAAGAAAATGACGAAATCAATTGAAGCGAATCAAGAATGAAGCATTCCAACTTCTCACAGACAGACCGAAAGCGCCTCGAGGTCGAATATCATCTTGAGAACATCGCCGAGCTATGTCTAACAACATGGATTGGCTCAATCCGAAGCAAACCTTGACTTCACACAAAGGGACAACCTCCATACTACACCGACAGACCAAACCTCTACCAACCATTGGCCAAGGCATTTAACCACGGATTCCTTCCGATACTTTTTAACAAAGACCTGGATTTTCTCTTACACGGAAGCGATGGTTCACGAAAATACGCTACATCATTGACTCTTCCATTCCCAATGGCTATTTACTCAAACCGATAGCTATCGAGGAACGCAAATCACTTGTTTTTCGACAACGCAAGCATACGACCAAGATGCATTGTATGGGATTCATCATTGGCCCGAACGCCAAGAATCTACTACGTGTCGCCGGTTCAAGTCTCAACATGAAGTGTATAGTTCCAAGGACATCGTGGCCATCAAACACATTGATCTCAAGTCTGGGACTACACATTCTTGAAGAATATCATAGTCAAACGACAAGATGAACAGACTATGGATTCTCCGAGGTCGACTTTGAGAACTTGTCCTCAACGACATCAAGACATGTACCTTGCCAAAGCATGTGGTCGATGAGACAATTTCGATCAAGTTCAACGTGAATTTATCAAGTCGGCTCTCATCTTCATTAGACGATCGTGATCAAAGAACGGTCAAGATATCCGATGGTCGTTGAATCATATCGTAAACGTAAACTTCACTCCACCACGCCTGATCTTCCCGACATCAACCACCACACAACTTACGCCATCAAGAAACCTTTCGGCGTTGTTTACCGCAGTGAACTTCAAGAAACCGCTTAATGGCATGTAGTGAGCTCCACAAATTCGGGATCATACCTTGAAGATGGTTAGGGATGGATTGGCATGATTGAAGGATATACGCCTAAAGTCGGGAATCCTAAGCGTTGGAACTCTCGTGAAAGGAGGGATGTGAGACGATCATCACCATGATTGATGAACGGTTGTTCAAGGGATCGCCTGTGACGATTGAGAGCTATGTTGGTGGTCGACCCAGATAAACATCACCGCTTTCAACGCCTGCACACACCGGGAACATCACCGCACTTCCCGGTACCCGTGAATTGTTTTCTTCATATAAATTTGGATGTATGATTATTTATATGTGGATGGCTTGTGCACACATAACAAATGTACAACCCGTAATTGTCAAGAAAGGACCCCGTGGTACGCCTCGCCACAATCCTTATAAAAGGAGCGAAGCTTCTTATTTTTGAGTAAAACCTATCAAACCTTTCACTTTTCAAGGTTTTGCTCAAAAACACAAGTACTTCCCCATATGATCTTTCAAAACCTCAACCGCTTATATCACTTGTCGAGGTGGAGTATTTGAATCAAAACTTTGTTCACAAATTGTTCATAGTGGTCATCTTCCCAACACTCAAAATGGTCATATTTATTCTCAAACGCTTCAAAAATAACATTTTATATGCCATTTTGAGGGGAAAATTTGTGTGATAAGAAATATGTTGTACAAAATGCAAATGAATCAGGTACCTCGGACTTAACCAACGAATCGACGGTACTAAATCGTTAGTAACTCGAAAAGACTTGTCCGGACGGGTAATAATTTCAAGCTAGTTCGCTAGTGATGTAAACGTGTCTCGCAAAGGATTTGTCCAAGTAGAAAGTACCATTCGAGAAACTCTTGATAGACATGAACTCTAACGGGTTTGACAACCTTTCAAGGTTTGTCTACACCTTCAAGGTAGTTATTAGAGCTAGTTGTCACCCAAAAGTCGACAATGTATCTCTTTAACTATGCAACGAACCGTGTCTCATGGGGATTGTCTATCTTCGATGGATCAATTCAAAAGTGCGCGCTCTTTCCTCACCGCATTTAACCATTTAAACTATTAAGCACATGTGAGGGGAGTATTTATGCAAAACTTCATCTCTCATCGTGGTTCAAACATGTTTTCATTAACAAACCCTTTGAGAGATATTTTCACATACAATGGTTTTAATGGCAAACATAGGTTAGTCATGGAGTTACAAGGTGACTAAGGTTAGGAATAACCGTTTTATGATCCGCCAGAGTCGGAGGGATCTACCCAAGGACACTACCATTAGTTAGTGTTAGAAGTCCTTAAGAATGATTATAAAAGGAGAAAATGAGAATCGGAGAAAGAAGGAGTTGAAGAATAAAAAGAAATGTAAAGTAAAGGGTGAAAAGAAATAGCCCTCCAGATTGTTCAACTTAGGCGCATAATCGGTTCAATTCATATGCTACCGGTTGTCACTTAGTGTCACCGGTATTGAAGATTAAAAGTCGTCATGGACCCAAAGGACGCATGCACTAAACCTTCTTAGCCACTCAAGTTTCTCTCAACGTAAGCTTGTTTCATTCTCACAGGAACCCTACGTAAACTATTGGCTTTCTTAGAGATCGCCGGTATTGAAAAGGAGACCCTCCCTAGTCTCCGCCGTAAAACCAAAACGCACTATTGAGTCTAGAGCCACGAGATTCATCAAAAGATCTCTTAGAACACTTGACATTTAATCACTTGATGATCAACAAATAAGATTATCATGATTCATATCGAGTCCTTCATGCATCTTAGCAATCAGAGAACATTTATGAGAGGTTCACATCCGTGATCCTCGGTGATTGAATGGAAACTCCCGCCAGGTCAACATCAAATGACCACCGACAAGAAGTCACTTCGTAACTCCCCGTGGATTACG
Organism: Chrysanthemum lavandulifolium; assembly: GCA_022545495.1. Lineage (NCBI taxonomy): Eukaryota > Viridiplantae > Streptophyta > Magnoliopsida > Asterales > Asteraceae > Chrysanthemum > Chrysanthemum lavandulifolium. The sequence goes on from CM040240.1 coordinate 59,255,564, forward strand.
CGAGTGTGTCTCATACGGTCTACTGATCAGAGGTGATGCTTCGTGTACCTCAATGACTATCTCGAATCAGATGTACTTGCACATCGCGTTATCTCACTTGTGGGACTCAGCTCAGAACGGCCTTTGTAAGAATTAGAGTTGTGTCTTTACACTATGTTGTTGACACTCAAGTTCAAACTTGTAAGTGCGGAAACCGCTTATTACTAACCGCTTGAAATGTTTTCTTCTTATGGAAGTCCGAGCGGGATGATCGTGTCGATTCTTCTCATGCTCACGCCAACATCATCACTAATGGAAGTTCTATTCAATGCAACAACAATGTAATGATTCTTCATGAATCAAAGAATCTACAAAGTCAAAGACTTACGTAACTTCATCACTATTGATTTCTAACGCCAAAAGCGTGTGAGCATGTGAAGAATGACGGAGACACTGGAGCAACAAGGCACTGAGGCGCATCGATGCGCATAACAACATACTATCACTTTCACCACAAAGAACAATGATCAAAGAACAAAGTTAATGATGACGTCAAGCATAACTGCTCAAAGATAACGATCTCTACACCTGGGAGATTGTTCGAATCAAGACAATTCCTCTCACAAGAAAGAAGAATGTCGAAGACGCCACAACTACTATTACATCAACGCTTTCACCGCTTACATTCATATATACTGAGGGGAGATTGTTGGAATCACTCCTAAACAAGATTTCAAGTATTTATATTTCATATGTAATAGGTAGCTTTGTTATGGCCTTTATGTTTGTTTAAGGTCAAGCTTATGTAGAAGGCCCATAAGCTTGATCCAAGCCCAATAAGGAATAGGGAAGGAGAGGAGTGTTGCCTAGCTCCTTGCCTATATATACTTGTAATAACCCTCACTGAGGGTTGGTTGTTCAAGTTTTCTTCATTCACATACATTACGCCTAACCGCTTCTTAGTTTATATGTGTGTGCTTGATACTTGTTCATCCGCCTTTATCTTTTCTCTTATAACTTGTGTTTGTAAAACTAGTGACCTAACAACCTTCTTCAAAGTGTGATCCCCAAACTTGTGAAGATCTCTACACGCCATCAAGCCATTTTTTGAAGTTCACCGTGATAAACGACGCCGAATGGTTTCTTGATGAGCGATATTGTGGAAGTCGGTTGATGTCGGGAAGGTCTAGGCGAGGTCCGTGAAGTTGACCGTCTGATACGTCGACTCAACGGCTAGTTGGAGATCTTCTACACGTTCTTTGATAACTATACTCGATGAAGATAAGCAAGGACTTGATGAATTCACGTTGTACTTGCTTGAGAATTGTCTCATGCGTCCTGTACTTTTGCAAGATACATGTCTTCAATGTCATTGAGAGACAAATTCTCAAAGTCCGGTTCACAGAATGCATAATCCCTTTCGTCTTGACGTTTGACCATGATATCCTTTAGGAAAGTGTAGTCCCATTTTGACGAAAGATCAACGTGCTTAATAGCAACGATCCCTTTAGTACTGTACACTGCATGTTGAGATTTTCGAACTGGCGACTCTTGTAGTAGATTCTTCTGCGTTCAGGCCAATGGTGAATCCCTTACAATGCATCGATGTTATCTTTGTTCCACACCGTTAGAAAACAAGTGGGTAGCCTTTTCTTCGATGGCTATGCGTTTGAGTATATTGTCACGGAATGTAATCGTAAGGGATGTAGCGTATTTCCTAGAACCATCGCCACCATATAGAAGAAATTCCAAGTCGTTGTTGAAGAAGTAGCGAAATGGAATCTTAGGTCGATCCGGGTCGGCCTATCATTGATAGTGGTTTAGACCAATCGATTGTATTATGGAGGTTGTCTCTTGTGGTAAAGTCGATGTTTGCTTCCGGATTGAGCCAATCAATGTTGTTAGACATGGCTCGAGCAATGTTTTCAAGGTGATATTCGACCTCGATGGCACTTTCCGAGCTATCTTTTAGCAGTTGAAAAGCTTCATTCTTGATTCGCTTCAACTCATTTCGTCATCTTCTTTACTCGGAATTTTCTTGCGAAGATCTTAGCATGCTCCAATGTATTACCGCTCACCGATCTTGACCTTCATCCGGGTAGGGAGTGGAATTAACAAGTGTATAAAACCTGTAATATATAGGATTTCACAAACACACTAAACAATAATCCAAGTATGCGTATAAAATGTTTAGAGAGAGAAAGTTCTAGTGAGAGAAAAGAAAGAGAGTTGGGAACTATGTGAAACAAAGAAAAATAGTATAGAAGCTCCAACACTCTACCTTGGGAGGTAGAGGGTATTTATAGTATCTAACAAACAAACGCCACCTACGGGCTGTGGATCAGGCATACAGTGGGTAAAGACCCGTTCGTCCTCCACGGTGATACATAATAACCTACTTATTAATATAACTAGACTACGACTACGAGCTTTTTAATGAATACATATACTTGAGGTGACCGACTCTTTAATGACTGAATTTTCTAATTCCTAACAATCTCCCCCAAGGGAGGTCACCTCAGTTTACAATGAATACATCCAGATATTACATTAGATTGCTCGAGGTTTCTTGATTAAGTCCTTTGCTCAGTAGCTCGTAGTCTTTGATTCTTCATGTTTTGCATATTTGGATAATTCAAGTGGAGGTCTTTAACTGATCCATGTGATAATAAGTTTAAAGCCATCATTGAGATCATCAGCTGACATTAATCTTTGACTCTTCCATTCTGGTGTTGGTATTATGTGAAGTTGTGACTTTTGGACCATCATGCTCACATTCTGGATCATGATGTATTTTCATCAGAGTAGCGGAAGCTTTAATTGATTCATGATATTGGCAGCAGAAAGGTAAGCATGGAATGTAAATATCGAGTCATTGATGCACTAATCATGATTTCTTCGAGATGAATGTGTTGAGTGAGCATGAGGCTATGGATTGACCGCTTCATTACGAACATTTGCAACGCGTCAGGCGATACACGCATATAACGCTTAGCAATAAAGTGCACGAAAGTGTCTTTGATCACTTCGTTGAATTGTGTACACGACCTACGGTTCCCCTTTGATCGATACGTATTGCACGTGATCGGTATAATTCCTAAGAATTTCCTTGAGTGGTTTCGCACCGCTCTCGTGTTCTCAAACCGAACGTCTCAAAGAAGACAACACAGAGTGAGTGAACCGGTGAATAGAGATTCACCGATTGATGAAAAGAGATTTGAAAACAATCGTGTATTGCTCAATAGAAATTGTTTTTGCAATACAACGAAGGTTTTAATGAAAATCAATTATCAATCATAAACACCTTTTGATTTGAAATATTCATACACGGTCGATGTGCTAATGAAAAGAGTTTATAAGCACAATGACCGGTTTTCAAAGGTATCCGTCAATCCATAACTCGAACTGTGATTGATTCAAAAGATTGAATCGCCCCATTGTTTATGTTCGGTTGTCACATGGTTGATCTATTGAATAGATCTCACATGCCACCTACCAGAGCTTGTTTGATGTTGGCTCGAAGGCTTTCCATCTTCATTGTGAATATGATTACATATCACTCGGATGTTCCGCAAAACCACAAGGATAATGCGTTGGACTCAAGATATAATCTCTTTCCACATTGTGTGAAGCAGAGAGTCTTCATTGAAAGTGTCCTAATGAGATTTATTGATGATCTCGTGGCTCTAGAATCAATTTGTGCATATTTTGGTTCCTATATCGGAGACTAGGGAGAGGGTCTCCTTCTTCAATATCAACAATCTCTAAGAGAGAGTCGATAGAAAATGTCGGTTCCCTGTGAGAATGAAACAAGCCCTTTTAGGAGGAACTTGAGTGGATTGGGAAGTTGAAGTGCAGTGCGTTACGGGGTCCATGACGTCTTGTCTTCAATACCGATGTTACCATGGTAACCATGAGTAGCATATGAATTGAACCCGGTATCTGCCCTAAGGTTGAATAAATGGAGGGCTATTTCTTTTCACCCTTTTCACATTCAATTCTTTTTCATTCTTCAACCCCTTCGATTGCTTATCGAGACTTCATTACTAGAACCTTGTTGGGTTTATTCCAAGACTAGCTCAATCTCGATCGCACTCTTCCCATAACTCACTTTTCTCCTTTTTCATCATACCTAAGGACTTCTACACTATCTAGTGGATTGTCCTCGGTAGATCCCTTCGGTTCTAGCGGATCATGGGAACCAATACATAACCTTATCATCCTTATATCACCATACATAAAGTAAAGTTGGTCGGTCTATTTGGTATTGTTCATCTGCCATTGGAACATATTAAAAACCATTTGAAAATCAGTCCAGGTACTTGTGATGTATTATCAAAGCATTTTGTACCTGAATTGTTTTTGATATTTTTAGAAAAAGAGCTCCCCCTCAACATGTGCTTCATGTATTTGAAATCTTTTGGCACACGGAGGCAAGAGGAAGAATTAACTTCTTTGATTTCTAATTTCCAAAAGATATCAACATCACTTCCCTGATCAAAACAATTAGATAAAGCATATTAGCGAAAGATGAGGTTTTCATAAGCTTGCTCCCCCTCAATATGTGCCTCAAAGTATGATAGAGTTAAGCACATATTAGAGGGAAAAGACTGCACATTGAAATAAAGTGATCACGTTTCAGATTTTTGTGGTTTAAGATAGATGCTCCCCCTCAACATGGTCATGGAGAATTTGAAATTGTTTGGCACATGTGGGAAGGAGAGCTTGTACATCCTTATAAAACCATTTACCAAAATATCAGTTTTAATTTAATTTAAATCACAAATTCTCCCCTGATCACCATTTTCAAATCTTTTGAGATTTGTGATATCTGTAGATTTAAATTAATTTTGAAAGTTTTTTTTAAGGAGAATTGTGACTTGATTATGAAAACGTTTTAACTGATAAGGATCGGATTTTGAGACTTTAAACTCCATTCATTAATCATGCATGATTGTCTTTTGAAAACATAGCATTAGCAAAGGTATTGAATCAACTGTATAAAGCATTATTCCTTTAAATTTTTTCAACACAACACCTTGCTCATTTTACGTGCCAATTGTTTGAAAAATAACCTTTTTAATTCGAATAAAATTATTCTCCCCCTCAATCAATGACACAAGTTGTTGATTGAGAGATAGAGATTTTGACAGATGATTAGCACAAATGATTTACACGAGGTATTTTCAAGGCAATTTAGTTTTCATTAGAAAGCAAATATTTTTCAGAAGAATCTTTAGACGGAAAAATATTTGGAAGGATAAACATTTGTCTTTTGGATGACAAACATTTGTTATAAGAATCAGAGCATGAGATTTTGAAAAATAAGATAAAGCATGGCTCTGTTCTTTTCTTTTAAAACGGGTTACTGCCTGAAATGACAATAAACAACCATTTTTCTCCGCCTTTTTTTTTTAAACAAAAAACTATGTGCATTTGAAGAACATCTAAAAACCCGTGACATTCTTTGAATGTCAACAAAAAGTCCGTAGATGATATCGAATAAAGAAAAACATGACAAAATAACAATATTTTTGGAAATTTTCAAGATTTTCTAATTTTTTTTTTTTTTTTTTTTTTTTGGATTTTTGAAAATTTTATATTTTTATATTTTCTTTTTGAGGGTTTTTCAAGTTTTGTATTTTGCTTTTTGAATAAATATATACAAGAGATAGATGAATAAAGACCTTTACTCCTCGTCTTCCTCTTGAAGACGCTTGAGTGTTTCCGGTTGTAAACTCTTTAGTCCAAGACGTGGAAGGATAAACTCAAAGCGTTCTCTAGGAAGAGCTTCGGTGAAGATGTATGTTAATTGGTATTCAGTCCTCACAAAGTAGAGTTCCACCACACCTTTTGCCACTTGTTCCTTGATGAAATGATGTCAAATGTCGATATGCTTTGCTCATGAGTGTTGAACGTTGTTGCATGAGAGAGCAATAGCACTTTTATTATCACAGTACAGAGGGATTTTGTTGAATTCAAAGCCATAGTCGATTAATTGAGATCTCATCCATAGGATTTGAGCACAACAAGATGACATGGCTATGTATTCAACCTCTGTAGTGGAAATAGAAGTACTCATTTGCTTCTTTGACGACCAGCTCACAAGCTTATCACCCAAAACCGAGCACCTCGGGCGTGCTTGACGAGTATCTTGAAACCCCGCATGATCCGCATCGCATATGATATGTCGTTAGTGACATACCGGTGTCCTTGGTACCAAAGTCCCATATTGATGGTTCCTTGGAGGTACCGAAGACCCGCTTAACCATTTCAAGGTGCTTTTGGTAGGCTTAGCACGGTATCTAGCACACATGCATACAATGAACAAAATATCAGTCCATCGTCGTGAGGTAAATCGTGATCCGATCATGCTACGATATTTCGTTTGGTCTACCATAATCCCCGAGTGGTCCCCATCCGGTTTAGTACGCTCAATCATGGGAGTGTCAACGAGGTCACTAGAATCAAATCCAAATTTCTTTAAAATCTCATTTGCATATTTAGATTGATTTATAAAAATGCCTCCGGATTTTGTGAAATTTGTAATCCCAAGAAAATGACATTTGTCCCATCATTGACATTTGAAATTTAGAACCCATTTCATTTGAAAACGGTCACTCTCATTGGGGTCGATCGAGGCAAAGATGATATCATCAAAATAAATTTGAACGTGAATTAAATGTTTGCTCGACTTCGGTGAACAATGTTGGATCAATCGCTCCTTTGCTAAAGCGGTGAGCGGAAGAAACTTTGATAGCGTATCATACCATGCCCTTGGAGCTTGCTTTTAACCATAAAGAGCCTTCTTCAAACGATAAACATGAGTAGGATGCTCGGATTCACAAAGCCTTCAGGTTGGTCGACGAGACGACTTCTTTAAGATCTCCGTTCGAAATGCCGTCTTTACATCCATCCGATAGACTACCATGTTCTTACTTGCAGATTAGCCAAGAAGATTTCGATTTCCTCGATTCGAGCAACAAGAGCAAATGATTCTTCAAAGTCGATGCCCTCCTCCCAACGGTATCCTTTTGCAACCAATCTAGCCTTATTCTTTAAAACATCGCTATGCTCATCAAGCTTCACTTTCAAGATCCACTTGAGAGCAATGATCATTGCACAATCTGTGGCAGGTACTAATTCCCATACATCAAGTCAATCAAACTCATGAATTTCTTCTTGCATAGCATTGAACCAGCTATCATCAGTCATGGCTATTTTAACATCTTTTGGTTCAGTCTTAGAGAGTACTGAGTTGAAGAAGCACCATAAGGCATCGGTTGCAAGTTGTTTCCGTGTGGATACTGATCGAGAGGGGTTTCCAATGATATTGTCCAGTGGATGATCATGAGTCCATTTCTAAGGTGTTCATGTGGTTGTTGTTGAGGAACTGAAGTAGGTGAGTCGATTTCTCCGATGAAGATGGTTCGATGATGATTCGAGAGCAAATATATTTTCAAGCGGAGCATCTTGAGGGAGTAGCAAAGGATTTTCTCCATCATTGATACCGACACATTTCCATGATGTACACTCAAGATTGATGATTTGTTGATGAGATCGAGTGATCGAAGCAGCGCTTCTTGACTCAATGATATTGAGGCGAAGGATTGACTTCATTCACGGGGATATGAGCGACCTCTGTTGTAGGGATTAACAGTTCATTAGCACTTGCCTCATAGTGTTCATCAAACATTGGATCAAACAATTTCTTCAAATCATCTTCGAAGGAGGTACATATGGAGTTCTTGGAGAGGAATTTGGTACAAGGATGAACCAATGGGACTGTTTTGAAGTGCGGGTCCAGGCTGGATTGTCGAGGAGCCATTTGACCGGTCACTCATCAAACGTAACGTGAATTTTTTCCATGATATTTGGGTTCTCTTGTTGTAGATTCGGTATCCCTTTTGTTTGGTGCATACCTACAAATACTCCAATGTCCGCTTTAGCTTTAAGTTTGCCTAAGTCTTGGCCCTCATTAGTTGGATAACACAATGCACCAAACACACGAAGGAATGAGAGATTAGGTTTTCTTTTGTGGACAAGTTCATATGGATTTTTTCCATGAACAGTGTGAATCGAGGATCGATTTTGTGTAGCATGCGGTGGCAATAGCTTGACCAGGAGAAACATTGGAACCTTTGAGTAAATCGGCATTGTTCTAGCGGCTTCCACAAGAGTTCGATTTGCGTCTTTCAACTACACCGTTCATTGAGGAGTTCGTGGAACACTTCTTTGATGGTTGATTCCAACACTTTCATAAAATTCACTAAGTTGTTTGTTAACAAACTCGGTTCCATTATCTGTTCGGATAATTCATTCGTTTTGTTAAGTCGAACTGCGCAACTCTTTGATGAGTTTGATGATGATATCGGAGTTTCATCCTTTAACCTTAAGAACTTGACCCGGTGAATCTAGAGTAATCATCAACCACAACTAACACATATTTCTTCCTAAAGATATTACGCACTCTTATTGGTCCACATAAATCCATGTGAATTGTATGAAGAACTTCGTAATTGAGTTTGTAGGTTTGGGTTTATGGGCATACTTCTTGCTTTTTCCCAATTGGCATCTTTGAACAAAGATGATCTTTTGTACTTGATCTAGGTAAACCTACAACTAAGTCCTTTACGGAGAGATCATTGATGGTGCGAAGTTCAAGTGATTGAGACGACGATGCCATAACCATGACTTTGTTTTCAAGCCTTTGACAACAAGCAAATTGGAGAAGACTTCATCATATCTTCGATAGAGATGGTGTATAGATTTGAACCACGTGTTCCTCTTAAAAGTTCCTTACCATCAAGTTCTCTAACGAAACAAGTATGTTTTCTGAAGGCTACTTCTAGATCAGAATCACAGAATTAACCAACAGAGAACAGATTATGACCAAGACCTTCCGCATAGTATACTCTGGAGATAACACTATCACCAACAACATAATCTCCATAACCCATAATTTCACCGAAATAATCATTCCCGAATCTAATAATTGCACCGAAATGATCATTCCGAATCTAAGTGTCCGATGAATTTGCTCACGAAGTTCATGAGCACGACCGGTCTCCGGTCATATGCTTGGAACAACTGAGTCCGGTACCACGTACGATTTGAACGATCTGCGATTGAACACGACAAGAATGGATATGGATAATTGGGATCCCCATGCAAGAATGGTTCCATTTCATTGGTAACAGCGATTGGAACACCCACATCAAAAATTGAAACATTCATATTAGACATAGAAGTAATGGAATCATCAGGAATAGATGCAATGCTGGTGTCTGATTTGACCTATTCAAAGTATGTTCACTTCTTAAAGGAATAGTTCTACCAGTAGGCATCCATTTTCTAGTGGGCATTGTCTTAGCAGATTGAGGACAGGGTCGATTAGTCTTTTGACCCAAAGGTATCCATCGATATCCAGTCTTACTAAATGTTCTTCTGTGGGTTTCCACCGTTTACTAATTTTCTTTCGTCTTGGCCTTTTAGCCTTCTTAGCATGATTTTTAGCATTAACAATATTAACTGGGGATTTGACAGCATGAGACAAAGCATTCACACCACATTCAAGATTAGTTACAGAAACCACACAATCATCATTACATGTTTTGCCAAATGTAGTAGAATTCGCATTAATTATAGTACGCTTAAAGCTAACACTAGAATCAACATGATTCGTTTTATTCAACTCAAACATAGTGTTCCAAGGGTGATCTACTACTCTCTTCCAGTGTGCATTTTTAGCTTGCGAGGTCCTATCATTCCTTGTGTTGTCTTGAGACTTTGACCTACTCACTTTAATTTCACTGATTACTCCTGTAGAGGGAATGGGAACATTAGTTGGTTTTGCTACTTTATGCATTTTCTGTTGAGATGTGCTGGGATGTGAACTATTTGAAGGCGCACTGAAGTTCATTTTATTAACACTGGAGGTGCTAGGATCTGAACTACTTGAAGGTATACTACAGTTCACATTCATAACATTGGGCATCGAATGTATTTCATACTTGGCACTAGGCATAGAGCACGAAATCAAAGGGTTAAGTCTCTCACCTAAGGACTTAGGGCATATAGTGACTAAGCATTCTAGAAGTTCTTGAGATCGTTTGGCGTATAAGCGTGCATGCCCAATTGCATTATCAAGTGGTTTCTCTAATTTATCCTCTTCAACAATCTCACGGAGACATTCTAGACAATCCTTAAAGGATGAGAAATATGTTTGAATTGCAAGTTTATTATTCCTAAGATGAGGAGGAACATATTTCATGAGACAAAGCATATTTATTACAAGCGGTACCTTTGATCCATCATTCTCCCATTGGTCATTGGCATTTTCCTTTTACACGGCTCTTGATTCTCAATTTCCTTTTGCAATGAAGCTATTTGTTCGTTATTTTTGTTACGAGTGACCTTAATTGACTCAAATAACTTATTGAAATGACGTTTAACCTTTTCATTTTCTTCTAGAAAGCTTTCGTTTTCCTTTTGTAAAGCATTTACTAAGTTTTGAAGATGAAAAGTTTGAGAATACTGAGAATCAAAAGGAGGAGGCATCTGGGAGCCAGTCACATTGTTCTTTTCACCCTTTAATTGAGAAATTTAGGCTTTCAACTTTCTGATCGTTCAACAATGAGCTTGAATCTGTTCATCACGTTTATGTATCTGAAAAAATGCATCAAACTCTGGAGCATCTGATGATGTCTTGATATTTGAGGTTTTGACTCTTTCTTTAAGATGTTGATATTTTAGTTGTAAATTAAAATGCTCAACTTCTAGTTTAGAAAAATGTTTTACCAAATTGTCGTGATCATCCAGATCAATTTTCTCATATAGTTTAGAATTAGTTTTTCAAGCTCAATGACACGATCATGGGAGACTTTCGAGCAACAGATAATTCATGAAATTGAGAAGCATTAATGGAACAATTTGTAGTGATGAAAACACATCTTGAGCAATACATTGAAATCGATTCTCATTCGATTATCGCAAGTTCTTCCTCTCAATCTCATTATATTTTAATTCTCGCTCATAGTCACTAACCTCAACTATCATTTCATCAAATTCCTTTTCCATTTCTTTGATATTTAAATCCATCCCTTTTAAGAATCTCAAATTGATCTTTTAGTTGTTTAAAGAAAGGCATGACCTTAGTTAAATAGCATTCTTTAGTTTGCTCAAACCCCTTTCCCTTTGAGAATCCGGTGGGTGTGATCCTTTTCTTACGTTTTCTCAAAATCAACAAATAATTGAAAATGACATATTGGTGATTAAAGTCTTGCTTTTAGTGGCAATAGTTCTAGGGACTAGATGCATTGGTGTATTAGGAGGATACACGTGGTCAAGGCATTTTCCTAAAGGATGGGTTTGTTACAACAAGATTCTCTACTTTTGCTTGTCTAAATCCTTCTTCCGAACACTTGTTCGGGTGTTAATCTTGTTTGAGGCTTAAACTTATTCGTGGAAATCCAATTTTCCTTTTTGTAATCATGGGGTTTATGCGATATGTTATTCTCCTTACAAATTGGATTTTCTAGCTTCTTATTCATTTTCTCCTAGATGCATCATCTAATTCTCTATCTTCCTCAAGACACTCGGAGCAGACTAGGTTTTCGCTCTAGGCTTAAGGATTTCATTTCCATCATAAATTACCTTATGAGCAATTTTATCCTTTTGATGACCTCGGATTTGGTTCCTCAACAAGGGAATGCTATGCTTATCGCTTAAGACTCTATGCTTAGTGATCAAGTGAGCGATCTAAATGGTGTTCCTTACGCATAACTTATTTTCAAGCTTGTTTTCAAGGTTTTAGATTGGAAAATCATTCAAAAGTTTTGATTCCTTAGCATTGAATTCTTGCTTAAGCATTTTCACATTTTCTTGAAGTTCTTGTTTTTTCTTAGCAGTTTTAGAAAGCTTTTCTTGTAAGGAGTTTAACTATTGTTTTAATACTTCTTCTCTAAAATTACTTTTTTGAATAATTGTACGCATTTGGTCATCCATTTCCTGCTCACGTTTGGTTAACTCAAACTTAGCCCGCTGTTCATAGATAGCAACTTGTTCTTTATAGACATTCAGTTCAGAGATAACAGAATCATCAGGAATACATGCAGTGTATTCATCAAAGACATAGTCATTATAGACTGCGGAAGATGCATTGCTCGATACAATCTCACTTTCACCTTGTTTCACATATTGATCATATGGGACAATATTGCTATTTCCCTTATCATCAATATCTGATTCATAAGTCTCAAGAGATTGTACTTCATTAAGCATATTTCGCTCATCAACATCATCATACAGTTTTAATACCTCTGAGATGATTGATTCTTTGGATGGACCAGCTTGCTGTGTTGATGAGGCCTTAGGAGAGACCATTGGAGAAATGCTAGCCATGAAAATTGTTTGTGCAGTAGGTTCATCATCAACGTCAGAGTCGTATGCATCACAGTCAACGACTTGGAAAGCATTCTTATGATTGTTACCTAACTCATGAATTGGTTGTTCATCAACATCAAGATCATAAGTTCTGGCATTTCCCTCAGCAAGAAACAACAATTCCTCTTCATCCAAGACTGCTCCATTATCTTGAGCTTGAACAAGTAACATCTTTTCTCTGAAGTATTATGCATTCTGAGGACGTTTTGGCGATGTGCAGTTCCTTGCAATATGTCCCTCACCTCCACAGTTGTAGCATTTAATCGGCTTTCCTTTTCCTTGATTTCCATTCCTTCCCCTATTCAGATTTACCACATATCCTCTACCGACTCCACCTCTTCCTTGTTCGAACTGCCTTTATTGAAATGGCTACACCACAACCTTCCCATCTCTGACGGTGGCTTGATTATGTGGATTGGATGCTGTTCTGAGGTTGTTGTTGGTGTGTGGGAGAGACTTCATGTTTTGACTAATCATGAGAGCCAGTTGATTGATGAAGTTTCCCACACCAGCATCAGCATTAGCATAAGCTTGTTTGAACATTGGATCAGGAATGAGTTTGTGTTTACCATTACCCATGGGTATGACTTGAGATGCTTTGGTGGTGATACCAACATTGGTGTATAAAGCTGTAGAATCATTTGGTGAGCTTGATTCTCCCTGATTGGTTTTGAATTGATCCAGAATCCTTTTCTCAAACATAGCATGCCTCTCATTCTGAAGAAGAAATGCATACAATTGCTCATAGTTTGTATTCTTCAACCCTTTAGTGAGCTTCACAGACGTGACAAACTTGTGCCATTCGGGATTCATGTTGTTAACAAACTTTGAGTTCGGTGAATGTTAGGCATGGTCATTCGATGTTCCTCATGTCATTCACTAGCTTATGGAATCTCACGTAGTACTCATAGACACTCTCATCCGGTTTCATCTTGAAGTGCTCAAACTCATCATATAGTTGTGATTCTCTGTCTTCACAGATTAATTCGAGATCCTAAGAGAAGCATCTTGACATTATCCCATCTGACCTTTGCTTGATGTTGTGATTGATAAGCTTGTAGATGTCTTTTGGAAGACCTTGAAGTACAATGTTAGAAGCCACGATATCTCGCATCAAATCTCTTTTCTCCTTATCATTGAGCTCATCATACATCTTAGGTCCATTTATTCCATAGATCATTGTTCCATCGGATTTGTATCAATTAAGTCTCGTGGTAGTCTCAATCGATGAGGTCCTTCATCGATTGACTTGATGATGTTGACTCCATTTTCTTTTCCCAAACGGTACAAACGGATTCGTTGTGCCCATGAATCATAATCAGTTCTATCAGCATAGGTGGGCGAGTATCGAGGCCCGCCGCTGAACGCCCTCGACTATGGAAGAGGCAATAGTAGGAATGATGTTTGCCATGATAACAAGTTCTACGGGATTTTACTATTCTTTGATAAAACCGGGAAATTGATTCTTTCACGGGATTTTACTAAACCAATAGAACAACCGTAAGAATGTAGTATGAAGAAGTAACAAGTCTAAACAGACAAGTCACAAAACACTCAACTCGCTTAGTAGTCAACTCGCTAAACACCCAACTCGCTCACAGGAACAAGTCGCTTAAGTAATCAACTCGCTCAATAGCTAAGTGGCATAAGTATCAACTCGCACCACAATCAACTCGCTTAATGATACAAGTCGCTAAATAGCCAACTCGCTTTAGTATCAACTCGCAACACAATCAACTCGCTTAAAGAAGCAAGTCGCTTTAGGAATCAACTCGCTTAGTAGCCAAGTCGCATATAACAACTCGCATCCAGTAACAAAGTGTCACACCCCCAAATTACCTGTTTTGCAGCGGAATGGAATTCCTGGGGATTGACTGTCATAGCATCACAATCACATTTATATTGAACGACCTAAAGTGTCGTTTGGAAAATACATCGTTTGATTTAATAAAACAATCAGAGTTTACAAAGTATAGGTCCCAAATGAAAGTTACTATGTACGGAAATAAATTTGATACAATCCAAACGATGTTTTAAAGTGCATAAAATCCCTGTTAGACGCGTCGTCACCACGACTCTATGATATGTCCATATGCATGCCATGAAGTGAATGCCTTAGATACCGAGATAAAACATGCTAAAAGTGTCAACACAAAGGTTGAGTGAGTTCATAGAGTTTGTGTTGAAATGTAAAGCCTTTCAAAATCGTTTATGCAAGAAAGGCATTGTAAATCCACTCGGCCCAAGTTCGCCCATACAAAACTTGCAACTGTGTGTTCACAACCCACCGCCAAAATATGTATAGTTTATGTTCAAGCGCATGATGTCAAATGAATTCACATAATAGTGCGTATATTAATGTATTAATAGTTACTTGACATAACACATATGAGTGTTGTTCAAATTGTACCAAGACATTTAGCTCAATGATAATACCAAGACATTTAGCTCAATGATTATACCAAGACATTTAGCTCAATGATTATACCTAGACATTTAGCTCAATGATTATACCAAGACATTTAGCTCAATGATTATACCAAGACATTTAGCTCAATGATTATACCAAGACATTTAGTTCCATGATAATACCAAGACATTTAGTTCCATGATTTATGATATAGAATATGACTAAACATTCAGTTCAGATAAACATATAGTTTGCAAATAGTCATGATTGTCATAAAAGTTGATGAGCATGTATCTCCCCCCAAAAGTAATTCAAAACAATTAAAGAGTAGGGGCTATGACTCACTTGATGAAGTGATGTGATGACAAAAGTGAGCACCTTGAAATGTAGCGTGAATCTCTAACTCGAACCTATTATGAATGATATGATATATGATAAGTTACAATGTAATGTTATGCATACAATTCATACGATATCTATACCACTTGTGAATTTTTGAAAATAATACTTATCGTCGAAAAATAATCTTATAATGTCTTGACACTTTATGAATTACTTTACAAGTATTTACGTCAAAATGACATCCTACAATAGTTATTTAATGATTTATTATGAAATTATAACCTTTCGTCGTAAAATAATGTCGTTAAAAATTTCATGAAAGTGACTAAAACGGCCTCACAAAGCTAGTCGTAAAATGGTGTACGTCGAGTGTTAGGAAACGAACTCAACGGTTTTGGGAAGCTTGTATCATTATCTCAAAGTTTTAGCATTTAAATTTTTATCCTAGAGGTCTCGATCATAGAGAAAAATATAGGTTAAGTATGGTACTTGTGTGTTTAAGGGTGGTTTCGGCAAAGTTTGAGTGACTATATTTCATTCGTTACAACTTCGCTAATCAAACGGTCGGACATTTTGGAAAATATACTTGGCGATCTCACTTTTACTAGAAGACATCACTTTATAAAAGTTCTAAATCAATGTTAAAACAACCTTCAACTTGGTCTCTAGTTTTGCCGTAAAACTTGCCTATTAGAAATTTAATAGTTTTTCTTATATAATGAAGTTACGACAACTTTTGTAAACGTGTATAATTTAATCGTTACAAATCCGTTTTCTCGTTTTAAAGGTCCTTAGCTTTCTATCAAGTATACTAACATATTTTGTCAAGTCGACATAATTTACAACGCCCAAGCTTCATTTTTGACTCGTATAAAATAACAATACTTCTTGAAATTTCGAAAATTATAGTTTTAAATCGCCAACTTGAAAAATTCATAACTTCTTCGTTATAGCTCCGTTTTAATCCGTTCAAGCGCCACGTTTCGTTTTAAAGTATATTTTCTAAATATCTAGGCCAAAATTTTTACCTACTGTCGGATTTTCCAAATTTTGAAAATAAGGACAGACCCTTTTGCAAACTTGTCGAAATGAGTTTTTCTCGCGCCAAACCTATTCTAACCCATTCAAAACAACTCCAAGCTATTCTAATCCTACCATACACCTTCTTAGGGTGTCATGGGTTCCTAGACATCACTAAAACTAATATATAACAAGGAGTAATTATAGGATGAATATATATATATATATAACACTTATAAACCTATAAAAGTAAAAGTATAAACATCACATAACTTGCATGTTTTACTTGTGCATAATAAAATGAACATAGAAATGAATATGAAAAATAATGATATGTATGAAATGCTTACTAGTAATTGATGAGGTTTATGAGAACAAAGGATTTTTCCTAATCACCCTAGGTTTTTATTTCAAAACCTATACAAAGAGTGATACTAGTGTGTTAAAACCTTGTCTTGAAAATTATTGTGATGATCTTCCTTGGTCCTTAGGGTGGCCGGTTTTGCAAGAGAGAAGAGAGCAAGAGTTTGATCTTTTTACTTTGAAAATGAATGAGTGAATTATGTTTGGTTAAAGTAGTATAATACATACACTTGTGTAAGATATTTAGCAAAACAAATGAATCACTCAAATGACTCACCCTCCCTTGTCGACAAGGGAGGTTAGTCATTCTCTTTTATTATTATTTTTTTTAAAATGTATAATGTAATGTTTAAGTATAATTAAATGAAGATAAATGATAAGTTGTAGTCACATTTGAGTATATAGGGTAGCGTTAGATAAAAATAAATTTTTACGGGTCAAGATAAAATATATTTAGGTCATAAAAATTATAAAGATACATTTCTTGCAAAAATTTGAGTGAAATAATAATAATCGTGTAATATTTAAGAAAACCGTCGTAATTATATAAATATAACAATTTATATACAAAATAAATTTAAAACACTGGGTAAACTCATAATATTATTTTATAAACTTAATATGAGTATAAAAATATATCGGGATAATTTTTGGAATTAATGGATCAATTGTTCAAAATAATTAATTACGCGATAACGTTTATTTAATATGAGAATTATACGTTTAACGTAAAATGCAAAACCATGCATGAACTAATATGATGACAATGATGTTAATGAAATGTAGACTAAACTTAGTCTATATGAAATGTCCTCGATGATATGATCATGAATTCACAGCTAAACCATTATGGTTACGTGAATTTGATGCTCGTAAACCCAGTTTACGATAAACGATAAATGATGAAGCATGAATAATGTTTTGAAATATGACCTGAAAATACGAGTTGTCACATTCACCCAACCAAAAGGAATTCATCCACGAATTCGGTTCGTGTTAGTCTATCGATTTTTTTTTTTTTTTTTTTTTGTGATGAATAACGAGGAGAGAAGACATGAAGAGGTGTCGTTACGGTTATCGGTGATTGAGAGCGTATAAAACATCATAGTAGAGAAAATATCGGATGAATCTCCCACGAGTAACACTTTGACCTTGGGATATGTGAAAATTTTGCTTGCACTAAGATTTATAAATAACTGCTCCCAACATAACATGATCCCTCCAGAATTAGACATAGTTAGCTAGGCTATGTATAATTAAGGAACGATAATGTGACGTTCGGTTTAGTTGTTATAACTCTCAATGTTTACAGAGATCTAAACCTTGTAAGTGATAACGAATCAGAAGGAAAAGAAAGTACGATAGATGAGAATATTTTACAACAAGTGGTTTTTCAAACAGTAATACATCTTAAGTAATAAGATCCGAATACGATGGAAGACATAAACTTAGTACATAGGGACATAAACTGTTAGTTCCTAAACTTCTTCAGTCTGTCGCGTTGTTGGGATCCTGTTGAACTTCTCCTCCTTCTAACATGTATGCTCTCTCACGAGCACCCTCAATTTGTTGACCTTGGTTTTGAGGACATTGATTTCGATAGTGTCCTTGCTCTCCACATCCGAAACATGTAACTATGGTCTTGCCTCTACAATTCCTGGCATGGTGTCCTAGTTTTTAACACTTGTAGCACTTAACAGGGCAAAGACCCGAGTGATGATACTTACATCGATTACATAGTGGGTAGGTTCCAGCATAACCTATGCCTTCTATTGGTGCAGCAACATAAACCATTGCAGCTTCTTGCCTTCTATTCTGTTGTTGATGATGGTTAGTGTTACGGTTTTGGTTGTTGTTATTATAACCTCCTTGGTCATTTTCCCATTTTCTTTTGTTGTTTTTGATTTGGTTATCGTTGTTGTTGTTGTTTCGGTTAGTGTTGTAGTTGGTGCGGTTGTTGGTATTGTTGTTACGGTTGGTGTTGATAATGTTTCCTCTCTTTACTACTTGTTCCATGAGCTTTTGAGATACTCGAATAGATTCTTCAATTGTTTGCGGATCAGAGGAAATCACATCACCTTGAATAATCTCGGGAAGTCCTCCAATGAAAGCCTCTAGTAGTTTTTCGTTGTCCGAAACCATAGACGGACATAACGCAGCCAATTCTTGAAACCTTCGAATGTAGGTCTCGATGTCGTACCCAACAGTTACTAGTTCATAAAATTCGGTCTCCAACTTTTTCACCTCCGTACGCGGACAATACTTCTTTGTTAACAAACCTTTGAATTGCTCCCAGGTGAGCTTGAAAGCATTTTCCATTCCCATTGGCTGAGCATACGAGTTCCACCAAGACATTGCCCCATCAAGTAGTGTACTCGTAGCAAACTTAACCTTGCTATCCTCCGGGCAATTACATAACAAAAACACAGACTCCATTTTCTCGAACCATCGAACCATGGCAGTGGCCCCTTCAGTGCCCTTGAACTTAGTGGGATCTCCACTTTTAAAATCCTTATACGAACAACTTCTAACCCCGGACCCTCCTGCAATACCTCTGCAAGAAGAAGAAGCCTAACGGCTTCACTTCTCCGGCAATTCTAGTAGCCCGCGATTTGCATGCAGCGGTGGCATTAGCTGGCGGCAACAAGATTAGCTGCGACCTCGGTGGCGATGGCGAGTCTAGCGGCTTTAGCGATGGTCTGCGACCTCGGCAACATTGGCAAGTCTAGTGGCTTCGGCGAAGAGCAGCCTCAAGAAGATCCGCCATTGCTGTTGCCCTTTCGGTCCTTAATGCATTGGCTATACTATCCTCACAAACTTTTGCATAGCCGCTTGTGTCAATTCGGTGTGGCTTTCTTCGGCACCATAACTTCTTCAAAATAAGAGGAAAGGTGAGATGTAGCAAAGTCCTATGTCAAAAATAAGCGCTCTAAAGAGATGTGATATAAGGTGATAAGTTTGAGGTTATTTTTTCAAAATAATCGACGGTTTCCTAAGAAATGGGTTATGAGACGTCGTAAGTGTTTCAAATGTATGATGGTTTAGTGACTTAATGTGTGAATAATGTGTAACTCGACATGTTAGTGGTGAAACAAAGGAGTGTGAGTGACTTTGCCCTACTTAAAGGTTTATCTCGGCATTCTACGTTATCGGTGATGAATCAGTTGATATTAAAATTGCGATAGGGAATGACAAAGCATTCTCCACATTAGAGTATGAGGAATTGATAATGGGATGGGTAATTAAAGGCATCCATGTGACAATCGATGTGAAATGAAAGTAAATAACTCGAGAAATGTAACGTATAAACCGCATGTAAAGTGAATATGCACTTATGATGAAATGATGAGATGCTATGATGATGTAGTTATAGTCTAGGGTCAATGATGCAACCTAGTTCTCTATAACTGAAGCTCTGATGCCAATCTGTCACACCCCAAATTACCTATTTTGCAATGAATGGAATTCACGGGATTGATTGTCATAGCATCACAATCACATTTATATTGAACGACCTAAAGTGTCGTTTGGAAAATACATCGTTTGATTTAATAAAACAATCGAGTTTACAAAGTATAGGTCCCAAATGAAAGTTACTATGTGCGGAAATAAATTTGATACAATCCAAACGATGTTTTAAAGTGCATAAAATCCCATTGAGCAGCGTCGTCACCACGACTCTATGATATGTCCATATGCATGCCATGAAGTGAATGCCTTAGATACCGAGATAAAACATGCTAAAAAGTGTCAACACAAAGGTTGAGTGAGTTCATAGAGTTTGTGTTGAAATGTAAAGCCTTTCAAAATCGTTTATGCAAAGAAAGGCATTGTAAATCCACTCGGCCCAAGTTCCGCCCATACAAAACTTGCAACTGTGTGTTCACAACCCACCGCCAAAATATGTATAGTTTATGTTCAAGCGCATGATGTCAAATGAATTCACATAATAGTGCGTATATTAATGTATTAATAGTTACTTGACATAACACATATGAGTGTTGTTTCAAATTGTACCAAGACATTTAGCTCAATGATAATACCAAGAATTTAGCTCAATGATTATACCAAGACATTTAGCTCAATGATTATACCAAGACTCAATGATTATACCAAGACATTTAGCTCAATGATTATACCAAGACATTTAGCTCAATGATTATACCAAGACATTTAGCTCAATGATTATACCAAGAATTTAGTTCCATGATTATACCAAGACATTTAGTTCCATGATTTATGATATAGAAATATGACTAAACATTCAGTTCAGATAAACATATAGTTTGCAAATAGTCATGATTGTCATAAAAGTTGATGAGCATGTATCTCCCCCAAAAGTAATTCAAAACAATTAAAAGAGTAGGGGCTATGACTCACTTGATGAAGTGATGTGATGACAAAAGTGAGCACACTGAAATGTAGCGTGAATCTCTACCTCGAACCTATTATGAATGATATGATATATGATAAGTTACAATGTAATGTTATGCATACAATTCATACGATATCTATACCACTTGTGAATTTTTGAAAATAATACTTATCGTCGAAAAATAATCTTATAACGTCTTGACACTTTATGAATTACTTTACAAGTATTTACGTCAAAATGACATCCTACAATAGTTATTTAATGATTTATTATGAAATTATAACCTTTCGTCGTAAAATAATGTCGTTAAAAATTTCATGAAAGTGACTAAAACGGCCTCACAAAGCTAGTCGTAAAATGGTGTACGTCGAGTGTTAGGAAACGAACTCAACGGTTTTGGGAAGCTTGTATCATTATCTCAAAGTTTTAGCATTTAAATTTTTATCCTAGAGGTCTCGATCATAGAGAAAATATAGGTTAAGTATGGTACTTGTGTGTTTAAGGGTGGTTTTCGCAAAGTTTGAGTGACTATATTTCATTCGTTACAACTCCGCTAATCAAACGGTTGGACATTTTGGAAAATATACTTGGCGATCTCACTTTTACTAGAAGACATCACTTTATAAAAGTTCTAAATCAATGTTAAAACAACCTTCAACTTGGTCTCTAGTTTTGCCGTAAAACTTGCCTATTAGAAATTTAATAGTTTTTCTTATATAATGAAGTTACGACAACTTTTGTAAACGTGTATAATTTAATCGTTACAAACTCCGTTTTCTACGTTTTAAAGGTCCTTAGCTTTCTATCAAGTATACTAACATATTTTTGTCAAGTCGACATAATTTACAACGCTTAAGCTTCATTTTTGACTCGTATAAAATAACAATACTTCTTGAAATTTCCGAAAATTATAGTTTTCATCGCCAACTTGAAAAATTCATAACTTCTTCGTTATAGCTCCGTTTAATCCGTTCAAGCGGCCACGTTTTTGTTTTAAAGTATATTTTCTAAATATCTAGGCCAAAATTTTTACCTCTGTCGGATTTTCCGATTTTGAAAATAAGGACAGACCTTTTGCAAACTTGTCGAAATGAGTTTTTCTCGCGCCAAACCTATTCTAACCCATTCAAAACAACTCCGAAGCTATTCTAATCCTGCCATACACCTTCTTAGGGTGTCATGGGTTCCTAGACATCACTAAAACTAATATATAACAAGGAGTAATTATAGGATGAATTATATATATATATATATAACACTTAAAAACCTTAAAAAGTGGTATAAACATCACATAACTTGCATGTTTTACTTGTGCATAATAAAAATGAACATAGAAATGAATATGAAAAATAATGATATGTATGAAATGCTTACTAGTAATTGATGAGGTTTATGAGAACAAAGGATTTTTCCTAATCACCCTAGGTTTTTATTTCAAAACCTATACAAAGAGTGATACTAGTGTGTATAAAACCTTGACTTGAAAATTATTTGATGATCTTCCTTGGTCCTTGGGGTGGCGGTTTTGCAAGAGAGAAGAGAGCAAGAGTTTGATCTTTTACTTTGAAAATGAATGAGTGAATTATGTTTGGTTAAAGTAGTATAATACATATACTTGTGTAAGATATTTAGCAAACAATGAATCACTCAATGACTCACCCTCCCTTGTCGACAAGGAGGTTAGTCATTCTCTTTATTATTATTTTTTAAAATGTATAATGTAATGTTTAAGTATAATTAAATGAAGATAAATGATAAGTTGTAGTCACATTTGAGTATATAGGGTAGCGTTAGATAAAAATAAATTTTTACGGGTCAAGATAAAATATATTTAGGTCATAAAATTATAAAGATACATTTCTTGCAAAAATTTGAGTGAAATAATAATAATCGTGTAATATTTAAGAAAACCGTCGTAATTATATAAATATAACAATTTATATACAAAATAAATTTAAAACACGGGTAAACTCATAATATTATTTTATAAACTTAATATGAGTATAAAATATATCGGGATAATTTTTGGAATTAATGGATCAATTGTTCAAAATAATTAATTACGCGATAACGTTTATTTAGTATGAGAATTATACGTTTAACGTAAAATGCAAAACCATGCATGAACTAATATGATGACAATGATGTTAATGAAATGTAGACTAAACTTAGTCTATATGAAATGTCCTCGATGATATGATCATGAATTCACAACTAAACCATTATGGTTACGTGAATTTGATGCTCAGAACTTAGTTTACGATAAACGATAAATGATGAAGCATGAATAATGTTTTGAAATATGACCGAAAATACGAGTTGTCACACAAAGCTACTCGCTTTGAGGAAATGTGTATCCAGACTCAACTCGCTTTGTACAAATTTCAAAAGTAACCACTTTGTCAATCAAAACAACCTAACCACGTTGATTTATGCCTTCCAATTCAAAACATAAACACATATGATGATCCTAAACACAAAAGTACAAGCAAAATTCCAACTTTAACACTAGAACTTGTCCAAATGAATCAAACTCTTCTAAACACTTAATACCCCAAAACCTTATAAATCCACCAAAACAAAGAGCATGAAATATGAGTGATCAAACCATGGCTCTGATACCAATTGTAATATATAGGATTTCACAAACACACTAAACCATAATCCAAGTAGGCGATAAAATGTTTAGAGAGAGAAAGTTCTAGTGAGAGAAAAGGAAGAGAGTTGGGAACAATGTGAAACAAAGAAAAATGGTATTGAGCCCAACCCTCTACCTTGGGAGGTAGAGGTATTTATAGTATCTTACAAACAAACGCCACCTACGGGCTGTGGATCAGGCATACAGTGGGTAAAGACTCATCCGTCCTCCACGGTGATACATAATAACCTACTTATTAATATAACTAGACTACGACTACGAGCTTTCTTATGAATACATATACTTGAGGTGACCGACTCTTTAATGACCGACTCTTTAATGACTGAATTTTCAAATTCCTTTGTGTTATCTTAGTCTAGCCATGATACGACTTCAGTAGTAGGCGCTTTCTTCTTCTTAGGCCTAGATGAAGATTCTGGTTTCTTAACTTTGTCGGGAGAGGCGGGTTGTTGTTGGGGCTCATGGAATTCCTCATTGTCACCACCCGTATACTCAAAATAATCATCGGTTTTCTGATTCTGGGGTGGTAACTCATAATCCTGAGGTTTATCAGTAGAAGAACGAGGAGGATATCTTTGCTGAGCAGGAGTCCTTTGAGGTGGAGGTAGCATAGAAGATGGTTCACTAGACTGTCTTGGACATTTAGATTGATTGTCCTTGTCCTTATCCTTGTCTTCATCGTCTCTTGGACGATTAGGCCTTTCAGCTTCTTCTCGGCATGCGGATTTGAGTTGGTATTCAAGCAACGCTTCAAACAATTTAACTTCGTGAGAATTAAATGTTGCGGATCGTTTGAACATTTGAGCAACGAGCTTGTTTACCAATTCAGCATCTGAGAAGATTATGGGCTGAACTGGATTGATGCTCACATGCATCGGTGTTGATTGCATAGTCTGCTTGGCTAAGTGTAGAAGAGTTGGATAGAGTTGTCTACTAAACATCTCCTTTGTAACTCCAGGAACGGTGTCAAGAAGGAACTTTTTAGTGTACCCTCTGATCATTTCGTCCATTTTCCCTTGAAGATCATCTTGCATGAGCTTCTGGACGTATTCCCTTTCAACTTGCATCTTGTCCTTCTCATCGTGAAGATATTGTACTTGGTCTGCAAGGAAATTCAGTTTTCTGTAGAGAATATCTTTCTTTTGACCCGTTTGACAGCTTTGTCGATTCGATTCTTAGCTTGAGACATCCAAGATGGAGTTGGCTTCTTCACTGATTTGGATGTTGATTTGGTTGATCTTTTTTATGGTGGTGGTGAAGAATGAGATGATGAATCTGATGAGGATGAAATGTGAGGAGACTCCGGGTCCTTTGGCGGTTCAGAAGTTTCCTTCTTTGAGCGTGTAGGACTATCAAGAAGAAACTTATCATAATCAGTATCATCAGTTTTATCTTTCTCAAGATTTTCGCTTTAGGTTCTTCAAAGTCATAATCAATAGTATCTTCCACGCTACTGTTGTTGTTGCTCCAAAGTGGTGGCACCGGCCCCTTATCGGGTTGATTAACCGCATCGATCCGGTGTAGGTTGAACTCGACCACCTGACCCTCCGGGCCACCCATTTGATCCTTAGAAAATTCTTTAGCAACGTGTTGGAGTCGATGAATTTGAACTTTTCCTATATGATGTATCCAGTTGATCTTCATCCGAGCTTTCTTCTTGTGCTCAAACATCGGAGTCTTCCCTTTCCGTGTTCAACTATAGGACTTGGAGGCTTGACTCTTCGAGGAGTAACATCGGTTGCAATTTCGAGTAGGTAACCTCTTCATCGATCGAGTGTCTTGAACTTTCATCCACTAGTTTTTTTGCGGTTCGTGCTTAGGTACGGAATAGAAACTTCCTTAGAAGGAACAATCCTTTACGTGGAGGATTCCTCTTGGGAACTTCCTCCGACTCTCACCGCTGTCGACTCCAAGACTTCCTCTTACGGTTCTCCTAGTAGGTGTACCGAAGATTTTCATGAGAAACCCAACTTTCTTTTCTTCCACAAGAACCAAATATCATTTATAATAGTGGAGTGTTTGAGTTCATCCGAGAGAAGGATATCCGCAACACAAAGACCTTGTTTCTTAGTTGTTGACTCTTTAACCGACGGTTAGAGTGGGCTCACCAACATGTCGTGATTATCGGGTTCATTAATTCTCTTGGGGATATCCGGGTTGTAACCAAGTGCTCTTTGGATCACAGTTTGTGTATCCGATATAGGAATCTTTGAGCCAAGCTTTTGAGGAATGTCATCATGTCATCCCATATCGAACTTCAACTTCGATGTGCTTCATGTTGATCAAAGCCCAAAAGATTTGCAGTTCTACGAGCTTGGGGTGCTCATAGCCACGTAAATAGATTTTGTGATGATGATATAAAGGGTTCTCAAGGTGAGGAATGTTTTAAGATCCACATGGAATGCTTAGTGATAACTCCCACCGTAAATAGATTTTGTGATGATGATATAAAGGGTTCTCAAGGTCGAGGAATGTTTTTAAGATCCACATGGGAATGCTTAGTGATAACTCCTAAAGCTTCATCATACCCAATATCAATCAAAATTGCGTAACGGTCTCTTCATTGGTGCAGCAGAGAATTGGGTTGGTACAATTTCGTGAATGAGGAGGATGTCTTAAATCTGCAGTGTGATGGTGACTTGTTTATGGTCGAGAGACAATACAAAGATTTCGCCCTTTGATCTTTTGCATTGAAGTCAAGAACTGCTGGATGTAGATCTCGTGAATGTGATCGAATGAGAGAGCATGTTCGATAAGGATGATTCTTGAGAATGTCCACAAAGAATCAAGCAAGAAGATTCAGCACGGTGAGGGTTTCAAAGTCAACACTAAGATTTTTCTTTCCAATCTTCATCGATAGCCACTGGGAAGATATCGCTAATGGTGAGAATGTTTTGTGCATCCACATTCATTTGAGCGGCCATGTCGTGATCTCGAAATAACATTAGCCAAAAGAACCAACATATCGAAAGACATAATGTTAGTCAACAGAAGGTTTTATTGTCTAATTTATTAAATGAGTTATGCCTATGATTGTTACGAGTCCAAAGTCACTTGTTTGTCTAATAGTCCAATGATGTCGAGAAAAGTTTCTTAAGTTAGTTAACTTTAATTTTATAGTTTATGTTATCACTTATTTTCACAACATATTAACCGCTTAAGTTTATTAGTGACATTATTGATTCGTGACGTTATGATTTATTTATTTACAAGTTTGCACGCCGAACAATTCATAATGAAGGTTTGATCAAGGCTTAGGCGAGAAATGGTAGCTTATGCGTAAAAGTGAGAAGTATACGCGAGACGCAAGCTTATGCGTAGGATCCTTACTTACGCAAAGAAACATTACGCGAGGAAAAGGGACCTTATGCGTAAAGCTTACGCGTAGGCGATATAAAACCACGCGTAAGGCTTACTCGTAAGAGTAGACCTTATGCGTAGAGGTTACCGCTACGCATATCTTTCACAGATACGATAGTCCCTTTGTAGAACCTTATGCGAGAAGCTACGCCGAAGATTTCTCTTACGATAACATGCTACGCCGTAAGGTGATCCTTATGCGTAGTTATCTAACAACCTTGATTCGATTTTTACGTGTAGCAACCTTAAATAAGATCATCATAACATCAATATTTACACATTCATTCATTCTATAATGATCATGGCATGAAAACTCATCAAGCGCCACGCCAGAAGATAACTTATGCATAGACTTAAACCCTAGAGCTCAAAGATTACGCAGATGAAATCTAACCATAGGAATTGAACCAAAGTTTTTCTCGGTAGTTCTAAGATGTCATGTGAGTGTAATGGCCAAGTTTTAACATTCAATTCGCAGTGAATCAAAAATACCCAAATGTGAAGAACATTAAACCCTAAAGTTCAATTCTTAATCAATTAGTGTTTCTGGATAATTTCTGGGTTAAAATATGATCAATTCATGTTGAAAACAACTTCATACAACCATCTTTATCACCAAAAATGTTCACAAATTAAAACGCCCAAACCCACATGATAAACCCTAATTTGCAAATGCATCAATTCGTATCTCGAGTGCATTTTGAGGATAAAAGATATCATTGATGTTATAGAAACGTTTTGACAATATCTTTTAACCATAAACACACAATCTTGATCATGTGTTCATACGCATATGCGAGAATACAAAATCAATCATATACAAAAATTTGACCGTTGGATTCAGATAAAATCAAAACCAATGTTTGTAAACACGTTAAGATTATGAAACAACTTACAAATTGATGATCCCAAACACGGATTTGTTGAACGATTTATATGTGAGGATATGTTTGGTGTTTGTAATAAATGTGAAGTGGTGAAGTTAGTGAGGAGTTTTATTAAAATAACTTTAAGCTTTTGGCGCTTTGGTCCCTCCACCTTAGCCATTTACATTCAAAGCCTTTAACTTTCATTTGGTTACCAAGCGAAAGATTTTAAGAAAGAAACTCGACGACACCCCCCGACTTAAGAAAAAATGAAAGGTTATAAATTTTAGTTCGAGGAGTGTCAAGAACCGTAAATGTGACCACCATAATTTAAAGAAACAACTGTGATAGGCTAACATGCAAGTACACGCTATTTTGAAACACTATATTTATTTTCTCCCTCAACACTTGATCGGAAAAATATTGAATTTTGAAAGATTAGAGTGTTGACTAAGAAATATACTTGCCATGTTGAAAGAAAAATGGATATAAGAATATTTTTGATGTTTTATTAGGTTTTATATTTTTGTATTTTGTTTTGAAAATATTTACAAAGGAGATTTTGGTGTTTGAGAGGTTTTAAGATCGCTTTTAAGAGGTCATCCAGCCTCTTCGAAGTCAAACACCGCATACCAATCCGGCTGACCAACTCATTAAACCTAGCGGGAGGCAAGGCTTTGGTGAGAAGATCCGCTAATTGGTATTCTGCACTCCACAAAGTATAATTCAACTGCACTGCACCATGTGGTCCTTGATGAAATGATAGTGAAGATCGATGTGCTTTGATTTCGAAAGTGCCGAATCGAGTTGCATGAGATCGCAATGGCACCGATTGTCACAAGACATAGATTCTATCAAACACGTAACCATAGTCTTTGAGTTGTGTTCTCATCCGGATGACTTGAGCACAAACACCGACATGGCTACATATTCTCGCCTTGCTGATGACAATGATGTACAATCGCTTCTTCGATTGCTGTGACACCGCTTTATCACCAAGAAATTGTAGCGCCTCGAAGTACTTTTCCGTGAATCTAAACATCCCGCGTGATCAAGATCCAAAAAGAGATTAGTTCAAAACCGTAATCCTTCTGATACCGATCCCCAATTAATGGTTCCTGATGTATCTGAGGATTCTTTTAGCCCGGAGGGTGGGTTTCAGCTTGGTCTCGATCGATAACGGGAGCAAAGATAAACGGAAAAAGACAATATCAGTCTCATAGCGTTAGATACATGAGAGACCCAATGATACTTCTAAGATTTTGTAGGGTCGACTAATTTCCCATGTAAATCGCTCAGCTTCTTGGTATGAGTCATTGTGTGGCATAAGTGTCACGATTTTTATTCCAATTTTGTTTAACAATTCAAGGGCATATTTGACCGACTCAAGAAAATACCACGGGTGATTGATGAACTTGCGCCCTAGAAAGAATGTAAGTTCACCCATCATGGACATTTCAAAAAATTTCATTAGTTTTGCAAAAGCGATTGAGTACTTTTTATGTGTAGACCCAAAATAATGTCATCCACGAATCGAACAATTAAGATATGTACCCATGATATTGTATGAAAAGAATAGGTCAACCGAACCTTTGGTGAAATTATTGGCAATGAGGAAAGATGATAGCTTGTCGTACCATACCCGAGGAGCTTGTTTGAGACCATCTGTAGCTTTGTTCGGTTTGTAGACATGGTTCGAACTCGGGATCAACGAATCCATCCGTTCACGACATAGACCGTTTTTTAAGTTTTCCATTGAGAAACGCAGGTTTGACATCCATCCGATAGACCGTCATATTCATATGAGCGCGAACGTGAGAAATATCCGAAGCGACCTCAAGACGAGCAACCGAGCAAATGATTCTTCAAAATCAATCCCTCTTCTTGTCGATAACCCTTAGCCACCGTGACATGACTTGTTGCGGATTACGCTCCTTCAAAGATCCAATTTGTTCTTCCAAATCCATTTGAGACCAATGACGTAAACCCTGCTGGTCTTTCAACCGCCCCATACTTCAAGACGCTTGAATTGGTTGAGTTCTTCTTGCATGGATTCAATCCAGTGTCCTTTGTCATTGCGCCTTTAATGTTTTTAGGCTTAGATTGGCGAACGGTGAGTGCATAAATGCAATGTTCACCATCCGAGCGAAGACGTTGTCTCATAACGTTGGTTGATTCGTTGCCAATAATATTTTCTAGAGGATGGTCGCTTGTTCATCGATGTGTAGTAGGTTGATGTTGGTAAACATTGTGCGATTTTGAGGATTCAAATGGCTTGTCAAGATTCCGCGACATCTCGTGCAAGAGTCCCATTAGCAAACGGGTTAAAGAACGACGGATCAAAATCTGCAGTTGGGGTACTTCATTAAGAACATCATCACCGTTAATCATTGTTGGAAGCGGTTTGTTCAATCTGTTGTTGGAGTCAACCGGTGGTGCTTCTTCAATAGTAGTTGTTGTCGCAGTGTATCAAGTATAAGAGTATTATCGTGTTGAGCAATGGAAACATCGGATACACCGAGCACGCTCATCAATATCGCCACCGAACAAGCAGAGCAAATAGCCTTTCCATTTCTTGACGAGTGAGTGGGGCTTTGTTCACCGATGATGGGGTTTGGGGAAGTGTAAGCGGTTGTGACCGGTTCCAAGTCATATACTCATAATCCATTTCGTAAGTTCATCAAATGAGCATGAATCGCTTCCAAAACCTCCTTTGTTCGACGATTCCGATTTAGAAACCTTTAGAATTATCACAATATCCAATAAAGACTCCAATGTCGACTTTGGCTTTGAGCTTTCCAAAGTCATCATGATCATTATTCGGATAGCAAAGAGATCCAAAGACATGAAAGTGTTTGAGATTCGTTTTTTCATGCGGACAAGCTCAAAAGGTGTTTTGTTGTATGTTTTGTAATCATAGAACTGTTTTAAGTATAGCATGCAGAGATGCCTTATGCCCACAAGTAATCTAGGAGTTTAGCATTGATTAACATTGTTCTTGCAGCTCCACTAACGCTCGGTTTCGCTCTTTCAACAACGCCGCTTTGTTTCGCGTACGCAATAGATGTCCGATGTCAATTCCCACTTTCTCATAAAATTCACGAAGAGTTTGGTTAACAAATTCGGGCCTTTGTCTGCTCGATTTTTTGACTGTTTTGAGTCGAACTCAGATTTTTCGGAGAAAGGTGATGATCATCTGTGGAGCTTGGTCTTTGCTTTGAATAAAGTAGACCCAAGTCCAACAGAAATAGTCATCAACAATTACTAAGATGTAGCGCTTGCCATTGATCGCTTGCGGTAGCGCATCGGCCACACAAATCCATGTGAAGTAGATGAAGCACATGTCGAGAGTTGTGTTCCACCTTTGAAGGAAATGAGCACGAGTGCTTTCCCTTGTTCACAAGTCGAGCAAAGGTGATCTTTAGAACATCGGAATCGGGAGACCTTCAACTAGTTTTTGTCGAGCAAGATTGGTTATAGTTTGAAAGTTTAAATGTGAGAGACGACGGTGCCATAGCTGTGGATTTTGTTGATGTTGCCTTTGAAAGTAAGCAGATGGGAGATGAAGCAACCATGTCTTCATAGAGATAGAATAAAGACTAGAATTACGTGAGCTGTATAGGTTCGCTTCCTTGTAGATCACGAATGAAAGAAGATTTCTCCCAAAGCAACCTCCAAATCTCCATCACGTAACCGACTCATCGAAATGCAGTTGTGACCGAGGCCTTCCACATAATAAACCCCGCTAATTTCGATGTTCCATTGATATAGTCTCCATAGCCCATGATAGTCGCAAGGATCATTCCCGAACTGACAAATTGCCAATGAACTTTGCAATAAAGTTTGATAATGCTTAAGGTCAGCTCGCCTTGTGTCGGGAACATACGCTATCAACAATCCGAGAATGATTTGTATCACCGCACACACACGCATAAACACGTATGGAATAGAAGTAGATGTGGAACCCAAATGTTGAGGGTTCCGAGCGCTTATAGTAGACATACACACATCACTAACTTTAGGCATCCATTTAAATCCTAGTGTGTTATATATCCATTTCGCCATCTCCAACTAGTATTTGCTTTAGTCTCGATGAATGAACTAGGTGGTACAACATTCCTTGAGGTGAAACCGAGCTACAGTGACAAGAATGCGCTTTAGAATCTAAAGAAGCGGTCTACCAAGCACGTACTTAGAATGATTAGTGGGCATAGATATTCTGATTCTTAGGATTCCGTAAACGAGAGATTATAGCTTTAGCAACACATTTGTCATCACAATCGTAATTCATACTTTACGACAAATAACACAAGGTGCATCAGTGAATATCAAAAGTACTTATGGTTTAGCATTCATTACATCACTATTTCTATTACATTTCATGACGTAATATCTATAAGGAAGCAACGTAAGTCTTATTCATAGTCATAGGTGTTCTTCTACTCAAAGATTCTTTATTGTTCTTTCTTAGGTTGCAACTTCCTATTCTTCCTTGTATTGCTCCTAGGCTGTGAAGTGCGACGCTTGGAAAAGAGGCAACTATTCTGTTTCGATAGAAGGAACCAAAATTTGACGCTGAAAACCGTTAAGTTCTCTCACGCAAGCGTAAGAAAACTTAAAAAAATTTCAAAGACGAATGCAATGAAGATCCGAGGAGTACAATGTTTCCTGTCGTTATGTCCCAATGAGTCAGAATGGATCACCTCACGACAAGGATGGGAGATTTGGAAAAGAGAATTGGAATTATTATAACTACTAAAAGACATAAACTACAAGGGCTAAAATGAACATTAAAGGAAATTAAAAGATAAAATCTATTAAATAAACGCTTATCACTATTTTTAAAATGATGTTTTTGTTTTTATGTTTTATAAAACCGAAATTAAAATCTACGCGACGACAAATAAAAAACATGAAACTAAAGCAATATTAACCCTAAAAATATGAAATGATATTTTATAAACCTAATGATAAAAGAAATTTTCTAGAAAAGAAAATTATTTTTATAACTAATTATCTAATTATTATTAATTAAAACTATTTTTACTATTTAATAATAACCTAAAATGAAAGAAAATAGGAAATAAAGCTTGAAAAATAAAATTATGAATTAGAAAAGTCTAAAATATCAAACTAGAATTTTCAAAACTATTTTGTAATTTTCTCTGATTAATTTTCTATTTTCTATGAATTTAAATCTATTTAAATCTAATTTAAATTATGAAAATACTAAATAAAAGGAGAAAATAGGAAAAATGTTTTTATGATTTTATATTTATCTTAAACTATTAAAATTGAAAAATTATTTTTGAACTTTTCTCAATTAATTGCAATAAAAGCTATTTTAAAATGATTAAAACCGATTTTAATTAAGAAAATACTAAACAAAGGTCTAAAAATTATGAAACTTGCAGGAAATCCTAAAATGACATTCTAGTTCTAGGAAAAATACAAAACACAGGGCTTTATGTAAGAAACCGAGGCAAGAGTGTAAATGAAGCTAAAATAAGCACTTTTAATAAGCTAATAAGCACAAGAGTGAACCAAATGAAAACATAAGCTAAACTATAGTGAAACTACTCTAAGGCAACTATATAAAAGCTACTCCTAACCTCTAAAGATCAAGATACCAATGATTAAGCCAACCGCTCCTTAGCAAATAAGCAAACTACCCTACTGTTTGGGCGTATGAAACCGCTATCTAATAAGCCATCAAGAAACCAAAAGTGTGGTTCTAAACACCACCAACCAGAGAACATGTAACCAAAGTTTCATTAATTTGGACTTGTATTGAGGAAGTTAATGATCACAAAAGCCGACCAAAATGGAACAAGGGTCACGATGTAAAAACAAAGGACAAAGCACCTACTTTAAGCTATTGTAACCACTCGATCCAATAAGCTAATGCAAAACCAAAATGTGGAATTGAAGACTACCTAGCACTACAATTGTACCAAATCTTAGACCCTAACTAGTTGAAATGAAGACTGCAATGACCGCAACTATGGAGAAAACCGACTTTTGACACAATTTGACTTTTGAAACAGTTAAGAGATTTGACCAAAATGAGTTTTAAATCTAAATGAGGGACCGATAATGATGTAATAAGCTAAAATCAAACTGAAACAAGCTAGCTTAACACAATCTAAACCTAAATGTAGCCTATGATCTACTATGCCTAATCGATGCAATGACTAGATCAAGTTAATACTAATTTTGACTTTCAATGCCTAGATATGCAAACCGAAATTGAACCGAACTTAATACATCTTAAGAGAACTTGACTCGACTAAACTTAATGCTAAAACTAACTCTTAACCGTGATTTACACCTTATACCAAACACTCCTTAATCGAACTAATGAATAGATTCAAACTTCAATTCAAACCAAACCATGAATCAAACTATAACAAGTGTCTTGGGTTAAGTGTAAGCTAACCGAGCATATATCTAAACTATAACTATCGATTATTATTAAGTCGCATATGCGCTATGACAGAAATGAAAAGTTGAGCAGTTCTTTGAACAGATAACCACAGATAAACTCTTACGTAAACATAACTAATCTAACAAACCGAAAATCAATGAACTAGACTACGCTAATCATAATAAGCAACAATGATAAATGCTACACTCTCGATATCGATCTTGGAGATAAAATTGACTTACAAATGATCCTGTTAATCGCTAATGAAACAATAACCCTATCATAAACCGATATCACCCCAAACCATATCCAAAATCACCCCATTTCCTCTTCATATCAAGAATCCGTAATGTTGAAACTGCTACATCGACTTTTGTGACCATAATTTAAAATTGCTTGAATTGAGTTCCCATTTTATCAAAAGCTTCAATGAGCTTAAATGAGCTTGTATGAGATTAAGAATGAACTACTAACACTTGTACCTAGGATTTTGAAACCTGAAAACTCAGAATAAGAACTTGAAAATTTAAACTTATATAAAACTTTAAATTGATATCCAAAGCACCCTACAATGATGTTTTAACTTGAATGATATACAAAGGAATTAAGATTACAACATTTTAACTAACTAAGACATTTGATTAAATAAAAAACGACATAAGGAAATTTTATAAAACTAACTACTCTTTATTCTTTCTCTAACTCCTCTTTATACACCCAAGCTTCTTCTTCTCTCTCTCTCGAGCATATCCCGCCTATCTTCAGGCCATTGATCACTTAGGTGATTCTTGACCGCTTGATATGTTTTAAGGAAACAAGTATTTAGCAATGAGGTTGAGTGTGAAAAGGGAGATGCATTAATTGCACTTGGGTAGGTAGGTGAGGGGGGAGACAATATGGTAGGGTGGATATGGGTGGTCGGTGGTGTGGTTTTGACACAAATGTCGGGAAGACAGGTGTAGGGGGGCGGTTTTGATTATTTTAAATGTCGGGTAAATGGGTTGGTCGGGTTAAAGGACCGGGTAAGGGATTTTGGGCTGTGGGTTTAGGTTTTGGGCTTCGTAATTAAACAAGGGCTTCGGGTATAATTAGGTCCTATTGGTTTGTGAAATAAAACATAGGACCAAATGTAAAACTTTAATTCCCAAGGACCTAACATGTAACTTATGAAAAGTAGTCAAAGGACTAGTTTTGCCAACTTTAATAATCCAAGGGTTAGTTTTTGACATTTTGAAATTCCAAGGACTAAATTTGACCATTTTCGATTTTCGTGGACTAAATTGTAATTTTCTCAAAACTCTTAGATTTTTCACCAAATGATTAAATATGACAATTTATGATTACAAAAGGACCTTTGGTGATTTTTCTTTGAAATTTTGGCTCGTGGACTATTTTTGACAATTTTTGAAACTTGGGGACTAAACCGCAATTTTGCAAATTTGATATGTTTTTCATCCGATTTTGATATTTTGGCATTTAAAACACATAAAACACTGATTTGTGATATTTTGATCATTTTGATGTGTTTCGAGTGTTTTCAAATGATTTTGCGCTTTATTCAGACAAAATGATGAGTATTTACACACTCATCAAAGCACGTTAGCAACTTGTGATTTGGCAGTAGGGATTCTAGGTTCACGATTACTAAGTGTTACTGGTGCTATTCTCTTAATCACGGTAGGCGAAATTTGTTCATACTTTCCTAACATTTCTCTTAACTTAACGATAATGTACACCAATTCTTGATTTTCAGAACGAAGATTTCTCGAAAAATTCATGACTTCCTTAGTGTGTGCAAGAAAATGATCAAGCTCGTTTGATGCTTCATCATGAGTCTTTTTAAGTAAATCAAATATGACACCATATTCTTGTTTAACTTTAACAAGTTCTTGTTCATATTTTGAGATTTGACATTTCAAAGACACGTTTTGATCATCCAAATCGCCAAATTTTGGAATAAACGCTGGATTGCAACTGGTTGATTTTGTTTTGCAAAGCAAGTTCACGATTTTGACAATCTTTTGACACCATTGAAGACGACGCTTTGCATTTGAAAGCTCGTTAATTAATCGCTCATTTTCGCCTTTTAAAGACTCGATCCGATGAACATTATCGAATTCTCAACAGCTACAACATTATCAACAATATCGCAGAGATATAATCATATGCATGTGACAAAGAATTGAATAACACAACATTATGGATATCAAGACGATAACATCTTCCAAGAGTCGATCAACATCTTTTCTCAACATTTTCTTTTTACGATAGTATTAGAAATAGATGTTTCGCTTTCTCAAAACGACCTTCATCAATCCAAGTTCCTTATGAAAGTCCTGTTCCCAAGACAATGCACAATTTTTCAAATTTTTAACATTAGGTAAAAGATTTTTCCAAAATGTCTCTTTGTTCTCGCGAGGCGATTGAAAATGTTGAACTTTGATTTCGTAATGATATTCTATCTCATGTTGTAAATTTTGAGGTCACCATGAAAAGGTCAAAATATCTAAGAATTTTACGATTTTCGTGTTTTGAATTTACTTCACCGATGGAAGGTAAAGGACCATAAATTTGTGCATAACTGTTGGGGATTAACATTAGAAGACTCGACGTTTTTATGATAATGCTTGTTGTGTTAGAAGAATCCTTTTCAGGGACGAAGTGACCGCTTGTGAATAAGTAAAAGGTTTGTTGTAAACAACTTTTTCTAATTTTGATCGACACTCGTCTTACGTGATCTAATTCCTCTTGACGATGATATTCAACAACGGTCATAACAGAATCATCAATTTTATATTCTGCACTGGAAACTTCAGGATTTGGTTTGAATGTTTTGGGAGAAAGCTTTGGTTTGTAATCAGCAAGATTCGGTCCATATCCATCTGGATTGGGTTTTAAAGTAAACTTTTGAATAGCTGTGACTGACTCACCATGTTTGTAAACAACATTTCTAAACTCTTTGAGTTTGTTTTGCAAACCGATAATTTCTTCCAGATAGTCATCTATTCGGTTCGTTGAATGCTTTTTGTATGCAGAGAACTGTTTTTGACAATGTAACAACTCAGCCTTGGCTTTTTGAGTTTCCAAAGTAAGAGTGTTAATTTGCTTTTTATGTTCATGTTTCAGTTGTTCTATTTCAGACAACAAAGCATTCTTCGAAGAGGCTAGATCACGCATCTGTCTCTCTAAATATTTTTCGTTTTGATGAGATTTAGCAAAAGCGGCTTCAAAACCTTTTTCACGTTTTTCTTGAGTTTTTAAAAAGTTGAGTTGCATTTTTAAACTTTCAAAATCCTTGGTTAACAGTGCATTTTTGCTTTTTAAGTCCTCATTTATTGCACGACATTCTTCCACTATGGATTGTTGGTTTTTAAGCAACCGATCAACA
Organism: Chrysanthemum lavandulifolium; assembly: GCA_022545495.1. Lineage (NCBI taxonomy): Eukaryota > Viridiplantae > Streptophyta > Magnoliopsida > Asterales > Asteraceae > Chrysanthemum > Chrysanthemum lavandulifolium. The sequence goes on from CM040240.1 coordinate 59,293,197, forward strand.
TCTGGACGAGGCAAAATTTCGGTGTGTTCAACGTGAGTCACAACATGATCATTATTTAGATCCTCAAGTATAACCACGGAGTCAATTTGATTATCAAAGGAAACCATAAGGTCATCTTGATCGTCAAATGTAACTACGGAGTTGAGTTGAAAATTGTCGGAATGAGATGTGGACGACTCATTTTGAACATTCTGAGCCTTGCTTGATTCGGATGTTGGTGGAGATATTAGATCGAGATAAATATGGTTTGTTCGGCACCGAGACAAGCCATTAGTGTCATACACTGGGCTGTATCACCATGTGTAGCTCATGCATATTAGCCATTAACATAATCACGAGTTGGTCTCGCAAGTCCTCCATATCATCATACGAGTCGCAGATTCCGCCATAAAGCTCGTTTTGTCTGTGAGAGTTCCACCACTTCATCCTTAAGAGCCAAAAGTAAAGCCTCATTGTGATAAGCACGCCCTAGTCCTCGGCTTTGGGCATGCATTAGCAGTGTCCTTCTCATTGTAGTTGTAGCATCAAGACCATTCAACCCATTTCGAGATTGCTCCACCACTTGAGCTCTGTTGTTATTCCTACCCATAGCATTAAACCCTTGACCACCGCCCATCGGCGACCATAACCACAATTCGAACTTCAACACCGATTCCTTGTGTTAGATGAGGAACGAATACGGTTATTGGATTTGTTGGTATAACGCCAAAAGCATTAGCAATCATAACAAATCCTTGTTGCAATGCTTGAACGGATCGATTCTCATTAGCTTGACTATAAAGTGCCCGATCATTGTTGTTGTTGTAAGGAACCAATTGAGTTTGTTGACATTGCCGTGATTGATCATGTGGTGTGATAGTGGCGTTGGTTGAGTTCTTTGGTTGAGGAGGATAACCATTTTGAGCATACAAGGCAAGTTATTGATTTTCCGGATGTGATGGTGACACAATTTGAGCACGGAGAATCCTTTCCCGATCAACTTCCTTTTCATGAGGCTTCAAGTAATCAGAAACAATCCGTATGTAGAATGATGCATGTTCTTCGCTTGACGGAGGAAAATGACATACTTCTCCCATTCAGACCAAGACTACTCAGAACTTAGTATTAACCGCAATTCTTGGCATGATGATGTTGTGTTTATCCAAATCATTTATGATGTCTCGAGAATCGATGATGATAAGACTCTAGTGTCTCTCGTGTTCACCATGAAGTGTTCATAAGCCAAGTAAATTTTGGATTCCATATCCTCCCGATTGAGTCAGATCCTTCCATAAGAAGATGAATATGTTCCCACATCGCTTTGCGGTCTTTTGAGCATCAACATCAAGAATTGGGTTTGGTAATCCTAAAAGGATATATTGCATTGCAAGCTCATCGACTTCATAGTGTAGAAGTTCTTCGCATTCAGTGTCCGCAACAGAGCAATGTTTGATTGTTCATCTCTTGGTGGATTAGCATTTGGATCCCCGGCACAACAATGAGAGAGCATCCGAAATGGACCTTCCAAGATAACCTTCATAAAGAACTTTCCATGTGGCTTCTTCGGATCACAAAACCTAAAGAACCTAATCACCCATTGATCATAGTTTCGGAGTGAGTATTGGAGGTATATCAAGTGATCCAAACCTCATGAATTGATTGTTGGTCGCTAAAGCTTCACACATCTTTGCAAACCAAGTGGGTTCCTTCATAGTATTCCTTGATGGATGTTGATTGAATTCTTTGTGTAGGGTTGTACTTGAAGACTTGGTGGTGGTTGAACCATTTGAGGTTGTGGAATTGCGACAAATTGTGGAGTATGTTGTTGATTAAATTGTTGTTGATAAATTGCTTGTTGTTGATTCCATTGTTGATGTTGTGGATTTAATTGTTGTTGACGCTGAGTATAAGTGTGCGGAAATAGTTAGAGTATGGTGGTTGTGACATGTTGAAACACTTGTGTTATAAAATGGATCTTTGTAGTTGAATGAACCTTTGTTGATGAAGTATCCTTAGGCGTAGAAATCACAATAAACCAAGTAGCACTTATGCGTAAAAACACCAAAGTTACGCGTAATGTTAAAGCGTTACGCGTGTAGGTTTAGCTTATGCGAAGAAAGAAAAACACTAAAGTCATGCGAAACAAGAAGTTAGGCATAGAAAACTCAGCGTAGGATTACCTTACGCGTAAGACAAAGCTTAGGCGTAAGATAAATCTTATGCGAGAAGTTTCGCCGTAAGCTTATGCTTATGCGTAATTTTAGGGTTTTGCCCAAATGATCTTTAAACTATCACAAGGCAAAGATATCCAAAGTCGACGATTTTCGTGCTTATCCAAGCAAGAAAACACGGAGTAAACCACGAAACTCAAGATCAAACCAAGGAATAAGTTACGCAGAAGTTTAGGGTTTTGATACGCGTAGACTTACTCAGAAATGACTTTTGCCCAAAGATGTTTCTAAACCGATTTTGTGATGAAATATCTTCAATATCATAAAAATAACACAAAAGTGTGAAACTTGATGATCCAAAGCGTTTAAAATGGTTACGCGTGAACGAAACCCTCGTGACAAAAACTAGTTTAAAACGATGATCCACACGTAAAGGTTGAAACTTTTGCCAAAACAGCTTATTTTAACACCTTAAAACGTTGAAAGGACAAGAATCTTGGATTAAAAAGTGTAAAAGCGTGTTTTGAAGCGAACCAAAGTATCTCGTATTCTTTACGCCAGAGGACCAAAACCCACTTCAAAAGCAATACGCTCACCCAACTATTTGGCGATTGATACCTACGACAGGTCACTAAGTTTACAAATGTACATCAATAGAAAGAATAGAGAAGAGATAGAGAGGCGGATGAACAATTCAAACACATACACACGAAATACTTAGCCTAAGTTATGCGTAGAGTGTAATGGAGAGAATAAATTGAACAACCAACCTTCAAGTGAAGGTTTACAAGAGTATTTATAGGAGGAAGCTAGGGAAACACCCTAGTTCCCATCCTTTTCCTTATTGGGCTAGGCCTAGGCTTATGGGCCTTCTACATGCCTCAAGGCTAATTACTAACATAAAGGCCATATTAAGCTAACTATTACATATGAATTACAAATACTTGAATTAATGTTTAGAGTGATTCCAATGTACACTTTTCCAACCATTTTTACCCATCTTTATACATATTGGTATGTTTATAACTTATTTTTAGTTAATTAATACTTTCCAACGATAATTATAAGTCATGCTCGCCATCAGGTGGCCTTGACACTATATATATATATATATATATATATATATATATATATATATATATATATATATATATATATATATATATATATATATATATATATATATATATATATATATAAAATCTTGCATATCACTTACAATCGAACTCGGTCTCAAATTGTCAACCTTCATCTTCTTCATATATATATATATATATATATATATATATATATATATATATATATATGTATATATATATATATATATAGATATATATACATATATATATATATATATATATATATATATATATATATATATATATATATACATATGTAAATATATACATATATATATATATATATATATATATATATATATATATTTATTTATATATACACATACATATACATATACATATATATATATATATACATATACATATGTATATATATGTATATGTATATGTATATGTATATATATATGTATATATATATATATATATATATATATATATATATATATATATATATATATATATATATATATATATATATATATATATATATATATATATATATATATATACTAGTCAAAACCGTCCGATGGACGGTATGACTGTGGTTTTTATTTTAAGTTTTAGTAGAACAAATATATACATACATGTAATATGTGACACAAATGCACATATACTTGTAATAATATGTGCATAGATAGTTATAAATACATGTGTAGCATGTACCCACGTAGAGATATATAGGCCTACATATGCATATGTAGATGTTATATGCATATGTAGATGTGTATTGATCATCGTGAAAAAGATCAATTACCTCTCCATAACTATAACCGCTAAGCTCTTTCTCCTGTTTTTCTCGCTCCGAAATAGCTTCCTCAGTCCACAAGGTTAAGCATGGAACAACAACAGGGTCGGGTTCACACCCTCCTCCAATGGCAACACTCATAGTAGAATATCTGCAAATATTGACATGTCTTATATTACCAAACATAGCTTTTTTACCAATGAGCAAAGCACTTGAAAAAGAACAGTGTAGCTTACCTGATGAAACAAAAGACAACCACCCACTCCACGTTAGAATAGAGCTTTTTTACTAAACAAAGCTTTTGATAATCTCTTGTTTCAGATGATTTTTTGGCTCTATCTTCATGTGCACTACTTCGTCGTCCTCCATTTGTGACACTTTGTTTTTTTTATACTAATAGTTTCTAAAAAATAATCATATTTATACTTTACTTCTTCATAGTGAATACATGAACCAATTCAATAGTATGATATTAACCGAATTAAGAAAAGTCGCTAATTAAAAAGCTACCTGAGCGATCCCAAAAGATGAAAGCATTTGTTCATTACCATTTCGGTTGTTTTACATAGCTCTAACATGTTCACGCTTAGTCGAACTCACAAAATAATTTAAATTATCAAAACAAAATTTTAGATGATTAACTTAGTTTAATGGACCGAAAATTCAACTCAAGATTGTATGAAAAAAAAAAAAAAAAAAAAAAAAGAAAAAATCTTATAAAACTATCAAAACTAACCTAACCTAGCAAAACTCAAAGGTCCCAGTAAGACAATAAATAAGTGTCCTCCAAAGCTTCAGACTCACTAACATATCAAAACTATCAAAACTAACCTTGTGGTAGTAACTGTAAATAACTGGATAATTTGCATAGGTAATCACAAACAATATGTGGCACAAAAGCTTGACAAGCCCTTTCTATAAAGAAAGTTACATTTATCAATACAACAAATATAATTCATATTAACAAAATTAGGAAAATCTATAAACCAAACTTTCACTTCACTATTTCATCTACATTTGTGAAATGTCTAAATAAGTATAAAGTTCATTATGATACTGCCTTACCTCAAGAATTTTACCAAATGTAATCCTAGATCACCTTCTATCCCGCCAACGCAAACAAGTTTCTAGCGGTAGAATCCTTGATAAGTGAACATAATAAAGCTTGTGTCTCGAGTAAAGATGCAAACGAATTTCCCTATTTATGAGATGATTAACGATTCAAATCAATGAGCAAGATTTACAATAGCATAACATCACCAGGAAGAATATCACAAGAATACCTCTTATCATATAGCATATCCTCAAATTTGAATGTGCATTCCGCCAATCAGTATTTTTAAACATGTAAATCTGATAAGAGCACAAAACACAAAACTATTAACATGTGAAACAATACGAAACTCGACCTAAAAGTAGGTTGTCTCTTATATGAAACAAAGAATATAGATGGTGTGATACGGGTTGATATGTATATCACAAACCGAGTCTATGAAGATTGGGTCAAGATTGCAGTTTTATTTAGTATTGCATTATGGTTTGTCATGTGTTCCTTCATTTTAGCAAGTCTCATGCATGCACGTTATCTTTTATAATCACATTTCCCTTTTCATAGTATTAGTGGGTAGTTAGTTAGAATAGGCAATTTGTATTTACTTTCTATTATAAATTGTAATGGTTTGTATCAGTAGAGAGATGAATGAAGAAAAGTAAAGTCTAGTTTCTCTCTTATTTCTTGGAGTCTTGCCCGCTCTAAGGGCCTTATTAATCCGTCTCTTTAATCTACTTCTTGGGAGATTGACCATCTCAAATCGGTCTTATAACATGGTGTTACATTGTTGAATTCATTATATAAAAATTTGTAAATAAAAAACTGATTACATCAAGTTGATAAGAAGATAAAATTTACCACTCTACTATGATAACCAAGTACACTAAAGGTAAAAATTAAGATAAAATCATGAAAAACTTACTTGAACGCACATTCAAAACAGCTTTCGATAGTATACCCGGCAGCCAGGCCTGATAAAAAAATCTATGTTATTTTAAATCAGGACCGTTAAAATATAATAGTAACAGATTTGGGGCATGTTTTATCTTTAGTGGTTTAAGAGAAAAATATATTTTTATTACGTAATAGGCCAAACAGGTTGAAAGCTAGATTGCTTTATCAGAGGAAGTTATATTTGCAATGAAATATTTTTGGTAATCACATTTTTTTTTCACAAAATAAAAATACAGAATAAATGAGCAATAGCAATACCTAGTCTTTGAAGGGATGTGGCCTGTTTTTATATCTACCATACAAAATACAACTCTTGTTGTTCGCCATCGAATGTTCGGTACCCACAACAAGTTAATATACCTTTCCAATTAGTCGAGCAAGCCTCTTCTCAGAAAGGCCTGGGAAAAAATCGATTCAATTTCACCACTAAATATTTAATTTAAACATGTTATCGCTATACTATCGTGAGTTACGCATAATATGACATTGTTGAGTATACCTCTTAGTTGGTGAGGGTCATATATACCATCAAGTCTCTTTTTGAGTGTTAGCCCATACCTACATACATCATTAGTGAAATTTATTACGCTTAATAGACGATACACATTAAAAAGATATACGAACTAAAACTCAACAAGTGGCACCACAAAGTTGCCAGATCAGTATAGACATCGTTTGACGGTCCCTTCACAACACACATAGAATTTTTGCTTACAATAACCCCTTGTTTTTCAGTAAATTTTTCTTGTGCCACCTTCAGAGCCAGCAAAACATGTCTAATTTAATACAAATTGCCATAATAAATAAGTTTTAGCAAATATTTCTATTTTCAAGCACCGAAATTGTATCCAACTACAAAATAGAGCTGAATAGAACATACCTTTGAGCATTTTGTAATGCCCAGAGAAAAGATTCTCGGTATGACTGGGAAAATGCTAATTGATCAGCATTTGAGTACTGAGAATGAACTTTCCAGCCCAAAGATTCTGGAAGAACTCCAGGAATAATTTCTCCATTGCTATTGTTTTAGGAGGCATGCAATCTAAAAACAGGACTAAACCAGGGTAAGATACTTGCTGAGATCCAAAGCACCTGTTCCTTAAAAAGCTCCAAAACCAGTCCAGTATAATTTAGTGAGCATTCAAGCTTGTCCAAATCTTGGGAAATCTTTAGAAAATAGTAGCACTGCTTTCCTCATCGAAGAACGGCAAGTGGGATCTTTTTCTTGGAGTGCACCAAGTACCACACTTTTCTATTTATCAAGAATTATGCTACAACCTCTTGGAGTTACTCATTAATTAAACACTCATATAAGAACCAGATCATATATACATTATAAAAGTTAGTACGCAGTTTAATCAAGTATGAGCTTCGTGAAGCCTGGTTTGTAGCTACTATATGAAAATAAGCATCATCTTCTTCAAAATCCATCAACTCAACTTCCCTGCCTACTCTATAATTCTATCCTAGATGTGAAGAGGATTAAACCTGTTCGGTAACATGTTATTCATGAAAAAAGTTATAGATTTACATGCTTAAAATCAACACAGCCCAAAAAAGATAAGAGCTAAGATTCAGGAAAGGCAATCATTAATAAAATTAAACTGATAGTTATGGTAATGCAAGTCAAACCATTCCATATTTCTGACTTCTTGCTTTCAGTTGTAGACTCCTATCACGCATGAAATCATGAATTTCATCCTACAAAAACAAAATCAAGCACATGATTGTAGCAGTAGTAGTAAAATAAATTAAAATGTTTGTGTATGTGACTGAGTGATTAGGCTTTTTATAGTGGGAAAACTGACATGGTTTAAAGCTAGAGACGCCATTTGCATTCTTCAAATTTTGTCGCCATCGATGCGCATTTAGTAATCACATTTATTTACAAAAGTTTAAGTCTCTGCAAACTAACTTATTAACGCTCAATGTTATTCACCTACCTATTTGGTAAATGTTATGCTCAATCAAGATAAAAGAAAAGTAAAACACAAAGCTCTCCTCATAACATAGGGTTGGTATATGCTTATTTTCACGATATAAGTCAGTAATCCTTTATAAAAAAATGTCTAACGTGAATCGGTACTTGTATATCGTGAGAACGCATGTGCACTATCTCCTCCTTTTCTCGCTCTTGCCAAGTTGTCCAGACTGAAAGCATGATCTTGTTCTTGAAGAAAAGCTCTAGCCTCCCATGTTCTCTCGTTCGATATAGACTTTAAAGTATAAAATTTCATAAAATTTTATATTGAGTCAATATTGATTTCACAGATAACATTAACAATCATAATTAATAAATGTATACAAACTAATCCTTAACTGATCATACTAAAAAACTGATCGGCTAACAAAATATGATTCGACCAATCAAGAGTAGAAACCTTTGTTACTGGGTTGAGAAGAACCTCCTTGGTGCTGTACAAATGTTTTGATTGAGAACCCAAATGCTTCAGGGTTGAAGAACTTAAGAAAGTTGAAGTCATAGGCCAGACTGACGTTGATTTGATGGCGGCATTATCGTGGTTGACTGAAAAGAGCTTGAGTTATGATTGATGGAATAAATCGTAGTAGGCATCTTGTTATTAAGAAACTTAAATTTAATTTCCGCTACCACCGTGTTTTTCATTGTTGTTGCATGAAGAAACCCAACTATTCTTAGGGGTCTCGACCCATTGATCGCCTTACTTAACTGAAGCTTCATTCAATGAGCTATCCTGCATTAGCGGAGGTTTTTCTGCAAACCCTCACCTCACATCAACCGAGGGTATGGTTACATTGTTCTCTTTTGCAACCTCGCTAACTTCAATTCAAGAACATGTGATGCTTGTGCGGTCAGCAGGTTTCCACCGATATGGCAATAAGTACTTGTATAAATTATGAAGTCATTAAAAATCCTTTCCTATTTAAAGTTCCCAAGAAAGTATGAATTACCTTCATTATTCAGAGGTTGCTTTTCCGATATGCATCTACGTAAGTCTCCTTTAGTCGGGTCAAGAATATCTCTGTGGTCTTTTATGTGATTTAACAAGAGTTTCCTTAATGCACCACCCTTTACAAAGAAGTCGCATATAATAGCCGGTCATTTTTTTCTTCATTAGCTTATGTCGCAGATGAGTCACATATGTGAAATGGTCGCTTGTTTCTTCGTTAACTTCCATTGCGGTGACAAAATTTTAGGTCTTATCACGGAACATCCAACTGAAAACCTAAAAGATATTAGTACTTGATTCTAGCGTAAAGATAAGACTTGAAACCACTATTAGTCAATATATACATCGACTAATAATAAGATATTTTGAGGTACCAAATGTCACCGCACTCGGTTCCTTTGGTTGTGTGTCACCGACATCAATAACATTCTTAAGTGTAGTTTGTTCCTCGATGACCGAAACTTTATTAGAGTCATTGGAAGTACTAGCACGCATCTCCATTTTGTTCCTCAAGATGTGAAACTTTCTCAGATTCCTTGAGGTCAAGTTACTACATCTCCACCAACTACTTTTTATCAGATTCAATAAGATTAGTGATCTCAGCACTAATCATTCCACCATCACATTGAGGAGTTTTCTCTTTGTCAGATATGACCGTTTCCTTCCCTGCAAATGTCCAGCCGAACTTTAATCTTTAATCTTGTTTCTATACTTTGCCAAGATAATGTAACTATATTTTTTTTAAAATTATTACATATTGGATCACAATAATCAAAATTGCATGAAGCATATTAACAAATAAGTTGAATTTAGATTTAGTGTATGTGAAAGATGAATCCTACCTCACCACCTAGGGCAAGAAACGAACCATCATGGCTAAAAGTAATCGCCACCGCCGCTCAATATGCTCCAATTCATAAAGGACTTTCTCGATCGCTTTAGACTCAACGAAAGGCATTTTCTTTCTTAGTTGCTTCCCATTCATACCATCTAAAGACCAACAATTTAAAAGGTTACTACGATTGATTTACGCTAGTCAACATTAATGGCGTGATATTTAACATACTAATTTAAAACTTTAATCTTGTTTCTATACTTTGCCAAGATATCAGAATTATTTTTTAAATTTTATTATAATCCTCCAACTTGATAACAAATTTATTTAGCATCGGATTATATTTAGGAACTCGACTTGGGTTGCCGGTTACACCGCAACTCTTTGGTAATGAACAAACTACACCTCGCCTCCCGGATGAATAGCCATTCTGAGGAAGATCATCGAAACTTGTCTACCTGTGATAACGATTCATTAAATTGATTGGCAAGGATAGTGTTTCAAGGCTAAATTCTAAGGAATTATACAATTTAGAAGTTCCAAATGACTGCACCTTGGATACATGAAGCCATTTGGTTCAGCTCCATCCAATTATTCTTTTAGCATTCTGCGATGGTATTTAAGAAATTTTCTACATATCCGTTCCCTTACATCTTCCTTTGTATTTGATCTTGTTTCAAACTCATATTCCAACTTTGAAATGGGTGAGAAAAGGCTCCTTATCGCTAGCCGTGATTCTTGAAATATGGATCGAAAGTGCCTAATACAAGTTACAAAACATACTTTTATTTAGAGTAAATTCTTTGATAGATGTGAGGAGTAGATTAATAGGTGCGACATTACCTCCTCAACCATCGACGATACGTAGGATCAAATGCAATCAATCTTTCTAATAAACGAAGAGTATGGGGTCTCAGATTTGGGAAATTATGCTGAAAAGGTTCCCGAGAGCACTATATAAAATGAAAAATATACACTTTTACAGAAAAATATTTAATTGGAAAACTACACCAATGTAAAATCGTTCCTTTACAGGTAAGAAAGTTCAGTTACGCAAATAGGTAAATTAAATACATTCATGCGAATAGCAACATGTCTAATGGGACAAACTTAAATACCTAAGACAGGACAGTGGAGATTATGTAGCTGCTCCATCAAATCAATGGTTCAAATACAGATAAAGATGATTGTATAAGTGTCTTGAGATAAATATATCCTCCTGCCTCTATTAAAAGGTTATCTGCATAAATGTATTGTTAATAAATTTCTTGAATTATATTTGGTGTTTGGGATTGCTTATTTAAGTGTTTATTATATACAAATTATGCAGATAAGCACTTAAGTAGCAATCCCAAACATTTTCATACACTTTTAACTGTTAATTACATGCATAAAATTAACATAAAACATAATAATTATAAAAAAAACTAAACTTGTTGATGACAATAGAAAAAACCTACCATTGTCTTGAACATTATTATCTTTGTTTCCTTTGAAAATCCTTGCACTTTGTCTTAACCTGATCTTTTTGGGACTCCATTCTTGTATCATATATCTGTTAACAAAGTAAAAACAATATATGATATCTGATAAAAAAATATGTTAAACTCAAACTCGAAAAAAAAAAAGGATTCTTCACCTGTAAAACAAAAAAGTCATATTCTTTACCTATTAAACTTAAAAGTCGATTATAGTTTTAGGGATAATTATGTTTAGGAATAAGATATTAGGGTGTATTAAAAATATATATGGTATATTTATCTTTTAAGTAATATATATCATATTTTATTTTAATTGTTATCTTCAAAAATACATACCTAAAATAAAATTCCGTAATTTTTTATAATCTCCTTATTTATATTGATTTGAAAGATATAAATCAAAAACAATCTACTCTAGTGGTAAGTTGTTTACAAACACATGAATGACCCAAGTTCAACTCCAACAAATGTCTTCTTTTTAATAAAAATTTTAAAATTCAAAAATAACAAAAAAAATAACGAAATTTACAATATATTTAAAAAAAATAAACAAACGAAATTTACAATATATTTAAAAAAAATTGTACATATATTAATTAAAATGCAAAAATGCCACATAAATATAATGATGACATGGAAATATGACTTGGCATTATGGGATGCCAAGTGGCATATTATGTGGCATGCCTCCTCTTATATATAATGTATAGATATGTATATGTATATGTATATGTGTATATATATATATATATATATATATATATATATATACATATACATATACATATACATATATATATATATATATACATATACATACAGGCACTTTATTTTCAGAACCCACTTAAAGTGCGAGAACTGCGAGAACCGCCTTTTTACAACTAATAATACACAATGTACATCATTTAATGCTCCATAGCATTTTGTTATTTTTATTTAATTCAAAAGGGTATAATAGTAAAAGACATTTTCATATTATTTTTGTTTTTTTTATAATTCCCATTTTTATAAATTTGAAAATTCGGATTTTATTTTTTATTTTTTATTATTTTTTTTAATGATAAAATATTTTTAAATAGTCATGGTACATACATGTTTTTTAGCCATAGAACATGCATGTTTTTTTCCCAAATAGTTAAGATGCATACATGTTTTCAATTAGTCAAAGTGCATACATGCTTTTTTTAGCCAACATTTTTTTTATCAACCAACCAATATTTTTACATGATCATTATTTTTTTTTGAAAGTTTGAAACACAAATTAAAGAAAATAAATCATTGTAAAAAGAAAAACGAGATTGATGTAATTAAATGTTACATTTCACTTGATTAAAAGTACAAAAATACATGCAATAATCATATATCTCCAAAAGTCGAAAATTATCTTCATGTATAATCGTGTTCATCCACTTCCTCGTCTTAAATGATATCATCATCTTCATCAATCAATCTGAAATAATCATGCACGGAAACAATTAAACCACAAACAAATAAGAAACAAAAATTATTCACAACAACTAGCATAACGCATATGCACAATCTTGGGTATAATAAACTAATGATGCAAACATGTTTTAAATCATAAACACAAAACATATATGTTTTATAATCCAAAACACAAAACATATATGTTTTATACGTAAACATATATGTATCTTTCCAAAACATATATGTTTTATAATCAAACACAAAACATATATCATTTTTTTAACCAAACCCACAACTACCGGTATAGATTAAAACATATACGCACACTAGAAAACCAAAACATAAAGGCTATAGAACTCGACCAGAATCTCAACATAAGGGTATAGAACTCGACGTCCAAATACAAGAAATAAACATAAGAACATAGCATACCTTTTCCATATGAATGTTCACATGCCTTAAGCCTCTTTTCTTGTGACCTGGTATATACCACGGGATTAGCAGCCAAATAATCAAGAAAAAGTAGTATACAAACTCCAACAACTTTTTTTAAATCTAATTATATAATCAATAATTTAGATATGTAAGCCTTAAAAATACACTTTAGATACACTAAAAAATATTTATACATGATCCAACATCCAAATCTGTACGAAGTACATGATTTCATTTCTTTCAAAATGTACAACTAAAACCATATCCAAGAATCAATAAATATTACAAATCAAAACAAAAATTATAGCCCAAAATCATGTGTTAACGTATTCATTTTTTCCAGCAAAACCCAACAAATTCTTGACAATAATGAAAGCAAATTTGATTTAAACTATACAGATGCACATGCATATTTTACATTTACACGGGTACTATACTTGAATCAATTAAGTACATCTATACATAGTGTTAAAACAATAAAACCTAATACTAGTATCAGATTAAAAGGGAGTGATCAAGCGATGTGCAAGAATGAGTTAATGCATATAAAAAATAGATCATTTGACTATCATTTGGCTACGAGGTCTCAAATAATGACATAATGAAATGATCTACAGATCTTATAGGATTACATAGGCATATCTAATCATCATCATTAACAATAAGATGGGCATGTCATATCTTAATAATCATCACCAATTCCTTTAAAATTTTCGATTTGCCAATTTATCTAGCAAAAAACCACAAAAAAAAGTGTGAAAAGATACTGAATCGCGAGATGACCAGTGATGAAACCACAAGGACAGTGGTGAGCGTGGAAAAGCTTTTCGATTTGCCATCTTAGGTTATCGATTTTCTTTAGGGAAGCGGTGAGCGTCGACAAGCTTTTAGATCTGCAAACATGGATATTAGGGCGTGCTAGGTTTTTTGATTGAGGTGAGTGACTGGTAAAGGATAGAGGGGCTGCAAGGTGGGAGGATAGTGGAGGCTAGGGTTTTTGTGAGAGAAGGAGAGAGACTTTTGAGAAAGTAGTTTTTTTTTTCTTTTTGTCTCTAAAAATGAACAGTTTTAAAAAAGAAATAAGTGATATACCTTAATTACCCTTATTGTAGTTACACAAATCTCCTTATCTTTTAGCTATTTACATATATGTTAAGAATTATGTGAAGTATGAATTATGTCAAGTTATCACGAAAGGATTTTGCAAGTGTATGGATTCTCGCCAAGACATAATTTCACTGAAGTTATATTGTTATTAGTTTGTTTCGTGGATATAGTTATTTCGTATATTCTATAGTTAGTTAGGATGTGCATGAGCTTTATTAGGAAGTGATTGTGTATATCTTATTTAGTTTTACGTTTCTTAGAGAACAAGTTAGGGTTCCTTGTCTATAAAAGGAACACAATAGAATGATTATGTACTAGAAGTTTACAAATTATCAATATAAAGATCCATAGAGGATCTAAGAGTTCATAGTTATCTGTGTTTATACTTGTGTTTATATTCCGCTAAAGAATACAAGTTGTAGAGATTTTCTTTTAGTTTGTTTGTGATTACATAAGCAATACTAACGATCTATGAGAGCTCAAGATCTATCAAGGTCTGCTAGTTTTCAATAAGTGGTATCAGAGCCTCATGAGAGTCTCTACGATACTAAGAACATGTCTTTCTAAACACCCATACAACCAAAACAAAATTCACCATGCCTGGATCGACGTTGATGTCAAAATCACCAACAACCAAAACTCCACCCAACCGCAACAACTAAGTTTCTCGAACAAGAATGCTAAGTTTCCTTACCTTAAAAGGGAGGAATATGATATTTGGGCAATGAAGATGCAAACTGGATCCCCAACATCGATTGGAATCTATGGGAGATAGTAAGGAAGGGAAACAGTTTGAAGAGAACTACCACAGATGCTGATGGCAATCTTACTTTTGTTCCTCCCAAATCTGCTGAAGAGATATTGGTGGTTTAGAGAGAAACCAAAGTTAAGACGATTGTTCTTCAAGCTATTTCTGAGGATCACTTGAGTGATTTTCACTTCATGAATGATGCTAAGGACATATGGTTAGCAATCAAGGCGAAGTTTGGTGGGAATGAAGAGTCTAGGAGAATGAGAAAGTCGATGCTGAGAGAACAGTTTGAAGATTTTCAAATCTCTGAAGAGGAAGGAATTCACAAGGGCTATGATAGGTTTCACAAGATCTTAAGTCGCTTGATTCGGTGAAGGGAAAGCCAGATAATGATGATTGTAACTCTAAGTTCCTAAGATCATTACCTCAGTCCTGCTACAAGTGAGCATTGCTTTAAAAGCTAAAGGTGGTTTGGACATGCTTACTTTTGATGAGCTGTACAACAAACTTAAAGCTCTTGAACATGACGTAATAAGTACTTTACGTTCATCATCTACTGCTAGTCACACAACATTCGTTGGAGCCTCTACCCCAAATATGATTCATGCTCCAAGTCCAACTTACTCATTATCATCCTATACTACTATTCCATTGAGTTCTCAATCTGGTGGGGTAATGGAAGATGTGCTTGGATCCTTCTTTGTTGATTATGATCCTCAAAGACAACTTGCCTATGAGGATTTGAGCAGTGGATCCACCGGAAATGGAAGAGATGAAGTGAAGTGGCGGTGGCTATGCTATCCATGGAAATCAAGAGGTTTGAGCGCAAAGCTAGGAGGAGGTTTGGCTTCCAAGGAAGAGATCTAGCAAGCTTTGACAAAGGAAGGTCAAGTGCTTTACATGTCAACAGATGGGTCACTTCTCCGAGAGTGCAAAGATAGGAAAGTTGGTGATGAGACGAGATACTCTACTTATCGGCAAAATCAAAGGGATCTTTGGAACTTCAAAGGGCTCACCGCTTTGGTCACTCTTGATACCAATGGATCGAAGCAACATAAGCAGGAAAATGATGATGGTCCCGTTATTGATAATGTTGGTTTGATTTCAAGTCGTACTTAAGAGGATAGGCATGATCGATTGCCTTGATGGGCATCTCGTGTACAAAACTGTTTGTTTGGTTGTAGTGAGCGTTATAATGAACTCAAAGAAGCTTATGATATTTTGAAACCTAAATATAATGAATGCTATGTGGAAGTTGAAGCTTATAAACAAGCTTTAAAAACATTAGAAAGACAAAAGGTTTGGTTTCAGAAGAATCAAATAGCTTATGATGAAAAATTAAAGGTGTTGGAGAGTGATCTAGAATGTACTAAAAATGAGTTAAAAAGATCTGAGAAGTTAAGAGCAGATGTTGTATCAGAAAATCTAGAGTTAAAAGAGAAATTAGATGAGGATGTAGCTAGGCATAAGGAATGCTTAATGAATGGGACAAGCTAGCTAGTCACATCTATGGTAGTCAATCTCGACCTCTACAATAGGTTTAGGCTTCCAAAAGTATGTAGGGTTAGAAGCTAGGGATGACACACACAAATCTACACCAAGAGCCTAGCTAATTTTGTGAAAGAAGGTGACCTACATGTTGTACATGGACCTATT
The DNA here is from genome assembly GCA_022545495.1 of Chrysanthemum lavandulifolium. NCBI lineage: Eukaryota > Viridiplantae > Streptophyta > Magnoliopsida > Asterales > Asteraceae > Chrysanthemum > Chrysanthemum lavandulifolium. The sequence continues at coordinate 59,309,859 of CM040240.1, forward strand.
AGAGGTGAGCATATGCCCGTTGACCTTTCCATTATTGTCGACTTCGATGGATCACACCATCTATATGGCAAAAGTCAATAGACTTGCGGACACGATACTTCATCTAATGACTTTGTCTCTTGTGTTAACAAGTGACAAGTCCTCCGAGCAAGGGTCTCTGAGTGTGATTCAAATGACAAGTCCGACCTTCCCAAGTCTTCACCCCGCCGCACCCATGACTACCAATAAGCATGTCGAGTTCGCCAAGGAACCAACTTCCAAGACAGTTTCCTCTCAAGACTTGCTTTTAGTTCTTTGCATAATAAAACTATTAAAACAATTCTTTTCATGGTTTTGGTTTGAATATCGCTTGTAATAGAACATCTTTTGGTTTGAATAAATCTTCTAAGCAGAAGACATGTTTTGTGTGTGGAAGTAAATTTCATCTAATTAAGGATTGTGATCATCATGAGCAAAGGATGGGTAGGTGTGGTGATTCTAGGAAATCTAGACCAATGTGGACTAATGTTAATAATATACCACCTTATGTTCCACAAGCAACTTATACCAATTCTCCTTATTCTTTGAGAAGTTCGGTTGCTAGACCATATGTTCAACCAACAAGTTCATATTTTAATAATGGTTATTGGCCGGATATGTTGATTCAATGATCTTTGGGAAAGGATATTGGGATATAGTTGTCAAGTCCTCGAGAAGTTGTTCTTGGAATAAAAAGGACCCAAATTTCAATGGAAACCTAAGAACAATAGTGGATCTTATACATCCGCATGGCAAACCTCATATGATCCACAAGGCAGGTTCAAGTAAGTAATGATTTGAGCCTCTATAGTGTACTAACATTTTGTATAATTTTGTTGTTGTTGTAGAATCATCCTCTTAAGCATAAAGATGTTGGCATTGTTGATAGTGGTTATTCAAGAAGTATGTCAGGAAACGAAGACATGATGCACAACTTTGTACCCATTGAAGGAGGAGGCAATGTGACCTTTGTAGGAAGTGATGGAAGAATTACTGGGAAAGGGAACATCAAAACACCTCAACTTGATTTTGAGAATGTATTCTATGCTAAGGAGCTCCAGCACTTCAATTTGTTCTTAGTCTCACAAATCTGTGACACCAAGAACAATGTACTCTTCTCAGAGAATGAATGTCTTGTGCTATCTAAAGAATTCAAACTCCCGTAAGAAACATCAATTCACGAGAGTTCCTCGAAATCACAATCTATATACATTTAACTTAAGCGATGTTAAACTAGATGGTGACTTAACTTGTTTGGTGGCTAAAGCATCCTGGATGAGTCTACCAAATGGCATAGGAGAATGGCTCATGTGAATTTCAAGACCATAAACAAGCTCTCTAAACTGGGTCTTGTTGAAGGTCTTCCTTCCAAAGTTTTCACCAATGATCATAATTGTGTTGCTCGCAACAAAGGAAAGCAACATGAGCCTCATACAAAGTTGTTACCTACCATTATTTCTAAACCTCTTCACCGCTTCATATGGATCTTTTGGTCCGGGATCAAAAGGGACTATAGCACTCCAAGAACCCCACAACAAAATGGGTGGCGTAAAGGAAAATAGGACCTTAATAGAGGTGCAAGATCAATCTTTGGCGGACTCTAAGTTACCCACCATGTTTTGATCTGAAACTGCTGTGGCACGACTTGTTATGTTATCGAATAGGGTATCCATTACTAGACCACACTTCAAAACACCATATGAACTTCTATGGGAAAGTTCCTTCTATTCACTACCTCAAACCTTTTGGTTGTCAAGAGACCATTCTAAATACAAGTGATCCATTTTGAAAATTTGATGAAAAAGTCGATGATGGTTACATTGTGGGATATTTAGCTCATAATAAGGCGCATGTGGTTTACAATTTATCCGCTAAGAAGATTTAGGAGACTTTGAACCCGAGATTTCTAGAAGAGAAGCCTAATGTTCAAGGCGTGGTCATTTTGGTCTTTTGACCTTGATTACTTTCTTGATTATTTGGGTTATTCTCGACATATGGCGAACCAACATGCAGGTACTCAAGAGTCCCCAACTAACAATGCAGGTTTTATGGATGCTGATTCTGATAGTGAGTTTGAAGATGATGAACAACCCATTGTAGTGCTTTCTTTCTCCTCTAACAATTTTGCAGGTGACACTTCTAAAGATTTTGATGATGAGAGTGAAGATGATTCACACTATGCTAAGGACCTGGCTAGGATTAAGAAACAAGAGTATGCACTAACCTAGATGTCGAGAGGAATGCCGAGGAGAGTGCAAGTGAAGCAATCGATGGAAAAAACAATTCTCCGAAAGTGACCTGTTTCTCCTATCATCACCAAATCTGTTGAAGACATGCTATTTCTACTCCTATTTCTACTAAAGTGTCAATCGACTTTGGAGAACCTTATACACATTTTCCAAAACCTTATGATCTTGGTCATCATCAACCCAAAGCGGCATCTTCACCTCACCTTCCTATGACACCGATTTTGAACCATCATCACTAATTTTGATACCTCCATTGATGTCAACACCACTTCTACTAAAAGGATCAACAATGCTCATCCATGGTCTAATATTATTGGTGATCCTAATGCACTTGTTAGAACTAGGGTGCGTGACTAGTTCTAAATATGGTCAAGTGGCTTTTATCTCTTATGTCTCAAATCAACAAAGAGACAATCACACGACTATGAACATTGTCTCGCTTGCTTGTTTTCTTTCTCAAGTGGAACCAACCGGTGTTACTCGGGCTCTTGAAGACTCAAGTTGGCTTGAGGCAATGCAAGAAGAGATGCAACAATTTCAAAATCAAGCATGTTTGGATTTTGGTACCACTACCGATGGCAAATATGCAATTGGGACTAAATGGATTCGAAAAATAAGAGATGCAAGGGTGTTGTCATTAAAACAAAGCGAGATTGGTTGCTCGTGGGTATAGATAAGAGGAGGGATTGATTATGATGAAGTGTTTGCACACTGTGGCTAGAGTTGAGGCCATACCGATTTTCTTGTCTTATGCATCCTACATGGGTTTTATGGTCTATCGATGGATTTTAAAGGTGCCTTCTGTATGGTGAAATAGAAGAGGAGGTTTATGTCACTCAACCTAAAGGATTTGAAGACCAAGATCATCCTAATTATGTTTACAAGGTAGTCAAAGCTCTCTATGGACTACATCGGGCACCCGAGCTTGGTATGCTAAGCTTTCATCATTTCACCAAGCATGGTTATCGAAGAGGTGCAATAGATAAGACACTTTTCCTTAAGAAGAATTCCACAGATATTATTCTTGTGCAAGTGTATGTGGATGACATTATTTTGGATCCACAAAGAAGCTTGGTGCGTGGAGTTTGAGGAGCTTATGAAGGAGAGTTTGGATGAGTGCTATGGGGAGTTGACTTTCTTTTGGGTCTCCAAGTTCAACAGAAACATGATGGTATCTTTATCGGTCGGGACAAATATGTGAGGACATCTTGAAGATATTTGGAATGGAGAGTGTCATGATCGCCACTACACCTTATGAAGCTCAAAACTAAAGACCAACAATGAAGCGATCCACTTGTGAATGTTCATTTATACAGTCGATGATTGGTTCTTTGATGTATTTAATAGCTTTAAGGCACGATATTACTTTAGTCGTGAGTGTATGTTCTCACCATCAAGTCACTCCACTTACTTCCTATCTCAATGTCACAATAAGATCTTTAAGTACCTCAAAAGTCAACCTCATTTAGGCCTTTGGTACCCAAGAGAATCTCCATTTAAGCCGGAAGCATATAGTGATAGTGACTATGTCGGTGAAATGGATAGGAGATCCACAACCTGGAGGTTGCCAATTCCTTGAAAGAGATTGATTTCTTGGCAATGCAAGAAACAAACAATTGTGGCTACCTCATCTATCAAGGCAGTATGTTGCTCGCCGCTAATTGTTGTGGATAGGTTCTTTGGATACAAAATCAATTGTTGGATTATGGGTATAACTTCATGAACACAACAATTTTTATTGATAATCAAAGCACCATACGCATTGTTAAAAATCCAGTTTTTCACAAGATAACTAAACATATTGAAATCGAGCACCACTTTATAAGAGATGCATATGACAAACATTTGATAAAAGTGGTTAAAATTCACATTGATGATAATGTGGCGATTTGTTAACAAGGCTTTTGATGGACCAAGGTTTCAACACCTTGTGGTCCATATTGGTATGCTTAACCCTTAACGCAAAGTTTAAGGGAGGCATATGCCTCAAGGAGGATTTGTATACTTTGCATGTTTTTATGTAAATTTGTAAGATTTTTATGTATAATTTTGCTTGATTTTGTTGTCTAACACTAACAAGCTAATGTAAATTTAGTCTGTTTGTCATTGTTTGGTTTGTGTGTTTCTCTATTTGTTTTGTTTTGCGATTGCTTAAGTAAGTTGAAGTTCATCATGATTGGTCAAATTGAAAATGGTCAAGTAAGCTTTAGAGCCTGCTTTCACCGAAATCAAAGTATCGAAAGTGAGCTATTTGTTTCCACTAAAGAAGAAAGAATACAAATGTTCATACTAAGAAACATAAGTTAATTGTTCATTCATTCATTGAAGTGCTTACAAATTATGAGATAGACTACAATCAACTTCAAATAAATAAAACTACTAAACCTACAACACTACATCATATCATCTATTCCAAAAGCTTCTTTGGATATGCATGATCGCATCATATTTTCCATTCCACTCATGGATATGCATTTTGATGACTTGCATAACTATCCATTCCTTCTATCTCGATGGCGGGATATGATGAAGGACGATTAAGATGCTAAGGATCAAACTGGGAAGGATGGATTTTGAAAACGATGATGATGAAGATGAATACATTTCCTTTGTGTTTCATCTAATTTGTTTCACCAAAAGGGATCCACCCTCCTTAAGCCCTTCCCTATCTATGTGATGATGCACCAAACCATCATCAAGAACCACTCTCTTTATAGGCCTTTGTGAGGTTGACTTTGGATGGGAGTAAGGAGCTCTTAGGATGACCCATCTTCTCCTTCGAGGAAGACCCACTTGGATTCATTACATTATCATCACAAGAATAGAAATTCTTTTCCAAGGCCGAGGGTCATGTGGACATGGGAAGAACTACTGAAATCACTAGATGATGATGATTATGGAGTAGATGTTGGATTAACAGAGTGTTTAGTATTCATGGTTAATTATTGTTGATTGTGGTTCATGGTGAAATTAGGGTTTGTGATGAAAATTGGGGGTAATTGATGAGCGATAAGTGTGCATTGGGGATTGTTTTATAGATGGTTTCAAGGCTTAATGAGATTTAATGCGAGTTGGGTGAAACAGTAAAAAGATATTTACTGAAGCTTCTTGAATACGTGATTTGCTTCTGCTGATTGAAACACTTCAGCAGAATGACCATTGTTTCTGCTGAAGTTGAAATTTAAATTTGGTAAAAGGTTGCATTACACGTCAGCTTTGGTCAATAACTTAATATCTTTGACCAAAATTTGGGAAACTTCTACTTGTACCCTATTCGCATATCTTCGTCTAATAATAACTGATTCCCTCTTTATTCGATTTAAACACACCTTCAGTTGATTGAATCATAACCCATTATCTAAAGTTCTCATGGCGCTTCAATTCAAGCACGATCATAATAAAGTTGCTTTTCTGGGAACAGCTAAGGGTGATGATTTGTATAAACCAATGGTGGAATTCTTAAAGAGGTCCAAGATTCATTATGCTTTAACACATTCTCCTAATGCTATCTATGAATCGTTGGTTACTCAGTTCTGGGCATCTGCTTCAAAGCGTAGTGAAACAGAGATTGTGGCTAGGATTGATGGAATAGACCACATTGTGACAGAGGAGTTGATCAGAAGTTGACTTCATTTGGATGATGAGAATGGGGTTTATCATTCTAATTCAGTGGTGATACTTGAGGGACTAAGAGCTATTGGATATCAAGGTGAACGAACAGACATGTGGCTCAAGAATCAACTATGCCCGATGTGGAGGTTTCTAGTTCACACATTGCTTCGGTGCATAAGCAATAAATCATGAGGATGGGATCAGTTCTCTACCCAATTGGGATGTGGTATTGTGTGTCTTTCTCAAGGGTTAACTTATAATTTTTCCAAGTTTATTTTTGATAACATGGTTGAAAATATTCAAAAGAAAAAGCATAAGTTTTTAATGTACCCTAGGTTTTGCAAATTATATTAGACATCACCACCCGAGCCCAAGCCTTTTATCCCATAATAGCTTTATCTCGCTAAACTATTTGCTTCAATGAGAACTAAATTTGAGGGACACATCATCCTTTGCTAGCGACTATGTTTCCTCAAGGCAATGAGGTCACGATGAGGATAATGTTGTTAATCTACCTTCTACCAATGTTATTGCCGATGGTAATCCTTTAGTTGCCATTGATGAGGCCCTTCTAATATTGTCAAGCATCTAATGTTTCTCCCGATGAACCACCACCTATACCTTCACCTAGACCTAGTCCTAGTCCACCACCTACTCAAAGTTAGTCTCGATGAGTTTGTGATGAACCTAATCGACCGACCACACCTAGTCCACTGGGAACCATTTAATGAAGGTTCTCCTAATGTTGAGCATGACCATGTTTCTCCGAAAGGTCCAATGAAGTTCCATTACCACCGAGCAATCGGATGGTGGAGGAGAGGACCCTATTACACTTACATTTGTCTTTGCTCTAGTGAGCAGTGTGTGCGGTGAGGTGGCTCGATCTCAAAAGGAACTTGCGAGACTAAATCTTCTCTTGGTAGTGAGATTAAGGAGCGGAAAAATAAGGTTAAGAGTTTGAAGAACAACTTGGGCATCATTCCAAAAGAAGGCTAGTGGTTTCTTCTGATGAAGAGCTGGAGGATAATCCGCTTGGTTCTCTTAAGATTTTAGCTGATGTGGCTCAGAAGACCAATGATCCTTCACCTATTGTTACTGAATCATCAAAGAAGAAGGAACCCATATGATTTGCTAGACAAAGGAGAAGACATTATTTGAATAAGAGAACTGCTGAAGCTTCAAAGAAATAGAGTTTTGAGCATCTTTCAACTGCTGAAGACATTGTGACTGGTGTACAAATGGAAGATGTTGATTCTACACCTGATCAAGATACTTTTAAGGAACCATCTAATGATCAAGGAGTGTTTGTTGCTGGAAGGAGTTTCACTTTGAATGCTAATGATGATGTTTTCTACACCTGTTGAACAGTTTTCTCAACATGTTTCTTCTGATGTTGAGTTGGGGTTGCCTCAATGTTCCTCAACAGTTCCGGTGCTATTCCTCAAGATGATTCTGCTGCAGAACCTGCTGATACAGAGAAGGAAATATTGATTGATGCAGAGCTTGGTACAAATCTGGTAAGTGACCTGGAGTTGCAAGAACAAGAAAGAATGTTAGATAAATATGCAGAGAGAAAGAAAAGTGAGGATTTGGCTAAACAGATTGCAGCAGAGTCTACTTCAAATTTGCCTCCTGAGAGACGCAAAGAATTGGATGCATTAGCTACTCAGATGCCTGATGCTAAATGGGATGAATGTATTAATCAAGCTGCATCAGATCCTACTCTTGCTCAAAGTATTTTGGGAGCAGATTTTGATAGTGACAATTTTGTGGCTCAAATGGTGGCTCTTGGACAACAAAAAAGCAAGAAGCGGTGGCAAAAGGAAAGCTATTCTTGCTCAAAAGAATAAAGCTAAGAGAGAGACCACAAACTGAAGCTCAAAAGAAAGAATATATGAGGAAAGTAGTGAAACATCGAGTTGTACTCTAAATAACTCGGTATGACTATGAAGGTGTTATGGCTTTACACGATCTTGAGTTATTCATCGTTATAATAAGATTATGAAGTTTACTTCATCTAGTCCTACATCTGCCTCTACATTGAAAAGAATTGCGGATGCTTCAGATGCTCCTAAAGCCAAAAGACCAAGGACAGTTGAAATTGTGGATTCTTTTGAGGCTCGTATTCCAAAGTCAAGAACTTCGTTGTTGCTTCAAGTATCTCTGAAGCTATTCCTTCAGTTGCTAAAGTTCAATCACGAACCTAATGTTGTTTCTTCAAGCATCACCTTCTAAAAAGAGTACCTAAGGTTGCTCCTATTGACAAAGTTGGAGAAGAGTTGGATCGACAAGTCGAACAAAAGGCGCCTAAAGCTAAAAAGGCCAAAGAAGTAGCCGAGAAGATGTATGCCTTGCGTGGTGTTGCTCCAATGAAGGTCGATTCAATTTCTTCCACACATATTAAAGATGTTATTGAAGAATCTGAGGATGTATCATCTTTGGGAATCTATCTACCTGGTAAGAGGAAGAAATGGATGGCTAAAAGACGACATGGTTCTCTATGGAGATCTGTGAAATCAGTTGGGACACATACATCTAAGGTTTAGAAATCTTCAAGGGTTAGGTCTTTGGATCTCAAAGCTGCTGAATCAACCTTTATTAAAGAAGGATCTTCTGATGTTTTTCCTGAAGGATCTCATGATGTGTTGGTTAATTGGACTTTGAAAGATGAGGAGCTTAATGTCATCTATCGATTGGATCAATCTACTATGCAGTTCAACTTTTTGAAGGAGATACTACATTTAGTAGATAGGGCGGATTTACATACTTTTTATGATCTTGTCACTAAGTATTACCTTACTCATACACCACAGGGTTCTGGATTCTTTTTGTTGGGTGATCTTCATGTTCTGTTTGATTCTCAATCTCCAAATGGTCAAGGTTATCCTATTTGGAAGCATTCACATAAGTGGAAGGTTGAGACTTGGAGATTTTATCCTCTTCCTAATGTGCATGTGGTGGAGACAAAGAGTGGTATTCTTGTGTGTATGTGTGTCGAGAAGATATATCCATTGTCATTAAGCTAATGGAAAGAATGCTTACGAAGTTGGAAATACCTCCGATCCATTTGGAATGATAGGCTTTATGCAGAACAATGTGTTGGAGTGATTAAGACTCAACTTCTGCAACATCAAGCCTCATCTTGATTATGGTATTTGGTAGTTTGTATATTTTGTAATAGTTGTTTTGTTTTTGTTTATTTAGTTAAAAAAAAAAAAATAAAAAAAAAAAATGTATATTTTTGAGTATGTCTAACTTTTCTTGCAGGTTTGTTGTATATTTTGATGGTTATTGACTCATCGGATGTACCTTGTGTATATCAAAGAGTTAGCTAGTCCAAAAGGTACAGCTTTGGTAAAGACACATCAAATCTGTTGATAGTTGTAATGGTTTGCTCAAAATCATAGGGTTTGCAACTACCCATGCTTAATTTCTGAGCGTTGTATGGTCATCAATTCACCATGGTTTATTCCTTTTTGGAATCCAAGAATTGACTAGCCCACATCATGGACGGACCCACATGAGAGCCGGGTGTGGCACGGGCCACACCCCATTTTAGGTCACGAAGTGTAAATTTTTGATAAAATGTGTCATTTTTTGGCACGTGCAACCCCCAGTTTTTTCCTGATAAATTCTTCATCAGACAACTTTAATACTCATAATCATAAAAGAAAAATTGTGTGCAGCACCCTCTCAAAAATCTCGGTCCGTCTCGCCCACATGTATATGGTTTGTGGTAAAGGCGTTGGAATACCATATTTGGTCATCGCTCACCAATTCTAAGAATTGACTAGTCCCGAGCAAACGGCTCTTGGTAAAGACATTTCAATCCGTTCATGGTTTGCCGATTTGCTAATAAATCATATGGTTATCAGTGTACCATGGTTTTCGAACTCAAACATTTGGCTACTCCAGTAGTGATGGCTATTGGTAAAGAGACATCAAATCCATTATTTTCAATGATTCATCTCTCACAGGAGTTAACACACCTGGATGTGATGAGAATAGTATGAAACTAATATGTTTTGATGTACATGTTGTCATTTGTTGCTGCAAAGATCCGGAGATTCAACGTTTTGTCATCATTGAGGTGTTATTATTTTGATTCTTTGCTGCTGATGTTCGAGTACAATACTCTAGTTCTGAAGTGATTGAAGATCTATCAAGAAACTGGAACTTAACCAAGTCAAATTCCAGTTTAGGGGAGGATTGTTGGGAATTATGTGAAGTATGAATTATGCTGAAGTTACTGCTGAAAGGATTCTACTAAACTGTGTGGATTCTGCCGAAGATATAATTCTGCTGAAGTTATATAGTTATTAGTTTGTTTATGCGGAAATAGTATTCCGTATATTCTATAGTTGGTTAAGATATGCATGAGCTTTATTAGGAAGTGATTATATCTTATTTAGTTTTACGTTTCTTAGAGAACAAGTTAGGGTTCTTTGTCTATAAAAGGAACACAATAGAATGAATGATGGAGGTGATTATTATCAATAAAAAGATCCATAGAGGATCTAAGAGTTCTTAGTTATCTATGTTTATACTTGTGTTTATATTCCGCTAAAAAATACAAGTTGTAGAGATTTTCTTTTAGTTTGTTTGTGATTACATAAGCAATACTAACGATCTACGAGAGCTCAAGATCTATCAAGGTCTGCTAGTTTCAACAATATATGGCACATTCGTTTTTGACCATTGATCAACAAATCTAATGGCTAAAAGTGGTTCTCGCATTTAAAGTGAAAAAAAATTCACCCTATTTAAACTAATATTTCACCTCTATTTTCAAAATAAAAACCCACAACACACAATAATCTTTCAAAACACTAAACTATGGATCCAAGGAGAGCTAAAAAACTTTAACTCTCACAAGGTCGGTCTCAACCATCTCTCGAATCAACCAAAACAAACTCCGTTAGGATTTAGCCAATTTTATTCTCAACCATCCCCGGTTACAAAATAAAGTTTCACCATATACATATACATATATATATATATATATATATATATATATATATATATATATATATATATATATATATATATATATATATATATATATATATATATATATATATATGTGTGTGTGTGTGTGTGTATATATATATACATTGATGAAATAAATAGCCCGAGCAACAACAAAAAAAAGCCTCACCGCGTGGGCTGTGGTGGTGGCGTGAGTATCGACCAGCCAAGGCCTAGTGTGGGTTTGGCGCCATAGGTGTGGCGTTGTGGTACATGTGACCTCACCGGCTCACTGTACCATAAGATCCAAAGAAGCAAATTATATATGAACTCACTAAGAGTTCTAATTGATACATTTTCATTCTTTATTTATAGATACAACCTGATAAAGTAGCATATAATAAATGTACAATGCTTATTGCACAAGATTAGTATGTGCAAATAAAAAATATAACTGTGCAAATTACCTCTTAAAATATGGGTTCTAATTATTGAATTAGATATTATATTTTGTTCAAAAAAAGAAATAGATATTACTGTATTTTTAATAATTAATAGAATATAATCCACTAGTCACGTATTGTCCACTCCATGATTTTTTACATCTATACTGCCTTGTTCCCCAAACTTAACTCATTTACCATCTTCTCAATTTTCACCATGAATCATTTTCGGCTCTACCCATTAGTGAAAAAAACGTCTCGTTTTCTACCAAAACCCTGTTTTTATTCTCGATCATCTTTTAATCCAAGGACCAACACGTATGAAAAGGTTAGTTTTCTAAATTATAATCCCCCTTTTACTATTCATTGTTTGATGTTTTATTAATTATCTGCTGATTCTCAACTAATTATAGTTTACTTCCGTGCTTCGTGATTTCAAATCAAGTTAATGCAAGGCAATTACTTTAAAGATTAAAACTACTTTATCAAGTTGTTGCTGTTGTGTTGGAAAAAAAAGGGTGGCTAATTTAACCATTAAAACTCCGAATTGGATCTTTGTTGGTCGTTAAATGTATATATAAGAAAAAAAAATAATAATAATAATAATAATAGTAATAATTAAAATAAAATAACTAAAAATATATATATATATATATATCGCAACCCTAGTTGGCCCGGACTAAGACCACGTTTTAGGCTAAACTAGAAGGACACGCCAAGAATGCGGCATGTAGATCCGATAACTATTTTGTAACGAACAAATGTTTTAAGGTGGTGATGTGATGAGAAGGTGGTGACAAGGCGATAAGTATAGTTATATGTGTTTGCTTGCCCGTTTAGTGAATTCGTTTCACAACACTTGAATGTATATGTGTTAGTTGTAAGTGTTTGTTTGGGTTACCCGTAACTTTCACGCCGACATCATTATTCCCCGATATATAAAATACCCGCAATCTCTTACGTCAAATACTCCCCAAAAGTATATGATTTTGACGAATCAAGATTATATTGATTGGAATAAATGGAATAAAGGTTAAAGTTGTAAAAATTTGAATTAAAATAAAATAAACCCACTAAAAAATATAAAAACTAAAACTCATAAAAATATATTAAAATGGATGTTGAATTAAAGAGCATAAAATTTTAAAAATATGGTGAAATTAGATTATAATATAAATAAGTAGATAAAATATATTTTAATTTGAAAATAAAGATGAATTTTTAGTTGAAAAGTGACACATGTCATTTTATAATTGGAGCTCCTTATCTTAGTTTTTGGTGGTTAGGAGTTAGGCTTGGAGTTTGTTAGAAGTTAGGCTTGGAGTTTGTTACATGTCATCTCATGATTGAAGCTCCTTATCTTAATTTTACATGCATTATAATATATCTTTCCATAATAAGCATGTAAAAAAGTCTGAACTTTTAAGCCTTCTAATTTTAGAAGGCCTAAATGCATTATAAAGTAGTATAGATAAGTAAATATTTCAAGACTTTGTTACCTTATCTTTAATCTGCTAATGACCAGGGGCGGAGCCATGTGGAGAGTAGTTGGGGGCGATGCCCCCAACCATGCATTTGTAGAAAGACCAAATTAGTAGGAACTTAAAAGTAAAATTAGTGCAAAATGGTTAGTGCCCTCGGCTTAGATTTCGTAGTGCCCTCATTAGTAAGTGATGACTACCAAGATCAAGTGCTTTAAAACTGAATTTCGTAATTTAATTGGACTCGATAATGGGTTTTTGTATCTTTTGGTATTGTGGGTTTTTCTGGTAAAAGAAATGGAGAAGAAGACTCATTGGAAACCGTGTTGGTAGGGAGACCAACTTTATGTATTGACCAATGGACTTTTGTGGGTTCTATTTTTTTTCATTTATATATTAAACGTACTCAATAGACTTTAAAGTACTTATTCTTCTAGTTGCGTATTTGAAGAGCTAGCTACATTCACAAAGAACAACAAAAATTTAAACATCCACAAAAATAAGTGTCATGTTTTGATGGCGGCTTTTCAAATAATTTGTTTTTCATCTGTTTGATTAACTCAATCAATACATACCACTTAACTTTTGTGGATGTTTCTTTGTTGTTTTTTTAGATGTAGCATAACTAATGTTTGAAAGTCCATATTTCCATTAGCAAAACAATTTACGTCTCTATACATGATTTAACATTCTTTTAAATTTATATTTAATGTTTTCTCTTAAAACTTTTAGTTATCGTGTTGATAGTATCAACATGTTATATGATATACTTGATTGCAAGTGCAATAAAACCATTTAAGCAACGTTTGGTTTGTCATATAAACACACTCACACAGACAATCCTTGCTAAACCCACTTATGTTTGTGCTAAACCTTCAAGATAACCTACGTTAACTATGTTTATTGTGTAGACACATACATCTCTTGAGTTAATTGACTTAGATTTGAGTGATTTTCACTTAACTAAACCTGGCCCGATGGTTTTGAGTTACACAAAAAAAACCTAATCATGCTCACCTTTTTCTCATTGTTGACCGCCCCATGAGTACATTTCCGGGCTCCGCCACTGCTGACGACAATTATCTCTACACATATAGATATTGGATCTGTTTCGTCTTATAGTTGTAGTTCATAATTTTGATATGTTCGGCTGTCAAATTTACATCAGTGTTCTGATATGTTCAAACGGTTGTTTCTTTGTTTCTTTGAATGATTCTCAGGGATCCGCTAGGAGAGATATCAATATATATCAGGAGATTCCTGTTATATACGGTCCTCATAGAAAATATTTCAGTTTAACCAAACCCAGGAGCTCAAAATCACTCTGTGACGGACGTGAGATTAAAATGGAGAACGATGTTGAAAGTTCTCATGAAATACTTGGATGTGGAATGATTCTCTTGAAGAATTACATCAGCGTCGACAACCAGGTATATGTGTTCTTATTTCTGTCTAAAAGACGACCAGACATATGTTTTCTTATTCCTGTCTAAAAATCTACCATATTACTCCCTCCGTCTCAAATTATAAGTCCATTTTTTATTTTTCAAAGTCTTTTTCTTCCGACTTTGACCTTAATTATTTCTTTTCATGTTATATAATACTTGATGAAAAGTATACCAATAAAAAAGCATTTAAATCACATATCCATTTATGTATTTTACATCAAGTATTATACAACGCTAAAAGAAATAATTAAATTCAAATTTGAAATAAAATAACTTTGAAAAGGCAAAATGAACTTATAATTTGGGACGGAGGGAGTACTATATTAGTGTTGTTATGTTTATGAGGTTATGGGGAAAGCTACTGGGCTTTAGGTCCCCAGTTCCGATCCTTTTAGGCCTTGTCCTTAAGACTATATGATTTATAGCATGAATATACTAGATCCGCTAGACAAGAAAATAACTTATCAAGAAAGTCAAAAATTGGCACAAGAGTCGGGAAAAAATATAACAATTCTCAACACTATTCCCTAAAGTAAGAATAAACACATTTCAAGAATAGAATCATTTAATGCAGTAAGGTTACAGTATTCTTTATTGGTATATGCTTGACAAGTCCTTGTTACCCCACAGGTAACAACCTTGTACTTTGCCTATATAAGACATTGTTGTAAATGAGTAAATGATATCCTTTGTAATTAATGTGAAATACATTTAAGAGCATTTACTTTTCGAAAAACTAAGTTCCTGAACATTCAATGGCTAGTATAACTTAAACATTAACTAGTTTATATTAAAGTCAGTGAGGGGATCACCCAACAATCGTCATGCAATTTAGATTATTATTTCACAAACAATGTTAGAAAATTCCTTGATTCATTTCTTATAAGAATTGATGTTGAAATATCTGTTGTTTGTCATATAAACTATTTGAGTATTTCACTTAGCATGAAAATTGGTTAGATAACTCTTGTCATTCTTTGTTACCAAGAAAAAGGGAAGAAAACATTTAAATTTGTCAAACGTCATTGGGACATTATGGGTAAAGAATATGTTGATATGGTAAAGAGGTTTGAAAATGATGCATTTATTCCAAGCTTGCAACTCCTCTTTTACATTAGTTCAAAAAAGACAAGACCCTTTTCATATAAATGACTTACGACATATTAGTCTTATTGGTTGTCAATACAAACTCATTGCAGATATCCTTGAGAATAAACTTCAAAATGTTGTCCATTCAATTGTTAGTAACATGCAAATGGCTTACATTAAAGGGAGGCAAATAATAGTTAGTCCTCTCATGGTAAATGAAATTATATCATGTGCTTGAAAAACGGAAAGAACGTTTTTTCATCTTCAAAGTAGATTTTGAAAAAGTTTTTGACTCATGCAATTAGAAGTTTTTAGACAACACAATGAAACAAATGTTTTTCTATGATAAGTGGGGAAAATGGATAAATGGGTGTCTAAATTCGGCCTATAGTTAGGTTATCTTCAACGACTCTCCCCTAGAGAATTTAAGATTCATAGGTTTACGTCAAGGAGACCCCCTTTGTTCCTTCGTACTCATCATCGCAATTGAAGCTCTACATGCATCTATACAAGAGGTTAAAACAAAAAATATCTTTGAAGGGTTCAAAGTCGGTTCATGTGGAGTTGAAGTATCTCACCTTCAATTTTTGGATGATTCCCTTGTTATAGGTAAGTGGTCTCTTGAAAACACTAAGAACCTTTTTGGTATTTTAAGATGTTCTGAATTATCATCCGAGTTAAAAGTAAATTTTTATAAACTAATTTTATTTTGGTCTGTGAGCTACCTTGGCAAACTAACAATCTAGCTTCTTCACTAAATTGCAAATCGTCCACCCTTTAATGCTTCTACCTTAAGCTCTCCATTGGTGAAACCATGAATTTTTTTGCAATTGGTAAACCATCAAAATAAGTTTAAACTATTTTTTTAAAAACTAGAATCCTCTCATTTGGTGGGAGTCTCGCCTTCTCGAAGTCGGTTATTCGGGAACTTAATACCTATTTATTTTGCTTAATCAAGGCTCCTAAAATGGTCACTCTTTAATTAGAAAAGCTTAGACATAACATCCTTTGAGGTAGTACTTTGGAGGGCAAAAAATGTATTGGATTGGTTAGAATAAAGTGTGCTACTCTCCTACTTGTGATAGTTTCGAGATTGGTAGGATTCAAGCCTCCAATGCTTGCTAAATGGTAGTGGCGATTTGTTATAGAACCCAACTCACTATGGAAGCAAGTCATCACTTCCATATATGGACCTCAAGGAGGAATTAGTGTAGTTAATTTCTCCTTGAGCCATCCAAGTCCTTGGAAAACAATATAAACGTTAACAAATCTATCCTAACCGCCAATCTCAAACTTCATATTATACTTGCAAATATGGAAATGGAAGACTTTTTTCTTTTTGGCATGATACATGGATTGACACATTTTAGGTGTGTTTGGTAAAAGTAGCAGTGAGCTGTGAGCAGTAGATGTGAGCAACTCACAGCTCACCGCTCACAGCTTCTTAAAAAAGCATTAAAAAAATGAGCATTTCTAAAGAACAGCAAAGCTTTCGCTCCTTTACCAAACAAACAATAAAAATAAAAAGCTCATTCCTGAAAGCTCATCGCCCCAAAAAACTTTAAAAAGCTCCGCACCAAACATGGGCCTATCTTAGAACAATACATCCAAAACTTTATGCTTTGCAAACCTTTTCTGACCGCCTTATAATGGAAAGATGTAACACAATTAATGGGCCAAATACTAGATCTTTTACTTAGAGAAGGCCCAATGATGGGGCCTTGTCAGTGTCTAACTTTTGGACTTTTTAAACCTACTAGGGGTGAGCAGAAACCGCACCGCAATCCGCAATCCGCAAAAAACCCGCAAAATCCGCACCGCAAAAGCTGATCCATAACAAAAACCGACGGTGCGGTTCTTGAAAATAGAAAAACCGCATTTTGCGGTGTGGGTTGGGTTTTCAAAATAACCGTAGCACCACTATGTTATATTCATATATATATTTTTATTTTTAGAATAACACACTAAAATTTATAACTTTATGACTTTTCTTTATACTTTTATAATAAATTATTTCAAACCTTTTAATGGTAACTTATCATCTTAGTTTTAGTTGATATATCTTTATTTTTCTTTCAATCTATCATCGTAGTTTATAAAACTCTTCATCTTATTTGACTTTTACCATTATATTGATTTATAATTTCATACTAATACACAACATTTTGTATATATAAGGCACCATATGATGGGGCATTATAATATATTTATTCTATAATAAATATATACTAGAAATTATAATTTTTTTTTAAAAAAAGATAAAGAAAAAACTTTTATCCGAAAAACCGCAAAAACCGCAAAACCACATAAACCGCAAAACCGAAACCGCAAAACCGCGTGGGTCGAAACCGAATTGCGGATGTGGTTGGTTTTACCGCACCAACCCACACCACGCTCACCCCTACCTACTAGCAAGCTATAATAGAGTGAGCATCGGGACCGATGGACCGGACCAAAATCACGGATCGAGGACCAGACCAAATGTGTTCGGTTAGGGCCGGGTCGGTCCTGTCCGGTTCTTTGATGGGTCCGGTCCGAGAAGGCAAAATGGTCGGTTGTACGTAAGAGCGGACCGGACCGAAGACCAAACATAAGATAAAGTGTGGACCGAGGACCGGACCGAAATAGGTTCCGTCCGGTTCGGTTGGTCCGATTCGGTCCGGTACGGTCCACGGTCCGTTATGCTCACCTCTAAGCTATAACCCTTCAAAGGCTAATGATACATGGTTTTACAACTTAAGCTCCTCCAATACCATCGTTGTTGCAACCTCAAAGAAGAAAATGAAAGAGCACCTCCTATTATCAAATGATAATCAGATTCGTTGAAACAAATCCCTTCCTAGATAAGTCAACATACATTCATAGAGATTCGCCGTCAATCGGCTTCTAGAAGGTGTTATCTAAATGCTGAAGGAATTGATGTCGACTCAACTCATTTCTAGGCATGCGATGAAGCCCTAAAAACTTCTTAACACCTTTTTATTAATTCTCTTTTGGCGGTTGGCTTATGGAATAGAATCGCGGTTTGGTGGGTTATGGATATTTCTAAAAAAATCTAGTATCTCTTATATCGTGGGTAGATACAGTTAATCAAAACAACACAGTTAACATCTATTTTGATGATGTCGTTCAAACAACTATGCAGATCATTTTCCGGTATAGAAATTGTATTTGTTATGATTAAAATCCTAAAATAAAGGCACTGTTGAAGGAATTATCAAAGTGTTTTTTCACCCTTGGATTTCACATAGGAATAAGAAAGTATAACCACCATGGTATGATTCGATTAGCGATCCTATCAATTCTGGTACAAATAACTTGTATTTTCGACCTAGAAATTTACTAGTTTGTTTATAATATATCTGCCATTCAAAAAATGTGTCCATGTTGGTGTACTGATTGTGCTTTTTGTTTTGATAGCTAGCAGTGTTTGTCGTTAGACAGGGTTTTAGGGTGGTTTTGAGTTGTTTTGGGTTTTGAACGTAAAAAATCTAGCAAATATAAGCATCCACCATTCTTCCTTGTGTGGCGACATTCTTCCAAATTGATGAATCATTGCATCCCGTATGATGTCAATAAAATAGTTCGACCTTATCTTGTGTCTTTTTTTCTTCTTACCATTGTGTTCCAGCTTCCTGATCTTCTACTCCGACGTTTCCGTCAAGGTTTTTGTTGTGATAACGACGGTTTCCACCGCGACCTTTCTTCATTGACTCGAGGGAGGAAAGTTAACTACACAAACAATGTGGAATTTTTTAGGGTTACTTTTGTAAAAAACGAGAAATTTGGCTATCACGCATTACAGCGGAGCCAATTTAAGTCTGGTATTTGTCGTGAATTATTTTCTGCTTATTTGATGAGGGAATAGAAAAAAACTTGTAAAGAAAGGGAAACGAATAGTCTCTTCTTCCTTATGAATCTTATGAATCTGCTAAAGTTAAATCATAGCAACACATAATCGTTTTCTGGAGTATGAAGAAGATACTGGTAGGGTAGCAAACGATCTAGTTTTGGGGGTAGTTTTGGAGGCATTCCAAACGACACAGTTTCGGGAGGAGCATGATAAATTTTTCTAAATATTTTCATTAGCTAAAACGTTGTGGCCTTGTCATTTTGTAATATATTATGCTCAAGGCCGTTTCGTTGAATTTGGGGGCTCTGTGCCGTAATTCTAAAATAGGAACTTTAAGTTCATCATCATCACACACCTATGACCATCGCCGAGCGACATGTCCAAAGAAATGTTGTTTGTGTCTAGTAGACAAAATTGTGTGGGTATCTTAGATTTTTTTGTGTCACTAAAAACATATACACCTCCTAAAAAGACACGTTTCCCTCCTTAACGACAGATGCCCAATGGTTTTACTATCAAAGTGACGTCGTTTTGATTGTTTGCAAGTTGAAATTGCCTATGCAAATACTAAATATTTTAAAATTATAAATAAGCATGCGAACACGAAAGAAAATGAGAATTCACTAAAAAAATTCTAATCTACATACTTGGAAAATGCGTGTGAAATTTTATTAGTATATTAATATTTAATTGTGTGTAAATCGTTGTAAAACAATAATTTTTTTACACTTATAATTGTATAAAAAGGCTAATAACCTATTAAAGATCATATAATAAAAAAAAGCTTTTAGACATTAAACTTGAAATTCTTGTCTTCAACCGAGTATTATGACCATTTTACCCTTCCAAATTACATAAATGGTGTGGGTTTGCAAAATTGCATCCATCGTCCCTAGGCTAAATTACATAAATGATCCGTGTGTTTGAAAAAATTGCGCCCATCGTCCTTACATAACGGATTCCATAAAAAAAATAAGTTGTTGCATTTAGTGTTGTCTAAGCGAACAACACATCCAAACACCAATATTGTAATCCATTAACAATTTCTAAATGCAACAACCTATTTTCAACCCGACCCGAATCTTGACCCAAATGATTCGACCTAACTGTATGGAATATTTTGCTTTATTGTCCAACTAAAAACAGGAGAAATGCTTGTTGGCCTTGCAAAAACTTTGTTTATGGATGAGATTTCAACAGGTCTAGACAGTTCAAAACGTGTTGACCATGGGACATCATATTCCGCATGACCTTTGATTCACTACAAAAATAAATTTCAGGAAATCAATGAAATTCATCCTTACATATTGGGTATCGAGTTATGAATCGATCCAAGAAAACCCTATTGACTACAAATCCCTTCAGATATCACCAAATTGAAACTTGATTCACTTGTACACACCTTGAATTGCAAAACCCCAATCTAATTTTCAAAACCCTAACTTTTACCCAACCCTAATTGTTTTGTAAAATGACGGCGGAGATGACGGTGAATGGGTGGTGGATGAGGCCGGTTTTGATGAGGTGGGCGTGGGTTTGGTGGAGCTCCGGTAGGTGCTTGGTGGTGGTGGAGGAAGAGTAGTTGTGTGTGTGTAAAAATGAGTTAAAATGATTAATTTGGGTTATTTATATTTGGGACAAATGATGCAATTTTTATAAATATAAGGGTAAAATGGTCATCACAATTTTATAATACTCAGGTGAAGACAAGAATTTCAAGTTTAATGTCTAAAAGAGCTATTTTTTTATTCTACTCGAACCGACATTTATATGATGATTTAATGTGCTCTATAAAAATTCACATTTTTAAGTGTGGAAAATATAAGAAATATCAACACTTATAGGTGTGAAAGTCATTTGTAACATTCAAAACCCTCACACTTCCTCATGTGCGGAGAAATTGAGTGTTAAAATTAACTTTCACATTTAGGACTGTGGAGAGATCTTAGATTTTTTAAACTTAAAAGTGTGGACATTTCTTAATACGGTTATAAGTGTGAAACATCTATTGTTTTATATATATTTTTTTTCACACTTACAAATGTAGCCAATATTTACACATAATTAAGTATTAATAAATTAATACAATTTTACATACTCTAAAAAGTTCGAAAATAAAATTGTGCAGATCAGACTACCTTTAGTGAAAGTGATTGTTATCTATATTTTTTGCTAGCTTTTATGTTCATTTGTTTTGTTTCTTGATAAAGAAACACACATAAGCTTATTGTTACAAGCTTATTGTTACGAACAAATATTTATACGAAAATTTCTCAGCTTGTGTTAATATGAAATTCTGAAAGAGTATTTTCAAATATGAATAAAATGCTTATTTGGGTAAATAAGAATATTTAAAATTTTAAAAAGAGTATTAGTGTGATTACAAATTTTAGAATGATATTTGATGTAATTCTAATATTTTGTAATAGTGTTAACGAAATTGCCCTTGTAATTCTAAAATACACGGTTGGCCCCTAAATAGATAAGCTTGGCTGGTGATTTAAAGAAAGCAATGAAAGATGGGAAAAAGCTATCAAAAGTGTATGACACTATGATCTGGATATTATACCTCTATTATTTAAGTTTTCTATTGCGTGAATCCAATTTTAATTACCAACAATTTTCTATTGCGTGAACCTCCACTACTGAAAGAAGGAGGTCTAAAAAAAATAAACAATAACACTGCTACAGTGTGTTTTTGTGGAGGCAACTAGATGAGAGGAAGAAAAATAGAAGAAGAAGATTTAATAATTCAAATATATGTAATGTCCTTTATGCCCTTAGCTAAAAACAAAAAAGTAAAGCAAATAACAGGGTTGACTAACGGTAAACGGGTCTAGAGGCCAAAAAGGACCATTTTAGACTATAAAACTTGAAATAGGGACCCCCGACGATGAAATGGACGAGTTTTGTCTCATCGCGAAGCGTTTTGCCAAGTTTAGAGACCAACCGTGTATTTTAGTCTTTATATAATAAAAGAAAATGTTTTGTGCCAATTCGTCTTTTTATTGACTAATATGTGAGCTTATTTCAAAATCGAGCCTTTTTATTGGCAAATAAAAGTATACACTTGAGTTAGTTGGTCAAACTATTGATAAATTCAAAAGAAAAAAAACTGAAGATACGCAATGTGAACATTTTCTATATATAATTTCAGACTTAAATGTAACTAAACTTTGATTGGTTAATAGAATTTACAATCAAACATTAAACTTTTAAAAATAGATTAATCTTAAATATAACTTTATGGACTTAAGTGTAAAATCGACAATTTCTATAATTTTTAAAAAATCTATATATTTTACAAAGAACTTATATACCTTATTTTTTATTTATTTATTTATTTATTTTGGAAACTACTGCTACTACTACTATCAGTATTATCATCATCATCATTACTATTCTTAAATTAATCATAATCTTAAAAACACCACCAAAGTATGCTTACATGTTATTAAGTATGTTTACATAAAATTAAATATAACATATATAAACTTTTATATTCGATGAATTTGAATTATGTTAATTGGTGTGCGTTTCGTTGTAGTTATTTTTATTCAAGTCTTAAAATTTTATTTTGTTGGACTTATACCTTAAGGGACACACTTTCACAGGCATTGTACCCGATCAGATATAGCCAGTGGGGTAAGTACGATGTCGATCTCAGAAATAGTATGCTTAGATTTAACCTAGTGAGCTTTACATATTTAATGGGGGTTTTGATTGATTTGATTTATAGTTATAACTACTAAAACAAAAAAGTAAATTAAACTACTTTTGTTGTGATCAATAGGAGAAGGTAGTGCTAGCTATGTTAATCCTGTTGTATTTTAGCTATTTGTCTATTAGTGCAATGATATAATTGTAAAGTATTGGTGACATCAGAATGTATGGGGAGTATCTCGTTAGTCCAGACAATAACCCCCTATACTCCTATTCAACCTAGACTAGACCACTTGGTCCATGCATCTAGCCTCTACACATGTAATCTACTAGGCTATTTGGTCCATGCACTCATCAGACTACAAGCATGTATTAAGTCGTGTCAACTAACTTATGTGATTTATCTATGCTACCCACTTGGTACATGTGATACCTAATCTTCCTTACTTGGTCTATGCGAGAAGAGCACTATGCTAACTTAAGTGTTCTCATAATATACATCTAGTACCCACTTGGTTCATGCGATAGCTAGACTTAAATACTCAAACATATAAACAAACATGTCTTGAACGATAAACACGTAAACTAAACAATACTAAACATTAAATCTAAATAAACGGAAATAACCATCATGTAGTATTCATAAATATGGCTAACACCCAAAGGTGTTAGCCCAAAATGTATGTAAATAAAACAAGAAGATAATTCAAACGAAGATTAAATAGAAATTATGATGAAATCGATATGCAAATCGAATGATTAAACCTAATGTGATGATACAAGACCATCTCTTCTTGATCTCCTAGCTATTGGGACTGATCTTGGGGCCTTGGATTTGTGAAATTCGGCTGTGGTTGAGAGTGGTGAGTGGATGATATTGAAAACTCCCTCGTAGAGTTTGTATTTATAGTCTTTGTTAGGGCTCGAATACGACATATTCTAGATATTTTAATTGCTGGTGAAGAAAGCATATTCTGCGTATCTTTTAAATACGGTGTATTGCCAGAGTTAAATACGCTGAATACCTTCAAATCTTGATATACTTGGACTGGGATAAGATCTTCAATACGACGTATGGCCAGAGTTTCATACGTCGTATGCATTCAATAGTTGACTTGATCTTTGACTGTAGAGCTTCTAATACGGCGTATCTTTTGTAATATTGATCCATAATCACTGAAATTGAAAAACTAGGGCAATTAAGTATCAAGTCTGATATAAACATGCAAAACATGCAATATATGAGCAATAATCATGTGATAAATATTCAAGAATTTAAGACTTATTATTAATATATCAAATTAAACTACTCAAAAAGTTATATTATCAAACAAATTTTATCATAATTTCAAACTCGAACAAATATAATTGGAATGTAATTATTAGTTATAGTCATTGTCCGAACCTACTCAGCGTTTTATGACCCGTGTGTACATGTGTCAAAAACAAGAACACGAATAACGATAAGTTAATTTAATTGTAATACCAAAAATCGGTTGATCGTGAACAAGCTTATAAGTATCAAATTGAAAGCACAACTTATAAGTACGCACCAATATAACCATTAGTTATATTTATAGTTGAACCATGTACATGTAATATCAACTTGCAAAATATTAAACACCGCTAAATTATTATATGCCCGTATAATAACTTAAACCTTAAACTAAAATTGATTTTTGTATAAACTTTCATGCGTGCCCAAGAGTTATAACTAGTACTTTAAATGACAATTTTTTGTTATAACATATTTTTCTTGTTTGTTTATAGAGAATTTGCTCGTCTTATATATTTTGGATGAAAACAGTTGCATGCTTAACAATTGATCTAAAGGATCTTATCATTTAAGATCTATTTATCATTTATCTAATTATCTAATCTTTTAGGTTGAAATTGTGAATTTATGTCAAGTTCTTGGCTCTTCATGCCTCGGTTTTGACGAGCGTAAAGTGAAACTTGGATTACATAGGATGTTGCTAGGTCCAAGATGGTCCTCATTAGATGAAAATGATACCAATAAAAGGTCTTTAAAACCACTATTGGTTCCTGATAAAATCAGATCTTTGGTCAACTCGTCAATTCTAGATTCCCAATTGCATCCAAATTCAAAGCATGGAATTTCTTCAGTGTGCTCGAAGCATTGTATAGTCAGATTTTATGAAAACACCTGTCAACTTGCTTTTCACGAGGTTAGTCTCATCTTGCTTATACACATGTATGCAATAACTATGTTATAAATACAAACCTAGAAGATTTGGTACTATACGTTTCACTTCGATTGATCATGTTAGTTCCTTATGAAGTAACAATATTAGAATTTACACCTACAATCGAGTCACTTGTGGAACAAAAATTCAAACGAATACACCGTGCACGTACTATGATTGCATAAAGTATAGTTTTTAAATTTCTCTAGTTCACAAATATGTAATGTATCAAAGAAAAAGCCCTCACATCCCACTATGGATGACCCTTAGAGTTATTACAGGAAAAATTAGTTAATCTCAAATCAACTTTAAATAGTTATACATATATATAAGATATATTATTTAATTGTAATACAGGAGCACGAGAAAGATTCTTGGTATCCTTATGTAGGAAAAGGATGGCCTGTAGTTTCCATCTTCATCGGTGACTCTGTAGAATTCTTCTATAGTAGTTCAAGAAATGTGAACGTGACAAACAAAGTTATGTTAGAATCGGGAGATGTACTACTATTTGGTGACAATAATAAAGACATATGTCATGGGTTAAGCAAGATCATCCCAAATTCAGCTCCTCTTGTATTTTTGAAGAAAAGCATGCTCAAACCTGGTCTACTTTACCTTTCTTTCAGAGAGTTTTGAGTCGGCTCTTATAAATTTGCTTGAAGACTGCAGTTTTGTTAGAAGTGCAAGAAGGTACTTTAACTTGTGTATGTTTTTTCTGTCAACAACATATGTGTTTTATGATCTTGAGTTTTAGTAGACAATGAGTCATTTAAGGTTTATTTAAATGCGACGATTTAAATAACATGCTTTCAAATCGATTTGACGAAAATAGCTTTGTGTTCCTCCTCTTAATTTGTTCTTGAATTCATAATATATTTTTTTTTTGGATAATTAATATATACTCAATTTAAACATTAAGAATATATATATATATATATATATATATATATATATATATATATATATATATATATATATATATATATATATATATATATATATATATATATTTCAAAGCCGCCCAATGGGCAAGCATGACTTATAATATTCTTAACATATTTTTCTTTATCGTAAGAAGGTTGATAAGAAATGTTTTGAAAGTGGCCTTTTTCTGAAACGGTAATTGTTAAATTACTTTACTAAATAGAGTCATACTTTGTTTTTAGAACTATTTCATCTACAATTTCTATGAAAATAAGATAACATTGCTTGAAAAATATTTTTTTCTATATACATTGCTTTAAGATGGAAAGATTATTAGTTAGATAAAATGTTAATAATAGTGTCTATATATAAGAGGCTTTGTGCATCAGTACTCCATGTTATGTGATAAAGTCCCCTACCAAATACTCCATGTTAAATAAAATGTTAATCCTTTGTTTTTTCACTTTGTATGTATATAGTGTGTATTGCACATTCTTCATTGCTTGAAAAATATTGTTTTTCTATATACATGCTTTAAAATGGGAAGATTATTAGTTAGATAAAGTGATAATAATAGTGTCTATATATAAGAGGCTTTGTGCATCAGTATTCCATGTTATGTGATAATGTCCCGTACCAAATAGGTTTGTTTTTAAGTCGTGTTATAAGCATGGGAGATGAATTTAGTGAGATAAACTTGTGTGGTTTATATATTGTGAGATAGTTAGTTATCGTTCTAAAAGAATAAGATAAATAAAAATGTCTACAAACAACTAACATGGTCGATGTTTTTGTCATATTTAATTGGAGAATCCAATTCTATCAATGAAGGCGCATGTCATTTAATAAACATAATTCCAAGATTACAGCTATATAAGATTAAATTTGCATCACTAAAAAGATCATAGAAATTGCCTATAGGCAGTTTCGTGAATTGTCGGTTGAACGGACTATAGTGATCAATAGCATTATCCGCATCGACAAACTCTATCAAGTTTCCCACAAACACGAATAACTATTGTTGACTGTATATAGTAAAGGACAATTAACTAACTAAAATTCAAGTACCTTTAAGAATATTCATCAAGATACACTTGTGTTTAACAACTCGGCAACTTTCTTTTGCACTTTGTCAATGTCTTGATTAGCATAATTATCTTGAGAAGTTAATTTTTCATCCAACCGGAGAGCTTCATTCGTAGAATTATTTTGGGCTAATAATCTGCTATCTAACCCCGGAGCAGCATTAACATAATTATTTTGAGATAGTAATTTGACATCCAACCCAGGAGCTTCATAAACAGAGTTATTTTGAGATAGTAAATTGACATCCAACCCGAGAGATACATTGGCAGAATTATTTTGAGAAATCAATTTGCCATCCAAGCCGAGAGCTTCATTAGCAGAAGTATTTTGAGATGGCAATTTGTCATCCAACATAATAGCTTCATGGACACCGAAGGTGGATATTTAGGTCGAACTCAAATCAAACCCGCTTTGTTTAATAGTTCCCCGATAAGCCAAAGTGACCGCACCGATCGACCAAAGCGATCGCTGACACCGATTAGCCAAAGTGACCGCACCGATCGACCAAAGTAACAAGACACGATTAGCCAAAGGATCGCAACTCGATCACCGGTGAGTCGCACCTGCTCAAAAGCTTCATCGGTTCTTTCTTTTGCCGTTTCCATTTCTTAGTAGAAGAGATGCTACTTAATACTATGTGTCCGGATGGAAGTCGGGAGCATTATGTATGATGTGCTCCTCAAACTATGTATGATTGCTAAATAGTATCGATGTCGATGTTCTTCAACTTTACAACCGATTCCACATGACCTTTCAAAGCATAAGCAACTCTAGTAGACTGCACCATTAAACATTCATTCAATGTATCAGTAAATAATTGATTTACGTGTATTGCCAAAACTATATATAATTTCCTTAGATAGTAGAAACCTCATATTTTTATATAGATGTTTTCGTCTAAACTATTGGTATATAGAGTGAAAAGAATAGTAGTGTACCGTGTCATCTCTGCTTGGGATTTTGCATCCTCAGCCATTTGATTAAGTTCACTGTGGTTGTTGCGTTCAACATACTGCATTCCTGGTGGGTCCAGTCCGTGTAGTGTTCTTTGTGCTTGAGCCCATTTAAGTTCACGATCTTCCTTCCCAAAGTTCATTTTCCGGTGAAAGCAACCGGCAAGAAACAAAATATATTTCAAGTATCTAATCGAACGCGAACTTGTATCAAACACTCGGCTAGCATTTTACTCTCCGTTGATCAATAACCGGATCCCACACTCTACCACTTATAGCATATCTATTAAAGAACTTGTTGAGATCAAGTGGGATGTAAAATACAGTGTTGTAAAGCCAAATTACTCCACCCAACCCCATCGGATCCTTCAATTGCAAAGAAAACTCCAGTTTGCATAAATAGCAATCAATGTTGCATTTTATAGGTTAACCAATTTAGTCCTTTTAGAAATAGTTGGTATTAGCAAAATTATATGTGAAAAACTAGAAGGGGGTAGAATAGTTTTGCCAATTAAAACTTTCTTTTAATCTATTTAGATCGACTTATGTCAATCTATTTGGATGTGTGTGTTGGATATTGATAAACAAGCATATAAAGGTAAGTAATGAAAAGATAAGAATAAGAAGCACAAAACCACAACACGAGTATTTATAGTGGTTCGGCTACAAGGACACCTTCCTCGCCCTACTCCACTTTCCGAGTCACCTACTCGAGAGTTCGTAATCACTACACCAATCTCCTTATGGCGGAGAAGCCTTCACAACGTCGCCTACCCTTTTTTTGGTGCTAGGCTAACCACCGGGTTCTTTCACTCCAAGGTGAACTACACCTACACAACGTCGCCTACCCTTTATAAGGTACTAGGCTAAGTACCCAGTTCTTTCACTCCAAGGTGAACTACACCTTCACAACGTCGCCTACCCTTTATTAGGTACTAGGCTAAGCACCTAGTTCCATTGCAATGGAGGAACTACTACCACACTACACCAACGACTAATCCCAAAGGAGATCTACACCTTTACAACATTATCAAGGATATCAATATCCTTGGATCTAATACTAGTCTATCGTGCACATCGAAACACACCATATCGAAAGTACATCTAAGGCACCTTTCACTAATGCCTTTGACTAGATCTACAAGACACCTTTCACTAATGTCTTGTGTCTTCACTTCTAAGCACCTTTCACTAATGCTTCTTTGTCTTGACCTCTAAGCACCTTTCACTAATACTTCTTTGTCTTGACTTCTAAGCACCTACCACAAGTGCTTATCCTATAGACAATAGATACCCTTCACTAATATCTTCGTCTTGACACTTGAGACATCTTTCACTAATGTCTTCAACACTACACTTCTTTGAAGAAAGAAAGGGATCATCAACAAGAAGACTTCAGTAGCCTTGATGATGAGGAGGCATGGTAACTCATGGACTTGAGCTTGCTCGACTTCAAAGGTGGTGATCTTGCCTTTAAGAGGAACCTAAAAGATCACATAAAACAAAACTAAATACATAGATCTCTTGGATCCGAGGTTAGTGAGTTTTAACTCGGGGAGAAAGTGTGTTAGAAAGGGTGACAAATAATGAAGAAATGGCTCACTATTTATAGAGGAAAAATCCTACTTTT
The DNA here is from genome assembly GCA_022545495.1 of Chrysanthemum lavandulifolium. Classification (NCBI taxonomy): domain Eukaryota; kingdom Viridiplantae; phylum Streptophyta; class Magnoliopsida; order Asterales; family Asteraceae; genus Chrysanthemum; species Chrysanthemum lavandulifolium. The sequence continues at coordinate 59,339,486 of CM040240.1, forward strand.
CCCCGGATCCCACAGATCCCTACCACAAGGGATCTGGCTAGCACAAAGCTAGGGATCCGTGGAACGCTCCTCTTTGCCCATGGGTATTTTGGTTATGGGTCATGGGTTGAACCATGGATCTTTGGCTAGATACAATGTATCTTTGAGTGCAATGCACTTAGTCACTTGGGTATGGGTTGATCTATGGGTTATGGGTATTATCCATATGTGATATAAGCATGATGTCATGCAATGGGTTATGGGTCAAGATCCATGGGTTATGGGCTTTGGGTTGTACCTAACTACATTCAATGTATTTGCCTAATGGGTTGTGATACTTAAGTTTCTACCCATTTATATTACCCAATATACTACATACTAGTTATGTGTATATTATACCAAAATATGTAAACACTAGTTGTTGTACACATGTATTACTAAATCATAAAATAACTTATATTTATTTTAGTGTTTTATGTGAAAATGTGAATATATTAGAAACTATTAGTTCAAACCTTTTACGTATTTTATTTGTTTCGTTAATATGATTTTACATTTGTTATCGACAAAACATTAGAAGATCGTAAAATATAAATAAATATTTTTACGGCTTATTTGTATTAACAATCTCCCCCTTTTTGTTGATGACAAAACATAAAATTATTTTAAGGAAAAGCTAAAATTGTAAAAGTTTGAATTTGTAGTTTTACTTTCTTCTCCCCTTTTGTCGAAACAAAAGTGTTTGAAGAAAGCAACACATCTTTTTAAGAAAAACTTGTGAAAGAAGTAAAAGTAAAAAATAGAGAGCAAGTAACGGAAAGGATCTCGTCTTTACTCCCCTTGACGAGTCCATCCCTATGTAAGGCGTCAAGTAAGTGATACTAATCTAGTTTGTTTGCAATTAAGTTTGTAAACGATTTCGCCTAAGAGACGAATGTGCTCCCCTTGATGATTGCAATTTTGCTAGGGATGTGACAAAATGTAAACCTAGTATTGCAAGTAATTTTCAATGTATTGCTTTGACATAAAGCTCCCCTAGCTTTAGGATGTCATGTAAATTGAATAACTACAAAACAAAGGTTAGAAAGCAAGTATAATTCACAATATCCTGCAAATGTGGTCCAAGTTAGTAGAAAAATAGCTTTCTGTCTCACGGATCCCGCGGTTCCCTCCTAGTAGGGATCCGTCTAGGCAATTCTCAGAGATCCGTATTAACTAATTAATTTCAGCAAAGGTGATATAACACTTAATATTATCACAAAAATGAGATATGAATACAAGGTAATCATATGCTCAGAAAAGTAACAAGTAGCATGTAATTCCATTTAATAAAACTAGAGTTATGATATACATGACTCCAAAAACTAAGAAAATAGGAAAATACATGACTAGGAATTTCTAAACCAACTATCGCTTGATGCTAGGACACCATTAAAATCTTCTAGCTCAAGTTTTGTTTAGGTTTGATCTCGTCGAAACGTTCGAGGAGATGATAGAACATGAAACGTTGGTCTTCTCGTACTTCATGTATTAAACCTTCAACATATTGACAATGATAGCAATCTTTGTCATGGCTAGGTAGTGGTGGTGGAAGAAATGAAATGGCTTGATGCGAAGGATCAAGTGAAGCGGCTTGTGGAGCTTCAAACGATGGAGGAATTGGTGGAGGCGCATTTGAGAATGGCTCGACCAAGAATGATGGTGGTGGTAGAGAAGTGTCAACTTCCATATGGTCGGGTGGTTGACTTTGATGATTTCTCATAACCCAAATGGGATTATATGATGGAAACGGCGAAAAGGAAGCCGGAGCAAGTGTTGACTCAACACCTTGATTTTGAACCATTATTCCTCCTAATGAGGAGAATGTTGTCATGAAGCGGATGAGACGCCTAGAGGCAAGTCCTCTAAATTGTAGAGGTGTGGTGATGATAGTGGGGATGTAAATGAAATAGCTCTAGGAACCAATTGTGATGGTTTAGTGGAGATGATATTGTTTGTCCTAGGAGGTATGGTGGTGTTTGGCATAGGTAGTTTTGTTGGTACTATCCTTTTAGGAATTGGTTTGATTGGATGATGAAGGATCCTATCATTTTTTGGTTTGACCGGAGATGATTCGGTTGAAGAGATTTCGTGTATAACACGAGCCTTTTTCATGGGTGGTTCTTTGGTGGATAAGTTACTACTTGGGGTTTTCCTCATGATGAGGTGATTTCAAGAGATTTGCAAGAGCTGAAAGTTAGGATGAGAGTGATGACTATGGAGGTCCTAACAAAGTGGTTTATAAACCAAGAGATTTGGCAAGTGCATTTAAGCCTTAAGCCACTAGGATTCATTGGAATGTGATGATTAACATGCACAAGAGTCAACTTCAGAGTTTGCACTGATCTAGGAACTCATTTAAGATGAAATGGAGTGCTTGAGTTAGGAAGATGAGTTGAAATGACTGTTTTAGCAAGATTTGACCTAAACTGTCATCCGGATCCCACGGTTCCTTCCTCAGAGGGATCCGTCTAGGCTAATCCTAGGGATCCGGCTTTCAGCAGTTATAAAAGAGTGGAAATGATGTTTCTAAGATCTAAGACCTATATCATCTTGAGTGTTTCAGTCCTCCTAAGTATTTTAAATGAAGGGGTACTTGAGTACTTGAAGGTAATGAATGATGTAGCTAATGATTGTCATTTACGGAAGGATTTGGAACTTTCAAGAGTACCAATGGATGAGCAAGGATGACATTAAAGATTTAGAGTGTCAATTGAAGCTAAATGATCCTATAGATTAGGTTGTGTCTTAGGATAGTGTTTTGGAAAACATCCTAGAAGCTTTGAGATGGGAAAACTAGATTTTGATCAACTTTGATCAATTTTGAGGTGAGGATGATTTATGATCAATTTTGCCATAATCGAAAGGTTTCTAAGATTAGATTTGAGGGATCAAGTAGAAAATGAAGTGTGAGTTTAAGAGCGGAAGAGTAATGGATTAAAAATGAAATGGTAGATCTACAAGCGTCTTAGAGTGTGATCTAGGTGAGTTATGTATGAGTAGCAAAGATCAACCTATCTTGATAAGGACTTAATTTACCTTAAGACCCTATGTTTAGCTTAGTGTGAGATGTTCTAAGGATATGTTTGAAATATAATGCTTGCAATTGCATTTTCTGTTTGCCGGATCCCACGGTTCCCTAAGTGTAGGGATCCGTCTAGTACAATCTTTGGGATCCGCCTATCTGCTCAGCAGGACCTTTACTAAAGGTATGCAATGATCTTGACAATGCATTATATCTCAAGGATAGTCTCAAAAGAGTTCTAATACTAAGATATCAAATGTAAGATGTTTTATTTCATGAAAGAAATTAGATTACATTGATAAAGCACGAGTACAAGAGAATTGATCCTATTTTGGAATACTACTAGGTTCCTTGAGTGTTTTCGCTAGGAGGATAATTATGTGATTGATGAGTGTTGGTGGAATCAAGAATGAAGAAAGTCTTCATGAGAGATATGTTTAGCGGTTCCATCATCTTGTTCACAAGTACGCACAACGGACTTTGAAATTGAGGATGGAAGTGCATAACATTATGATAGAGGCATGTCAAGAACATTCCATAAGGGATGAGTTTATTCTTGGAGCCTTGAAGATTTGCAATTCGCCTATGAAGAAGTAGGCGAGATTATATGGTTGTTGTGTTAGCAAACAAGACAACATGTGAGCACAACAAGCGGGAAGAATTTTTCGATTTCCCCTAAGACTCCAAACATTTTCACGTAGGATGAGTGCAAGAGGCTTGTACTCTTATCGGATATCCCTTGTAAAGATAATGTTTGGATTGGAGTAATATGGTCGAGGTTTGCATATTATGCGATTTAAATCTTCCGGAGAGGGTATGTGTGAACAATATAGACTATTTTCTTCACGAAAGTTGAAGAGAGAATCAAGAGACCAATCTTCGTTGAAGGCACATTGTCCATGATTTGGAATCCGGAGGATGTGAGCAAAATTCCCAAGGGTTAGAGTGAACTTTTGGTTTTTGATATAAAACCAAAGAGATAGAGAGTGATCTTCGTTACGAACGAGTTCGACTTGACGAAAGAATTCCATTATGAACCTTGGACATATCTTCTCGTTGATTTCAAGAAGTCATTCTAGTCCTATGGCTCGGAAGGAGGTATTGATACCTTTTTGAATTGTAGAGGTGTCTACAACACGTCCTTCATGGAAGTGACGGTTTTGAAATTATTGAACCCACGGACATGATTGCCAAAGAGTTGGGTTCGAGAGAGATGTTCAGAGTGTAGACGCTAGTGAGTGAAAAATCAAACTCATATTCATGCGTCATAGTTGAACCTATAGAAATGATAAGTTAATAAAAGAAGATGTTTGTGGTCAACCTATGATAATCTAATTTTTTTACTAGATTTTATTAACAATGGTATTTAAAACTTTAACTTACTCAATGTTTTGACTTTCTAGGGGATTATTACATTTAGAAAGATAGTGGTTTTTAATCTTGCATGAAGACTGCTTTTCCAAGGGACGGATCCCACGGTTCTTTTACAAAAGGATCCGCTAGTATATCTTCGGGATCCGTGGTTACAGAGTGAACGGAAATGATTTGATAAAACATAGGTTTTTACGCTTTTATACCATGAAATATGTTTTATCTTACATTTTATTTTAGCATGCATACATGACTTCTAATATATCACGAAAGAATATAAAACATATAAATAAAAAATAAGTGACAAACTCATTATGATAAAAATAACCTAGATAAACTAGATTATCAATAATATTGCATTTCAATACTAATGATGATACAAAAGATTGGGTATATGACCTCAATATAGATTAACATCACAAAGTAAATGTCTTCGTATGTGAACTTCATCATAGGGAACACAAGTGCGACGAGTGTTAGGGCGATGAGCACGAGTGCGATGTAAACCATGTTGATGATGGATCTTCTTGGTTTCGATTGAGATGAAATGAGGGGGAAGATGAAGTTTTTGAATAAGAGGAGATTTTTGAAATTGGAGGATTTGAAAAAGTGAGGGTTTGGTAGAGTGGTCGACAGTGGGGTTATTTATAGGGAAGAAGGAATTTTTAAAATTCGTGTTTTGTTTTATTATTGGATTAAAAGAAATAAAACATAAGTTTTATATACTACGACTATAGACGAGAAATATAACACGATGTGAGAAAAAGGCTTCTAATGAAGCTTCATGTAAAACATGTATAAGCACAAAAGATAATCATATAAATACCTAAATAGGTATACTTAATTATCAAGCAAAGTAAAAGAAAATCATACCTCTAGCGCACTTAGGAATGTCTTTACAAATAACACGACAAATGTCACTTAGGCGATTCCGCTCCTTTGCATTTAAGATACCTTCTTAAGGAGGGTATTCTTGTTACCAAGCGACTCCTAAAGCTTGGTGGGTATGAGCTTTGACTAATCAACATGACAAAGAAGATTGTGCAATTAAATGAAAAAGTAAATAAGAGAAAAAAAAATGTTGTTATCAAATCAACATCCAATCATATAGTTTTAAAAGACATGGTGTTTGTTTTTATGAAAAACCTTCTTTGTAGTTTTCAATTAACCATGGATCGTATCAAGTTCTTAAAGTACAATATACTTCAATAAACTTGGTAACGAAGCTCTGATGCCAATTGTGGAAAACTAGAAGGAGGGGTTGAATAGTTTTGCCAATTAAAACTTCCTTTTAATCTACTTAGATCGACTTATGTCAATCTATTTGGATGTGTGTGTTGGATGTTGATAAACAAGCATATAAAGGTAAGTAATGAAAAGATAAGAGTAAGAAGCACAAAACCACAACACGAGTATTTATAGTGGTTCGCTACAAGGACACCTTCTTTGCCCTACTCCACTCCCGAGTCACCTACTCGAGAGTTCGTAATCACTACACCAATCTCCTTATGGCGGAGAAGCCTTCACAACGTCGCCTACCCTTTTTCCGGTGCTAGGCTAACCACCGGGTTCTTTCACTCCAAGGTGAACCACACCTACACAACGTCGCCTAACCTTTATAAGGTACTAGGCTAAGTACCTAGTTCTTTCACTCCAAGGTGAACTACACCTTCACAACGTCGCCTACCCTTTATTAGGTACTAGGCTAAGCACCTAGTTCCATTGCAATGAAGGAACTACTACCACACTACACCAACTACTACTCCCAAAGGAGATCTACTGCTTTACAACATCATAAAGGATATCAATATCCTTGGATCTAATACTAGTCTATCTTGCACATCGAAACTCACCATATCAAATGTACATCTAAGGCACCTTTCACTAATGCCTTTGACTAGATCTACAAGAAACATTTCACTAATGTCTTGTGTCTTTACTTCTAAGCATCTTTCACTAATGCTTCTTTGTCTTGACTTCTAAGCACCTTTCACTAATGCTTCTTTGTCTTGACTTCTAAGCACCTACCACAAGTGCTTATCCTATAGACGATAGATACCCTTCACTAATATCTTCGTTTTGACACTTGAGACATCTTTCACTAATGTCTTCAACACTACACTTCTTTGAAGAAAGAAAGGATCATCAACAAGAAGACTTGAGAGCCTTGATGATGAGGAAGCATGGCAACTCATGGACTTGAGCTTGCTCGACTTCAATGGTGGTGATCTTGCCTTTAAGAGGAACCTAAAAGATCACACAAAAACAAACTACAAACATAGATCTCTTGGATCCGAGGTTAGTGAGTTTTAACTCGGGAGAAAGTGTGTTAGAAAGGGTGAGAAATAATGAAGAAACGGCTCACTATTTATAGAGGAAAATCCTACTATTCCGGATCCCACGGATCCTACCACAAGGGATCCGCTAGCACAAAGCTAGGGATCCATGGAACGCTCCTCTTTGCCCATGGGTATTTTGGTTATGGGTCATGGGTCATGGGTTGAACCATGGATCTTTGGCTAGATACAATGTATCTTTGAGTGCAATGCACTTAGTCACTTGGGTATGGGTTGATCCATGGGTTATGGGTATTATCCATATGTGATATAAGCATGATGTCATGCAATGGGTTATGGGTCAAGATCCATGGGTTATGGGCTTTGGGTTGTACCCAACTACATTCAATGTCTTTGCCCAATGGGTTGTGATACTTAAGTTTCTACCAATTTATATTACCCAATATACTACATACTAGTTATGTGTATATTATACCCAAATATGTAAACACTAGTTGTTGTACATATGTATTACTAAATCATAAAATCACTTATATTTGTTTTAGTGTTTTATGTGAAAATGTGAATATGTTAGAAACTATTAGTTCAAACCTTTTACATATTTTATTTGTTTCGTTAATATGATTTTACGTTTGTTATCGACAAAACATTAGAAGATCGTAAAATATAAATAAACGTTTTTACGGCTTATTTGTATTAACATTATAGAAAACGTTTTTAGATCATTATGTATTCTACATATCTATAATAATCTATGATTACTTTTATATATGCAATATGAAAGAAATTATTATCTCTTAGTTTCAGGTTCAACGACCACATTATAAATAGTGGGCACGACTGCGTAGGAAAAAAACATTGCTCGCTATATGAAACTGAAGCATGAAAGAGGCATCCATTTAATAAGCTCATGAAGTAAGCCTTGCACAATTCTAACCATACGTTTTTATTCAGTATTAATCTTGCGTATTGGTGAATGGTTTGAGAGAAAACCATATACTTGCAACTTAAAACTTAGAGTTTAGACTTATAGAGCTCCTGCTATAACTTATATCTCCTATAATAACCAGCTAAGTAAGAAGAAAGAACACAAAAAAAATTCATGATCTAAGTGCCTTTGTAAACAATCACATAACACTCTCCTCTTTGCGACGTCCTGTTGTTTCAGGTACAATAGTGGCATCAACAATTACCTTTTGACACCCTGTTATAAGAATTCGGAACACACTTAATTAATGTGAAAGAAAAATTGCATACTAAATTATAAGATTTATATCAGTTGGTTTAGACGTTAAACATATAACAAAAACAACAGAAATATTGAAATTCAAGGGTAAAAGATAGCTAAGGCCAAGTGTTGCAAGAATTGTAAACAGATGCTTCTTACTCCGAGTTTTCTCTTCATTCCTAAGTATATTAAAAAGTTTATCCGATTTATATTGAATCATGAATACTTATTGTTAACCCCCTTAAGGGTCATGTGTCAATGAAAATATTTGTAATAACTTGTTGTCCGGATTTTATTTTAAATGAAACTTCAAAGAATCTAGATGGGCAACGTTAAATCTCTTCACCCATTTGACATGTTTCTTTTATAGCTATCGATTTTTACCCATTAGATATAAAACAAACCCATATCACCCATTTATAAGTAAACTGGTTAAAAGTGCAACCTCTAATCCGTATATGCTATACAAAAGTTACTAAAGTTTACAGAAAATTTGTCGTAAGTCACTAAAGTTTTTTTTGTTGCTATTCAGGTTACTCAACTTATTGTGACTGGTTATATTTGTTACTCTTGTTTTGGTAACCTAGAATTACCGGTAATAATACTACGTGGCAAATATTTTAGATTTCATTTATATTAAAAAAAAATAAGTTAATATACAAATAATTACTAAAGTTTGTCAAAATGTTCATTTAAGTTACTATACGTTTACATTCTTTTACATTTAAGTTAATATACAAACAAGTTGCTAAAATTGTATATATTTTTATACGTTTTTTTACAACAACTTTATGAACGTTATTATACATTTACACTCTTTTACATTTTTTTTTATGTTTCTGCACGTTTTTTTACAATTTTGCACACATTTGTATTTTTATTTTTTTTTACATAATTGGACGTTATTAGACTTTTTTGGAAGTAATTTTTTGTTTTGATATGTTTTCATACGTTATTATACATTTTTGGATGTTATTATACGTTTTTGGATGTTGTTATACGTTTATTTACATTTTATACGTAAAAATGTATAAAACATACAAACGTATTAAAGAAGATAAAACGTATAGAACATAAAAACATATAAAACATACAAACGTATAAAAGCGGATAAAACATACATACGTATAAAACATATAAAACATAAAAACGCATAAAGCATACAAAGGTGTAGAATAACGTAAAAATGGTATGAAAACGTACAAAAACGTAAGATAATGTATGAAAATGAACGAAAATGAAAAAAACCATACAGTAATGTATGAAAACGTAAAAAGATATAGAGAAAAACGTACACACACATATAAAAACGGATAAATACATACAAAAATGTACGAAATTGGACAAAGATATATACAAAAATGTAGGAAAATGGACTAAAACGTAAAAAAAAAGGTACGACAACAGAGAAATGCATACACAAATGTATAAAAACGGATAGAAACGTAAAAAAAACATACGAAAATGGAAAAAACTTAAAAAAAGAATGACAACAAACAAAACGTACACAACGTATAAATACGTATAAAAACGTACGAAAATGAAGAAAAACGTAAAAAATCGAAAACAGATAAAACATGCATAAATGTATAAAAACGGATAGTAATTTATTATTATTATTTTTTTTTAAAATTCAGTAACCTATTTAATAAACCCCGTAAACTATAGTAACTTGCTTGGAACATCTCAAACTTTAGTAATGATTTGGACAAGGGAACCGGTAAATCATGCGGTTGCCCACCCTCGTAGTAACAAGAATGTCACTTTTTTAAACGTTGAGTAACCCATATAATAAACCCGTTAACTTGAGTAACCTGAATAACAACAAAAAAACTTCAGTGACTTAGGACAAATTTCCCGTAAACTTTAGTAACTTTTGTGTATATTAACCCTAAATATAATTACAGAGAAAATAAGAGTAAAAATGTTGAACTCAGAGCCACATCTCAGAACTCCCTTGCCCTCAGGGCCATTCCCCCCTGAATCGACCGAAGCTACCTTCTCATGCATTGCAAGAATATTGGGCAATTTGCACCATACCAATATTTAAGTCGGTGGTTGGACCAGCCACTGTTTGGTTGACCGTTGCATTTGGTCATCTATTTGCAGAGTTCCCATTCTGAGATCCTTCATCTTTGGCTAATAAATACGAAATGGTAGTTGCTTCAGTAACAAAAATAAAGAAAAAACTATATGGAGTCTGCTCAGCTGTCTTCAGAACAATTGTGTTGCCACAAGCAAGGGCAGGCCCCACTTTCCAAGCAAACATAAGAAGAGGAAAGTTCCATGGAATAATCTGACCCGCAACACCAATTGGTTCATGCAAAGTTTGCACGTGATAAGCTCAATCTGCTTGAACCGTCAGCCTATGGATCTTATCCACCCAACCTACACGTTCCGTGAACATAATATGTACCTTATTTATAAAAAAATTGTACAATTAACCAATAAAAGTGATCAAATTTCATGAGTACTATTTACACACCTGCATAATAGCGAAATAGACGTGCAAGCCCTAGTACTTCAGTCTTTGCAGATTGTTCATAAGGTTTTCCACTGTTCCATGACTCAAGAGCTGCTAACTCGTTATTGTGCTTTTCCACCAAATCAGCAAATCTTAGTAGTATACATGATCTCTCCTGTAAAGTTGAGCATGCAGTTATAGATCATTAAGTAAAAAAAGTTTACTATTCACAGAGGTAAAAAAAGTTCTCTATTAATGGCAAGTATTTTAGCATGAACTTTAGTCCTAACCTGTCTTCATATCATATTAAACATTTCATCTTTCTTTGGAGGGTACGATACTCAAAATGACGTGTGATTTCTTTGAGCCGCTTCCACATTTTTTGTCACCTGTCTTGGGGTATTTTCTGGAGGTGTTCAACCATACAGACGGGAATCAATGCTTCTTTTACGAAAAAGAAAAGTGCGAACTTGGTGTAGTCTAGCTCACACTCAAACGGGAGCTTAATATGGTCGCTCACAATCACGGGGACACAGTGGCTCATGATCGAATCAAAGAGACGGTTGGAGGAAGGAGTGTCTCCTACCGGATGTGAACAAAATTTTGATGACCACATGCCCTGCATAGACTGGTTAGACCATAGATGTGTCGGATATGATAACAAATTTCTTATAATTTCAATAAAAAACACAATTTTATAATAAAACAATTCAGTACTTTCATGAGGTATAAAATAAAAATTGGCAACATTCAACCCATTTGATCAATTTGGACTTTTCTTTTTAAGATATTTTATTTATTTACTCTGACCCATAGAAATATGACATAACCCGAATTGACCCATTTGTATGTATATGGGTCGAGATTAGCACCTCTTGATTAGAACGCCTAATAAACTAATCCCGTTGTCCCACAAACATGTAAGAGGAGTCTTTGTACAAACTTGAAGACTTACAGCATACGCGTTCGCATGTAGCAAAGCCTGCTTCAAAGTGGATATCCTCCTAGCCTTTCAGTAGTGTTTCCAGCTTGTGACACACTTTGCCTTCCTGCACAACACACCATGTCCTCATTTATTTACTTGGTTGTCCCTAAAGAAAATTTATGTGTCTGTCCATAAATATTTATAGTAATTGTTAACTGTTTATCAACATCTGAGATATTCTTTGCTAAAAAAATCTTGTAAACCACAACTTGAGGTGACAACATGGACAGGTTTGACAATTGGGTCAATATGGGTAATCGACAGTACATGTTCAAATGATTGACTTAGATTGCCACTGACAAATAAATTATAGTTTGTGTTAAATATGATTATCTATAATAAATTTCTATAATAATCCATTTTTTAAAGAAATTACGAAATCCAATGCTTTTGTTTATGGCCGCGAAATCTGTTGGCGCATCACACCAAACTGGTGAACGCATTTTTGTTGTCTGAGCTTTTGATCAATGAATCTTAGCATTGAAACCATGATTTTTTCCCATTTGAATCCATCTGACCAATGCTTTTTGATATGACTTTTATATGGCTACCTCTCAAGCCCTTAAAATGTATTGAGATGGTTTGGATAGCAAGTGATGTATAGGGCAGGCTCACATCCAACTATTGAATCAAATGATGATGCAACGATATGTTGATGGTGATTGATATTGTTTGTATCCTCTATCAACCTGTGCATATATCAAGAAATAATTATTATAAGGTGTTTATAAATATGAGTTCTTAAAAACTAAGAGTTATAGCAAGCAATAAATACGATATGATGCCACTTCCAAATCTTCCCACGATGTGTGATGTCATTTTGTTCATTGTGGCTTAATAACACATCATCCTCGACTATCTGTTTTACAATATTGATTCTTCATTGACATCATTTTTACTCGTAGCAGCCCCCTATATCTGCATGTAACTCTCTTTGTTTCAGGCTCAATTTGATGAGGTTCATTATTTTCCTTTATCACATTTATAGGATTCTGGATATCATCAATTTCATGCTTGTTGACATCATTTTGACCCAAATCAAATATAAAGTTAACGGATTAACACTCTCTCTTAAATGTAAAATAATCATATTCATGTAAAAATAAAACTAAACAAATATTTAAACAAAAAATAATAAAACATGACATAAATCAGTCCTTTCATACGCAGTATCTAGATGTTGTAATAGTCACGTATGAAGTTTCGTTACTTATGATCTTTTAAATGCATTTTATATTTTGCTAATAATCTCATAACTTCCATAATATTGTGTCTAATAAACTTTTACCTCAACTTTGAACCAGCTAAAACGCATCTGAAATAACGTCTGTCATCAAAATCATATATTACCACACTCCAACACGAGTTTTAAAGAAAAACAAACAGGTCATATGGATTGGAAGTTGCCTCAATTAATTACTAATACATGCATGATACATCTCAAATCATATTTTTTCTTCAAATATATGATTAGTATGGAAACAAATATAAATTCATAATCATTGCGGCATAATTACTTAATCAAAAAAATATTTTCTTTATGGATAAAAAGTGTTTCGGGTTTACGTAGACCTACCATCCTACCAGTAGTAAAGATGACCCATTACCCAGCTGACATGTTCCATGTCTTGCAGTAATGACTATGGAAAATGAAATAGTGTGTGACTTTAGTAACATAAATGATATCAAACCTGATAGTTGCGTACATCTTCAGATAAAATGAGGAATCAATGCACGTCTTCATGTATCTAAATTTCATAGATAACAAAACATATCAATGTTTTAATAAAAAAGAACATCAATGTCGACTATCATTATGAAAATATAATGTTGCTATATAATGTGGTCCAGCTCTCTCCTGTGTTTCGTAATTTATCATTCCTGCATAATGTGGACCCTGATATGGATTAGACATCAACACGAGCAAAATGCTATTAATTAGAACACAAAATTAGTCATTTAATAATTTCTAGGCCTATTATCTAGTTAGTGGTTCCACATAAAGACTTCAGTAACGTCATTTTTCCCAACTATCTACAGATGCCGATATAAACATTTATGTTGAAAGAGAGAGATTACTATTGAGTGTCTTAAGAGCTCCATTGGTGGATTCGTTTCAACCTGTTTGGTTGATGCTCTTGGCCATTGTTTACTTTCATACCTGAAATGTTAAATAATGTAATTATAGAACTTCTATTAGTATCAAATAACAAATAAGAAGCATAAATGATATAGGCTCACATAAGAGTAAACTTCTGCATAGTTCTAATGATTCACGAAGCCTAAATGATGACACTGAATACCTTCCTCCACGTCCACCAGAAGCCTCTTGCACACTATCTAACAACATCAGAATGTTTTGAGTTATGACCAAAACGAAAGCACGTATATCAATACCTTTTCTTTTCATTGCTTGTGTCAGTTCTGTAATTACATCCTGACCAACCTGTATTTGCGTACGTCTTCAGATAAAATGAGGGATCAATGCAAGTCTTCATGTATCTAAATTACATGAGATAACAAAACATATCAATGTTTTAATAAAAAAGAATATCAATGTCGACTATCATTATGAATATATATTGTTGCTATATAAAAAGTGATCATGACAACTTCAAGCAACACAAGGGTGGACTTTAGTGCTGGCGACAGTGCTGGAAACTGTGCCCTAGGAAGAAATAGCTGCATGATGTCGCATCTATACAGGTCAATTGTAAGATTTTTTTATTGATGAAGCATTCATTATAAAACTAAAAATAACAGAGATGAGTAAATAACAATACCATAGCTAACACATCTTTAATAATAGGAAACATCAAAAGAGATTATGAGGAAAAAAATCTAGATATAACCCATGGACCAAAACCCATGGGCAAGAGAGCATTCCACGGATCCCTAGCTTTGTGCTAGCGGATCCCAAGTGGAAGGGATCCGGGGATCCATGTGAACAGGAGGAAATTTGCCTATAAATAGAGAGCCATTTCTTCATTCTAACTCACCCTCTTCTTACTAAATCTCTCATACACTCTCATTCTCTTCTAAAATATAGATCACTTGATCTAGAGTTGTTCTTCTTTCTTTCTATTTGTGATCCTCATATAGGTCCTTTCTAAGGCGAGATCACGAGCATTCTACAAGTCATCCAAGCAAGGGGTCCTGATTGATTTGTCACTCCGCAAGATTTCAGTGAAGCGAAGATCTTGTATTTGATATTTCACATATTTGTTGTGTAATAGTTGTGTTGGTTTGGTCCACCGTGCTACGGACTCGGTATCTAGCTTTGTACCGAAAAGTGTAAGCAACGCTTGTGAGGCTTCTCCGCCAAGTGAAGGAGGTTGTTGACTTAGTGCTAGAACCTCGAGTAGGTGACTCGGGAGTGGAGTAGGTAAGGAAGGTGTCCTTGTAGCCGAACCACTATAAATCGGTTGTGTCATTTCTATCCCTTATCTTTATTTATTTGCTTGCATTATCGTTAGATCTATACGCTCAACATCCATACGATTTCACATAATATCGAATCTAAAGTTTTTGAAATCAACTTAAAATCGGCAAAACTATTCAACCCCCTTCTAGTTTTCCACCATTGGCATCAAGAGCTAAGTTTATAAAAGTTTTAAAATAAAATTGTATTTTAAAACTTTTCGATCACTATGGGTTCAAAATTATAAGGAAGGGCAATCTATGCAACGACCACCACTACTTGAAACTAATGGTTTTATATATTGGAAAATAGATTCAAACATATGTGAAGTCTAAAGATATTGATCTTTGGTATATTATTGTTGAAGGTGATTTTGAGGCTACCTCAAATGATGATAAAGGAAATTTAGCTCACATACCTCATGATAAACTAAATGATGAAATGAAGAAAAGCTTTCTAAAAATAGTGAAGCAAAAATGGTTTTATATAATGCTTTACCGAAATAGGAATTGAAAGAATTTCTATGCTTAAAACCTCTAAAGAAATTTGGAATTCTTTAGTTGTAACTCATCAAGGCAACCAACAAGTTAAGAATAATAAATTGATCTATTTGTTCAACAATATGAACAATTTTCAATATCGGATGAAGAAACTATAGATCATTCATTTGCTAACTTTAATACTATTATTACATCTTTACAAGCACTTGATGAATCTTTTTCAGCCGTAACCATGTTAGGAGATATCTAAGGGCACTTCCATCAAGTGGAGATCCAAGGTGACGGCAATCAAGAGTCAAAAGATTTGACAATTCTCACCCTCGATGAACTCATAGGCAACCTAAAAGTCTACGAGCTTGTCCTTGCTAAAGATTCAAGCCTCAAAGGTGAAAGAGAACACAAATCTTGCCCTTAAAGCCAAAAAGGCTTCAAGCGATGAGGAGAACTCATCTTCGAGTAGTGACGACGAAGAGTACACTATGGCGTGAGTGGACTTTAAAAGTTCTTTAGAAAGGGTAGATACGTCAAACAACCGTATGACGATAAGAAAGGTTTTCGGAAAAGCAAAGAGGACGAAAAAGCCAAAGGATGATCGTATTTGCTTTAAATGTGGAGACCCAAACCACTTATTAGTAAGTGTCCCAAACGGGATGATCAAAAGGCATTCGTGAGCTGCACGTGGAATGAGCGACGAGGAGGACGAAGAAATTTGTCTCATGGCAAATGACGAGGTATGTCACTAATACTATAGTAGTTCATCACTTGATGACTACTCATTGCATAATGAATATGATAAACTATGCAATATTAGCTTAAAACTAATTAATAAAAACAAGCTTTTAAAGAGTCAAACCAACGCTTAGATAAAGAAGTCATAGAATTAAAAGCAAAACTAAAACGCTTGGAAAAGGGTAAAATAGCAAGTGGTGAATGTGAACTTTGTGTTCAACTTCAAACACTAGTTGATCATTTAGATTCTAAAATTGCTAGAATGAGTACAAACACCTTAGATACAATACTGATGGTGTTAAAACCGCAACAACCAAAAGGGTCTAGGCATACAACAACTTGATCCATCAACTAGTGAAAGTAAATAAACAAAATTTGTTAAAGAATTAGAAAAACCAGCCATCTTTGTGGCCGGATCCCACGGATCCCAAAAAGGGAACCGCTAGTGTACAAACCGGGATCCGTGGATCATTGTGACAACTAGTGGTAATAACATAGCTTCATCATCTAGAAACGAGTTCGTTATCGTATAAGGAAGAAACCAACTCATGTCACCACTAGACATCCACCTCCAAAATTAATCCTACTTTTGCAAGAAACAAAGCACCATCTTTCAAAAACATAATGCATCTAGGAGACCTAATAACGTTTACCCAAGAAGTAACCATCAAATGGGATGGAACCCTAATATGCAAAACGTTTTCTTTTCAAAACTTTGCCCCATGGAATGCATACTCATCTTATCCATACATGTCTAACATGAATGGAATGTTTAACACTAATGGACCCATGAATAAACGGGGACCAAACTTTGAGTTTATTATTGTTTTAGGTGTGCTTAAGGTCACCCTAGACCACGATGAATGGGTCAAGGATAGCGGGTGCACGAGGCACACGACCGGAAATAGGGATCTATTCTCCACATATGAATCCGTAAATGGAGGTAATGGTGTTTGGAAATAAAAAGTAGAATCATCGGTAAAGGTACGGTTTCTAACAAATCTCAACCATTAACGATGTGTGTCACATAGAAAACCTAAACTTTAATCTCTTAAGTATAGGACAAATATGTGATAAAAGTGCAATGTACTTTTTATCAAAACCGTAGTAAGATACTTAAAAATGGCATAACCATAGGAAGAGGAATTAGGAAACATGGAGTCTATGTCATTAAAATCGGTAATGAACCTAAAGACAAACCATGTCTTACGAGATCACGAGCATTCTACAAGTCATCCAAGCAAGGGGTCCTTGATTGATTTGTCACTCGCAAGATTTCAGTAGCGAAGATCTTGTATTTGATATTTCACATATTTGTTGTGTAATAGTTGTGTTGGTTTGGTCCACCGTGCTACGGACTCGGTATCTAGCTTTGTACCGAAAAGTGTAAGCAACGTTGTGAAGGCTTCTCCGCCAAGTGAAGGAGGTTGTTGACTTAGTGCTAGAACTCTCGAGTAGGTGACTCGGGAGTGGAGTAGGTAAGGAAGGTGTCCTTGTAGGCGAACCACTATAAATCGGTTGTGTCATTTCTATCCCTTATCTTTATTTATTTGCTTGCATTATCGTTAGATCTATACGCTCAACATCCATACGATTTCACATAATATCGAATCTAAAGTTTTGAAATCAACTTAAAATCGGCAAAACTATTCAACCCCTTCTAGTTTTCCACCATTGGCATCAAGAGCTAAGTTTATAAAAGTTTTAAAATAAAATTGTATTTTAAAAACTTTTCGATCACTATGGGTTCGAAAATTATAAGGAAGGGCAATCTATGCAACGACCACCACTACTTGAAACTAATGGTTTTATATATTGGAAAATAGATTCGAAACATATGTGAAGTCTAAAGATATTGATCTTTGGTATATTATTGTTGAAGGTGATTTTGAGGCTACCTCAAATGATGATAAAGGAAATTTAGCTCACATACCTCATGATAAACTAAATGATGAAATGAAGAAAAAGCTTTCTAAAATAGTGAAGCAAAATGGTTTTATATAATGCTTTACCGAAATAGGAATTGAAGAATTTCTATGCTTAAAACCTCTAAAGAAATTTGGAATTCTTTAGTTGTAACTCATCAAGGCAACCAACAAGTTAAGAATAATAAATTGATCTATTTGTTCAACAATATGAACAATTTTCAATATCGGATGAAGAAACTATAGATCATTCATTTGCTAACTTTAATACTATTATTACATCTTTACAAGCACTTGATGAATCTTTTTCTAGCCGTAACCATGTTAGGAGATATCTAAGGGCACTTCCATCGAAGTGGAGATCCAAGGTGACGGCAATCGAAGAGTCAAAAGATTTGACAATTCTCACCCTCGATGAACTCATAGGCAACCTAAAAGTCTACGAGCTTGTCCTTGCTAAAGATTCTGAAGCCTCAAAGGTGAAAGAGAAACACAAATCTCTTGCCCTTAAAGCCAAAAAGGCTTCAAGCGATGAGGAGAACTCATCTTCGAGTAGTGACGACGAAGAGTACACTATGGCGGTAAGGGACTTTAAAAAGTTCTTTAGAAGAAAGGGTAGATACGTCAAACAACCGTATGACGATAAGAAAGGTTTTCGGAAAAGCAAAGAGGACGAAAAGCCAAAGGATGATCGTACTTGCTTTAAATGTGGAGACCCAAACCACTTTATTAGTAAGTGTCCCAAACGGGATGATCAAAAGGCATTCGTGAGCGCACGTGGGAATGAGCGACGAGGAGGACGAAGAAATTTGTCTCATGGCAAATGACGAGGTATGTCACGAATACTATAGTAGTTCATCACTTGATGACTACTCATTGCATAATGAATATGATAAACTATGCAATATTAGCTTAAAACTAATTAATAAAAACAAGCTTTTAAAGAGTCAAACCAACGTTTAGATAAAAGTCATAGAATTAAAAGCAAAACTAAAACGCTTGGAAAAGGGTAAAATAGCAAGTGGTGAATGTGAACTTTGTGTTCAACTTCAAACACTAGTTGATCATTTAGATTCTAAAATTGCTAGAATGAGTACAAACACCTTAGATACAATACTGATGGTGTTAAACCGGCAACAACCAAAAGGGTCTAGGCATACAACAACTTGATCCATCAACTAGTGAAAGTAAATAAACAAAATTTGTTAAAGAATTAGAAAACCAGCCCTTTGTTGTGGCGGATCCCACGGATCCCCAAAAGGGAACCGCTAGTGTACAAACCGGGATCCGTGGATCTGCTGTGACAACTAGTGGTAATAACATAGCTTCATCATCTAGAAACGAGTTCGTTATCGTAAATAGGAAGAAACCAACTCATGTCACCACTAGACATCCACCTCCAAAATTAATCCTACTTTTGCAAGAAACAAAGCACCATCTTTCAAAAACATAATGCATCTAGGAGACCTAATAACGCTTACCCAAGAAGTAACCATCAAATGGGATGGAACCCTAATATGCAAAACGGTTTCTCTTTTCAAAACTTTGCCCCATGGAATGCATACTCATCTTATCCATACATGTCTAACATGAATGGAATGTTTAACACTAATGGACCCATGAATAAATGGGGACCAAACTTTTGAGTTTATTATTGTTTTAGGTGTGCTTAAAGGTCGACCTAGACCCCGATGAATGGGTCAAGGATAGCGGGTGCACGAGGCACATGACCGGAAATAGGGATCTATTCTCCACATATGAATCCGTAAATGGAGGTAATGTGGTGTTTGGAAATAGCAAAAGTAGAATCATCGGTAAAGGTACGGTTTCTAACAAATCTCTAACCATTAACGATGTGTGTCACGTAGAAAACCTAAACTTTAATCTCTTAAGTATAGGACAAATATGTGATAAAAGTGCAATGTACTTTTACGAAACCGTAGTAAGATACTTAAAAATGGCATAACCATAGGAAGAGGAATTAGGAAACATGGAGTCTATGTCATTAAAATCGGTAATGAACCTAAAGACAAACTATGTCTTACCTCTATGGATGATACTTGACCTTATGGCATCAAGATTGGGTCACGCCAACATGCGACTTCTTCAATCGCTATCATCCAAAGATCTAGTAAGAGATCTACCTAAGTTAAAATATGAACATCATTTTGTGATGCTTGTAATGTAGGAAAACAAGCTCATTCGAGTCATAAAGCTAAAAACATGGTGTCCACAACTAGGTGTCTAGAATGGCTTCATATAGATTTATTTGGTCCATCCGCTATCCAAAGTTATGGAGGCAACTACTATACTTTGGTAATAGTGGATGACTACTAGGTAGACTTGGACAAAATTTTAAAGAACAAAACGAAACCTTTAACTATTTTGAAATATTAAGCAAAAGATCCAAAGACAACTAGGAAAACCCATAGTGTCTATTAGGACGGATCATGGTAGGAATTCGATAATGAAGTGCAATTCGGAGCTTTTGTGACGCTAATGGTATTACTCACAACTTCTCGGCCCACGACTCCACAATCGAATGGGGTAGTAGAAAGAAAGAATAGAACCCTTCAAGAAATGAGTAGAACCATGCTTAACGAACAATCCATACCTCAAAATTTTGGTGTAATGTGTTGATACTTCAACATACATACTCAATCGAGTCTTAATTAGACCAATTTTAGGTAAAACTCCATATGAGTTACTCGAGGCAAAAGCCTACTTTAAATCATTTTAGAGTCTTTGGAAGCAAATGCTTCATTCTTAACACTAAAGATTACCTTACAAAATTTGATCCTAAATCAACCAAGGTATCTTTCTAGGTTACTCGCCTAATAGCAAAGCTTACGTCATATTAAACAAAGAAACAATGAAGGTAGAAGAGTCATTAAACATAAAATTTGATGAAAGTCCACCCAAACCCTCTCCACCTCTTGTAGATGACGAGATCATAGAAAGTGAAGCTATTGTAATTAAGAAAAAGATAAATGAAGAAGAAGAACATTCAATTAGTGAAATCACAAACATTAAAGAGTCCAAAGATCACCCCGTAGATAAGGTCATAGGAAAGCTAAATGAACAAACATTAAGATCTCAAGTTCAAAACCAAAGTAGTTTATTTTGTTTTGTTTCAACTATAGAACCTAAGACACACAAGAAGCCATAAAAGATGAAAGTTGGGTAATGGCTATGCAAGAAGAATTAAATCAATTTGTTTCTAATGATGTTTGGACACTTGTCCCTCCACCTAGTAATCAAACCGTAATAGGAACAAAATGGGTGTATAAAACAAATTAGATGCAAACGAGTAGTATCTAGGAACAAGGCTAGACTCGTTGCCCAAGGGTATAACCAACAAGAAGGAATAGACTTTGATGAGACCTATGCCCCGTGGCTAGATTAGAGTCTATAAGAATACTTCTTGCGATGCTTGTGCTAATGATCTAAAGCTTTATCAAATGGATGTCAAAAGCGCTTTTCTAAATGGTCTTATTAATGAAGAAGTATATGTAGCTCAACCTCCGGCTTCATCGATTTTGAAAAACCCAAACACGTTTATAAATTAAAGAAAGCCCTTTATGGTCTTAAACAAGCTCCAAAAGCTTGGTATGATAGACTCAAGTCCTTTTAATTAAACATAACTATACCATGGGGTTAGTTGACAACACACTTTTACTAAGAAGAAGGAGTCACACATAATCATAGTACAAATATACGTAGATGATATTATATTCGGATCCACTTGTCAAGACATGTGTGATGATTTTCTAAAATCATGCATGACGAGTTCGAGATGAGTATGATGGGAGAACTTAGTATCTTTCTTGGTCTACAAATTAAACAAGTAGAAGATGGTATCTTCTTCAATCAATCTAAATACATCAAGGAGATGTTAAAAATTTGGTCTAGAAGAGTCGAAACCAATTAGGACACCCATGTCATCCGACACCAAACTCACAAAAGATGAAGACGGCGAATCCGTAGATAATACTAAATATCGTGGCATGATAGGTAGTCTTCTACCTCACGCCAAGTAGGCCGGATATCATGTTTAGTGTCCGCTATGTGCTAGGTTTCAAGAAAATCCCAAAACTTCACACCTAGAAGCCGTAAAAGAATTTTTAGATACATTAAGGGAACAACACAATTAGGATTATGGTATCCTAAGGGCACGGTGTAGAAACAATTGTATATGCAGATTCGACCATGCGGGGATTACGTTGATAAAAAGTACAAGTGGGGTGTGTACTTTCATGGGATGTTGTTTAACATCGTGGTTTTCTAAGAAACAAACGGCTCTAGCAATATCAACAACCGAAGCCGAGTACGTCTCCGCCGGCAAAGCATGCCAACAAGCACTATGGATGAAAAAGCGTTAGTAGACTACGACATTCATCTAAGCGACATAGCCATTCTATGTGATAACAAAGGTGCCATCGACTTAAGCAAGAATCGGTATTGCATTCTCGCACCAAGCATATAGAGATTAATCATCACTTCTTAAGAGACAATGTTCAAAGGGGAACATTTCTATTGAGAAGGTAGCATCCGAAGATAACATAGCCAACGCCCTCACCAAACCGTTGAAGCGGGAACAATTCAACCTACTTGTCTTGGTCTTGGTTTAATGGAACACACGTCGTAATTTATTTTGACTCTACAAGGTATGTAAACACTAGCCTTCTTCCTCTCGAGTCTAGGATCTCTATTTCACGCACAACTCACAAACAATACGGAATTTTCAAAACCCAAAGATAAGTTTTTTTTTTGTAGCTCTCCTACTTTTTATATACATATTTTCAAAGAAAACCTACTTTCACAATGTTTTCTAAAAGGATGATACCTTCCCGTATCAATTTCACAAAAGCAATTTCTCACGTCTAGGACAAATCGCTTTTTCATTATTAATACAAAGTAAAACCCGTTTTCATTGCATCTCATGTCTTTTGAATGCTAAAGGGGACACATAACTAATATGTGTTTTCGGGTACATTCATTTAAGATACAATGAATTAGGAGCATTGACAACACAAGATTACGTACTTATGTACTAAATATGTGTTTTCGGGTTATCTCAATAGGATACTTTTATACTTCTAGTTTAGTTTTTATTTCTTTTTAGGGGTCGAGATAACCGCAACTCCAAATAGTTTGCATATAGGCACACAATAGGCAAAAATATTTCCAAATGGAGAATTTTGTACCGCTCAAACACTGACCCACGGATCCCAGCCTTCATGCCGGACGGATCCTCATGGGAAGGATCATGGGATCCGTATCTGAAGTTGTTTTCAACTTCTATTTTGTCATTTGGATGAAAAATCCACATTTGTTTTATTTTTGGGAGTATGTTCTTTAATGCTTGTGTTCTCATGATCACATGCCTTGAATTCATATCTAATCATTAGATTTTAATCCACATTTTGGGTCAAGCATTCATTACAATATGTTGTTTTTCTATATATATAACTCCCAAAATGCTTGCATACTCCATCTCCTTCTCACAAACACACTTCATCATGTCATCCAAAACCCTTTAGAGAATCATCTAGTACAAACAATCATGATATCCAAACCTTTGTACTTCCACCATCCAAAATACCACAATCAAATGCTAGGATATCCGCACGGATTAGTATCCGATCTTGTTGTTTAGCAAAACCAACCTCAAATGATTCATCCTCAAATAACTCACCACAAGATGCTTCCATTATAGCACCACCCTCATCACCAACAAGTACACCAACTTCATCACCACCTAAAATAACTCTTTTGGAACTCCTTAGGACTCCAACAAGATCTACCCAACCTAAAGAAAAAGAAATAGTCTTTTCCACACCCCCCACATCACCAAATACTATTTTTCAAGATCTTGAAACATCACCACCTCTAGCTCCCATCACATTACAAGAATATCTAGGTACTTTTCCACCACCACATACAAACATTCCGGATTTTGATCCATATTTTCCTATTTTTCCACCACAATTTCCGCATAACTCAAATCAAAACAACCCGGAAAACATCCGCACTCATTACCCACATCATTTACATTGTGAACATTGTCAATCCACTAGGGAAATTGCAATAGAAGTTAGGGAAGAAATGCGTTTCATACTCAACCTCATCCTTGATCACATCAATACAATTACTCATCAAAACCTCCATCCATAACCTTATGCAAGCATGGAAGGAATCTCTACTACTATTATTTTTTTGTCATTTTCAAGAACAAGTCTTGTTCTTATTTTTACATGCTTGTAAGTGGCTTAACTACCACTACAATTTGTCGTTTTATTACAAGGCCTTGTTTACATACCTTGGCTCCCTATCTTGTTTCTAACAACCATAAGATCATTAAAGCATGTTCCTAACTTTCTTTGTAGATTTGTTTTCTTTTTCTTCTCTTGACGCCCAAACTAGGGAGCTACCGTCGAGGGGAGTAAAACACGTAAACTACTTTTATACCAAGGGTTAACTTTTGTTTCGACAAAAGGGGAGAAGAAGTAAAACTTAGGAGCTTTCAAAACTTACATCTATTCTTAAGTTTTACTCATCATAACATTATATTTTGTCATCAACAAAAGGGGAGATTGTTAATACAAATAAACCGTAAAAGCGTTTATTAATATTTTGCGATCTCTTTGTGTTTTGTTGATAACATATATAATGTTGTCTTAATTATAATTATAAGGATACATGTTATTTTGTAAAGCATTTACATATAATCTTTAAATACAAAATGTAGTAACAAAAGCATTTGTTGTAATAGTTAATTAGGATGGGTCAAAATCACAACCCATGGATCTTAACCCATACCCAAAGAGACTTGATACAATGTATACTTAGATACATTGAATCTAGATATAACCCATGGACCAACCCATGACCCATAACCAAAAACCCATGGGCAAAGAGGAGCTGCTCCACGGATCCCTAGCTTTGTGCTAGCGGATCCCAGTGGAAGGATCCGTGGGATCCGTGTGAGCAGGTGAGGAAATTTGCCTATAAATAGAGAGCCATTTCTTCATTCTAACTCACCCTCTTCTTACTAAATCTCTCATACACTCTCATTATCTTCTAACATATAGATCACTTGATCTAGAGAGTTGTTCTTCTTTTCTTTCTATTTGTGATCATCATATAGGTCCTTCTCTAAGGCGAGATCACGAGCATTCTACAAGTCATCAAAGCAAGGGGTCCTTGATTGATTTGTCACCCATAAGATTTCGTAGCGAAGATCTTGTATTTGATATTTCACATATTTGTTGTGTAATAGTTGTGTTGGTTTGGTCCACCGTGCTACGGACTCGGTATCTAGCTTTGTACGAAAAAGTGTAAGCAACGTTGTGAAGGCTTCTCCGCCAAGTGAAGGAGTTTGTTGACATAGTGCTTGAACTCTCGAGTAGGTGACTCGGGGGAGTGGAGTAGGGCAAGGAAGGTGTCCTTGTAGCCGAACCACTATAAATCGGTTGTGTCATTTCTATCCCTTATCTTTATTTATTTGCTTGCATTATCGTTAGATCTATACGTTCTCAACATCCATACGATTTTACATAATATCGAATCTAAAGTTTTTGAAATCAACTTAAAATCGGCAAAACTATTCAACCCCCCATTCTAGTTTCCACAAATGATATTAGGGTTTTTGAGAAAAAAAAATTAATTAACCGTATATAAGTTTTTACATATATGTTTTGTTCAGGGTTACCTAATTTGTAGGGATTCTCCTACATAATTGATTTCAAAGAATTTTATTTACTATATGATTCTAATATAATTATAGCCATTTATATATTATAGTATCTAACATAATTATCAATTAACTTGTTGCCTAAGTGGTAAACACACAAGTTATTGATACTAATCCTACAAACGACCCAAGTTCGAATCTCACCATGGTCATTTTTTATTAAATTCGAATTTTAAAAATAATTGCTTAAGAATTTTGAAAATTAATACATAAAATCCGAAAATTAAATATTATTACTTAGGTGGATAAAAATATTGCTTAGTTGGACAACAAATGCTTGTGTGGCATGAAATTTGATTATTTGGCATTGAGGTGGCATTAATGCCAAATGCCTCCTTTATATATATATATATATATATATATATATATAAAGAGAGAGAGAGAGAGAGAGTAGGGATCCGGTGAGAAGTAACTTAAAATAAGAAGTGGTGAGAAGTGACCAAAATCACGCATTTGAGATGCAACGACTTGCATTTGATGTATTTCTATTCATATAGATGCAACATCTTGAGTTTCGAAAGTTAATTTGATGTATAGATGGTGCAAATTGATTTTCATGATTTCGGCACGTGCAGAGGAACAAAAAACAAGAGAAATCATGAAATGCATCTAATATACGTATATGCATCTGATTAAAAGCTAGAAAACACACTATGGTACGTTATAATGCATCTAAGATTATAGGTATTGCATCTAACTTAGGTTGGTGCATCTTGGATTTGCGGTTATAGTTCTTCTTATTCATTCTTATTTTAAGTAATCTTCTTATTTGATCCTAACTCTATATATATATATATATATATATATATATATATATATATATATATATATATATATATATATATATATTAAATAAGTGTCATTATAGTACTACCTCGTCTCAAAATTATCATCCTCTATTGATTTTTTTAGTTTTTCTTCTTCAACTTTGACCATAATTATTTTTGTTTGTGTTATATAATACTTGATGAAAAGTATATGAATGTATTGGGTTTTAAATATATTTTCATTAGTATAATTTTCATCAAGTATTATATAACACAAATAAATATATTAATGGTCAAAGTTGAACAAGAAAGACTGGACAAAGTCAAAGTGGACAATAAAAATGGGATGAATAAAGTAATTAAATAGATCTTCAAGGTATTTTGGTACATTATCCTTTCACCATTAATAAAAGGATAAATTATTAATACCTTTCGGTCAAAATAGTAACCCATGACGTTATTACGTACTATAATTCAGTAGTATGATGCACGGACCTACATATAACCACTGATATTATATTAAAAATGATACATTGATACATTGGTCATACATACAATAACCTAAACGGATGAACATGATATACAAATATCCTATAATTTGATACATCCCTTAAAAAAAACAAAAAAAAACAAACTTACGAATACATAGATTAGGGGAGGCAATTTTCGACACGAAGTTAAACAGGTTTGGGTTTAGGATAAATAGGTTTGGGTCAAAAACGGGTCAACCCGTCTAACTCGTTTAATAAACGGGTTGTGTTTGGGTTGAGTAAGTATTAAACAGGTCAACCCGTGAACCCGTTTAAGTATATAAGATCTTAAAAATAAAATATATAACCTTGTTCTTATGTTGGATGTGGATTAAATGTATTTTGTTATTTACTTAGTATGAGTGAATTATAATTTTATACCTTAGATATCATGAAAATTGACGCTTGTAATTCAGAAAATTGTCGCATAGTTATTTGTATGTTATTCTTATCATATTTTAGATCCTTATATTATTTTTTGTGTTTAAACTAGTTAAATCGACAAACCAGCAACTTTATTCACTGCTTGACCTATTTATTTAAATGGGTTAAACGGGTCAAAAATGAGTTATATGCCGGTGCAGGTTAGGGTTGAGTTTTGTCACGATTAATAAATGGGTCGTGTTTGGGTAAAGGCTATACTAACCCGACAACACGCAAACCCGAATAGGTTAACACGAACACGACTGACTGTCACCCTAACATAGATACATCCTTTTCAAACCGATATAACCCAACTAATACACATATACATCATGGTACATCATCTCAAAAATAATCGATGCATCATGATACATCATCTCAAAATAAGCGACGATCGTGATACATCATTTCAAAATAATTGAAATTCCTTCAAAAAAAAATTACTGATCTTACAAATTAACGAATACACAACCACATAAATCTGCTACTTACTCTAAGGAAATATACTTTATCTATTTATCTATACTTTATGAAAACTTTTAATTACTATTCTCTCCGTCCCAAATTATAAGTTCATTTTGGCTTTTTCAAAGTTATTTTATTTCAAATTTGACTTTAATTATTTTTTAGCGTTATATAATACTTGATGTAAAATATATAAAAGGATGTGTGATTTAAATGCACTTTCATTGGTATACTTTTCATCAAGTATTATATAACATGAAAATAAATAATTAAAGTCAAAGTCGGAATAATAAGATTTTAAAAAATCAAAAATGAACTTATAATTTGGGACGGAGTGAGTATTTCTTTATAATATTGAGGGACCATTGTAACTGGTTTACTATTTTTTAATAATATCCGACAATCATGGTTTTGTGTATCCTTCAATGAAACAAAGACAAAAGCAACCCCTTCAATATTATTGAAACAAAAACAGATACATCGATTATATTAGAAAATAAATACCGAGCAGAAAGTTCAATCTAAGTAGTTAACCCATCTTGGATCTAAAACAAAAACTAATATAACAAGATGTAACACTGAACCCCTGATGTTTTTTCGCATTTTGTGGGTCTTAATCAGAATCAGTCCATGACATGTATAACAAAAACTAATAAAACAAAAAATAATATAACAAGATTTATCGTGTGAATCAGTCCGCGACATGTGGCATTGCCGGATCTGAAATCAAAACATCACCAGAACTTTTGTATCGTGTGAATTAGGATAGAGAAATAATAGCTTTCACCGGAATATGGCCTTGCCGGATTTGAAATGTGAACCATGTACATATGACGACACGGCGCGACATGTCGTGTTCTGATGATGGCAAAAAAGGAATAGGACGGTTGAAACATATTGTCGTTATAAAGAGATGGCCAACGACAGAAAAGAGGCGAAAGCAATCAGATCTTGAAGAGGATGTGGTTTATTGAGTTGTCCGGTCTAATCGCCGGCTAAGGTTACGGCCGAATAAGAACGACGACTTTTTGGTTTGAGTGTGCAGGCGTCGAAGATGGAATCGAGGATATATGGAGGTGGGAGGGAGGAGATTTGAGATGGGAGGCTAGTAAATGAAGGGAGGAGACAATGGAGTTTATTTAGGTTTATGAAACTGATTTTGATAAACATAACATTACTAAAATGCCCTTAGGCCCATACAAATTAATTTTCTTTTTTCTTTGTCTAGTTTTAATCTTGTTGCCACTTGTCATATTTTTATTGGTTATCACTTTTAAAATATTAAAAAATTTCTCATTTGATATAGATTATATATATAGTGTTGTATTTTATGCAGTACTCATATTAGATACAGTACTTTACAGTACTCTTTTAAATAAATCTGAACCATTAGATTAGTTAATCAACGGTTAAAATTAAATATGACAGTTTTTTAAATTAAAAATAAAAATAAAAAAAAGTTAAAAGTAGAAAAGGGTATTATAGTCATCTTATAAAAGTCATCAAGCCACAATTTCTCTTTTGACCTAGTAACCACTTAATTTTCTCTAATCTCTCTTCCCGCATCACAAAACCTAGCCACCCTATCTTTCATAATCTTCTCCATATCTACTTTTCTCTCATCCTCCCACACGCACAACCACCGATCGATCTCTCTTTAATCCCAAGATATAAACTTGGATCTCTCGGTTCTTTCTTGGCTAAAAATGGCGCTCGGACTTACGGAACTTTAGCCAAGATCGATCTCAGATCGGCTCCGCCGCCCTACCACCCAATCTGGGTTTCCGTCCCAAACGAAAAGGCCTCAAAATTCTTGTAACTTATTCCAACAATAAGGCCACTCGACCCAACAACAAATAAAAAGTCGCAATAAGAAATAACTCAATGTGGCCCAATACAAAACATTGATAAGCAAAACAAAGTAGGTAACAATTGTGGGCATCCACCGTATGTTTATTAGTTTATTTATTTTCTTTAAAACTATGGATATTGATTGTTTGGTGTACCCAGTTATCTTGTATTGGTCCAACAAAAACAAAGTCTTTTTATGCTAGTGAGTTTATTGAATTTTGTTTTCAACTATTCTGTTTTTGTTTTTGAGTGTCATAACTCATAAATAGTTTAGTTATTCAAGTATTAAAATTAATGCATAGTTAGGATTTTGTATTTAATTTTCTGACTTTAATATTGGGATTAGTGCCGTGATTAAACTAAATGATAGTTGAGATGTATAAATGATACGTAATAAGTTTGTGATTTTCAGTCTTGAGTGCTTTTTAATTTTTTAATTTTCTTTCACTAATATGATGCAACTAACCTCGTAACGTCTTTCACAAATATGATAAAAGGTTAAAAAATTGAAACGCTTGTAACGTCTTTAAAATACTCTAAATAAGTTTTAATTGTACATCGGTGTTTAGATTATTCATATCTATTTGTAGTTGTTTATGGTGCAACGAACCTCGGGATATGACTTGCTTATCGACCTTGTTGCCACACTGACTATTGGATATTTATGTTTTGGAGTTCAAATCTATTGAAAATGCATGTGACTGTACAGTTTGTGGAGTTTAGATGTCTTTAGTGTGCATATGTGTTTGTACATTTTATGAAGTTTAAACTTTATGGAGTGCATGTGTTTTACGTGCGTAGAGTTTGATTTTTGTGTTGTCTTTCCCAACTCACGTTAGATAGCCATTTTATTCATTATTTTTTTATTATTACGTTGCATATGCTCATTTTACTTTGTCGTCAGAACTTAATTCGCATTGTATATGTTTAAATGAAATATTTGTTTCGTACTTTATGTTTGTTTTAATTGATCTTTGTTTTGGTTGATGAAACTTTATCTTATTATTATTATTATTTTTTTTTTCATATATAAAGTTTCAGCATTGAAGACTCAATCATAGGAAAGACGGTGTGATGAGGTATATCCAATATCTTGGTAATGAACCGCTAATTAACCTTTTGTTTGCATGTTCTTCATGATGAGAAAGTGAAGCGTGCACATATGTTCGTGAAAGAGTGCACATATGTTCGTGAAAAAGTGCACACATGTTTTCAAAAGAGAGCACACATGTTTTTGGTTAACGTGTACATATATACTTAACAAGATACATTTGTATTTAAATTGTATTTCATTTGATATCAATTTTTGTGTATTTTGTTATAAATTTAGAGGTTATATGTATATGTCTATGTTTATGTTTTTTGTTATAAATTTTAAAGATTAAAAAATTGCTAAAAACATATGTGCAATTATCATTTTAAGCAAAACAAGTTTGATGTTTAAATAATTGTACACAAGAAATATATGTAAATTTACAATAGTTTTTTTTTTTTTTTAAATGTGTACTAATTAAAAAAACATATATGAACTTTATTTTCACGAAAACTTGTATACTAGAAAAAATCAAATTTAGGAAATTTAAAAGTTTTTAATTAAAGAAAATCCAAGAAGAAAATAAAATGTGTTTGACTATTATGCCTTTTCAATTAAATAAAAATATTTGTTAATACTTAATTCTTATTGGTCTAAATGAGTCTTGTAAAGCATCGCATCTAATATGGGTCTTGCATAGAACGCCTATATATATTTTTTTTTGGGTAAAGGGTAAGAGCCCGGTAAAATATATTACTCCAATAAAATTAAAAACATAGAATGAGGGTGAAAAGAACCTCCCATATATATATATATATATATATATATATATATATATATATATATATAGGGCGTTCTATGTAGTACTCATATTAGATACAAGATTTTACGGTACTCATTTGGACCAATAAGAATTTAGTATTAATTAATATTTTAATTTAATTGATAAGGGCATAATAGTCAAACACATTTTTAGTTTCTTTGAATTTTAACTGAAAACGTTTTTAAATTTGATTAATTTTCGAAATTTTTTTTCAAGATACATGTTTTGGGAAAATGAAGTGCATATGTGTTTATTTTTAAATATTGCAAATTTACATATGTTTCTTGTGTACAATTGTTTATGCATCAAACTTGTTTTGCTTAAAATTTTAATTGCACGTATGTTTCTAGTGTACATTTTTTAATCTTCAAAATTTATAACAGAAACATAAACATAGACATATACATGTAACCTCTTTTTTTATAACAAACCAAAAATATAGTAAATAGTATACACTAAATTTGATATCAAATGAAAATACAATTCAAATACAAATGTATCTTGTTAAATAGAGAAGGCGTCATTCAAAAACATATGTACTCTTCCAAGAACATACGTGCACGGTTCACTTTCTCATCAAATTCGTTAGAAAATATAGATGTGCACTCCATTCAAAAACATGTGTGCACTCTTCCAAGAACATGTATGCACGTTGCGCTTTCTCGTCAAGTTCATAAGAACATATATGCCCGTCTTTCAAAAACATATGTGCAAGCTGCAATTTTTTGTGAGCACCTGATGATATCAACAAGATAGTGTTATAGAAACTTACGGAGTGGCCAAAGATCAACAGATTATGTAACATGTAGGACATGAAATATGGTCCAACTTTGTCACAAAGTCGCAAACCATTAAAGCAAGTTGGTTTGATTGGTTGGTCTTAAAGAATGTTACATGTCAATAACTATACCTTATATACATTTACTAAAGTTAGTGGTCTGGATTTGGGATTGTACCATTGGTACAAATATTTTAATGGTCTCAAAGTTTGATTCATCCAACAATAATACATGCCATTTACTCGGTGCACTATATAATCATACATCATATGAATGAGTGTTGGACACTATATAAAAGTAAAACAT
The DNA here is from genome assembly GCA_022545495.1 of Chrysanthemum lavandulifolium. Classification (NCBI taxonomy): domain Eukaryota; kingdom Viridiplantae; phylum Streptophyta; class Magnoliopsida; order Asterales; family Asteraceae; genus Chrysanthemum; species Chrysanthemum lavandulifolium. Next base: position 59,372,182 of record CM040240.1, read on the forward strand.
GTGATACATTTAAATAAAATTGATGGTTTCCAACGACTCACCGCTTTGACCCAAACAAGATTGATTTGTCACCCAAACTGTATATAATGGACTATAGTGCTGATGGTTTAACTAAGGGGTTATTAACTGACGGTTTGTACCAAATTGGTCGGTTACACGTTTCTTTGTTTCACAACTACGATATTAATTAGTGTTTATTTGTAAACCAAACTTTCAAAGTAACAAGCATGTTACCTAAAAGGGGAAACATGTCCCTTGACAAAGGACAACCATTGAGCTTATAGCTTTCACAAAAAAACGTTCCCAGGACAACAATATCTTATATCAAATTATAAAAATTAAATTAGTGTTATCCTATTATCAAATTATGAAAATTGATTAAAAATGCAATATACATAAACTAAAAATTACTTATACGAAGACAATGTTAACCAATCTCGGATCTTAAAAAAAATTGATATAGAAGGCAAAGTAAAAGATCAAATCTTTAAATCCAACCTTAGAAGGCAAAGTAAAAGATCTTTAAAAAATCAAATCTTCCAATAAATCGAATACGCCTATCTTTAATTGAACAACGAATACTGTTCTATACTTCAAACATGGATCGATTTATACAAATCAATATGCAAAAAGACCGCATTTTATTTATTTCTTTAATGATTGTGAGTATGATATGAGGGAAAAGATCATGGGATTCTAATAGCGGCTGTGAAAGTTACCAATTAATAGGGATTGTTTATGGTGGTGGTGGCTGATTTAGGATTAGGGTTAAGAGAGAGATGTGCGAGGATGGAAGTGAGAGAGAGAGATCTGAAGATTTGTTTGTGTGGTTATAAAGACGGTTTTGAAATCACTAAATGTGGAGTTCCCATAATACCCTTTCAGTCATAACAAATAATACCTCATCTTTTGGTTAATTGCACTTTTGGCACTTTTAATCCTAACCTTTGATCAAACTCATCCAATGGTCCAGATTCATTTTAAGAGTACTGTAAAGTATTGTATCTAATAATGGTACTGCATAGAATACAACACTATATATATATATATATATATATATATATATATATATATATATATATATATATAGAACCAGAAAAGGTCGAGATTTGTGAGAACCAAGATCAACCAATCAAATTTTTAGATATTTATTTATTTTATTTAGTTCATAAGGTTGTAATGGTAAAATTATATTTTATTTTCTTTTTAACTTTTTAATAAAAACTTTTTTCTTAGTTCCTAAATTTTAGGAGTTCAACTTTTTAAATAGTTAGTAGACTTTCGACATTCATATTTTATTGATTTAATATGGGTCCTTCTATGCAGCACCCCATGGGTAGGGTCTTGCACATTTTGAGGATTTTGTGTCCCAATGATTGGTACTAATCATTGGGGTCTCATTCCGTGCCAAAATATACAACCACAACACCACCTTTCCAGTTTTGGGGTGTTCTTTTTACAAGTTTCTATCACAAGTTTCTTTTACAAGTTTTTTTACAAGTGTTTTTTACAAAGTTTTATATCTTTTTTAGAACTAGTTTTTATAACTTTCAGTTTTAGAACTAGTTTGTATAACTTTTTTTTACAAGTTTTAAAAGTTTCAGTTTTAGAACTTTTATAAAAAACGTAGTCGAAATTTTTTTGAGGCTCTGTTCGAAGGTTATAAAAGTGAGATTTTATCCCACTTTGCCGTCCATTCGGTTTTCATCATCGCCTCGGAAAAATTTTAGGCTCATCGCCTAGGAAAATTTTTAGGCTCAAACCCGAAGGTTGCAAAGTGAGATTTGATCTCACTTTATCGTCCATTCGGTTTTTATCATCATCGCCTCGGAAAATTTTTAGTCACAACCGCAAAAAGTCACTAGTTCACAGGGCGCACAAAGCGCACAAGTCTCACAAACCGCACAAGTCTCACAAACCGCACAAGCCTCACAACCGCACAAGCCTCACAACTACAGGTCTCACAAGTCTCAAACCGCACAAAGTCTCACAAGTCTCAAAGCGCACAAGCACAAGACTCACAGTTCCACGGGTTTCACAAGTTACACGTTTTCAACATGAATGTGGTAAGTAGGATTCTAAAACTGCAAAAGTTCACAAGAATGTACTAAGATTCTCAAAGGCAAAGTTCACAAGAATGTACTTAGATTCTCAAAGGCAAAGCCTACACAAGCACCCCATATAATCCCAAGCGAAAGCAACAAGTGGTCCAGAACAACAACCAACAACAGCAAGTGGTCCAGAACAACAACAACAAACAACTAGCAAGAACTAATACAGGACCACAAGTTTCACAGTCCACGACAACAAGCAACAACTGCACAAGCAACAACATCACAGTCCACCATGTCTAGTTCACCATTTAACACACAAGAGGTAAACTTATCGAATAGGCTCGATTATTAGCTTTTTAGCTCATGTTGGTGCAAATTCGGTTTGCCATGCCAAAACTCTTTTAAGTTAAAAAAAAAAAAAAAAAAAAAAAAAAAAATCATCGTTGTCTTTTTAGCTCAAGTTTATTTTATTAAAGTTGCAAAGTGACCTTGAATGGTCACTTTACCATCGATAATGAAATGTTTTAGACCAAAACACTAAGTTTTTTCATTAAAGTTGCAAAGTGAATTAAAAATTATCACTTTACCATCCAAGAATGAATCGCATTACCATGGCTAGGATTAAATGGGGTGCTTGCGTGAGGCTTTGCCAAGGGTCATGCTATGCAAGCACCACAAACCCGCAAAACATAACGAACGAGATAATCAAACAAGTTTTACACTTTAACAACGAAAAGATACCACACACTAAACCACCACGATTCAAAATCTAACAAGTTTTACATTTGTTAGATCAAAGTTTTAGATCTAAAATCTTTTAAAATAATCAAATAAAGTAAGCGTTTTTTAACCAACCTCAAGATTATTTCAAAACACCTTGAGTTTCAAGATCTAAAAGATTTTAGATCTAAAAACTTTAACAACGAAAAGATCGACACACGAAACCACCAGATTCAAGATCTAACAAGTTTTGCACTTGTTAGATCAAAGTTTTAGATCTTAAATCTTTTAAAATAATCAAATAAAGTAAACATTTTTTAACCAACCTCAAGATTATTTCAAAACACCTTAGGTTCAAGATCTAAAAAGATTTCAGATCTAAAAACTTTAACAACGAAAAAGATACCACACACGAAACCACCACATGTTCAAGATCTAACAAGTTTTACACTTGTTAGATCAAAGTTTTTAGATCTTAAATCTTTTAAAATAATCAAATAAAGTAAACATTTTTTTTAACCAACCTCAAGATTATTTTAAAACACCCTCAGTTTCAAGATCTAAAAAGATTTCAGATCTAAAAACTTTAACAACGAAAAAGATACCACACACAAAACCACCACAGATTCAAGATCTAACAAGTCTTACACTTGTTAGATCAAAGTTTTTAGATCTTAAATCTTTTAAAATAATCAAATAAAGTAAACATTTTTTTTAACCAACCTCAAGATTATTTCAAAAACACCTTCAGTTTCAAAATCTAAAAAGATTTCAGATCTAAAAACTTTAACAACGAAAAAGATACCACTCGGTTCAAGATCTAACAAGTCTTACGCTTGTTAGATCAAAGTTTTAGATCTTAAATCTTTAAAATAATCAAATAAAGTAAACATTTTTTTAACCAACCTCAAGATTATTTCAAAAACACCTTGGTTTCAAGATCAAAAAGATTTGGATCTAATAACTTTAACAACGAAAAGATGCCACTCACGAAACCACCATGATTCAAGATCTTAACATAACTAATACCATATCATCATTAGATTCAAGATCTAACAAGTTTTACACTTGTTAGATCTAAAATCTTAGATCTAAAATTTTAGAAAGAGAGTGGTAATACCACCAGAGAGAGAGAGAGAGAGAGAGAGAGAGAGAGAGAGAGAGAGAGAGAGAGAGAGAGAGAGAGAGAGAGAGAGAATATCAACTGGATGAGACAGAGAAACCATGTGCGCACACACGGTTTCTAAAGAAAACTTGTAAACTGCTTTAGAACCACACACGTATACATAGCAATAAAACACACACCTCTTTTGTTTTTATTTATAAAAAAAAGTTAATAAAACGTTTTTTAAAAGTATTTATAAGCAAAAGTTTTATTAAAAGTTTTTATAAGAAAATGTATTTATAAAAAGCTTGTAAAAATTTTTAATAAAAAGTATTTATAAAAGTTTGTAAAAAATTTGTATTTTTAAAAGTATTTATGAAAGTTTGTAAAAAATTTGTATTTATAAAAGTTTGTAAAAACAATTTGTACAAGGTTGTATTTTTTATTAAAGTTTTTAAAAGTTTTTATAAAAGTTGTTGTGTTTTTATTTTTAGGTGTTCGATCTTGAAGTTACTTTAAGCGATTGGGTGTGATCTCTTCTTGAATCGATTGGTTTTTTATTGTTAAAGGAAAAGTAAAACAGATAGGGCTATAAGTACTCTATCGAATTTTTGTGTTCTAGACATGGGACGTCTGCACGTGAAGGTTTAGAAGATGAACTTGAATGGCAGACTAGTACCGCTAAAATTAATTGCCCATTCAGATTACTAGCGAAATTTATAAAATGTCAAAATGGTTGGATATTGAAGGTTAAGTGCCCGAGGCATAATCATGATTTTCCAGACTTGGTTGCTTCCAAACTGTCAAGTTTTATCACACAAGCTAACCACTTGTGAATGGTCAACCGTAATAAACTTCAAACGACTTAGAAACAATGCAATTAAGATCCGAGAGTATAGTGTTTCCACAGTCGTTAAGTCCCAGGAGACCGAATGGTGTTTCAAAACTTTCGGATGTCGAATGATCACTAAGGATAATGATCGGTAAGGATTTTGATTGATAACTACACTCTTGATTGATTGGAATGTATTTGGATCTGAATTGTAAAGCACAACAATCGATTACACAAACGTAAATATATACGCTTAATAAGCGTCAGAAGCGTACAAAATAAAAAGTGAGTTTTAAGAAATAAAAGACCTACAAATATGAAAATGATATTTTGGAATCCTAAAATAAAAGAAAATTATTAGAAAATTAAAATTATTTTTATAACTATTTATTTAATTATTATTAATTAAAAACTATTTTAACTATTTAATAATATCCTAAAATATAATAAAATATGAAATAAAGCTAGAAAAATGAAATTATGACTTAGAAAAATCTAAAATATTATAAAACTAATTTTAAAAGCTGAAAAGATATTTTTTACACTTTTATCTATTTATTATTAATTAATTAATACTTTTAACTATTTTAAATTCTAATAAATACTAAACAAGCTAAGAAAATTATGAAATTTTTATAAAATTAACCTATGATGAATGAAAGCTAAGAAAATTATACAAACAAGAAGTGCTTAATAATAAGTGAAAAGAAAAATTAAAAAGCTAATTTCTATTAAATAAATGCTATCACTATTTTTAAAATGATGTTTTGTGATTTTTCTTTTGAAAACTATTTAACTACTTAAAATAAGCAACTTTTACAAAGACAAAATTTTACAACTTGAAAATAAGCTGTTTGATAGCTTAAAAGCTTAACAGTGAGATTATGAGCTTATTATGATGATTTCAAGCTCAAATAAGCTTCAAAATTGGAATCAAAGCTGAAATAAGACACAAACAAGCTAAAGCTACTCAAATTAAGCTAAAAGGTACAAAGAATCATACTGAAAAGCCAAAAATAAGCAAATAAGCACTTGTGATAATCCTGCGATCCAAACAGTCCTGCAACTATTATCCCAAGCAAATTAAGCTTATGTAATAAGCTTAAAAGCTCAAAATTAAAACTGAAGTGTCAAGATTAGCTGGTGGACTTTCCAAAAAGCCAAAGTATGCAAGGTTTGACCTAATATTAAGCTCTGTGTGAGCTTATTAAAATGAGCAGATAACACAAACTTCCTTGGCACAGGGCACTTTTTAAAACAGGTTGTCAAAATGAGCTAAGAAATAAGCTATTTAATAAGCTAACTAGAAAATATAAAAATACTATGATTGAGATGAGCGGTTGAATATTAATATCCCAAAAGCTCAAATCTTGAAACTTACTAATGAATCCTATATAAAATTATCTAGTTTATTCAAAACGACTTAAAGCGAAAATTTGACTTTTATATAACACTAATAGTTGACTTATATGAACTTTAAATCAATACTACTTACTGATTATGATATATTGTGTAATAAGATGTAATTAAGCTAGATTAACAAGTTTTAAGCTCTTGTGGTGATTTTTACTTCCTAAATCCTAACGTTGGACAAACAAGGTGAGATTAAAAGGATTTCGACTTTTAACAAGTGAACACTTTGGATTTTATTGCTTCTATGAGTTATTAAGACCTAATGTAACATGTACCAAACAAAAACAATGACTCTAACACCTCTAAAAGCAGTTAAACAAGCAAATACAAACAACCCTTATCTTAACTGTTTGAAGCTTTTCACACTAAAAGCAGGTTTTTAAAACAAGGAATCTAGTGATTATCTTATAATAACTATATTAAAACAGATTTAAACTAAAATTAACAAACTTTAAGCACTTATCTTGTAAAATGCAAATTATGAGAAATTTCTTACAAATTGAGTTCAAGCATAAACAGAGGACCAAAATCACGAGAACACAACCTATAGCTTCCCGAAGCTCTAAACCAAGGCCATCCACAATCAACCTGCTCCGGTTTCTTGATCATCTTCTCCATGGATTTTTATTTTCAACATTTTTTAGTATTTTTCTTTTTGCTTCTAAAGCGATTTTAAGGGTTTCTAATAGCTTAAACAAGCTATCTAGGAGCTTATGTGAGTTTACTCGATCCATAACAACAACTAACAACAACATTAACATTTTGAAAATTTAAACAAGGAGAATTGCATAAGCGAAAATGATACTAAAACTTGAAATTGAAAGCGAAAACAAGTTTTATTACTGAAATAACTTAACAAGGTGCTTGATAGCTTTAAGATACCTTGGAAAACTTAAAATATTTAAAACGACATAAGCAAATTAAAATTACTCTAGATAGCTTCCCACATTGCTTCTCCTCTCTTTATAAAGATCTTTTTGACTCTAGTCGACATCTACGAGACTTTCCCACCTCTTTCCAGCCATTGGATCCTCAAAATTCATCATATTCATCCATGTGGAGTTTTGGCGCCAAAAAAGTCATAAGCAGGTTTCAATCAATTAATGAACTTTGGGTGTTTGTGAAGGTGTTAGGGGAGTGGGTAAACAACTGGGAGACAGGTGGAAAGGTGGTAGGAGCAAGTGGTGGAAAACCACGGTGGTTTCTGGTTTTGGCGCGCTTGTGAGGTAAGGGATGAACAGTGAGCTGGTTTTGACTTTTGTTGACCCGTGGTATTAATAGAAGAGGGGGTCCAAAATGTATATTGGCCTGGCTCAAGGTTCATGGGTCCAAAGGTCAAGGGTCAAGCTAAGTGGGTTTGGGCTTGTGATGGGCCAGCTGGGTATTGGATTGGATTTGGGATATAAAAAGGGTCCGGTTTGGTTATGATATACAAGGACCATTCATGTAATTTGCTGCAAACTGAAGGACTGAAATTGCCAATTTTCCAAAGTTATCAAAAGGACCATTTATGCCAATCTTTAATAGTACAAGGATAATATTTGATCATTTTCCATTTTAAAATATCCAAGGACTAATTTTGCCATTTTTTCAAAGTTGAGGACCTTTTCGCCATTTGCCCAAAGATTCATTCAAGGACCATTTTGACAACTTAGAATATTTCAAGGACCTTGAATGATAAAACTCCACATTTTTGGATTCGAGGGACCGGTTGACAACTTTTGAAACTTGGGGACTAAAGCGCCAATTATGCAAACTTGATATGTTTTTATCGATTTTGGTATTCTTGCATTTAAAACACATAAAACACTTATTTGTGATATTTTTATCATTTTGATGCATTTCGAGTGTTTTCGGATGTTTTTGCGGTTTAAATGGTATAAAAATGATGAGTATTTAAACACTCATCAATCCCCACACTAAGATATTGCTAGTCCTAGCAATGTTTTGAAACTTTAATGGATTTTAAAGAACTCTTTACCAAAAGCCATCACTTACGGAGTAGCCAATTGTTTGAGTTCAAGTAAGGCGTGGTACTCTGATAACCATATGATTTTGAGCAAATCACCGACTTTCAACGGTTTTGATTTGTCTTTACGAGCCGTTTGCTACGGACTAATAACTCTTCACTAATTAAAGATATGGTGAGTTGAACACCATACAATTTTGGGCAAATTGTAAGCCATAAGCGGTTTGAGATATCTTTACCAAGAGCCGTTTGCTCTGGATTAGCCAATCCTTTTGTGGGTTAGACATGGCGGACTAATTACCATTTCTTTGAGTAAGTGAAAACACTTACTCAAAAAAAAAATTTGGCCAAAAGCGGAGGAATTGGGTGGTATAATTACATGATAAAATTCGTGAGAATTCCCCCACACTAGAAATGAATATTGCCCTCAATATTCAAAGCACCGCGGTTATGCGAAACATAGAACGTAAAAGGGAAATACTACGGCCATTATTTTATTTTGATATATACACCTTTTTTTTTTTTTTTTTTTTTTTATTTTAGAAAACTTATATACAATAGCGGGGGCAACTCCCCACTAAAGGTGGTATTCACGGGTGAAAACCCATGTGATATGCTATTGTTTTTGATTATCGAGTCGCTAGCTTGACTCGATCCCGCATTCATTGGTTCATGGGGAAAGTTTGTAGATCCGGGACAACCACGGGTGGAATGTCCTCTCCAAAATAGTGCTTTAATCGATGACCATTCACTTTAAAATTTGGACCATCGGGTTGAGATAACTCAATAGTACCATAAGGATAAACCTTAGCAATAGTAAATGGACCGGACCAACGGGACTTGAGCTTTCAGAATATCTTCAATCTTGAATTGAAAATAAGGACTCGATCACCGGCGTTGAAAACGCGGTTCTTGATTTAGAGTCATGAATCTTCTTTGTCTTTTGTTTGTAGATCAAAGAGTTCTCGTATGCTTGATCACGGGTTCATTTAATTCATTCATTTGAACTTTTCGTGATCACCGGTGTCTGAATATCGAAGTTTGCATGTTTTAAGGCCCGGTATGCTTTGTGCTCTAGCTCAATTGGCGGATGACATGCCTTCCGTACACTAGCTTGTATGGAGTACACCGATGGGTGTTTTATAAGCCGTCTGGAAGGCCAGTCGTCATCCGGTTTATCCGACCGGGATGCACGATTTTCGCCTTGTCCTTTCAAGAATTCTTTTTATACCACGGTTGGAAACTTCCACTTGCCCACTTGTTTGGGGTGGTATGCGATGAAAAGCGGTGAGTTACACCATATTTTGCATGACTCGATCAAATTGGTCATTGTAGAAATCGTACCATGATCACGATTATAGCTCGTGGAGTTCCAAACCTAGCAAAGAGATTTCAAAATTTCACAACTACTCGGGCATCATTTGTAGGCAAAGCTTTTGCTTCAACCCATTTTGAAAAATAGTCAACGGCCACGAGTATGTATTTGTTTCCTCGAGGCGATGGAAATGGCCCGTAAAGTCAATGCCCCGGATGTCAAAGATCTCACACACTTGAATGGCGTTTTGCGGCATTTCATTTCTTTATGAGATATTTACGTAGCGTTGACAGCGTCACAAGTTTTGACAAATTCGTGGGCATCGATGCATCTTTGAACTAGTCAAGTCTAATCACTGGTGGCCACTTGTGAATGGCCAACCGTAATGAGACTTAAAACGACTTAAGCACAAATGCAATGAAGTCTGGAGAATACAATGAATTCCGGTCGTTATGTCCACGGAGACTCAATGGTGTGTCAAAACTATCTCAGACGATAGAATGATCACTAAGGATAGTGATCGATAAAGGTTTGATGAGAAATTACACTCTTGAAAAGTTTATAAATTAAAGCGACTTAAATACAAATTAAGAAGATTAAAAGATAAAATATATTAAATAAGCGCTATCACTATTTTTACGGTGATGAGCGTTTAAAACCTAAACGACGTTTAAATAAAAACTACGTAACGTCGAAATAAAGCGTGAGAATAAAGAAAGAAAATACCTACGGATATGAAAAATACATTTTACAATCCTAATGATACTAGAAAATTATTGGAAAAATAAAATTATTTTTAAAACTATTTATCTAATTATTATTAAATAAAAACTATTTTTACTTATTTAATAATAGATTAAAATACAAGAAAATATGAAATAAAGATAGAAAAATGAAATTATGACTTGGAAAAATCTAAAATATGATAAAACTTATTTTAAAACTGAAAATATATTTTTTAGAGTTTTTATGTATTTATTATTAATTTAATACTATTTAAAACTAATTAAAATGCTAGAAAATACTATTTAAAGCAAGAAAATTATGGAAAAATATTTTTTTGACTTTTTATATTTATCTAAACTTAAGAAAAATGAAAAATTATTTTTTTGAACCTTTTCTTAATTTATTGTATTTAAAGCTAATTAAAAGGCTTAAAACTAAATTAAATCAAGAAAATACTAAACCGACTTGGAAAAATCTGAAAATTCAAGAAAAGCTTAAAATAATATTAGGTGCTTATGTGAAGGAATATGGCGATGTGCAAAGTGCTTATGAAATAAGCACTTGAATAAACAAATGAAAATCCAAGACCACCCATCGATCACGAAGCTTAAATAAGCTAAAAGAACCCAAATGCAATAAGTTTTCACAAGCTTGGACCTCTAAACAACAAGCTCAACAGATTTGAGATTTTGGCTAATGAGCTAAAAGCAGTGGTGAGGCCACTAAGTTTGGACATAAGCATAAGCATCAAAATAATTTGAAAATCAAAATGAAAAGTTGGAACTCAATCTAGACACGGTTGGCTATCGCAATCAAAGATGAAACCTAGATAAGCTTTGGTGAGCTTAATACAAACTCTGCACAAACACATGCAAGCTCGATTAAACCGAGCTTGTGCGAGGGACATGAGACCAAAAGACAAGCAGTTTTGAGCTTTATAAAAATTCACAAAAATGTATAAAAATGCTAATAACAAAATAGACCAGTTGAACTTTTAAAACAACAAGATTCACATGATTTGGCTCGAGATGAATCCAAGATAAATCCCTCTAGCTTGGCCTGGCCGAGTTTTGTGCAATTTGACTTTTATTGATGAGAATTGAAAGTTGACCAAATGGAACTTTGATCATGATTTGTGAAATGAAAATGATATATTATGATGAAATAAACCTCGCAATCTATATCTATGTATTTTGAACACAAAATAAGACTTGGATTTTGTAAAACTCAACGAGATAAGGGCTTATGATGATTACATGGGATTTTGACTTTGGTGGTTTGAATTCACAAAATGAAGGCAGATATGATTGCAATGGAGCTAAACTAACCCGAACCAACAAATTTCTACCACATAATAAACTTACATCACATACAAAGCAGCAAATCCAAACACCCTATTAATAAGCTGTTATGCACTTTTAAAAAGCTAACTCTTGATCTAGCTATAGCGGAACACAAAGCGAGTTTATATGAACTAAATACCACTATTTAAACAAGTTTACACTGAAGGTAACCACAGAAACAGATACAAGCATAATATGCAATACTGAAAGAATAAAATGGAAATGAGATTTGAACTCACAAGGCCCCAGCTGGCATGCATGCTAAAACCAGAACCAAAATTAACCTAATCTAGTTTAATCCACCCCATATCCATGCCCTGCATCATCCATAACCATTTTTATTTCAAATTGACCCCAGTTTGACTTTTGTTGACTACAAATGAAAATTGTTAGAAACTTAAATGTGAGCTTATCAAAGGCTGTAATAAACTCACATAAACCTGTTTGAGCTTAAAAATAAGCTAATAAAAGCTTGTATATAAGACTTTGACTTGGAAGTTTGAAACAGTGGACATAAAATGAGAATTGTAACAACAAACTGAAATTGATGCTTGAAATGAGTTTCAATACTCTTAAATACTTTAAGTTGATACAAATTAACAAAAGATTACATGTTTTATACTAAACTAAAAGCTTTAAAATAAAAGCGACATTAAAGATAAAAATAAAACTAGTAGACTCCTAACTAGCTTCTTTATGCTTCCTTTATACTCCATGCATCTTCTCTCATCTCGATTGTTTCCTAGCAATTTCCTCGACCATTGGATTAGCTAAAACCATCATATCCGTCAAGTGTGTTTTGGCGCCAAAATTCTTTATGAAGCGGGTTAAGTATTAATTGGGTTGGTTTGAGTCAATAAAGGATTTTTGGTGTTAGTGAAGGTGGAGGGACAAGGTAAGGGAGGGGTTGAAAAAGTTGGAAAACCATGCACGGTTTTGGTGTTTTGTTGGGGAGTGGGAGAGCTACGGTGAAGGTGGATTTGGGCGCGCGTGGGGTGGATTTGACTTCTGTTGACCGGAGGGCGTTAATAAAAAAAAAGGTCGGGTCAAGGGTTGGGCTAACTGGATTGGTTTTGGGCTTTGTATATTGATAAGGGTCCGGTTGGTTTAGTAGTATACAAGGACTAAGTTTGCAATTTATCTAAACTTCAAGGACTGATCTTGCCAACTTTCCAAACTTATCATAAGGACTAAACTTGCCATAAATGAATAGTACATGGACTTCTTTGCATAAAATTCCATTTAAAATGTCCAAGGACTATATTTGCAATTTTCAAAGTTTAGGACCTTTCTTGCCAATTGACCAAAGAATCATTCAAGGATCATTTTAACAACTTAGAAGATTTGGGGACCTTGAATGACAAAACTTCACATTTTGAATTCGGGGACTAGATTTGACAACTTTTAAAACTTGGGGTCTAAAGCGGCAATTTTGCAAACTTGATACATTTTCATCGATTTTGATATTTTGCATTTAAAACACATAAAACAACGATTTGTGATATTTTCATCATTTTGATGCGTTTCGAGTGTTTTCGGATGATTTTGCGATCTAGATAGTATAAAATGATGAGTATTTAGACACTCATCAATCCCCCACACTAAGATATTGCTAGTCCCTAGCAATGATTTGAAAAACTTAATGGATTTGAAAAACTCTTTACCAAAAGCCATCACTTACGGAGTAGCTAAATGTTTCGGTTCAAGTAAGAACCTTGGCACATGCGATAACCAAATGATTTTGAGCAAATCATAAGGCGTAAGCGGATTTGATTAGTCTTTACGAGCCGTTTGCTCTGGACTAGCCAACTCTTAGATAAATTATCGATTATTATCTTTGGTGGTGATTACCAATTATGGATTTTCCACTTGCCTTTACCACAAGCCATAATCTTGCGGGCTAGCCAACTCTTCACTTTTTAGGATATGGTGAGTTGAATACCATAAAATTTTGGGCAAATTGCAAGCCGTAAGCGGATTTGATATATCTTTACCAAGAGCGTTTGCTCTGGATTAGCCAATCCTTTTGTCTTACTGAGACATGGCGGATGATAACCAAGGCGAGTAAGTGTAGAACACTTACTCCAAAAATATTTTGGCCAAAAGCGGGAATTAGGTGGATAACATATGATAAAATTCGTGAGAATTCCCCCACATAGAAATGAATATTGCCTCAATATTCAAAGTCTGCGTGATTATGCGAAACAAAAACGTAAAAGGGAAATACTACGGCCATTATTTTTGCGATTTTTTTTTTTTTTTTTTTTTTCTTTTTGTAAACTTATATACAACGGTGGGCAACTCCCCACACTAGGGTGGTACACACGGGTGAAAGCCATGTTTAACTCTGTTTTTGATTACCGAGTCGCTAGCTTGACTCGACCCAATTAATTTGTTCATGGGAAGTAAGTGGAAGAGACAATCTCCATCGGACTTTCATTCAAGATGTTTGTATAAACATTGAAGTACGTGAAAGTTCCACACCGATGAGAATACATAGATCCGGCTCACAAATAATAAATGAAAATGCGGGGTCAAGATAGTGTCCTCATTCCCGAAGGAGAAAAGGGGCGCGAAGTCACACCATATGTGAAGAAAGAAAGAAAATCATGATAAAAATCATGACTAACTCCTCATTATCGGAAGGGAATTCATGATTTTGGATCATGAATCTCATCGATGAGGATAGAATCGTCATCACATGATGGAAGAGACAAGTTAGAATACGAGAGGTGGGACAAGTGGTGTGCTCGAGGCTAGCAATTTTCACCACTTCCGTGATGGTCTCTGTGTCGGCCTCGGACATTTCATCGAAAAGGGTTTACTTTCCCAAAAGTATAGTCATTATCAAATTCAAAAGAGGATTTGAGAAAATCCGGAAGTAACCTCGAAATGTCAAGAGAATCACAAAAGGCAAATCACAATCACTATCGGATATATCCTCGAGACTCACTTGGGATTAGGACAAGATCCTCAACACTTGATGATTCCGTTTCGAAATAGTCTTGAGATGATCATCCTCCATTATGAGAGAGTCTTTGGAAGCAATAATAGGTAAGATAGGTGTGATAGCAATAGGCGGGGAGTTGAGAAATGATATCTTTCAAAGAATAACACTCTCCTCGTCGTCCTCATAATATTCCCTCATTTGAATAGTATCCTCATCATCATCGTCATCATATCGGTTCTTATATTCATCTGCTGAAGCTTACACACCATTCTTTTCATTTGTAGTTTCTTTCGAATCGTATTTCTTGAGAACTTTGTGGAAGATTACACTCCTCGTAATCATTGAGATCTTTGTGAAGGCTCGGAAGTCGAGTACTAGGATTAGCCGTTCGTTCTTGACTAGTAATTCTCCAATAGTTTTATCATGATGATATTGATGAATGATGGAATCTTGTGGGGTTGAAATTGTCAAAACCGGAGAATTGGAATTGTGAAAATTTTGATTCATCGGTTGACATTCAAAAGTCGCATGAGGGCCCCACAATTATCACATGAGATAATTGGGAAAATAACTTTCACCAAAGTTACGATTGTAACATGGTTACGGCTCATAGACAAGCGGGACCCGTCTTGGACAATCAAAACCGTAATGAGAATCATTCCCATAAAACTTCGCATGAGTAGGATTCGTATTGGGGCTGTGGAGGTAGATAGGAAAAATCGGGTGTTTCATTATTTGAAATGGAATCGGGATTACCAACAAACTTGTCTCGAAACTCACATTGGTACATCGCAAACAATTTCCACAGTTAAATGGACCTCCACTTTGGGAACATGTCGAAAACCATGACATGAAGAATTAAGCGGATAAGAGGATAAGAGATGAAGAATTAAGCGGTTATAGAGGATAAGGAATGGAGAATTTAAACAGATTAGAGGAATAAGAAATGGAGAATTAAACAGATTAGAGGATAAAGGAACGATATTTTTGGATTTTTTTGAAAAAAAATTGCTATAAAAACAAAGAATGAAAATATTTTTGGTGTTGCTAACACTTCAGGAAAAGTGTTAATGAACTTTTTGGATTTTGATAACTATACAAAAACTTTTACAAAAGATGGTATATGTGCAAGAATGGGTCGAAAAGGTTTTAACACACGCTAAAGCCTCCCGCGTGAGCGTAAAATTTGATCTGTCTTGAACTAGTCAAGTCTAATCACACTTGGTGGCCACTTGTGAATGGCCAACCGTATGAGACTTAAAAGACTTAAGCACAAATGCAATGAAGTCTGGAGAATACAATGAATTCCGGTCGTTATGTCCCACGGAGACTCAATGGTGTGTCAAAACTATCTCGAGACGATAGAATGATCACTAAGGATAGTGATCGATAAAGGTTGATGAGAAATTACACTCTTGAAAAAGTTTATAAATTAAAGCGACTTAAATACAAATTAAGAAGATTAAAAAGATAAAATATATTAAATAAACGCTATCACTATTTTTACGGTGATGAGCGTTTAAAACCTAAAACGTCGTTTAAATAAAAACTACGTAACGTCTGAAATAAAGCGTGAGAATAAAGAAAGAAAATACCTACGGATATGAAAATACATTTTACAATCCTAATGATACTAGAAAATTATTGGAAAAATAAAATTATTTTTAAAACTATTTATCTAATTATTATTAAATAAAAACTATTTTACTTATTTAATAATAGATTAAAATACAAGAAAATATGAAATAAAGATAGAAAAATGAAATTATGACTTGGAAAAATCTAAAATATGATAAAACTTATTTTAAAACTGAAAATATATTTTTAGAGTTTTATGTATTTATTATTAATTTAATACTATTTAAAACTAATTAAAATGCTAGAAAATACTATTTAAACCAAGAAAATTATGGAAAAATATTTTTTTGACTTTTTATATTTATCTAAACTTAAGAAAAATGAAAAATTATTTTTTTGAACCTTTTCTTAATTTATTGTATTTAAAGCTAATTAAAAAGGCTTAAAAACTAAATTAAATCAAGAAAAATACTAAACTGACTTGGAAAAATCTGAAAAATTCAAGAAAAGCTTAAAATAATATTAGGAATCTAGGAAAAATGGAAAAACAGGTGCTTATGTGGAGGAATATGAAACTGATGTGCAAAGTGCTTATGAAATAAGCACTTCAAATAAGCAAATGAAAATCCAAGACCACCCACTGATCACAGAAGCTTAAATAAGCTAAAAGAACCCAAATGCAATAAGTTTTCACAAGCTTGGACCTCTAAACAACAAGCTCAACAGATTTGAGATTTTGGCTAATGAGCTAAAAAAAGCGATTGGTGAGGCCAGCTAAGTTTGGACATAAGCATAAGCTTCAAAATAATTTGAAAATCAAAATGAAAAGTTGGAACTCAATCTAGACCTGGTTGGCTATCGCAATCCAAAGATGAAACCTAGATAAGCTTTGGTGAGCTTAATACAAGCTCTAACCATGCAAGCTCGATTGAAACGATGCGAGGACATGAGACCAAAACAAGCGGTTTGAGCTTTATAAAAATTCACAAAAATGTATAAAAATGCTAATAACAAAATAGACCAGTTGAACTTTTAAAACAACAAGATTCACATGATTTGGCTCAGATGAATCCAAGATAAATCCCTTAGCTTCGAGTTTTGTGCAATTTGACTTTATAGGAATTGAAAGTTGACCAAATGGAACTTTGATCATGATTTGTGATACATGCTTAAGTCTAATCACACAAGCTAACCACTTGGATGAATTGGTGTAAAAACAAATTCAATTAAGATCGGAGGAATATAGGGACGGGTGTTAAGTCCGGAGGATGAATTGGTGTATAAACACTGATCGGATGGTAGAATGATCTAAGGATAGTGATCGATGGGTTTTGGATGGAAAATTACCTAAAGAAAAGATTTACAAATTAAAGCGACTTAAATGCAAATTAAAAGAAATAAAAGATAAAATCTATTAAATAAACGCTATCACTATTTTTAAAATCGATGAACGTTTAAATCCTAAAACGTACGTTTAAATAAAATTATGTAAACGTACAAAATAAAGCGTGAGTTTTAAAGAAATAAAAGACCTACAAATATGAAAATGATATTTTACAATCCTAATAATAAAAGAAAATTATTAGAAAAAGAAAATTATTTTAAAACTATTTATTTAATTATTATTAATTAAAACTATTTATTAAGTATTTAAAATGCACTAAAATACAAGAAAATACAAAATTAACCTAGAAAAATGAAATTATAACTTGGAAAAATCTAAAATATGATAAAACTTATTTTAAAACTGAAAATATATTTTTAGACTTTTATGTATTTATTATTAATTTAAAACTATTTAAAACTAATTAAAATGCTAAAAATACTTTTTAAACTAAGAAAATTATGGAAAAATACTTTTATTACTTTTATATTTATCTTAACCTAAGAAAATTGAAAAATCATTTTTTTGAACTTTTTATAATTTATTTGTATTAAAAGCTATTTAAAAAGGATTAAAAACTAGTTTAAATTAAGAAAAATAGCAAACAGTTATGAAAAATTATGAAAATTTCAGGAAAAGTCTATTTTAATATGTAGAATCTAGGAAAAATATAAAAACATGAGCTTGTTTGGAGAAATAAGCAACTGCAGTAGCAACTGCTTATTAATAAGCACTTGAAATAAGCTAGAAGGACACAACAAGCACTAAACTGAAACACAAGCTAAAATAAGCTATAAGAACTCTAATTCAACTAAAAACAACAAACCACAACCTCTGGATTGCAAGTTAAGCACAGATTTTATGTTTGAGCTTAATGAGCAAAAAGCAATTTGGTAGCAAGTTTGAGCTTACACAGACTACAAAATAAGCTAATCTTGAAAAGCAAAAATTGGAACTTGTATTAGACCTGGTTGAGACCAATTATACCAAAACTGAGACCATGATAGGCTCTTATGAGCCTTATGCAGAAGCAAGAGCGAGAAAATCTCGGTTTCAAGCGTGTTCGATGAAGCGAGGCAACTAAGTCCTTTTTGATGAGCTTATTTGAGGCTTAAGAAAAATTAACAAAAATCTGAAAAAATGCTTATAAGAAACTAGACCAAGAAAAGTTATAAAACCTAAAGTTTGACTTGTTTTGACCCAAAGATGAGCCTGTGAAAAATCTACCCAGTTGGCCCAAAACTGGATTTTGCAAATATCTTGACTTTTGACAGATTTTAAACTTTGACTTTTATGAGATTTAAATCAATCTAGCTTACTAATTATGATGTAATAAGCTATGTTGAGATGAGATTAAGCTAGGTTATCAGATTCTAAACTAGTATGGTGATTATGAAAAAATTCCAACAGTTAACAAGCTAGGTGAGAATTAAGGTACTTTTGACTTTTTATAGAACTAGGACTAGTTTTAAGGACTTAACTGAGTTATTTGACTCTAGTGTGACATGTATCAATAACAAACAACAACTCAGATGGCCTTTAACCCAGCAAACTGATCAAAACCAAACACTCCTTATGTTGACTGTTGTGAAGCATTAAACACTAAAACATGTTTGAAAACTAAGAAATCTATTTATTATCTAATAATTACTATAATAAGACAGTATTAAGCTCTATTTAACAAGTTTATAATAGCTATACTAAAAATTGCTAATTTTTAAGAAATGGCTTACAAGTGAGTTCATGCACAGGACAAAGTACCAAGGTCTGAGATCACTCCCTATTGCTTACCACTAAGCTCTATAACCAAAAGCATTCCATATATCAATCTTGCTTCGGTCTTGATCAGGTCTCCACAGGATTTTTAATTTTTAATTATTTTCTTGGTAATTTTTGGTATTTTTCTATTTTGAAGTCGAATCAATTATAAATGTTTTAAAAGCTTAAATAAGTTACTATAAGCTTATATAAACTTCTTGAGCTTAGAACCACAACCATAAACAACTTAAACCAATATTTGAGATTTTGCTCAAAATTTGCATAAAGCGTATACGTGCATAAAGCGAAAATTGAGACCGGAAATATGTTTGAGATACCTTTGGAATGAGATTACAAATAACTTGAAAATTTAAACATAATTTGGAAAACTTAAAGAAATTAAAACGACATACAAAATATTAAAATTACACTAGATAGCTTCTCCATTGCTTCACTCTTGATATTTATTGACTTCAATCATCCTTGTCGACACTCTTGAGTAAATCCCACTTCAATCCAACCGTTGAAATCATCGGATCATTCGAATTGCCATTTGGCGATTTTGGCGCCAAAATTTTCTTTGAGCGGGTTTTCACATTAATGGGATTTGGATTGATGTAGAGGTGGAGGAGATGTAATCAAGTGGATATGGTGAGGTGGAAAGGTGAAAGTGAGGTGGTAAAACCACTTGGTTTTGGTGTATCTGAGGTGGGAGAGGAGCTTGAGCAGTGGCGCGGTTATTTCGATTTTAAAAGTTTGGGCGGGTCAAAGTATTTGGGTTGGATTGGGCTTAGTTAATAATAAGGTCGGTTTGGTTTGTAGCTAACAACAAGGACCAAAGGTGTAATTTAGCTAAAGTTGAAGGACTGGATTTGACAAGTTTCCAAACTTATCACAAGGTCAAACCTGCCAAGTAAGAATAGTACAAGGACCTATATTGATAATTTCCATTTTTTAAATCCAAGGACTAAAGCGCCAATTTAGAAACTTGAGGACCAAACTTGTAATTTTCTCCAAAGTTTATCATAAGGACCATTTTGTCATTTATAAATAGTACAAGGTTAAAAGTTGATAATTTTCACTTTTAAATTAACCAAGGACTATTTTGACATTTTCCAAAGTTGAAGGACTAAAGTTGTCAATTTGTGATTTTAAACTTTAAAGGTTTGTTTTGACAACTTTTGAATTTCATGGACCTAAAATGATATTTTACAAGTTTTTGAATTACCGAGGGACTGATTTTGACAACTTTTGTAACTTGGGGACTAAAGCGCCAATTATGCAAACTTGATCGTTTTCACCGATTTTGATGTTTTGCATTTAAAACATATAAAACACTTGTTTGTGATATTTTATCATTTGATGTGTTTCGAGTGTTTCGGATGTTTTGGCATTAACAATATAAAAATGATGAGTATTTAGACACTCATCAATCCCACACTAAGATATTGCTAGTCCCTAGCAATGATTTGAGAAAATTTAATGGATTTTATCTCTTTACCAAAAGCCATTACTTACGGAGTAGCCAAATGTTTGAGTTCAAGTAAGAACTTTGGTACAATGATAACCAAATGATTTTGAGCAAATCACCGACTTTCAGCGGTTTGATTTTGTCTTTACGAAGCCGTACCATACGGACTAGTCAACTCTTAGATAAATTATCGATATTATCTTTGGTGAGCCGATTACCAATTATGGATTTTCAATCGCCTTTACCACAAGCCATAAACTTGCGGGCTAGCCAACTTTTCACTAGTTTAAAGATATGGTGAGTTGAACACCATACAATTTTAGGCAAATTGCAAGCCATAAGCGGTTTGAGATATCTTTACCAAGAGCCGTTTGCTCTGGATTAGCCAATCCTTATGTGGGTTAGACATGATGGATGATTACCATTTCTTTGAGTAAGTGAAAACACTTACTCCAAAAAAATTTTGGCCAAAAGCGGGAATTGGGTGAAATAATTACATGATGAAATTCGTGAAATTCCCCCCACTTAGAAATGAATATTGCCCTCAATATTCAAAGTACCGTGATTATGCGAAACATAGAACATAAAAGGAAATACTATGGCCATTATTTTGTTTTGATATATACATTTTTTTTTTTTTTTTTTTTAATACAACAGTGGAAACTCCCCACACTAGGGTGGTAGAAAGGGGTAAGAAGACAGAAACATGGGTGAAAACCCATATTGTGTGTGCTAATGTTTTTGATTCCCGAGTCATTAGCTTGACTCGATCCCCGCATTCATTGGTTCATGGGGAATGTTTGTAGATCCGGGACAACCACAGGGGGAATGTCCTCTCCAAAGTAATGCTTTAATCGATGACCATTCACTTTAAAATTTGGACCATCGGGCTGAGATAACTCAATGGTGCCATAAGGATAAACCTTAGTGATAGTAAATGGACCGGACCAGTAGGGACTTAAGCTTTCAGAAAATCTTCAATCTAGAATTGAAAAGAAGGACTCGATCACCAACGTTGAAAACGCGGTTCTTGATTTTAGAGTCATGAATCTTCTTTGTCTTTGTTTGTAGATTAAAGAGTTCTCATATGCTTGATCACGGAGTTCATTTAGTTCATTCATTTGAACTTTTACGTGATCACCTACCGTCGTATATCGAAGTTTGCATGCTTTAAGGCCCGGTAAGCCTTGTGCTCTAGTTCAATCGGAAGATGACATGCCTTTCCGTACACTAGCTTGTATGGAGTACACCCAATTGGTGTTTTGTAAAGTGTCGAAAAGCCAGTCGTCATCAGTTTATCCGACCGGGATGCACGATTTTCACCTCTCGTCCTTTCAAGTATTCTTTTAATACCACGGTTTGAAACTTCCACATGCCCACTTGTTTGGGGTGGTATGCGATGAGAGGCGGTGGGTAACACCATACTTTTGCATGACACGATCAAATTGGTCATTACAAAATGTGTACCACGATCATCGATTATTGCACGAGGAGTTCCAAACACGGCAAAGAGCTTTCAAAATTTCACAACTACTCGGGCATCATTTGTAGGTAAAGCTTTTGCTTCAACCCATTTTGACAAATAGTCAATGACCACGAGTATGTACTTGTTACCACGAGAAGAAGGAAATGGCCCCATAAAATCAATACCCCGGATGTCAAATATCTCACAAACTTGAATGGCATTTTGTGGCATTTCATTTCTTTGAGATATGTTTCCATGATGACAAGCATCACAAGTTTTGACAAATTCGTGGGCATCTTTATAGATTGTGGGCCAATAAAACCGGAATCAAACACCTTTTGGCGGTGTAGTTTGGACTATGATGGCCCCGGTGGGTCTAGCATGGCAAGCTTTGAGAATATCAAGAGCTTCTTGTCCATAAACACACCGTCGGATGACTTGATCCATACAGATTTTGAACAAGAAAGGGTCGTCCCGAAATAGTGTTTAACATCCTTGAAGAATTTGTTCTTCTGCTGGGTTGACATCCCTTTCACGATGAAGTTACCGCATGATAATTTGCAAAGTCGACAAACCATGGGGTAGAAGAGTTTCCACGAAAAGAAACCGCATTGAGTGTCTCGAGAGGAAATGTTTCATTTATTTCCTCTTTCTCGAAAACATCTTGGTGAGGGTTTTCTAATGCGGAAAGATGATCGTGACCAAGTTCTCGGCTCCTTTTTATCACGTATGATAATATCAAATTCTTGGAGGAGGAGAACCCAACGGAGCAATCTCGGCTTTGCATCTTGTTTTGCAAAGAGATATTTAAGAGTCGAGTGATCCGTATACACTACACATTTGGTCAAGATTAAGTACGGCGAAACTTCTCAAATGCATACACCACGGCTAATAGCTCTTTTTACGTGGTGGTGTAATGAGTTTGAGCTTGATCATAGTCTTACTTGCGTAGTGAATAATTTGAAAATGCTTGTTTCTCGTTGCCCTAAGACTGCGCCGATAGCAAAATCACTTGCATCGCACATAAGTTCAAAGGGTAAATCGATCGAGAACAGCGAGAATGGGTGCTTGATAGCTTTTTCTTCAATGTTTCAAAAGCTACGATGCACTCGGTGAAAAGATAAAAGGAGCATCCTTTTCAAGAAGATGGGTCATTGGCGGGCGATTTTGGAAAATCTTGAATGAATCTCGATAGAAACCGGCATGACCTAAAAACTCCTGATACCTTTAACGGTAGTAGGATGAGGTAATTAGCAATAACATCGACTTTTGCTCTATCTACCTCAATCCCGTTCTTTGAAATCTTATGGCCAAGGACTATGCCTTCTTTGACCATAAAGTGGCTTTTCTCCCGTTTAGACAAAGATTGGTGTCTTCACACCTTTGAAGCATTTTATCTAAATGGGAGAGACATGATTGAAAAGAATCCCCAATGACGAGAAGTCATCCATAAACACCTCCATTGTTTCCCGATCATGTCGTGGAAAATGGCCATCATACATCGTTGGAGCGTGCAGGGAGCATTACATAAGCCAAAAGGCATACGTCTATAGGCAAAAGTTCCGTATGGGCGGTGAATGTAGTTTATCTTGATCCTTTGGATCAATGGGGATCTGAAAGTACCCCGAGAAACCATCAAGGAAACAATAGTATTCATTCCACGCTAATCTCTCAAGCATTTGGTCCATAAAGGGTGAGGAAAATGGTCTTTCTGGTGGCGTCATTCAACTTACGATAGTCAATGCAAACACGCCATCCGTAACCAATCGAGTTGGAATTAACTCGTTATTTTCATTGTGACAACAGTTATGCCACCCTTTTAGGAACACAATGAATTGGGCTAACCAAGGACTATCCGAGATTGGGTAAATCAATCCTGCATCAAGAAGTTTGATAACCTCTGTTTGATAACATCATGGATTTTGGATTTACTCTTCTCGATGTTGAGCTAACGGCTTAAGTCATCCTCCATCAAGATTTTGTGAGTACAAAATTCGGGGTTGATACCCTTAATGTCGGAGAGTTTCAAGCAATTGCTTGCTTGTGTGACTTCAATATTTTATAAGAGACTTTTCATCTTTACTCAAATCTCTAGCAATAATGGTGGTAATTTATCATCACCCTCAAGAAATGCATACTCGAGATGAGGTGGTAAGTCCTTAAGCTCAACCTCGGGAAATTCTTGGTTTTCTCAACCGACTTGACTTCCTTGTTATGAAGTTTGATGGGAGGAGGGAGGAGAAATGTCATGATTTAACAACTTTTCAAGAAGAATATCTCCTCAGTTAATCTCATTTTGATTAATCTCGGCAGAATGAATCACTAGAGTGAGGGTGGATGATGGATCATCATTAAGCAACTTCTCAATGAAGTATGTCTCCTCAATGTCAATTGGGCGTGATCAATTTCCATGGAGCAGAATCCTTTGGATAAGTAAGCTTCAATCTCTTCTAAGATGAAGTCACTTTCCTCAAATGGGGTGAGAGAAGGAGTAGAATTGGCGATGATAGGTTGAGATGAATGAGTGAGATTATCACTCAAGAATTATGATCATAACCAAGAACTTCTTGAGTACTCTTGAAGCAACATCAATGATATCTATTCGGTTAACCGATTCGAATCATAATTTGCGGAGTACCTCGAAGTTTGATCAAGGTTAAAAGTAAGCGCTTCATTACCAACACGTAATGTGATTTCTTGCTCAAATACATCTATGAGAGCACGACCCGTTCTCGGGAATCCTCGACCAACAATGAGAGGAACCCGATGATCGGCATCAAAATCAACAACCACGAAGTCGGTGGAAAATGG
Source organism: Chrysanthemum lavandulifolium (assembly GCA_022545495.1). Taxonomy (NCBI): domain Eukaryota; kingdom Viridiplantae; phylum Streptophyta; class Magnoliopsida; order Asterales; family Asteraceae; genus Chrysanthemum; species Chrysanthemum lavandulifolium. The sequence goes on from CM040240.1 coordinate 59,397,076, forward strand.
AACTTTCCTACTTTTACAAATCGTCCTCGGCAATGCCAAGAGGACGGGATATTGTACGATCTGCAAGCTCGAGAGTCATGCATGTAGGAGTGAGTTCGGAAGAGAAGTTTCTTCCATCTTGAATAAGGCATCAGTTGATGCTTGCACCAAGATCTGCTAGGGCAAAGCATTCAACCATTCACGAAATACACAAGGTAAGAGAAATTTTCCGGGATCTCCAAGCTTTTCGGAAGCTTCTTGAATAAGCTATTTGAGCAGTTCTCGTTAAGAGGAGTTTAGCCATTTCAAACGACTTTTCCTTGTTGCTTAACATGTGTTTGAGAGTTGATGCAAACTTGGGCATCGACATGATAGCATCCATAAAGCTTATGTCAAAATGTAACTCTTGGAAAATTTGGAAAAATTTGTCCATTTGATGACTAGCTTTTCACGGAGCTTTTGCTCATTCAAACGTGATGGATAAGGAATAGAAGATTTGGATTTGGTATTTTCAACGGGAGCTCTGGTGGTTCAAAAACAACTCTGGATTAGACTTGGGTTTCGGACAACTTGAGGATGGACACAGAAGGTGGGACTTGTCTTATTAAGTGGACTTGAATAATGCACCTTGTCAGTTGTTTCCTTGGTAACTTGACTCATTGCCAGTGGAGGAGGGGCATTGGAGTCGTGGGTCCATTGTGTGTCGAGGTTCACTTTCCACTACCTTTGGGAGAGAAGAAGAAGAGGTAGTAGGAATAGCGGGTCCATTGTATGAAACACCACTTACGGTCGTGATCGCCTTAGCATCGCCCCTCGGGTTAGCGATCGTGTTGCTCGGAAGTTTTCCCGAGCCGAGGGTTGATCATTTAAAGACTTCTTGAGATCGACAATCGGTGACCAACAATCTATTCATCTCATCTTGGGATTTCATGAGCTGCTTGATAACTCATCGGATGATGGTCTGGAGGAGTAATGACGGGAGGTGGATTAGAGGAAAATTTGAGGTCGGATGTTTTGATTATGACCTTGTTGTTGAAAATTCCCTTGATTAGGATTCACATTCCCATGAAATTGATTACCTCGATTGAAATTGTTTTGATGAAGGTTTCCTTGTTGTTGGAAACCTTGATTGGGTCGAGGATAGAAATTACCTTGGTTTTGATAACCTTGGTTCATTCTAGGTTGATTCGATTCGGTTAGATTACGGTTAAAACCGGGTGGTGCACGATAAGTGTTAGCACGGTAGCTTGGTTCATTTCGAGGACGGTATTGATTACCTCCTTGATTTGAAGTACCGGCTATAGCATTTGCTTCAAACGGACTACCATCGGTGGCGTGACAGTTGTAGTATGCATGAGGACCACCACAAGTAACACAAACTTCAACTTTCTTCACTTCACCATGTGATGGTGTTTGAGTGAAAGTGACTTTCTTTGGTTAGCAAGAACCAAAGCTCGAACAATGTCCGTGAGTTTATCAATCTTAGCATCGGTGCTAGATGTACTCACAGGAGATGAAGTAGAAGGTCCGACATTAGGCGATTTTGATATGTCTTAGTGCGGAAAGGGCGGACACGGGACTTGTTTTCAATGATTTGTAAGGCTTCTTTGGTGGTTTTGCTAAGAAATTACCTCCAGCGGAGGCATTCAGAGAGTCTTGGTCGACTTGTCTCGGACCATTGTAGAAAGTATCCATTTGCATTAATTCGGTAAAACCATGATGTGGACACTTGGAGCAATTCTTTATAACGATCCCATGCCTCCCGAATGATTCATCAAATCTCGAGAAAATTTCATTATCTCATTCTTAAGACTTGTGGTTCGGGATGGAGGATAGAACTCGTTAACAAACTTGGTAACTAGATCCTCCCATGTCTCGATGGAGCGAGGGGTTGTTTCTCAAGCCAATTCGGGCTTGTCCTACAGAGAGAATGGGAATAGAAGAAGCTTGATAGCTTCATGTGGGACATTCTTGTACTTGATGGTAGATGCAATCTTGTTAAACCATCGAATGTGTGCATGAGGATCATCCCGCTCAAAACCATAGAATTGGCTTTGGGTTACAGTTAAGCAACCCGGTTTTGAGTTCGAAGGTATCGGCCACAATGGTGGGACAACAATAGCATCTCCGTAACCCTCGATGGGTGCTTGGAGAAGCTCATTCATGGGTTTGTCTTACGCCATTTCGACGGTGGTGGTGGTGGTAGGCGTTCCTCGATCACGGTGAAGGAGTGAACGTCCTCTCGCTCACGAGGAATCTTTCCAAGTTACGAAAGTGGACTTGTAGAAGCTGGAAGAGCAAAGCGCATGCACTAAGTATAAAATCAATTTTCAAAACAAATGAGGCAAAACAACAAGTGAACTTAACCAATAATCCCAAATGAAATGGCTTCTTTGAAAAAGGTACACCAATTCACAAGTGACACAAAGGCAAGTTTTAAATCGATGTTCGGGAACTTATTATGGTCGCACCCCAGTTAGGTAGTGCCTTGCCTTGATTTGCGGTGGTTGATTTTATGTATAAATTAAGTACCACCGAAAAGACGAGGTAATGATTTGTCTTGATGGGTTTAAAACTTTTGGAAAATATTTTTGGTATCGTCTCGTTTAACCAAATCGTATTTCTTTAAGAATCACCTTAAAAGAAACACAAGCTAGAAAACGTTACGATTGTTTTGTTGTTTTATATTGTTTTGGGTTTTAACACTTTAGGAAAAGTGTTAATGAACTTTTGATTTATATTAACTACGGAAAAATTTTTACAAGCTGTGGTATATGTGCAAGCACGGATCCGAAAATGCTAGAACACGCTTCTGACCTCCCGGTGGCGCCAAAATTTGATCTGTGCTAAGCAGTCAAGTCTAATCACACAAGCTAACCACTTGTGAATGGCTAACCGTAACGAGACTTAAAGCGCTTAAAACACAAATTCAATTAAGATCGGAGGAATATAGGAATTCGGGTCGTTAAGTCCCACGGAGGATGAATTGGTGTATAAACACTTGATCGATGGTAGAATGATCACTAAGGATAGTGATCAATAAGGATTTGGATGGAAAATTACCTAAAGAAAAGATTTACAAATTAAAGCGACTTAAATGCAAATTAAAAGAAATAAAAGATAAAATCTATTAAATAAACGCTATCACTATTTTTAAAATCGATGAACGTTTAAATCCTAAAACGTACGTTTAAATAAAATTATGTAAACGTACAAAATAAAACGTGAGTTTTAAAGAAATAAAAGACCTACAAATATGAAAATGATATTTTACAATCCTAATAATAAAAGAAAATTATTAGAAAAAGAAAATTATTTTTAAAACTATTTATTTAATTATTATTAATTAAAAACTATTTATTAAGTATTTAAAATGCACTAAAATACAAGAAAATACAAAATTAACCTAGAAAAATGAAATTATAACTTGGAAAAATCTAAAATATGATAAAACTTATTTTAAAACTGAAAATATATATTTTAGACTTTTATGTATTTATTATTAATTTAAAACTATTTAAAACTAATTAAAATGCTAAAAATACTTTTAAACTAAGAAAATTATGGAAAAATACTTTTATTACTTTTATATTTATCTTAACCTAAGAAAATTGAAAATCATTTTTTGAACTTTTATAATTTATTTGTATTAAAAGCTATTTAAAAGGATTAAAACTAGTTTAAATTAAGAAAAATAGCAAACAATTATGAAAATTATGAAAATTTCAGGAAAAGTCTATTTTAATATGTAGAATCTAGGAAAATAGAAAAACATGAGCTTGTTTGGAGAAATAAGCAAGCTATAGTTGCTTGCTTATTAATAAGCACTTGAAATAAGCTAGAAGGACACAACAAGCACCAAACTGAAACACAAGCTAAAATAAGCTATAAGAACTCTAATTCAACTAAAACAACAAACCACAACCTCTGGATTGCAAGTTAAGCACTGATTTTATGTTTGAGCTTAATGAGCAAAACAGATGGTAAGCTACCAAGTTTGAGCTTAAACACAAACTACAAAATAAGCTAATCTTGAAAAGCAAAGATTGGAACTTGTATTAGACCTGGTTGAGACCAATTATACAAAACTCGAGACCATGATAGGCTCGATGAGCTTGTGACAAGCTGCAAAAGCGAGAAAATCTCGGTTTCAAGCGTGTTCGATGCAGGGCAACTAAGTCCTTTTGATGAGCTTATTTGAGGCTTAAGAAAATTAACAAAAATCTGAAAAAATGCTTATAAGAAACTAGACCAAGAAAAGTTATAAAACCTAAAGTTTGACTTGTTTTGACCCAAAGATGAGCACGTGAAAAATCCTCTAGTTGGGCCAAAACCGGATTTTGCAAATATCTTGACTTTTGTGATTTTAAACTTTGACTTTTATGAGATTTAAATCAATCTAGCTTACTAATTATGATGTAATAAGCTATGTTGAGATGAGATTAAGCTAGGTTATCGATTCTAAACTAGTATGGTGATTATGAAAAGCTAAATTCCAACAGTTAACAAGCTAGGTGAGAATTAAGGTACTTTTGACTTTTATAGAACTAGGACTAGTTTTAAGGACTTAAGCGAGTTATTTGACTCTAGTGTGACATGTATCAATAACAAACAACAACTCGAGATGGCCTTTAACCCAAAGCTGATCAAAACCAAACACTCCTTATGTTGTTGTTGTGAAGCATTAAACACTAAAACATGTTTGAAAACTAAGAAATCTATTTATTATCTAATAATTACTATAATAAGACAAGATTAAGCTCTATTTAACAAGTTTATAATAGCTATACTAAAATTGCTAATTTTTAAGAAATGGCTTACAAGTGAGTTCATGCAGGACAAAGTACCAAGGTCCGAGATCACTCCTATTGCTTACCACTAAGCTCTATAACCAAAAGCATTCCATATATCAATCTTGCTTGGTCTTGATCAGTCTCCACAGGATTTTAATTTTTAATTATTTTCTTGGTAATTTTTGGTATTTTTCTATTTTGAAGCTGAACTGAATTATAAATGTTTTTAAAAGCTTAAATAAGTTACTATAAGCTTATATAAGCTTACTGAGCTTAGAACCACAACCATAAACAACTTAAACCAATATTTGAGATTTTGCTCAAAAATTTGCATAAAGCGTATCGTGCATAAAAGCGAAAATTGAGGCTGGAAATATGTTTGAGATACTTTGGAATGAGATTACAAATAACTTGAAAATTTAAACATAATTTGGAAAACTTAAAGAAATTAAAACGACATACAAAATATTAAAATTACACTAGATAGCTTCTCCATTGCTTCACTCTTGATATTTATTGACTTCAATCATCCTTGTCGACACTCTTGAGTAAATCCCACTTCAATTGACCGTTGAAATCATCCGGATCATCGAATTGCCATTTGGCGATTTTGGCGCAAAATTTTCTTTGAGCGGGTTTTCACATTAATTGGATTTGGATTGATGTAGAGGTGGAGGGAGATGTAATCAAGTGGATATGGTGAGGTGGAAAGGTGAAAACCAGTGGTAAAAACCACTGGTTTTGGTGTATACAGGGGTGGGAGAGGAGCTTGAACAGTGGCGCGGTTTATCTGATTTTAAAAGTTTGGGCCGGGTCAAAGTATTTGGGTTGGATTGGGCTTAGTTAATAATAAGGTCCGGTTTGGTTTGTAGCTAACAACAAGGACCAAAGGTGTAATTTAGCTAAAGTTGAAGGACTGGATTTGACAAGTTTCCAAACTTATCACAAGGGTCAAACCTGCCAAGTAAGAATAGTACAAGGACCTATATTGATAATTTCCATTTTTTTAAATCCAAGGACTAAAACTGCCAATTTAGAAACTTGAGGGACCAAACTTGTAATTTTCTCCAAAGTTTATCATAAGGACCATTTTTGTCATTTATAAATAGTACAAGGTTAAAAGTTGATAATTTTCACTTTTAAATTAACCAAGGACTATTTTGACATTTTCCAAAGTTGAAGGACTAAAGTTGTCAATTTGTGATTTTAAACTTTAAAGGTCTTGTTTTGACAACTTTTGAATTTCATGGACCTAAAATGATATTTTACAAGTTTTTGAATTACCAGGGTGATTTTGACAACTTTTGTAACTTGGGGACTAAAGCGCCAATTATGCAAACTTGATACGTTTTCACCGATTTTGATGTTTTGCATTTAAAACATATAAAACACTTGTTTGTGATATTTTATCATTTTGATGTGTTTCGAGTGTTTTCGGATGTTTTGGCATTCTAACGATATAATGAGTATAAAAATGATGAGTATTTAGACACTCAATCTATATCTATGTATTTTGAACACAAAATAAGACTTCCCGGTTTTGGTGTTTCACCGGGAGAGGAGAGCTACGGTGAAGGTGGATTTGGGCGGCGTGGGGTGGATTTGACTTACTGACCGAGGCGTTAATAAAAAGGTCGGGTCAAGGGTTGGGCTAAGCTGGATTGGTTTTGGGCTTTGTATATTGATAAGGGTCGGTTGGTTTAGTAGTATACAAGGACTAAGTTTGCAATTTATCTAAACTTCAAGGACTGATCTTGCCAACTTTCCAAACTTATCATAAGGACTAAACTTGCCATAAATGAATAGTACATGGACTTCTTTGCATAAAATTCCATTTTAAAATGTCCAAGGACTATATTTGCAATTTTTCAAAGTTTAGGGACCTTTCTTGCCAATTGACCAAAGAATCATTCAATGATCATTTTAACAACTTAGAAGATTTCGGGGACCTTGAATGACAAAACTTCACATTTTGAATTCAGGGACTAGATTTGACAACTTTTAAAACTTGGGGACTAAAGCGCCAATTTTGCAAACTTGATACATTTTTCATCCGATTTTGATATTTTTGCATTTAAAACACATAAAACAACGATTTGTGATATTTTCATCATTTTGATGCGTTTCGAGTGTTTTCGGATGATTTTGCGCCTAGATAGTATAAAATGATGAGTATTTAGACACTCATCAGCATCCTTGTAAATAGTGGGCCAATAAAACCGGAATCAAACACCTTTTGGCGGTGTAGTTTGGACTATGATGTCCCCGTGGGTCCAGCATGGCAAGCTTTGAGAATGTCCATAGCTTCCCGTCCATAAACACACCGTCGGATGACTTGATCCGCATGATTTTGAATAAGTAGGGTCGTCCCAGTAATGTTTAACATCCTTGAAGAATTTGTTCTTCCGTTGGGTCGACATTCCTTTCATTATGAAGTTACCCGCATGGTAATTTCAAGTCGGCAAACCATGGGGTAGTAGAATTTCACGAAAAGAAACCGTGATTGAGTGTCTCGAGAGGAAATGTTTCATTTATTTCCTTTTTCTCAAAAACATCTTGGTGAGGGTTTTCTAAACGGACAGATGATCGCGGGTTCTCGGCTCCTTTTTATCACGATAATGATATCAAATTCTTGCGGAGGAGAACCCAACGAGCAATCTCGGCTTTGCATCTTGTTTTGCAAAGAGATATTTGAGAGCCGAGTGATCCGTATACACCACGCATTTGGTCAAGATGAGGTACGGTTGAAATTTCTCAAACGCATACACCACGGCTAGTAGCTCTTTTCCGTAGTGGTGTAATGGGTTTGAGCTTCATCATAGTCTTACTACGTAGTGGATAGGTGAAAATGCTTGGATCTCGTTGCCCTAGGATTGCAACCGATAGCAAAATCACTTGCATCGCACATAAGTTCAAAGGGTAAATCGATCGGGAGCAACAGTATGGGTGCTTCAAGAAGCTTTTCTTTAATGTTTCAAAAGCTTCGATGCACTCGGTGAGAAGATAAAGGAGCGTCTTTTTCAAGAAGATGGGTCATTGGCCGGCGATTTTAGAAAATCTTGTATGAATCTGCGATAAAACCGGTATGACCTAAAAACTCCTAATACCTTTGACGGTAGTAGGATGAGGCAATTAGCAATAACATCGACTTTTGCTCTATCTACCTCAATCCTGCTTTTTGAAATCTTATGGCCAAGGACTATGCCTTCTTTGACCATAAAGTGGCTCTTCTCCCAATTTAGACAAAGATTGGTGTCTTCACACCTTTGAAGCATTTTTTCTAAATGGGAGAGACATGTTTGAAACGAGTCCCCAATGACCGAGAAATCATCCATAAATACCTCCATTGTTTCCCCGATCATGTCGTGGAAAATTGCCATCATACATCGTTGGAACGTGCCAGGAGCATTACATAGGCCAAAAGGCATGCGTCTATAGGCAAAAGTTCCGTATGGGCAAGTGAATGTGGTCTTCTCTTGATCCCGTGGATCAATGGGAATCTGAAAATACCCCAGAAACCATCAAGGAAACAATAGTATTCGTGCCTCGCTAATCTCTCAAGCATTTGGTCCATGAAGGGTAGAGGAAAATGGTCTTTACGGTGGCGTCATTCAACTTACGATAGTCAATGCAAACACGCCATCCGTAACCAATCGAGTTGGAATTAACTCGCTTTCTTCATTTGTGACAACAGATTATGCCACCCTTTTAGGAACACAATGAATGGCTAACCCAAGGACTATCCGAGATCGGGTAAATTAATCCCGCATCAAGAAGTTTGAGAACCTCTTGTTTAATAACATCATGGATTTTGGATTCACCCTTCTCGATGTTGGACCGATGGTTTGAAGTCATCCTCCATCAAGATTTTGTGAGTACAAAACTCGTGGTTGATACCCTTAATGTCGGAGAGTTTCCAAGCAATTGCTTGCTTGTGTGACTTCAAGACCTTTATGAGAGCGATCTTTTCATCTTTACTCAAATCTCGAGCAATAATGACGGGTAATTTATCGTCACCTCAAGAAATGCATACTCGAGATGAGGTGGTAAGTCCTTAAGTTCAACTTCGTGAAATTCTTCGCTTTTCTCAACCGACTTAACTTCCTTGTTATGAAGCTCGACGGGAGGGAGTGGACGAGAAGTGTCCCGATTTAACAATTTCTCAAGAAGAATATCTCCTCCAGATTAATCTCATTTGGAATTGAATCACTAGTATGAGGGGTTGATGATGGATCATCATTAAGCAACTTCTCAATGAGAAGTATGTCCCCTCGATGTCGATTGGGCGTGATCAATTTCCCATGGAATGTAATCACTAGCCAAGTATGCTTCAATCTCTTCCAAGATGAAGTCACTTCTCAAACGGAGAGAAGGAGTAGAATTGGCTATGATGGGTTGAGATGGATGAGTGAGATTATCATCAAGAATTATGAACATAACCGAGAACTTCTTGAGAGTACTCTTGAAGCAACATCAATGATATCTATTCGGTTAACCGACTCGGAATCATAGTTTGCGGAGTACCTAGAAGTTTGATCAAGGTTAAGGTGACGACTTCATTACCAACACGTAATGTGATTTCTTGCTCAAATACATCAATGAGAGCACGCCTGTTCTCGTGAATCCTCGTCCAACAATGAGAGGAACCCGTTGATCAAGATCAAATCAACAACTACAAAGTCACCGAAATGGAACTTTCCTACTTTACAAACACGCCCTCGGCAATGCCAAGTGGACGGGATATTGTACGATCCGCAAGCTCGAGAGTCATGCATGTAGGAGTAAGGTCCGAAGAGAAAGTTTCTTCCATCTTGAATAAGGCATCGATTGATGCTTGCACCATGATCGGCTAAGGCAAAGCATTCAACCATTCCCGGAAAACACAAGGTAAGAGAAATTTTCCAGATCCCAAGCTTCTCGGGAAGCTTCTTTAAGATAAGCGCAGCGAGTTCTGTTCGAGAGGAGTTTTGCCATTTCAAACGACTTTTCCTTGTTGCTTAACATGTGTTTGAGAGTTGATGCAAACTTGGGCATCAACATGATAGCATCCATAAAGCTTATGTCGAATGTAGTTCTTGGAAAATTTGAAAAATTTGTCCATTTGATGGTAGCTTTTCATGGAGCTTTGCTCATTCAAACATGATGGGTAAGGAATAGAAGATTTGGATTTGGAGTTTTCAACGGAGCTACTGGAGGTTCAAAACAACTCCGGATTGGATTTGGGTTTCGGGACAACTTGAGGATAGACATCGTTGGTACCTCCGTTATTAGTAGGAAGTTCCTTGTCCTTTGTAGCCTCGGGTTCACTTTCCACTACCTTAGGGAGAGAGAAGAAGAGGTAGTAGGAATAGCGGGTCCATTGTATGAAACACCACTTGGTTGTGATCGCCTTAGCATCGCCTTGGGTTAGCGATCGTGTTGCTCGGAAGTTTTCCGAGCCGAGGGTTGATCATACAAAGACTTCTTTAGATCGCGATCCGACCGACCAACAACTGCTCATTTCATCTTGGGATTTCATGAATTGCTTCAATAACTCATCGATGATGGTCCAGTTGGAACAATGGCTTGAGTTTGATTAGGAAAATTCGGCCTTTAATGTTCGGATTAGGGCCTTGATTTTGAAAATTTCCTTGATTAGGATTCACATTCCCATGAAATTGATTCCCTCGATTGAAATTGTTTTGATTAAAGTTTCCTTGATGTTGGAAACCTTGATTTGGTCCGGGATAGAAATTACCTTGGTTTTGATAACCTTGGTTCATTCTAGGTGGGTTCGATTTCGGTTTTGTATGTTAGGATTACGGTTAAACCGGTGGTCCCCGATAAGTATTAGCACGGTAGTTTGGTTCATTTTGAGGACGGTATTGATTACCTCCCCGATGTGAAGTACCGGCTAGAGCATTGGCTTCAAACGGACTACCATCGGTGGCGACAGATTGTAGTATGCATGAGGCCACCACAAGTGACACTGACCTCGACTTTCTTCACTTCACCATGTGATGGTGTGCGTGTGAAAGTGACTTTCTTTTGGTTAGCAAGAACCAAAGCTTTGAACAATATCCGTGAGTTTGTCAATCTTAGCATCGGTGCTAGATGTACTTACGGAGATGAAGTAGAAGGTCCGCATTAGGCGAGACCGATATGTCTTTGTTCGGAAAGGGCGGACCGGGACTTGTTTTCAATGATTTGCAAGGCTTCTTTTGTGGTCTTGCTCAGAAATTACCTCCAGCGGAGGCATTTAAAGAGTCTTGGTTAGTTTTGTTCAAACCATTGTAGAAAGTATCCATTTGCATTAACTCGGTAAAACCATGATGCGGACACTTATGAGCAATTCTTTGTAACGATCCCATGCCTCACCGAATGATTCATCAAATCTTTGAGAAAATTTCATTATCTCATTCTTAAGACTTGTAGTTCGGGATGGAGGATAGAATTCGTTAACAAACTTGGTGACTAAATCCTCCCATGTCTCAATGGAACGAGGGTTGTTTCTCAAGCCAATTCGGGCTTGTCCTCTAGAGAGAATGGGAAGAAGAAGCTTAATTGCTTCACGTGGGACATTCTTGTATTTGATGGTAGATGCAATCTTGTTAAACCATCGAATATGTGCATGAGGATCATCCGCTCAAAACCATAAAATTGGCTTTGTGTTACAAGATTGAGCAACCCGGTTTTGAGCTCAAAGGTATCAACCACGATGGCCGGGACAACAATGGCATCTCCGTAACCCTCGATGGGTGCTTGAGAAGCTCATTCATAGGCTTATCTTTCGCCATTACGATGGGGGTGGTGGTGTTAGACGTTCCTCGATCACACGGTGAAGGAGCGAACGTCCTCACGCTCACGAGGAATATTTGCAAGCTCGAAAGTGGACTTGTAGAGTCGGAAGAACAGAGCGCATGCACTAAGTATAAAAATCGGTTTCAAAAACAAATGCGAGGCAAAACGACAAGTGAACTTAAACCAATAATCACAAATGAAATGGCTTTTGAAAAAGGTACACCAAATCACAAGGACACAAAGGCAAGTTTTAAATCTTTTGTTCGGGAACTTATTAATGTTCACACCCCGGTTGGTAGGTGTTCGCCTTGATTTGCGGTGGTTGATTTTATGTATTTATTAAGTACCACCGAAAAGACGTAGGTATGGATTTGTGCAAAGGGTTTAAAACTTTTGGAAAATACTTTTGGTATCGTCTCGTTTAACCAAATTGTATCTCTTTAAGAATCACCTTAAAGAAAATATGAGATAGAAAACGTTACGATTGTTTTGTTGTTTTATATTTTTGGTGTTGTTAACACTTTAGGAAAAGTGTTAATGAACTTTTGATTTTGATAACTTTACAAAAAAAAGCTGTTTACAAAAGGTGGTATATGTGCAAGCACGGGTCCGAAAAAGGTTTAACACACGCTAAAGCCTCCCGGCGATGGCGCCAAAATTTGGTTGCTTCAAACTGTCTGTTTTATCACACAAGCTAACCACTTGTGAATGGTCAACCGTAATAAACTTCAAACAGCTTAGAAACAATGCAATTAAGATCTGGAGAGTATAGTGTTTCCACAGGTCGTTAAGTCCCACGGAGACTGAATGGTGTTTCAAAACTTTCAGATGTCGAATGATCACTAAGGATAATGATCAGTAAGGATTTTGATTGATAACTACACTACTGATTGATTGGAATGTATTTGGATGCAGAATTGTAAAGCACAACAATCAGATTACACAAACGTAAATATGTACGCTTAATAAACTTCGTAAACGTACAAAATAAAAAGTGAGTTTTAAGAAATAAAAGACCTACAAATATGAAAATGATATTTTTGGAATCCTAAAAATAAAAGAAAATTATTAGAAAGTTAAAATTATTTTTATAACTATTTATTTAATTATTATTAATTAAAACTATTTTAACTATTTAATAATATCCTAAAATATAATAAAATATGAAATAAAGCTAGAAAATGAAATTATGACTTAGAAAAATCTAAAATATTATAAAACTAATTTTAAAACCGAAAAGATATTTTTACACTTTTATCTATTTATTATTAATTAATTAATACTTTTAACTATTTTAAATTCTAATAAATACTAAACAAGCTAAGAAAATTATGAAATTTTTTATAAAATTAACCTATGATGACAGAAAGCTAAGAAAACTATACAAACAAGAAGTGCTTAATAATAAGCTGAAAAGAAAAATTAAAAAGCTAATTTCTATTAAATAAATGCTATCACTATTTTTAAAATGATGTTTTTGTGATTTTTCTTTTTGAAAACTATTTAACTACTTAAAATAAGCAACTTTTACAAAGACAAAAATTTTACAACTTGAAAATAAGCTGTTTGATAGCTTAAAAGCTTAACGGTGAGATTATGAGCTTATTATGATGATTTCAAGCTCAAATAAGCTTCAAAATTGGAACCAAAGCTGAAATAAGACACAAACAAGCTAAAGCTACTCAAATTAAGCTAAAAGGTACAAAGAACCATACTGAAAAGCCAAAAATAAGCAAATAAGCACTTGTGATAATCCTGCTATCCAAACAGTCCTGCAACTATTATCCCGAGCAAATTAAGCTTATGTAATAAGCTTAAAAGCTCAAAATTAAAACTGAAGTGTCAAGATTAGCTGGTGGACTTTCCAAAAAGCCAAAGTATGCAAGGTTTGACCTAATATTAAGCTCTGTGTAAGCTTATTAAAATGAGCAGATAACACAAACTTCCTTGGCACAGGGCACTTTTTAAAACAGGTTGTCAAAATGAGCTAAGAAATAAGCTATTTAATAAGCTAACTAGAAAATATAAAAAATACTATGATTGAGATGAGCAGTTGAATATTAATATCCCAAAAGCTCAAATCTTGAAACTTACTAATGAATCCTATATAAAATTATCTAGTTTATTCAAAAACGACTTAAACTGAAATTTTGACTTTTTATATAACACTAATAGTTGACTTATATGAACTTTAAATCAATACTACTTATCGATTATGATATATTGTCGTAATAAGATGTAATTAAGCTAGATTAACAAGTTTTAAGCTACTGTGGTGATTTTTACTTCCTAAATCCTAACAGTGGACAAACAAGGTGAGATTAAAAAGGATTTCGACTTTTAACAAGTGAACACTGGATTTTATTGCTTCTATGAGTTATTAAGACCTAATGTAACATGTACCAAACAAGAACAAAGACTCTAACACCCTCTAAAACAGTTAAACAAGCAAATACAAACAACCCTTATCTTAACTGCTTTTGAAGCTTTTCACACTAAAACAGGTTTTTAAACAGGGAATCTAGTGATTATCTTATAATAACTATATTAAACAGATTTAAACTAAAATTTACAAACTTTAAGCACTTATCTTCAGAAATGCAAATTATGAGAAATTTCTTACAAATTGAGTTCAAGCATAAAACAGAGGACCAAAGTAATCGAGAACACAACCTATAGCTTCCCAAGAAGCTCTAAACCAAGGCCATCCACAATCAACCCCGCCGACTTCTTGATCATCTTCTCCATGGATTTTTTATTTTTCAACATTTTTTTAGTATTTTTTTCTTTTTGCTTCTAAACTGATTTTAAGGGTTTCTAATAGCTTAAACAAGCTATCTAGGAGCTTATGTGAGTTTACTCAGTCCATAACAACAACTAACAACAACATTAACATTTTGAAAATTTAAACAAGGAGAATTGCATAAAGCGAAAATGATACTAAAACTTGAAATTGAAAGCGAAACAAGTTTTATTAATTGAAATAACTTAACAAGGTGCTTGATAGCTTTAAGATACCTTCGAAAACTTAAAATATTTAAAACGACATAAGCAAATTAAAATTACTCTAGATAGCTTCCACATTGCTTCTCCTCTCTTTATAATGATCTTTTTGACTCTAGTCGACATCTACGAGACTTTCCCACCTCTTTCCGACCATTGGATCCTCAAAATTCATCATATTCATCCATGTGGAGTTTTGGCGCCAAAAAGTCATAAGGTGTTTCAATCAATTAATGAACTTTGGGTGTTTGTGAAGGTGTTGGGGAGTGGGTAAACAACCGGGAGGCAGTGGAAAGGTGGTAGGAGCAAGTGGTGGAAAACCACGGTGGTTTCGGTTTTGGCGCGCTTATGAGGTAAGGGATGAACAGTGAGCTGGTTTTGACTTTTGTTGACCCGTGGTATTAATAGAAGAGGGGGTCCAAAATGTATATTGGCCTGGCTCAAGGTTCATGGGTCCAAAGGTAAAGGGTCAAGCTAAGTGGGTTTGGGCTTGTGATGGGCCAGCTGGGTATTGGATTGGATTTGGGATATAAAAAGGGTCCGGTTTTGGTTATGATATACAAGGACCATTCATGTAATTTGCTGCAAACTGAAGGACTGAAATTGCCAATTTTCCAAATTTATCAAAAGGACCATTTATGCCAATCTTTAATAGTACAAGGATAATATTTGATCATTTTCCATTTTAAAATATCCAAGGACTAATTTTGCCATTTTTTCAAAGTTGAGGGACCTTTTCTGCCATTTGCCCAAAGATTCATTCAAGGACCATTTTTGACAACTTAGAATATTTCAAGGACCTTGAATGATAAAACTCCACAATTTGGATTCGAGGACCGGTTGACAACTTTTGAAACTTGGGGACTAAAGCGCCAATTATGCAAACTTGATATGTTTTTCATCCGATTTTGGTATTTTGCATTTAAAACACATAAAACACTTATTTGTGATATTTTATCATTTTGATGCATTTCGAGTGTTTTCGGATGTTTTTGAGTTTAAATGGTATAAAATGATGAGTATTTTGACACTCATCAAGACTAGTTCCATGATTTTTCACAGGCCATGCGATTAAAAGAAAGTGAGTTAGTTTTGGTGAGGTAGATGACAAAACAACATGTAGCACCATGAATTATACTTTCTTCACTAAAAGAGATCGATCCGAATAACGTGTCTACCATTAAAACGGTGTATAATGCACAAGAAAAGATACGTCGCGACAGTCATGGTGATCTGACTCCGATACAACTGCTTTTAGTACATTTGCAGCATCAAGGTTATACATATTACCCTAGGATAAATGACAAAAGCTGGATGAAATATTTTTTTCACCCGACGTCATATGCCCTGTGGACAACATATCCGGAAATCATGCTGATGGACTCCACATACAACACCACGATGTTTAAACTGCCATTCTTTACAATTGTTGGGGTTACTCCAACAAACACAACATTCTCAATGGCGTTTAGCTTTTTGGACAAGGAAAACCGCCAAATTTCAAATGGGTGTTGGAATGTGTTGTTGGTGATACAAGAACAATATTACCCGCGGGTTATCGTCACCGACAGAGATTTAGCGTTGCTTGGGGCATGCAGAGAAGAATTCCCAAACGCTAACAGATTACTCTGCCGATGGCATATCAATCAAAATGTGCTAAAGCATTGCAGACACATATTCGATTTGGTAAAGGAGTATGAGTCCGTTAGATGGACATGGGAATTGATGGTTACAGCTCCGACCGAAGATGTGTTCACGCATTATTATCAGCACCTACAGGATTTAGTGGTAAAAAAAGGGTACTTAAACATTAATACATTTTTTTATTATTATTTAATAAATAACTACTCGAATTGTTTTCTCACTTTATTAATTCTTTGTTTTATCGATGTTTTGCCGTATTTTTGTAATCGGTCATAGATTACGACCGCATGTTTGTGTCGTACATTACCGATCAATATCGCAGACTTCGCCCGGAACAACAACATGTAGAGTTGAGAGTCAACACGCTTTGTTGAAGTTATACTTGGGCTCCACATAGTCCAGACTTAGAGACGTTGTTGTGTTTGGTCGACAAGATTATAGTCGCAAGAAAGCGTGATACGAGCCTCTTTGAATACAAGCAAAATCAAGCGCATGCTTGTAAGAGCACTCTATTTAACGAATGCGGTATAATGTTTCAATGGATGCTTTACGACTCATACTGCAGAAAGTAACGGATGTTGACCCACATACATGTGGTCATCAATTGCATGTTAGTGTATGGTTTACCATGCTATCACGAACTGCTTTGGCTTCAAGCAAACGGTATGTATTTTGGCTTCAAGAAAATTATTCTTCCGTCAATACCGATAATTTTAACTAGTTCCTTTTTCAAATATAGGATTGCCTATTCCGCTTGATTTTGTTGATAATTTTGGAGAGCGATGGCGCCTCGGCTCGTTGTCCGAAATACTCAAGAGCCTGATGAGCTTGAATATCCTCAAGGGCCTCAAGAGCCTGAATATTTTTCTTGTCAAGATGACGTACAAAAATTCCAAAGTGTTTTTACCAAAGCATCGTCGTTTGTCAAAAAATATATGTTAAACAGGCTCAGAGGTATATATGCTCCTGAATCTGTGTCAACAAAACAACCTGCTGTTAAAGAAAGTAATCGTGGACGTCCGAGCGCAAAGGACAACAAATCGAAGGCTAAACCAAATATTCCAGATTTGAACGAAGAACCCCCCACCAGGCACCGCAGAAGCTACACAAAACCTAAAAAAGTCCCAGACTTAAATGAAGAAGCTGCGAGACATAGTTCATATATGGGAGAGCCTTCTAACGTCCCAGACTTGAACGAAGGACCTAACGAAGGACCTAGCGAGGGCGACTTAAGACACCACTTGTACGTTCCAGATGACATTAGCGAATATTTTATGGCTGAAATTACACCTCTTTTCCGATGCTGGATCCTAGGGATCTTTAACGTGGCAGGTGATGGAAATTATGGCTATCGAGCTCTTGCCCTAGGTCTTGGTCATCATGAACAAATGTGGCCCATAATTTGAGCTATTGCCATGGAAGAGGTAGACAATAACGAGGAAGTTTACAGGCAAATGTGGGGTGATTATTTTACATCTACACGTAACTCGATGAATTGGTTTGAAGGTCCAGCACCCCGGCGTTACTGGATGACTATGCCAGAAACGGGCGTGGCTATTGCTACAGCTCTTAACCGTCCTATTGTATGTATATCCAATTCACAATCTGTTATGTGTCTTCCGCTGAGAGGTGGTCCCAATTCAGCACAAATATTGTCCCCCGTTGTGATTCTTCGTGTGGGGGACGACCAGGCTGCTCACTTCGTTCTTGCGCTTCTTGATAAAAACTCACCACTCCCGTATAATCACCCACAATGGAGACGGTTCAGAAATGTCGTGGCCGCGACATGGGAACATATGTTTACTCAACGACAGAGGATGTTTAGACAGACGTAGAAAACGATTATTGATTTATATTGTAAATGACAGAACATGTATAGACGATTACTTATTTATATTGTAAATGACAAAACATGTATAGACGATTAATGATTTATATTGTAGATGACAAAACATGTATAGACGATTACTGATTTATAGTAAACGACTCGTCATCTTTTGTTACAGATTTCTGCTCATGCTCCAGTTCTTCCTCATCTTTTGTTACAGGAATCACATGACATTCAATGGAGGGACATTCATTGTGTCAACAATACAACCGCTCGTGTTGAGAGTCCAGATTATGTTCCTTCTTCTCCATCTTATGTGCCTCCCTCTCCAGCTATATCTCCAGCTGCAGATGAGGACAATTTTTTACATCGTCCTCTGGTTCTTCCTCATCTTTTGTTACAACCGTCTCGCGTTGGCGAATACGAGAGAGATTGCGGATTGAGAGACGATTTTGAGTTAGAGTTTCGTGTGGGATGATGGCAAGATCATTGGGCGACTACGCCTCGGGCGTGATTGATCTTAGTTGCTAGTTATATTGTGATTTTGTGATCCATGTATCAACTATTAATCTATAACAAGATTGGTTATTTACGTATTCGAAGCTTCTAATTTTGTGAACCATGATATTACTGATTTATGTTGTGAATATTTATACAAATTCTTTTGGCCAGATGGAACAAGAAAATCCTTTCTTGTGTCGTTGTCGACGTGGATTTATAATTGAAAGAACATCCCAACAGCCAAAAACTTGTGGTCTGAAGTATTATGCATGTCCTTTGTCAAAGGTAAATAATTAAACATTTGCTTATTTACGTAAATATATCAATAACTTGTTTGTTTAGAATACATTTCATATAATTGTTTCGACATGTAACAGCCAGGGACTAAAGACTATGGGTGTCGATACTTCATGTGGAAGGAAATATTTCAACAAAAGTACTTTGGTCAAGCATCTTCTTCAACGCAAATTGCTCAAGCTGAAACTCAAGATAAAACGATCAACATGCTATTGGCTCAAAACAATTTGTTGAAGGCAAGAATAAATATGTTGGAGGCATCACTGGAATTGGCAAGAAATCCAGTTGATCATGCATGTCAGTCGAGTGGAATACTTTATGAGCTTATAGATGACATAAATAATCTTCATGTGGAGTAGATTTCATTGTAATATTAGTAATATTTGTTGTTGACTTGTTTAATGTTTTAATGTCTAATGTTTTATTGTTATTGTTTAATTAAATGGAAACAAATACACAATTAAAAGAATAACGTAAAATAAATACCATATAAAACACTACACAATTAAATACACTATACATATAAAACACTACACAAATAAATACACTATATATATATATATATATATATATATATATATATATATATATATATATATATATATATATATATATATATATATATATATATATATATACACCTAAACTAAACACTACACACACAATTAAAAAAAAAGAAAAAAAGACAACCACTGTTTGTATGCGGATGGGGGCCCACAAAGCTATTGAGGTAGCTGCCTAGGATTAAATGGGGTGCTTGCGTAGGCTTTGCCTCTAAGATTTTATTTTATTTTTAATTTTTGAATTAAAAAAGGGTCCATTGATTCATACACACTTTTGACTTGAACCATACACACTTATAGGTCAAAAGTGTGTATTAATGATTATCTTTTGACCATTAACATATTATTAAATAATGATTACTTTTTTTTAATATTATTTTAATACATCTTTTTATTTTTTTCTCTAGTTTTGTTATTAATACATCTTATAATTTATTTTGTCTTTACTTTTAGTTTAATTTCTAATTAATTTTTTTTATATAAGGTAAAGTTAAAATAAAAAGACAAATATCCGTAAAAGAATAATTTTTTTTATTTATAAAAATTCTCCAAAAACTTTAAAAACATTCCACAAGATCGAGTATGTTGGTGCATAAAATTTTGTAAAACATTTTTATAATTTTGAGTTTTGATATCGTTTTTTTAATGCACAAAAACAATTTTGATCTTGTAAAAATTTTGATGCACAAAATTTTCAAAAACGAATTTTATACACGTTTTTATACACGCTTTTAAAAAAAGTTGTAAATATAATTAATAAATAAAATAATGAAAAAATAAGAAGTTATAAATATAAGATTGGTGTTTCAAGAAGAGTCCAACTTAATTTAAGAGTCCAACTTAATTATGTCTGTCACTATTTACGAGCAAATGATATTCGCCCAATTATCAATGTTAACTTTTTAGTGTATTTAGTTGTACCTTTGACCTATTATAGGTATTAAAGTAGTTAAAGTGTGTATTTTAGGGTCGTTAGTTTCATACACACTTTGACTTAAGAATACACACTTTGACCTAAATTTGCTTTGAAAATATAAATACTATAGATAATTGTGTTGCTTTTTCCCTTGTAATTTGCGACATAAAAAATACTAATTAAATAGGACTCCTAACTCCTAAGCTTAGTAATAGGCGTAAAGTGATGAGAGTGATATTTCTTTTTTTGTATAAATTTTATTTTATACATTTATTATATTCAAAATTTGTTTTCACGTTTTAATTTTTTACGCAGGGGGTTTCAAACATAATTTCAGTGTAAAAGAAATGAGAAAAGTTCATTTACGGACTAAGTTTTTATTGCATACTGAAGGACTAAACTTTATCATCTATTTAGTTTAATCTAATAGTGGATACTAACATATAAAAGATAAAAATGTATGAAAACAGACGAAAACGTAAGAAAACAATTGTAAACGTATGTAAACGGCCAAAAACGTATGAAAGTGGATTGAACCGTAAGAAAACGAACCGAAACATGTGAAAGTAGACCAAACGTGTGAAAACATTAAAAAAAAAGAAGTTAATTGTGTGCTTGTAATCTTCATTTAATTTTAAATGATGATACTTGTAATATTTGTTACATTTTTGTTACTGTAGTATATTTTTATAAAATAACTGTAGTATATTTTTATAAAATAAAAAAGTATAACTAGTTAATTATTACTTAACAATTACTTGTAAAAATATACATGATAAAAAAGTCATAATAATAACAAAATAATTAATTTATTAATATTTAAAAAAAGAGAAGGTAATCATTATTTAATGATGATTTATTTAATAATATAAATAAATTAAACAATAAAACACAATCATTAGGCCTATAAGTGTGTATGGTTCAAGTAAAAAATGTGTATGAATCAAGTGACCCGTATTTTAAAGTCAAAGTGTGTATGAAACTAATGACACTTAAAAAAATGCCACTTTAACTTATTTATAGTAAAAGTTTGATGCATACGTCAATTTTAATGATTATCATAACTAAAAACGAGGTGTGCACATATGTAATCATTCGAACAAAACTTATAGATACATGTGCATAATGCAAAATCCACACATAAAAAAAGGAATCTTTTAATGTAAACCTACAAATAATTAGAAAATTCTTTGTACATTACATAGCTAAAAAAATCAGAAAATATAGTATCATATAAATTTAACTCAATTACAGATGGTATCATAAAAAATCTACTCAATTACAGATGTTGTAGTAATCACTAATGCATGCATGTGTGTTTTGTTGTTGTCATCTTCATTATTTTGAAAAACCTTTGCGCAAATGCATCGTCTCTCACTTTAAGCCCTTACGTGAAAGTATATGCTCGCGTCTAGTATCTTGTCACTTATCTTTCGATCCGACTAATTAATATACATGTGCACGCCTTCAACCTTGGCTATTTTATGTATTTCTGACATTTACATCGCCTTGTTCGATTCATCAAACAATTAAGATATTTTTACTTTTTACATAAAATAACTCAATTCCATTATCTAATTATGGGTGGGCATAAATTAAAGGTTTTTTTTTTTTGAAAAACAGGTGATTCACTTATTAGATTTGTAATGAAAATACATGTGCACGGACATACGCATTTGGTCCATTGTCTTCATCTTCATGACAGACACTCAACCGACTAATAAGAACTGCGGAATTTTGACGATGAAGGTACACATTCATTCAACCTGCATATGTGCTTCGATGTTTAAACTATATAAAATCGAAATGAAATCAAGAAAAATCCAATGAGTTGTGAATGTAACCGATAATGTTGATCATGCACAATCCCACTCACATCCTTAAAATATGATGCTTAACACACATATAATTTGGCTATGCCATATGAAATATTCTTTTGAATATATGTGTTATCTTCGAAATATCGATGATTAAAACACAACAAAGCTGTAACCTAAACTATTATGTACACCATCGAAATATTGATGGCTAAAACCGAACAAACACATTTCCGTCTTCAACGCCTTTCTATCTTTCTAAATCTCCATCAACATCAGACATGTTTCGCATAAGAAATATTGTTTATAAATGAAATACTAATGTTCGTATTTGCTTGATATAAAACCCAAACCATAAGAAAAACATAATTCCGAAATCAAAAACGATTTCGAGAAGAAAAACATATATGCATAATCTAGCAAAACACATATGCACACTTAGTTATAAGCTATTCTTGGTAAAATTTTTTTTTGCATAATATCAAAAGACAATTTGAACTATGCAACTAACAAACACATTTGCACAATCTAAATACATATGCACAAAATAAAATATATATGTTTACCAATATCCTTGATCTAACATCAATCTTAATTAAAACACGTATGCATAAATTACCCGTACCTGTACCGAACAACCAAACCTGATAATGTAACACAAGTTATGTTGATATCTGTTCAATTAAAAGAGGTTGCAAATAAAAAAACTACTTCCTAAAGAAGCAATCCCAAACATATAGAGGTTACCTATTTTGTGACCGGCCCAAACTACAATAGCCTCTTCATCTTATCTTCATCTTCATCGTATCTTCATCTTCATCTTTTCTTCATCTTCATCTTCAAACTGATATGAACACGAGGCTACGATGCCTAGCGGAACAATTAATACAAAAAAAACCCATACGTCACCGATGCCCATGTCGGATTCCTCGCGTTACAATCAAAACAAATATGTTGTTGTTCAATTCACAAATTATTAGATCAATTAAATTAAATAACAACAACAACAACAACAACAACTGATAAAATAAGAAGCCATTGATTGATTCCCGTGAGGAGATTTTATTTGGGAATTTAGGGATTTTTATTTGAAATTCTCCCATGGGGATATGACGATTTTCTTAAAGAAAGAAAAACGGTGGCTGTGTGAAACAAATGAGTAGATATGCGGTTTTTTTTTAATCAATTTTACCTAAATTTGTGGTGAACCCTTATTGATAAATTGAATGCAAAGTTCCTTTACTACCCCTTTGCCATTTATAAAAAGTTACAAGATCTTCTATTTAATTACAATTATGCCACCAACATTTATAGCCATTGATAAAAAAATGAATGGATCGGATCGGTGTTGCGGTTCTACCTTTTCTTGGTTCGAAAATAACCCTACACTATATATATATATATATATATATATATATATATATATATATATATATATATATATATATATATATATATATATATATATATATATATATATATACACACTTTGAAACCTAAGTCGCTTGATACCTATTTTTAGGCAAAAAGCTTCAAGCTCCAAAAGAAGTACAACACCGGATTAGCACCAAACTGCAATTTTTCCCCATGAACATGTTATTTTAGTGTTCTAGTAAACTAAATCAATTTTATTCACATGATCAAATTCAAAAAGCAAAGATCCGTTTAGAATTCACATCCAAGTTACCATAAACTTTACCTCAGTTTTAGGCTGATAGATTTCTTTTTCCTTAGTTGTTGATCTAGCAATTATTTTGCACCTCAAATACAGCGGTAGCTCCTGCCACACAATAATAAAACCCCTTAAGACATTTTATTCAACATTTGGTGCGCAACCAATTCCTTTTACAAAAACAACACCAAATTACATAAAATTTTATTCTTTCAATACCCTTTTATCAATAATCATAATTGCAATGTACAAGTCTTATGAATACGCCATAAGTTCAAGCAATCAGCATCATAAGCCCAAAAAGTAAGCATACTGTTCTAAATTAGACTCACACCTAAGTTACCCAACTTAGTAAACCACAAACGAAATCAAAACCCTAATCTTGACAATAAAATAAAATAATTTAACCAGATCAGAAAAAACATGCCTACATATTATAAACACAGTTCGACCATCGACGACAACTTTAACTGTCTGCTGTCACCGGCCGGTAACCAATTACATTCAATTTTTTCTACAATGGATGAGTTTATAGAATCATAAAGTTGATTATGAAATCAATTGATCTTGTGCATGTGAGTTAGTGGGAT
Source organism: Chrysanthemum lavandulifolium (assembly GCA_022545495.1). Taxonomy (NCBI): domain Eukaryota; kingdom Viridiplantae; phylum Streptophyta; class Magnoliopsida; order Asterales; family Asteraceae; genus Chrysanthemum; species Chrysanthemum lavandulifolium. The sequence continues at coordinate 59,421,459 of CM040240.1, forward strand.
TTTTGACTTTTGAAGATTCACAACATCTTATCAAATATTATGAGATGGATGGTTTTTTGAATATGTGTGATGAAGATGAAGATTAGGGTTACTTAAACGGAATAGTTAAAGAGGCTTTTGGTTTTCTTGTACTTCATCTCTTTGTATACATGCAATTAATTCTTCGAAACAATAAACGATTCTCAAACAACACTTTGACTCCACATTTTTTAACATTCTGTGACAATCAATGAGACCTATGAATGATGAGCCTGCATTAACTTGGTAGCTTTAGGTTAATTGTACAGTACAGTACGGGCTTGAAGCCTCGAGCAAGACTGAATCTTATATTATTATAGATAGATTAGAAAGCCATGTCTTGTATCACGATTACACAACATTATGTATGATCACCACCATACAACACTTTGTATCACCCATTATATTCCAAACTAAAGTTTATATAGGTTTGTGTTTAAGCCTTAAACAACGCGGGTTATAAGGCATAAAACACATCGAGAGGCTTGGTGTTAAAGTAACTCTTGACTAGTTGGCAACTCGGGGAGTGAACTAAGGTGAAAATAAGTTTCCTGTCAACCATTATAAATCAGTGTGTTTGGGTTGATCTCAATTTTTACTTAATGTCTTGTTGTTATACTTTCATTGTGTTTATAAGTTTTTTTTTCAACCTTCCTATTATTGTTATTATACAATTACCAATGGAGCATTAGTCCAATGGTTGGAGCACTTGTGCTTGAGTCAATAGACCCAAGTTCAAGTCCCATCCTTAGTATTTGCTTCATATAGGTACCCACCTCCGCAAAATCTATGGGCACACTGGAGAGACTTTGTGGAATAAGAGCTCAGGGGTCCGAGTCTTGGCTCGTGCTCACTCCAGTTGGTGCCCCAGTAGGCCAGGAGAGTTGTCGGAGCTATTCCTTGTGGGATAGACAATGGCTGGTGCCAAAAGACACCCGAAGTCAAGGTGTTCCCGCCAATCTACACCTTTTTATAGAATTATTATTATAAAATTATTATTGTTACTTATTATATTGCATCACACTAATTAGTTATTTTATAAAACTAAAAATCTTAAAAGGGAAAACCCCAGGTTTTCACAGAAAAAGCACCAAAAAATAGGCCTATAAGAGCTATGGATGTCTCGTTTTAGTAGGAAAATGTGTCGGGTCACCGATTTCTTGTAAAACGATTCTTCCCTTTTCAAAGCACAGAAAGAAAGAAATTATTTGAACTAAATGAAAAATATCTTCATTAGAATAAGCAAATTATATTTTTTCGGAGAAATCCTTTCCCTATTAGAATAAGCAAGCCCTCTAATCCTCCGAAGTCACGTGACCAATTTTGTTTCTCCAATTCTTTGACTAATTTTGTAACATTTTCATTGATTGAAACATATATATACAAAAAAAAAAAAAAAAAAAAAAAAAAAAAAAAAAAAACCTTCACCGTAACTCTATGTTGCTTGTATTAATTACTCTTTCTCTCACGAAAAAATATAGAATCTCCTTCGATTTTATAAATTGGCTTATCATGGTTCTTCTTGGGTATAGTTATGACCAAAGTGTCAGAATCCATCCGCACGCAGACATCCTCGATCTTGTAGAACCTACGCGGTAAATAAATCTTCCTAACATAACCTCCATATAGGTCCTCAGGGTCGGGACCCTCATGTCCAACGACAATGTAAATCGCTGGTATGTATCGCATGGTGCGATATACATGCACAGAACTGATCATATGCATTCCTGTTATAGAACAGAAAGAAGAAATGTCAATTCACATATCATGTATATACCATCACCTAAATTCTGCATATATGTGTACATAGAGAGAGACTTTGAGGGAGGAATCAAATAAAAAGGGTTTTTGTTAAGAAAATCATACAAAGGCTTGGAAAGTAAACGAAGTCATGAAATTTTTTTACCGCGTGGTTTTGAGAAAAACCCTTTTTTACGTTTTTCTCATAGATATTAACTAGTTATAATACCTGTGCACGCACAGGTTTTGACAAAAAAAAAATTATTTTGTATTAATGCTGAACATTGTGTCTTTAAAAATAATTACATATAATTATATACTTATGCATGAGTTTTTCATTATCTATTAATATCGATTATAATTTTGTATAATCAAATTTTGTAAAAAAAATTGTTAGATAACTCAGGATTCAACTATATTTAACTGATATAGATGTTGATGTTCCTATTTAAATTTCACTATTTATATTATGATGTACACAATATGCAAATTTTGTTGCACATAATAAACGTTGATAAAGTTAAAATATATTTCTACATATATTTTCCTTTCCAAATTTTTTTTTTCTACATATCCTGTATAAATAAAATTACATGAGTAGTTGTTATAAGTATAATCACGTTTTTTTTCATATTACAGTAGCTCGTTCTTACAATTTGATAATTATATTCCCGTTTTCAATAATTTAGTTGTATTTAATATTCAAATTTGTATCCACACTTGTCATACTTTTAATATGAAATATATGAGTCCTTAGTAAACATATATAGTAAAAATATTATATTTATAATCTTATGTATATTTATATGTTCGAGTTTTAAAACAACATATATTTTATTTTTAAGTTATAAAGTATAGGGAGCATAAAGTATAAGGAAACTTATAATATTACACTTAACTCTATACAATTTTAAAAAATTTAACCACTAAAGTTTTATTAATTACCCCCTCTTTTTTTAAGTTTTTATTTTCACAAATTTGACATCTATGTTTTTATGTGTTTTTCTTCTCAACCAAATTTCTCCACCAATCTAATTAAATGTTGACAAAAATCAATTTAATTTAGACTTTTATTAACCAATCACATCACACGATTTCGCTTACGTGGCAAAATCAAGCTCTCCTATTAGTCCAATTTTTTTTTTTCCGATGAGAAGTGTTTTGCAAAAACACTCCGAAATGATATAATTCTTTTATTATATAAAAGATTTAGGGTGTGTTTGTTTTAAAAAAAGTCTTGCTAGCCTCTTACTCTTACCGAAGAAGAGGAGGCGACGTTTTCTTGTTTGTTAATTTCTTTTGAGTAAGACGAGTTAGACATATAACATCTTACTCAAGAAGAGTGGAGACTTGTCTTCTGCCTCTTACTCGTTTTGTAAACTTTATATAATATATTTGATTGTTTATTAACTATGTTATATTTATGATAAAAGTCTTGTTTCATATTTACATAAGTTACTTATTATCGTGCTGTGTTGGTTTAATAAACAAATTGCAAAAACGAGCACTTAAAATCATTCGGACAATTATACAAAACAAACAACATTATTTCGTTCGATTTAGACTTTCTAACCACCTCTTACAGGTAAGATGTGATAGTCGATTCAGACAAAACATCTTAATGAAACAAACACACCCTTACCTTTTTATTTTATTCCTCCCGTAGGTATATTTAGCCACAATTTTACATTGATATGACAATAACTTTTTTATTTATTACAGGAGTGTGTGTTATAGTGATCCGTGTAAGATACCTCTAGTGGATTCAACAAACTGGTCGAGTTCTTTAGCCTCCTTCATCACATCCCAGGTAGGGCAAGGTGTGTCAAAATGTGTCAAGTGTAGTAGACTGCGCATATCCCTTGTTGGAACGCCTTCTTTCACATATTCATGGAGCCCTCTCATGCTGCGGAGTATGTAAAAATAGCCTTCTTCTTCGTATTCACCAGCTGACCACCTAGGGTTCCCGAATGGAGATGGCTTGACTCCAAGTCGATCATCCATCAAGTTGAATTGAATAGACAGATTTCTAGTTGCTGAGATGCGAGGACAGTGAGCAACTAAATTCATTCAAATTTAAAGGCGTTAACATTAAACGTAGCCTAGCAAAAAAAGAACTGCAAAACAAAGCACGACTTTCATTTGATATTTTGATCAACATTCAACTACACCAACACCCAATGGTACTACTATCTACGCAAATAATATATTTTTCAAAATAATTAAACTAAGCAACACCTCATACACATTAACATGTCTAAATCATTCAGAAATAAAATGTTGCGGGTGTAGCAATTAATACTTCGCTAAAATCAAAGGGTAAATCGAATAAGAGGCAACTCTCTTAAAGTGCTTTTCTTTCTTGACCACTTGATCACGGCAACTATCAATTAAAAATAAAAAATATCTACTCACCCGTCAGAAGATCATGAATAAAAGGTGGGCATTCGCGAATAAACGTAGCGATGTTCTCCTCATTATCATCGAGAGGCTTGGTGTTAAAGAAACGAGTAGATGAGGTGATTACAGGACGAAACAACACAATAGATCTGTTAGAAATAACTACTTTAGCAAGCGATGAAGCCATCTACGATCAACAGAGAACTAGCAAGGAACAACAAGGCCTTTCAATGTAAAAATAACAAAAGGATATGGAAGAAAAAGTTTAATGTTATTACGGAAAATATTGTGTATGACTATGAATATATTTGCCTTTAATATTTGTTCTACACAAGGGAATTTGACTCGTTTTTACCTTTAGGCCCCTCAAAATATATATTAGCTAATTTTGCTAATATATATGTAAACTTGGAGGAAAGAAAGAAGAGAGAGACTATGAAGTCTTGGGAAATAAGATAAAGTGACATTTTTGTGTTTGCTTACCTTTTCCCTATTATGTTTAACTTATACTAGCTTATTCAACGGGTTTTCAGAAGAGATATTGCAAAAATATGAAAAATTAGCGTAAACAAAATAAGAAAACTAATGAAAGTAAAAAAAGAGTGAATATGTTATTTATTAATATGAAATAATAAGTCAAGTACAATATAGAGTACAATTATTGTAAATAATAATGTAATAAACAGCTATTCACGTGGTCTTCAATCTTGACAGCCTTGAAAAAGAAAGCGTATTGATAACGCTACACGCGTCGTTCGGGGTCAAGGAAACTTCCTTTTCTTCGAGCAAGTTTTATAACACCCTAAGCAGTGAACCTAATCGTTGTAGTGTAGTAATTAGGGTAAGCCACGGTATTGATATCGTTCTCTGGGAATAGGAATGCTAGTAAGGAGTTACTACGCTAAGGTTAAGGTTGAGGAAGATTATTTTTATCTTTTATGTTTTATGAAAATGGAAAGGTACTGAATCTCGGTATTGGATTGGGGGTTGGTATTTCACCGATTACTCTACTATTATCTAATTATCTAAACTAAGGTTGTAGGAGTCTATGTCTAATTAATGTGTGCTCGTATGATAGTTTAAAGATGTGTTTACTTAAGTTGTATTACTCCTTAATTATCTCCTATTGATGGTTGAGTGTCACGTCTTATTCCTAGTTGCGTTGTGAGTCTAAAGTTGTAGGGTATCGTTTCTCCCTAACTCTTTGAACTTACCAAAGGGTCTTGTCTACAAACCCACTAGGGATTATAAACTCCTACTCTAAGGCGCTCTTTGGATGGTTTAGCCTACAACTACTCGGTAATTATATTCTAAGGTTCACAAAGATGAATCAAACATTAAGTACACAACGAATGACCTATCGCATTACTAGATCATTAATCAACTAAGATAAGAAACAACCAATCAATATTCAATAATTAAGTTTCATACTTCCTAAGCAAACACACAAATAAATTAATGGACATGGAGAACATGCAAGCATACACACAAATAATCAAAGACATAATTGAATTAATGAAGTAAAGACTTATCTTGATGTAAGATAGGGTTTAAAACCCTAAAATCTTGTACAAGACACCTTAGGTTCGGTTTTAGGTTTTACTCCAAAGATTCTCCACCCAAAGACCGAAAAATTCGGATTCTATATAAGATTACAATTGCGGCGGTGTCACCTTATGTTTAGTGACGCCATGTCGCCGCCATTAGGGTTTCGTCTTGGCCACGTTAACCTTGCGACGGCGTCACCTTATGTCCGTGACGCCGTCCTCTTGACTTCGACGTCGTCGGATTGCATCTAGGCCGCCCGAGTAGCGACGGCCTACTCTTTACCATCGGACGCCGTCGCTTGAAAATACAAGTTTTGGGTTACGCCCGTCCGCGAGAAATCTTGGGACGGCGTCGCCAATAGCACGATGCCGTCGCCTTCTAACTTCAAAGAATCGTGAGTGCCTCGATTCCGACTTTGGCCATTTTCTTCATATATTCGCGTCTTTTCGTCCAAATAAGTGCCATTCCAGCATTTTGACTTCACGAGACCTAAAAGTGAAAAGGAACGATATTAGCAATAACGGATACAAAGTGATCAAATAAGGAGTTAAGCGACCCCTCAAAATGGTACCTTTTAAAACCTTATCACGTATGTAGTGGGAAGTAGATAAAATGGTAAGCCAATAAAAATTTGTCGAGAACCTAATAAAGCATAAAAAGAAGGTGTAAGTAAAACATTTGTGTGAATGATAAAACATGTAAAAAACAAATGCATATCGCATTATATGAATATCCGTACATACCTGTTGATAACTGATCAAAGATCGTGAAGAACCTCTTTGTAGACTACATTTGTAGTAGTCTTTAATAAATTACTCTCGGCATCAGAAATAACAACCTTCAAACCTTTTTGATTTTTATGCGTGAAAGAGCCACATATAATTGTCCATGTGTGAAAACAAGACGTGGTAGGTATAAACCAAGTTTCGAAAGTGATTGTCCTTGGCTCTTGTTTATCGTCATGGCAAAAGAAACTGACACAGGAAATTGTTTGCGCACGATCTTGAGTGGTAAACGTTTATCCGATGGAGTAATTTTCAACCTTGGAAGTATAACCGTATTCCCAAAATGTGTTCCGTTAATTATTTTGGCTTGAATAGACGCACGTGTTAATTTAGTGACTTGAAGCCTTGTCCCATTACATAAACCTTGTGATTGATTAATGTTTCTCAACAACATTATTGGGACACCGACCTTCAATGCAAGCCTATGGTTTGGGACACCCGAAAATTTTAAACCGTTGATAAATTCCGATGAAAACACGGCTTGATCTATAGCACCACCACTGTCATTTTTATCTATGTTGTCACAACTAAGATAAACCAATTCTTCACCAGGAAAGGTTTTAAGTAAATGATCGTTAATACTATCAACCACTTCATTGGTTGGAGCAAGAATGGCCTTTTCCTGGAAGTATGACGGATCACCTATGTTATCCAAAATGTTTGGGTAAGTGAAATCTATAATAGATTGTACCGGATCATTAGTTTCATGTATTAGAATATCTTCAGGTATATCTATCAAAACCTCTCCGTCATGTTGTCCTCCAATATCTCCATCTCCTACTTTCAATATCCATTCCGCAAATTCCTTGATCTCAGCTACATCCTCAGGCCGTGATCCAACAGTAAGGCGCATATTAGCGGTTAATTTTAAGACTTTGCAATGATCCCACAAGCACGATTGTTTTAAAGATGCACATACAATGTCTTGCCGGGAACCTTTTGGAATAATGGGCAGCACTACCTAAAATCACCGCCAAATACTACAGTCATATTACCAAAGGGAGCATCAAAAGTGTCGTACCTGTTCCACCACACCGTTTTCTAATTTCTCCCTGATGAAATGATGTCGAATGTCGATGTGCTTTGTTCTTGAGTGTTGTACGTTGTTGCATAAAAGAGCAATAGCACTTTTGTTATCTGTCTGAGAGGATTTTGTTGAATTCAAAGCCATAGTCGATAATTGGGATCTCATCCATAGGATTTGAGCACAACAAGATGACATGGCTATGTATTCAACCTCTGAGAGGATATCAAGTACTCATTTGTTTCTTAGAAGACCACTCACAATCTTATCACCCAAAAGCGAGCACCTCGGACGCGTGCCGGCGAGTATCTTGACATCCCGCATGATCGGCATCGCATAGGTCATTAGTGACATACCGGTGTCCTTGGTACCAAAGACCCATATTGATGGCTCCTTGGAGATACCGAAGACCTGTTTAACCGCTTCAAGGTGCTTTTTGGTAGGCTTAGCACGGTATCTACACACATGCAAGCAATGAGCAGAATGTCGATCATCGGCCGTGAGGTACATTAGGATCCAATCATCCCACGATATTTCGTTTGGTCTACCATGATCCCTGAGTGTTCCTCATCCAGTTTAGATGCTCTATCATGGGAGTGTCAACAGGGTCACAAGAATCAAATTCAAATTTCTTTGAAATCTCATTTGCATATTTAGATTGATTTATAAAAATGCCTCCGGGACTTTGTGAAATTTGTAATCCTAAGGAAAATGACATTTGTCCCATCATTGACATTTGAAATTTGGAGCCCATATCCATAGAAAAACGGTCACATTCATTGGGGTCATTCGAGGCAAAAATAATATCATCAACATAAATTTGAGCGTGAATTAAATGTTTGCGACTTTCGGTGAACAATGTCGGATCAATTGCTCCTTTCTTTGAATCCAAGAGATAGAAGAAACTTTGATAGCGTATCATACCATGCCCTTGGAGCTTGCTTCAAACCGTAAAGAGCCTTCTTCAAATGATAGACATGAGTAGGATGCTCGGATTCACAAAGCCTTCAGTTGGCTGATGTATCGACTTCTTTAAGATCTCCGTTAAGAAAAGTCGTCTTTACATCCATCGATAGACTACCATGTTCTTACTTGTAGCATTAGCCAATAAGATTTCGATTGCCTCGATATGAGCAAGCGGATCAAATGATTCTTCAAAGTCAATACCTCCTCTTGACGGTATCCTTTTGCAACCAATCGAGTCTTGTTCTTTAATACATCACCATGCTCATCAAGTTTTACTTTGAAGATCCACTTTAGAGTAAAGATCATATACGGTCGGGAGCGGTATTAATTCCCATACATCTAGTCGATCAAACTCATGAATTTCTTCTTGCATGGCATTGAACCAATTGTCTTCATTCATGGCGGTTTAACATCTTTTGTTCGACCTTGGATAGTACGGAGTTGAAGAAGCACCATAAGGCATCGGTTGCAAGTTGTTTGCAGTGGATCTTGGATGAGAGGGATTTCCAATGATGTTGTCCAACGGATGATCATGTGTCCATTTTCTAAGGTGTTTGTGTGGTTGTTGTTGAGGAACTGAAGTAGCAGAGTCAATTTCTCCTAATGAATATGGTTCTGATGATGATTCAGGAGCAAATATGTTTTCGAAGGGAGCATCTTTAGGAGTAGCAAAGGGATTATCTCCATCATAGTTGCCAGACACAATTCCATGATGTACACTCGATGATTGATGATTTTTTTGATGAGACAGAGTGATCAGCAGCGCTTCTTGACTTAATGACATAGAAGCTGAAGGTTAACCGTTGTGAGGATAGGAACAACCTCTGTTGATGGAATTGATGATCATTAGCACTTGGCTCATAGTGTTCATCAAACATTGGATCGAACAATTTCTTCAAATCATCTTCGAAGGAGGTATATAAGGAGTTGCTGGTGAGGGATTTAGAACAAGAGTAGAACTGATAGGACTACTTGATGATGGTTGAGATGCGGGTCCAGGACTGGATTGTCTTGGAGCCATTTGCCCGGACAGCTCATCAAACGTAACGTGAGTAGTTTCCATGATATCTCGAGTTCTTTGTTATAGATTCTGTAACCCTTCTTGTTTGATGCATAACCTACAAAAACTCCAATGTCCGCCTTAGCTCTTAATTTACCTAGATCTTGACTGTCATTCGTTGGATAGCACAAAACACCAAACACACGAAGGTAGGAAAGATCAAGTTTTCGTTGATGGACAAGTTCATATGGAGTTTTTCCATGAGATGTGTGTATGAGGGAACGATTTTGGGTGTAGAAAGCAGTGGCAATGGCTTCAGCCCAAAGAAACATTGGAACCTTTGAATAAATTAGCATTGTTCTTGCGGCTTCCACAAGAGTTCAATTTCGTCTTTCAACTACACCGTTCTATTGAGGAGTTCGTGGAACACTTCTTTTATGACTGATTCCAACACTTTCATAAAATTGACTTAAGTCTTTGTTAACGAACTCTGTGCCATTGTGTGTTCGAACAATTCTAACTGTATTGTTAAGTCGAACCTGAAGCTGCTTAATAAGTTTGATTATGACATCTTGAGTTTCATCCTTTGTCCTCAAAAACTTTACCCACGTAAATCGAGAGTAGTCATCAACAACGAATAAAATATATTTCTTCCCATTAATCGTTTGCACTCTCATTGGTCCGCACAAATCTATATGAAGGGTATGCGAACTTCCGTTCTTGAGTTTGTGGGTTTGGGTTTGTGGGCATATTTCTTACTTTTTCCCAATTGGCATCTTTGAACAAAGATGATCTTTTCATACTTTAACTGGGTAAGCCTTTTACAAGATCACTTTTGGAAAGATTATTAATGGTGCGAAGTTCAAGTGATTGAGACGACGATGCCATAACCATGATTTTGTTTTTGAAGCCTTTGACAACAAGCGATTGAGAAGACTTCATCATGTCTTCGATAGAAATGGTGTATAGATTTGAACGACGAGTTCCTCTTATGATTCCACACCATCGAGTTCTCTAACGAAAAAGTATATTTTCTAATTGCCACTTCTAGATCGGAATCACGAATTGACCAACAAAAACAAGTTATGACCAAGACCTTCAACATAATATACCACGGAGATTAGACTTTGCCAAAAACATAGTCTCCATAACCCATAATTGCTCCAAAATGGTCATTCCCGAATCTAACAGTCCGATGAATTTGATCACGAAGTTCATGAGCCGTGAGCGATCTCCGATCATATGCTTGAAGCGACTTGAGTCCGGTACCACGAGCGATTTGAGCGATCTGCGGTTGAACATGACAAGAATGGATAAGCTGGATAATTGGGATCCCCATGCAAGAATGGGTTCCATTTGGTTAGTAACGATGATCGGAACACCCACATCGAAGTAGAAACAATAGAATCATCGGGAATAGATGCGGTGCTAGTATCAGATTTGACCTATTCAAAGTGTGTTCACTTCTTAAAGGAATAGTTCTACCAAGAGGCATCCATTTTCTAATGGGCATTGACTTAGCAAATTTAGGGCAAAACTCATTAAGATTAAACTTATGGCGGTGGGTATCCATTGATAACCAATATTACTAAATTTTCTTCCTGTGGGTTTCCAATGTTTTCTAACTTTTTCGCCTTTGCCTTTTAGCCTTCTTAGCTTGATTTTTGACATTAACAACTTTAACTAAGCATTTAACATCATTAAGCAAAACATTCACACCACATTCATGATCGATAATAGAAATCAAACAAATCATCATTACATGGTTTGCGAGATAGTAGCGTAATTCGAATTAATTACAGTACGCTTATAGCTAATACTAGAATTAACACGATTCATTTTATTCAACTTAAACTTAGTGTTCCTAGGGTGGTCTTCTACTCTTTTCCAATGCACATTCTTAGCTTGCGAGGTCCTATCTTGCTTTGTATTGCCTGGAGGCTTTGACCCGCTTGCTTTTATGTCACTGATTACTCCTATAGAGGGAATTATGGGAACATTAGTTGGTTGGGCTACTTTTGCATTCCCGAACTAGATGTGCATGGATCGAACTACTGCGAGCACTTTAGAGTTCACTTTCTTATCTTGGGCATAGAATGGGTTGCGAATGGCACTAGGCATAGAAAAAGGCATCACAACTTTATCTTTTGCACCTAGGGATTTAGGAAATGTTGCTCTTAAACATTCTAGCAGCTCTTGAGATCGTTTGGCCTGAATGCAAGCAAACCTAATCTCTCTATCAAGTGGCTTATTTTAGAAATCCTCTTCTACAATCTCATGGAGACATTCTAGACTATCCTTAAGGTGAGCGAAATAGTTATGAAACACAAGTTCGTTATTTCTAAGATGAGGGGGAATGTATTTAATGATCCACAGATATTTGCGGTCTGCAGATGACTTTGATGCAACATTCTCATTAAAGACAATTGGCATTTTCCCTTTTCACGACTCCTCGATTCTCAATTTCCTTTTGTAAAGTTGTTATTTTTCATTGTTCTTGTCACGAGTGAATTTCATTGAATCATATAACTCTTTAAAGTGTCGTTTAACCTTTTCATTTTCTTCTAGAAAACTCTCATTTTCCTTTTGTAAAACATTAACCAAGTTCTGAAGATGAAAAGTTTGAAAGCACTGAGAATCTAAAGGAGGAGGTATTTGGGAGCCAGTCACGTTGTTCTTTTCACCCTTTAATTGTGAAATTTAGGTTCTCATTTTTTTGATCGTGTTACAATGAGCTCGAATCTGTTTATCACGTAAGCTTATTTCAAAAACTGCATCAAATTCAGGAGCATCCAAGGATGTCTTGATATTTGAGGTTTTAACATTTTCTTTTAGATGTTGATATTTTAATTGTAAAGCAAGATGCTCAACTTCCAATTTAGAATAATGTTTCACCAGGTTATCATGATCATCCTGTTCAATTTTCTCATGCAATTTAGAGTTAGTTTTTTCAAGCTCAATGACACGATCATGGGAGACTTTCAGAGCAATAGATAATTCATGAAATTGAGATGCATTAATTGAACAATTCGTGGCAGTGTAAAACACATCTTGAGTGATACATTCAAAGATCAGATTCTCATTCAAGGTATGCAAGTTCTTCCTCTCAATCTCATTGTATTTTTATTCACGCTCATAGTCATTGACTTCAACTATCATAGCATCAAATTCCTTTTCCATTTCTTTAATATATGAAACTATCACCTTTTTAAGACTCTCAAATTGACCTTTTAATTGTTTAAATAAAGGCATGACCTCAGTTAAATAACATTCTTTAGTTTTCTCAAAACCCCTTTCCCCTTCAGTTATCCTAGTAGGTGTGATTCTCTTTTTACACGTTTTCTCAAAATCAGCAAATAGTTGGTAAACTACATACAGGATAATAAAGGTCTTACTATTGGTGGAAATAGTTCTAGAAACTAAATGCATTGGTGTATTAGGAGGATACACAATAGCTGGAGGCATTTTCCTAAGGGGAATGTTTGTCACAACAAGATTATCTACTTTTTGCTTATCTAAATCCTTTTTCCAGAACACTTGTTCGGGTGTCAACAAAGTTTGAGGCTTAAACTTGTTCTGGGAAATCCAATTTTCCTTTTTATAATCATGGGGTTTGACTGTTATGTTCTATTTTTTAAACTCAGGATCATCTAACTTCTCATCCATTGTCTTCCTAGAGACATCTTCTAATTGAATATCTTCCTTTGTGCACCCAAAACAACTAGGTTTCTGTCTAGGTTTAAGAATCTCGTTGCCATCATAGATTACTTTTGAGCAACATTTGCTTTCTTACCATACTCAAGATTGGGTTCTTTTACAATGGGAATACTATGCTTATTGCTTAAGACTCTGTGCTTAGTGACCATGTGAGCAGTCTGAATGGTATTCCCTTGTACGTACAACTTATTTTCAAGCTTATTTTTCAAAGTTTTTAGATTAGAAAATTCATTCAAAAGTTTTGATTCCTTAGCGTGAAATTATTGTTTAAGCACTTTAACATTATCTTGAAGCTCTTGCTTTTGCTTATGATGCTTTAGAAAGCTTTTCTTGTAAGGAGTTTAACTCTTGTTTTAAAATAAAATTACTTTTTCTAATAATTGTACGAATTTGGTCATTTATTTCCTGCTCACGGCTAGTTAACTCAAATTTAGCACGTTGTTCATAAATAGCAACTTGTTCTTTATAGGCATTAAGTTAAGAGATAACAGAATCATCAGGAGCACATGCAGTATATTCATAAAAAAATAGTCATTATTGACTGCAGAAGATGCATCACTTGGTATAATCTCACTTTCACTTTGCATCACATGTTGATCATATGAGACAATATTGCTATTACCCTCATTATCAATATCTGATTCATAAGTTTCAAGAGTTTGTACTTCATTATGAATCTTTGCTCATCAACTTCATCGTATAGTTTTAATACCTCTGAAATGATTGATTCTTTGGATGGACCAGCCTGTTGTGGTGAAGAGACCTTAGGAAAGACCATTGGTGAAACTATAGCCATGAAGATTGTCTGGGCAGTAGGTTCATCATCGACGTCAGAGTCAAATGCATCATAGTCAGCTACTTGAAAGGCATTTTGTTGATTGTGACCTATTTCCTGAATTGGCTGCTCATCTACATCAGCATCATAGGTTTTGGCATTTCCCTCAGCGAGAAACAACAATTCTTCTTCATCTAAAACCGCTCCACTATCCTGAGCTTGTACCAGCAACATCTTGTCCCTGAATTACTCTGCATTTTGAGGGCGTTTTGGAGATGTGCAGTTCCTTGCAATGTGTCCATCACCACCACAGTTGTAACACTTGATTTGCTTTGCTCATCCTTTATTTCCATTCCTTCCACGATTCTGATTAGCCACATACCTTTCACCAACTCCACCTCTTCCTTGTTCATACTGCCTTCCCTGAACTGGTTGCACCATAACCTTTCCATCTCTGACAATAGCATGATTGTGGAAATTAGATGCAGTTCTGATTTTGTTGTTAGTGTGAAGACTGTTAGTATGTGGAGTAAGGGTTAAGTGTTGTTTAACCATAAGAGCCAGTTGATTGATGAAGTGTTCATGACTGCATCAACATCAGATTGCTTGAACCTCGGATAGGGAATGAGTTTGTGATTACCGTTTCCAGTAGGTATGACTTGAGAAGCTTTGGTGGTAATTTTAACATTGGTGTAGAAGGCTGTTGAATCATTTGACGAACTTGTTTCTCCCTATTTAGATTTGAACTGTTCAAGAATCCTTCGTTCAAACATAGATGCCTCTCATTCTGAAGAAGGAAGGGATACAGTTGCTCATAGTTGGTGTTCTTCAATCCTTTGGTTAGCTTCACAGAGGTGACAAATTTGTGCCATTCGGGATTCATGTTGTTCACAAACTTTGAGTTCAACTGAATATTTGGCATGGTCATTTTGATAATCCTCATATCATTCACAAGCTTGTGGAATCTCACGTAATATTCATAAACAATTTCTTCTAGTTTCATCTTAAAGTGCTCAAATTCATCATACAGTTGTGATTCTCTGTCTTCCTTAGTTAATTCAGAACCCGAGAGAAGCATCTTGACATTATCCCAAACCGCCTTGGCTTCAGTGTTGTGATTGATAAGCTTGTAGATATCTTTTGGAAGACCTTGAAGTATAATGTTTGAAGCCACGATATCATCATCGAATCTCTTTTCTCCTTATCATCGAGCTCACCATACGTCTTTGGTCCGTCCAATCCAAAGATCATTGTTCCATCTGCAGCAGATCAATTATGTCTCTTGTAGTCTCAATCGATAAGGTCCTTCATCAATTGACTTGAGAATGTTAACTTCATTTTCCTTTCCCGGACAATACAACCTAATTCATTGAGCCCATGAGTCATAGTCGGTTACATCAAGCATGGGTGGAGGGTGTCTCAACCGGTGCTGAACGTCCTCGACTCTGGTGAGAGATGATTGTAGGCACGTTGGTATACATGTTTACAGATTTCACGGGATTTTATAACTCTATGATTAAACCGGGAAATAGATTCTTTCACGGGATTTTACTAAATCAAGAGAAAACCGTATTAGGAACAAATATCAACCAAGTCGCTATAACCCTTGAACCAAGTCGCCAAGTCACCAAGTCGCTAAGTAGCAACTCGCTAAACCTCAAGTTGCTGTGAATCAAGTCGCTAAGCACAAGTCGCTAAGACCTAAGTCGATGAACACAAGTCGCTAAAGCACCAAATCGCTAAGCAGACAAGTCGCTAAAGAGCAACTCGCTAAGTATCCAAGTCTCTAAGAATCAACTCACTAAGAACAATATGGACAAGTCGCTTGGAAATAATAGAGACAAGTTGCTACGCCAACCAAGTCGCTAGCCGAAGTGGAACCTCCACTGCGTTGTACTGTTTGTCGGCTTGTCTCAATAGACAAGTCGCTAGGCTCAAGTCGCTACTCCTCTTACTACAAGTCACTGGAAATTAACAAAGTAACTCGCTACCTAGAAAACAACTCCGAGAGTGAAGTTGCTAGGTAGAAAACTTTAAGAACAATGCTTTTCAATCCAAAACAAGCACAACCACAGTGATTCAAGCTTTACAAATCAAAACCCAAGCACTTATAATGATTCTAAACACAAAAGTACACTCAAAATTCAAACTTTAACACAAGAAATGATCTAAATGATGCAAAAACCACTAAACTTTTTCAAACCCAAAAACCATATAAAACCACTAGAAATCCAAGGATATGTAAGAGAGATGATCAAACCATGGCTCTTGATACCAATTGTTACATATTAGATTTCATAAACACCTCAAACCATGATCAATATTAGGCGTACACTATAAGGTTTTTAGAGGGAGAAAGAGTTAGATATTTGGGAACTTAGTGAGAGAAAGTAAAAGTATTATTATGAGCTCTAACCCTCTACCTTGGGAGGTAGAGGGCATTTATAGTCTTACATAAAATGCCACCTACAGGCTGTGGATCAGGCATACAGTGGGTAAAGACCCGTCCTTCCTCCATGGTATTACTTAACTAAATACTACTTAACATTAAATAACTATGACTACGAGGTTTCTAACGATTACATATACTTGAGGTGACCGACACTTTAATAACTGGATTTACTAAATCTTAATAATATAGAGTCTCGTATTCATCCTGTAACTCTGATGGATTATAATCTCTCTCAGCAAAGGTTAGCCTGTTACCAAACTCGGCGATGTAAGTGTCATATGGATAAGGAAGTTCTGGAAAAGCCTTCAAAGTGGTGCCTCTTGAGTGCATAAGTTGTTCGATATAGAATAAACAAACATTCTTTTTCTCGTTGTCACTTAGTCGTAAACCTGTATCAAATTAGGCATATATGAGGCGTAGCATATATATGCAAATAACAGTTATCAAAAATAGTAAGTAGTGTAGGATATTTATAGTGTAACTTACATATCGTAAGAATCAGTAGATACATTTTTTTTAAGTGACTTGCAAAAATATGGTCTTTTAATAGATTTGATGAATCAAGAATTTGTAATAATTAACCATTTCCATTAATGTATAAATTTATATAAAAAGTTAGTAACAAAGCTAAGTTGGTGGTTATACCTGGAATGCCAAAAAGAATTCTTCTCTTGTACTCGACATCTTCTGATAGCAAATGCCAAGTTTGTAACCAAACTATCAATGGTGTGTCAAGCTCCTTTTGGGAAAATAATGTAACAAAAAGGTCGCGTAAATGCTCAGTAGAGGACCAATGGGCTGCCTCTTTAATACCCTAAATATGTTCCTTGTCGTCATCTAAAAGGCCCGCTGCGTAGCAGGCATCTTTGTAACGCCCCGACCCGACAAGGGTAAAGGAATCACAAATAATGGTGTCATATCAAAGCAAACATAAATATCCAAAAGAAGTCTTAACATAAATGCGGAAATAATTCAAGTCAAAATGACTTCAATACATAGGTCCCAGCGGAAAATAAACTCCAATAAAATATCTGAAATAGTAAGTCTAAAATGGCATCATAAGATCAAAGCTAAATATCTCTAAGGTAAGTCCACTCATGCACTCATCCCAAAGCAAACCCGGCTCAATGCTTAGATACCGCCGGAAGAAAAGAAATGCGGTGAAGCTTCAAAAGCTCGGTGAGCAGATATACAAGCAAAACGAATACGAAATGATATCGAACACGAAATATAGTGAGCGAAAGATAGCAAAATCATAATCATTTTCAAAGTATAAATCGTAATTATCGAATAAAGTTTATAGTTAACTACCACGAGCCCGTAAACAAATATCGATCATAATCATTTTCATATTCATATTCACACAAGGCAACATTTGTAGGGAGACCTACGAGTTATGAAGGACGTGCATGCACGCATCATCAATCATCGATAACATATAACGGATATAAGATAACAGATCTAGGATGCATCCATCGCCCACAGATAGATATTGGTCATATAATATAACTTGAGCTCATAATGAGATAATGATAAGGGGCGTGGCAAGTAACATCACTCTCGCCCTAGAGTCATGTCGAGGTGCATCATCGACACGGACATGGAACCCCATGACTAGTGAAATATTTGGCTCGGTGTCAAACTATCTTAGGTCAAATCGTAATGTCATAACCGACACGATCATATTTTATCGAAGGTTAATCATATTTCAAAATCGAGTTTTCATATCATATAGTTCAAAATCGATGTTTCATAATTCGAAATCGAGTTCGGATAAACAAACTCAAACAATGAATGGGGTTCATAGCAAAGGCTTAGAAACCCTAATATAAAAGCTAACGAAGAAAACGTTACAAGGAACCTTTATGAAAAGGTCGAATATCTGACCTTATTCCAAAGCAAATGACCGAAAAGCGTAAATCGTAAAGCAAAGGATTACTCCTTCTTCACATAACCTATACACATTAACGGTCGTACATGTTATTTATGATTCCAATATAAATCGAATTGATCTTTTAATATTTGGTGTTCATACTTAGTGTATTCAGTGATCTTCATACTTTAGGGTTTTATAATTAAATGAGACTTAAGTGTTTTATAACCAATATTGTAGATTAGGGTTCATTATATCATTTATTAAAGTTTAGGGTTAAATGTGAAAATAGTTTACGCGTCATAACTCACACATGAAATAATGAATTATTATACCTAGCTTCAAACCCTAATTGACTCTCATTTATGTTCTAGGGTTTTCTCATTCTTTTAATATCACATTAATGCGCAATTACTTTACATGTTACGCCTTTTAATGACTCGTTACTTGACCTAGCACGTATGAAAACAACCTTTCTTTTTATGCTTCACCATGCACGCACTCACACATGCACACACTTATTCACAACTCATTAACTCTTGTTTAATTACTCAACACCTTCATGTCTTAACCATACGTTACTTATATACATGCTATACGTCAACTTTTATTCCCATGCACGTTTATGATTTCATGTGACAACACAAGTTACTTATTACTCAGATTAGACACACATCGACACACATGCACTAAAGCTTGAATAGATATGACCACGCACTACGTTTACATATCGACAAGCTCACTTGACTTATAAAACACACGACGGTACACGGTTCACAATTCACTTAGGTTCGGTTCACATCACTTAGGGTTTAGGTTTTACATGATCTTTACTCGTTTAATACACGCTCACTAACTCTTATATGGTTCGGCTAATATATACGTTTCGACTAATAGGTTTTACGCAAAACCTAGCCCATCTACGTATCTTACTTAATCACGTTTACATGTTTATACCTTGGCGAATTACATATACATGGTTCGGTTTTCTTAAGCTCGACATATCCATGATCCGATTCAAATAATCGTATTACATACATGCTCTTTAATATTATAAGGTTCAATTTATATTTGTTGTTTTCGGTTTGCATAAGGTTCGGCCAAAAAGAAAAGAACACAAGCTCGACTAAAAACAAACATGATACAATACATTATACGTTAGGTGTTATCAAAAGAAGACGAGAAGATCATTGTTATACCTTAGCTTGTTGGACACAAGGTCTCGACACCAAGGGAGTTGGTTCGGCCGAATAGGAAGAAAAGAGAGTTGAGGCAAAGAAAACTAGGGTTCCAAATTGTGTAAATGTATTGTATATATATAGGTGGTAACATTTTCGGTTTAGGGCTTTGAGAAGGTGGGCTTCGGCTTGGGTCCAACCGAACAAACAAACACCACGGCCCTTTGGCTCTCTAGTCCAAACAAACAAAACATACGGCCCATCTAATTGGCCCAACACTTTAGCGAGACGTTTAAATCTTCGTCGTACAAAATCGATCACGTACACATATTAGTTAAGTTTTAATTATTCGTAAGTTAGGTTTTAATTTCGTTAAATGATTATAAATGTATTTTACGTATTTTATAATTTTCGATTCCAAGGGTATTTTAGTCTTTATCTATGTTTTAGATTTTCAGGTTTTACAACTCTTCCCCTCTAAAAGAAGAATTTTCATCCTCGAAAATTGAAATGAAACGAAACGAAAACGAAATGAGAACATACCAAACTATTCAAAGAAATGAGGATATCTAGCTCGCATCGACTCCTCGGTTTCCCATTTAGCCTCACGCTCCGGGTGATTTTTCCAAAGAATCTTAACGAACGGAATGACTTTATTTCTCATGACTCTTTCTTGCCTTTCTAAAATAGCTTCCGGTTCTTTAGATAAAGACATATCGGACTGAATTTGATCAAACAGATAAGAAGCAACGTGTAACGGATGATAGTTGTATACCCTTAGAGAGATACATGGAAAACATCATGAACATGCGATAAGCGAGGCGGAAGTGCTAATCGATCTGAAACTTCTCCTATACGCTCCGAATTTCAAACGGACCAATGAATCGAGGATCGAGCTTGCCCTTGATTCCAAAATGTTTCACACCTCTCAACGGTGAAACTTTCGTAAATACACGATCTCCAACCCGAAACTCTAAATCACGGCGATGCTTGTCAAGATAACTTTTACGACGAGACCTAGCCTCCTTCAACTTTCTCTAGCAATGACTACTTTCTCATTAGTAATCTCAATCGATTCGGACCTTCAATTAAACGTTCACCTACTTCATCCCAACAGATAGGTGCTCTACATTTTCTTCCATAGAAGTTCAAAAGTGTTTGCCTTAATGCTAGCATGCCAACTGTTGTTGTATGCAAACTCTACTAGACACAAATATTCATCCCGGTGCCCGTCCATTCCAAAGCACAAGCCCTTAGCATGTCCTCTAAGGCCCGAATAGTCCTCTCGGTGACCATCCGTTTGAGGATGAAATGCCGTACTAAAATTAAGTCGAGTACCCCAAGATTTTTGCAAACCTTTCCGAAAGGGGAAGTAAAGCGGATCCCTATCGGATACAATAGATGCCGAGTACCATGAAGTCTAACGATCTCTTGTTGAAAAATTTCGCCAATCTACCAATACCATAATCCTTTCTAATTGGTAAGAAATGAGCGATTTGGTTAGTCGATTAACAACTACCCAAATCGCATCATGCTTCTTCCGAGTAAGAGGTAGCCCACCACAAAATCCATAGATATCTTATCCCACTTCCATGTCGGAATATCCAATGGTTGTAACAGTCCACTAGCCCTTTGATGTTCAATCTTAACGATGAAAAATCATACACTTCGACACAAACGTCGCCACATCTTGCTTCATGCCATTCCACCGAAATATCGCTTCAAATCCCTATACATCTTGGTAGAACCGGGATGGATAGTGAAAGGAGAACTATGAGCTTGGTCATAACTTTCTCATGAAGTACCGGATCATTGGGAACACAAAGCCTATTTTCATACCATAAAATTCGTCATCTACCTTAAACTCCGTCCGCTTACCTTCTTCAACATTTTGCGCCACGGCCCACAACTCACCATCATCTTTCGAGCTTCTTTAATTTGCGTGATAAGGTTCGACTCCACCTTCATACTAGCCCAAGATCCATCAAAACCTCGACGCATAACTCAACATCCAAATGCTCTAAGTCACGAAGAATCCTAGGTTCAATCTCAATACTTGTAAGAATGCACGATTTCCGGCTAAGTGCGTCAAGAACTACATTAGCCTTACACGGATGGTCTTGGATGTTGGTGTCATAATCCTTAAGTTCTAACCATCTTCTTTGTCTCATGTTAAGTTCTTTCGAGTGAAAATATACTTGAGACTCTTATGGTTAGTGAAAATATCACACGTCTCTCCATACAAGTAATGTCTCCGGATCTTCAACGCGAACACCACCGCAGGCTAACTCAAGGTCATGAGTTGGGTAATTCTCCTCATACGGTTTTAGTTGTCTTGAAGCGTAGCTATCACCTTTCCATGTTGCATCAAAACACACCCAATCCTTTCTTAGATGCATCATCAGAATTTGAAATCCTCCGAACCGGATGGAAGAGTCAAAATAGGAGCGGACACCAATCTCCGTTTCAACTCTTCAAGACTCTTTTCTCTTTCATCCGTCCATACGAACTTTTCACCTTTCCTCATCAATTGAGTTAGGGGCAAAGCTAAGCGAGAGAAACCTTCAACAAAACGTCGGTAGTAACCAAGAAGTCCTAGAAAACTCCTAACCTCATCCATCGTTGTAGGTCTTGGCCATTTAGTGATAGCCTCAACTTTAGACGGATCCATGGTGATACCATCGCAGATACAATATGACCAAGGAACGCGACTTGTCTTAACCAAAACTCGTGACTTCGAAAATTTGGCGTACAACTTCTTCTTCCTCGGAATCTCCAAAACTATCCGGAGATGTTGTTCATGTTCTTCTTGAGACTTTGAGTAAACCAAATGTCGCCGATGAAAACGATAACAAACTTGTCGAGGAACTCATGGAAAACATGATTCATTAGGTCCATAAACACAAAGAAAGCATTGGTCAAACCGAAGGCATAACGAGAAATTCATAATGACCATATCCGTACGAAACGCGGTCTTAGGAACATCTTGCTCCCTCACACGTAGTCGGTGATAACCAAATCTCGGATCAATCTTAGAAAAGAATTTAGCTCCTTGCGTTGATCAAACAAATCATCAATACGTGGAAGAGGATAACGTTACGAATAGTAATACGGTTGAGTTCACGGTAGTCGATACATAGACGCATGCTTCCATCCTTCTTCTTCACAAACAAGACAGTGCACCCATGGAGAAACTTGGGTCGAATAAATCCATTATCTATCATTTCTTGCATTGCTCCTTCAACTCCTTGATTCTACAGTGCCATACGATACGGAGCTTCGAAATCGGTTCGGCACTGTGAATCAACTCAATGCTAAACTCAACTTCTCTAGGCGGGGAAGACCGGAAGTTCATTGGGAAAACGTCGGTGAATTCATAAACAATGAAAGGTTTTCAATGTTAGGACTCTCCAAAGATGTGTCCCACAGATGCTGAAAACCTTGGCACCCATGAGAAATCATGGTCCGTGCCTTCATAGCGTAAATGAGCTTATGATTTGAGAGGTTGAGAACCATAATAAACAAATTCAGGATGTTTTATGTCTCCAAAGATCACAGTTCTAGCATAGCAATCGATGGAAGTTCTATGATAAGCCAACCAATCCATGCCTAGAATGATATCAAAGTCGACCATATCGAGGGATACAGATTTGCAGGTATAATACGATCATCAAAAGGAAGAGGGCACTTAACGATTTATAATCAATGATCATGTGGTTTTCATAGGCGAGATATCGATAAGTGATTTGTTAGTGGTTTGGGCTTCATATTAAGTTTCTTAGCAAATGTGGCGAGATATAATGGAGTGTGTGGCACGGTATCAAATAAAGCGAAGACAGAATAATCATCAATGAAAAGAGTGCGAAATGGTACTCAAGTGCGCTCACTACTGATTCGAGTAGTAGCATAAACACGTCCCGTGGTAGGTGGCGGCTTGGCGTAGTTTCCGTGAATCACCGGGTTCCTCTTAGGGCAATCCTTGATCTTGTGAGTAGTGGAACCACAAGAGAAACATTCACCGGTGGCCTTGAAACACCGCCGGATGAGCCTTTCCACAAGTAGTACAGATAGGTGGGGAGGCAAAACTTGTTGTCCTTTGTCGACTGAAGATCTCAAGCACGACCACGATATGATCCTCGAGCCGACCGATCCTTGTTGTATTTGGTTGTTGTTACCTTGATTTCGACAATCATTTCCATTTCTACCAAGAGCTCGCTATCACGACTCCTCGCCTCGGGCGCCTAGAGTCCACATTCCTTCTGATGACCACGATCATAACTCCTATCCACTTGACCCTCGAATCATAACTCCGCCGAATTTCCCTTATAATCATTACTTTGAGTCCTACCTTGAATCCGATCACCATCGCGGTTACATTTGTTGGAACCCGAAACCTCATGAAAGATCTCAATGTTACGAGTCTGCGTCGTTGCGGCCGATACATCCTCATACTCAATATTAAGTAGTCGGTCCAACACCCACTTCTTGGCCCCCACTAGAAGTGCTTTGCTTGGCGCTTTGCCATCTCCAAAGAATCGTTCCTACAAAACTTACCAACCTCATAAACCTACCCATGTACTCATTGGAGTTCTCATGATCAAACGGTAGATTGCCCGATAATCCCTCTCATACCTTCTTGCTCAAAGATCGAAATGTGGTTATAGAAGATAGTCGAAACTCACCAAGTACAAGTAATGAAGAAAAGCATCTCCTCCTCTTTTTGTTTGAGTGCCTTCCACCAATTCAAAGCATCACCCTCCGGTTAAAATGCACTAAGTGGGTCTTAAACTCATCTCCACAACCCAAGACTTCAAACACTTCTCAATATGAGTGATCCGGTCCTCGGCCTCGGTGGGAGTAGTAGTGCTAAAGAAAGAGTCTTGAGCTTACTGCGCCGCGAGCCAAGTATGAATGCCGATGGGTTGATTACCTCCACCACTACCGAAGGACTAGTCTAATTCGAATGTTGTTGATCACATGTGTCATCATCTCGTGTAGTGAGACCAGGGAAAAGAGTGTTGAGAGCATTGGCAACCGCAGATCCAAGCCGGGAATATCATCGTCTCCATCCGCACTATCGTTAGTACGAGTTCGAACCATCTTAACGATATTCAAACGATTAGCAAAATGAACAAAGGTGAGACACGAAATGGGAGTACGCAGAAGGAAACCTAAAGTCTACCCAATCCTCACGGGTCATAGCCTAAGCTCTAAGGGTCTCAAAACCTAGGGCTCGATACCATA
This sequence comes from Chrysanthemum lavandulifolium, assembly GCA_022545495.1. Lineage (NCBI taxonomy): Eukaryota > Viridiplantae > Streptophyta > Magnoliopsida > Asterales > Asteraceae > Chrysanthemum > Chrysanthemum lavandulifolium. The sequence goes on from CM040240.1 coordinate 59,446,179, forward strand.
AATTGTAACGCCCGACCCGGCAAGGGTAAAGGAATCACAAATAATGGTGTCATATCAAAGCAAACATAAATATCCAAAAGAAGTCTTAACATAAATGTGGAAATAATTCAAGTCAAAATGACTTCAATACATAGGTCCCAACGAAAATAAACTCCAATAAAATATCTAAATAGTAAGTCTAAAATGGCATCATAAGATCAAAGCTAAATATCTCTAAGGTAAGTCCACTCATGCACTCATCCCAAAGCAAACCCGGCTCAATGCTTAGATACGCCGCGGAAGAAAAGAAATGCTACCGAGCTTCAAAAGCTCGGTGAGCAGATATACAAGCAAAGCGAATCTGAAACGATATCGAACACGAAATATAGTGAGCGAAGATAGCAAAATCATAATCATTTTCAAAGTATAAATCGAATTATCGAATAAAGTTTATAGTTAACTACCACGAGCCCGTAAACAAATATCGATCATAATCATTTTCATATTCATATTCACACAAGGCAACATTTGTAGGGAGACCTACCGAGTTATGAAGGGCGTGCATGCACGCATCATCAATCATCGATAACATATAACGAGATAACGAGATAACAGATCTAGGATGCATCCATCGCCTCGCGACAGATATTGGTCATATAATATAACTTGAGCTCATAACGAGATAATGAGATAAGGGACGTGGCGAGAACATCACTCTCGACCTAGAGTCATGTCGAGGTGCATCATCGACACGGACATGGAACCCCATGACTAGTGAAATATTTGGCTCGGGTGTCAAACTATCTTAGGTCAAATCGAATGTCATAACCGACCACGGATCATATTTTATCGAAGGTTAATCATATTTCAAAATCGAGTTTTCATATCATATAGTTCAAAATCGGATGTTTCATAATTCGTAAATCGAGTTCGGATAAGCAACAACAAACAATGAATGGGGTTCATAGCAAAGGCTTAGGAAACCCTAATATAAAAGCTAACGAAAGAAAACGTTACAAGGAACCTTCTTGAAAAGGTCGAATATCATACATTATTCCAAAGCAAATGACCGAAAAGCGTAAATACGGAAAGCAAAGGATTACTCCTTCTTCACGAACCTATACACATTAACTGTCGTACATGTTATTTATGATTCCAATATCGTCGAATTGATCTTTTAATATTTGGTGTTCATACTTAGTGTATTCAGTGATCTTCATACTTTAGGGTTTTATAATTAAATGAGACTTAAGTGTTTTATAACCAATATTGTAGATTAGGGTTCATTATATCATTTATTAAAGTTTAGGGTTAAATGTGAAAATAGTTTACGCGTCATAACTCACACATGAAATAATGAATTATTATACCTAGCTTCAAACCCTAATTGACTCTCATTTATGTTCTAGGGTTTTCTCATTCTTTTAATATCACATTAATGCTCAATTACTTTACATGTTACGTTTTTTAATGACTCGTTACTTGACCTAGCACATATGAAAACAACCTTTCTTTTTATGCTTCACCATGCCCGCACTCACACATGCACACACTTATTCACAACTCATTAACTCTTGTTTAATTACTCAACACCTTCATGTCTTAACCATACGTTACTTATATACATGTTATACGTCAACTTTTATTCCCATGCACGTTTATGATTTCATGTGACAACACAAGTTACTTATTACTCAGATTAGACACACATCGACACACACATGCACTAAAGCTTCGAATAGATATGACCACGTACTACGTTTACATATCGACAAGCTCACTTGACTTATAAAACACACGCAAGGTACACGGTTCACAATTCACTTAGGTTCGGTTCACACATCACTTATGGTTTAGGTTTTACATGATTTTTACTCGTTTAATACACGTTCACTAACTCTTATATGGTTCGGCTAATATATAAGTTTCGACTAATAGGTTTTACGCAAACCCTAGCCCATCTACGTATCTTACTTAATCACGTTTACATGTTTATACCTTGGCCGAATTACATATACATGGTTCGGTTTTCTTAAGCTCGACATATCCATGATCCGATTCAAATAATACGTATTACATACATGCTCTTTAATATTATAAGGTTCAATTTATATTTGTTGTTTTCGGTTTGCATAAGGTTCGGCCAAAAAGAAAAGAACACAAGCTCGACTAAAAACAAACATGATACAATACATTATACGTTAGGTGTTATCAAAAGAAGACGAGAAGATCATTGTTATACCTTAGCTTGTTGGACACAAGGTCTCGACACCAAGGGAGTTGGTTCGGCCGAATAGGAAGAAAAGAGAGGAGAGGCAAAGAAAACTAGGGTTCCAAATTGTGTAAATGTATTGTATATATAGGTGGTAACATTTTTGGTTTAGGGCTTTGAGAAGGTGGGCTTCGCTTGGGTCCAACCGAACAAACAAACACCACGGCCCTTTGGCTCTAGTCCAAACAAACAAAACATACGGCCCATCTAATCGACCCAACACTTTAGCGAGACGTTTAAATCTTTGTGCTCGGGGTCAAAGTTTTAGAACTTCGGGTTTTTTCGTCATAGTTAGAGAGAGATAAGGAGAGTTTTAATCAACACCCTAGGCAAAGTGAACCTAATCGCTGTAGTGTAGTATTAGGGTAAGCCACGTTGTAGTGGTATTGATATCGCTCTCTAGGGAATAGGAATGCTAGTGAGAAGTTACTACGCTAAGGTTGAGGTTGAGGAAGATTATTTTTTATCTTTTTATATTTTTAGGAAATTGAAAGGTACGAATCTCGGTATTGGATTTGGGGTTGGTATTTCTACCGATTACTCTACTATTATCTAATTATCTAAACTAAGGTGGTGGGAGTCTATGTCTAATTAATGTGTGCTCGTATGATAGTTTAAAGATGTGTTTACTTAGGTTTTACTACTCCTTAATTATCTCCTATTGATGGTTGAGTTGTCACGTCCTTATTCTTAGTTGCGTTGTGTGTCTAAAGTTGTAGGGTATGCTTTCTCCCTAACTCTTTGAACTTACCAAAGGGTCTCGCCTACAAAACCCACTAGGATAATAAACTCTTACTCTAAGGCACTCTTTGGATGGTTTAGCCTACAACTACTCGTGTAATTATATTCTAAGGTTCACAAAGATGAATCAAGCATTAGTACACAACGAATGACCTATCGCATTACTAGATCATTAATCAACTAAGATAAGAAACAACCAATCAATATTCAATAATTAAGTTTCATATTCCTAAGCAAACACACAAATAAATTAGCGGACATGGAGAACATGCAAGCATACACACAAATAATCAAAGACATAATTGAATTGATGAAGTAAATACTTATCTTGATGTAAATAGGTTTAGAACCCTAAAATACTGTACAAGACACCCTTGGTTCGGTTTTAGGTTTTACTCCAAAAGACTCTCCTAAAACCGAAAAATTCGGATTCTATATATAAGATTACATATGCGACGGCGCCACCTTATGTTTCGTGACGCCGTGTCGCCGCCATTAGGGTTTCGCCTTGGCCACGTTAACCTTGCGACGGCGCCACCTTATGTCCGTGACGCCGCCCTCTTCGCCTTCTCGACGCCGTCTGGTCGCATCTAGGCCGCCCGAGTTGCGACGGTCTACTCCTTTAAAGCCCGACGCCGCCCTTGAAAACAAGCCATTTTCTTCCGAGTCGTCACAAATTCCTCCGACGGCGTCGCAGCTAACAAAGGACGCCGCCGCCTTCTATTTTCAAAGCAGCCTTTGAGTGTCTCGATTCGACTTTGGCCATTTTCTTCAGATATTCGCGCCTTTTCGTCCAAATAAGTGCCATTCCAAGATTTTGCCTTCAAGAGACCTAAAAGTGAAAAGGAACGATATTAAGCAATAACGGATACAAAAGTGATCAAATAAGGGCTAAACGACCCTCAAAATGGTACCTTTTAAAACCTTATCAAATATCCCTACACTTGTTATTTGCTTGTCCTCAAGCAAATGTGCTTTTAGCCAATTAATTTATAAGTTGGGGTCATGAAGCATTGATTCAAAACGGTCCACAACACATATAAGCCCATAAAAGTCATAACAAGCACGGAAATTACATACTAGCACCTCACATGGGGTGTTTGGATACTCACATCTCTCTCGGTGTATATATGAAATATAACAAATAGGAAATGGAAGATAAACACTCATTAACCGGTCCTAGTACATAGATTACCATAGGCTTGAGAATAGATCAAACCTCCATCGCTTTGGCGAAGCACCTAGGAAAGACTATCAAAGAGGTCTTTTAAAGGGTTGTAATGTTAGGCTTACGGTAGGGAAACAAGGGTTTGGTGGGATAGGCTATTTAGTGGTGGCAAGTCCAAAAATCTCTGTGTTAAATGCATACGAAGAATGGCGTTGCTAAGCCAAGACTCGACACTCTAAAACTCTAGGTAACGGAAATAAACAAACATAAATTTAAAAGATAGATGTAGGATGGTAGCCCGTATTTTTTTTTTTTTTTTTTTTTTTTTTTTTTTTTTTTTTCTTTTTCTCTTTTTCTATTTTTTTCGATTTTTTTTTTTCATACACTTTTACTCTACCATCCTCTACGGTAACATCAAAATGATAGGGATTTATAGGCACATCCCTACACTTGAGTTTTTATTACTCTAACACTAATTTGACCCGAATTGAAAAGATCAAAACACTTGGGGTACATTATTATGCAAACAAAGGAATTTGAATTTAACATTCCTTCCGTCATTTCATAAACTTTAACTTTTCCCATGAATCCCAATCGTCCCAAAATCAGATACAAAGGATATGACTCGACTTAGCAACTCATGCAAGCAACCGATAATTGAACTAAGGGTTTAGGGTGATAACAATAATTTGCACTAAAAGTGAGTGCATAAGGGGTAGGCTAAGGCGATTTGGGTGTATATTTGGGGTGGGTGTAAACAATGCTCTTCATTGATATTCGAAAACCAAACATCACGAGAACCGCGAAAAGGATAGGCTCGAGGGGTTAACTAGGGTATCGTGTACTAAAGATGAGTACAACGCAGGGTGTGGGGAATTACTCAACCGATGTGGAAGAAGTAATTATATTATGGGTATCAAACAAGGGTTATCCTAATGCCTCTTATCATTTAGTTATTCCTAACTACACAAGTGTAGTCTCACTATGATCTCGAATGCATCACAAAACAAGTTCTAGAATCTAATATACTACCGGTTCACACTCTAAGCATTAAAGATGAATGCTTTAATTCCTACTAATCTAAGGGCGATCCTCACATTTTGGGTGGAATTTGGGTGGTAAAGGGTTTTTGTGCTAGTCATGCAACTTCCTATCCGTGAGACGCTTTTGTTAAGACTAATGGCCCACTCCTATATGTCATGAAAAATTTTAAATTTGGTGCCAAAATTACCCTAACCGACATTTTCTCATGGTTTATTACACAATCACAATTTGGACAAAGCAAATAATCAAGGATAAGCATAGTTTCAAAGTTCCCGTTTTATTTTCCTCCCTACACTTAAACCGAACATTGTCCCCAATGTTCCCGAAAGTATCAAAGTTATGATAATGGAAGGTAATTAAAAACGAAAGAAACTAATACTCCCCGATTAGCTCGGTAGATCCGTAAAGTGGTGGTTAAATCCTTTCCAAGAAGAATTATTGCGTGAAAAGCTCCTTCCAATCTTGTGTAACTTCTTCTTGACAAACTAAACCCGCACACTTGAAGAAAACAAACGAAACCTTCGCGTAAAATCGGCGGTAATAATATATATAAGACTCGATTTAAACTAGGATATAATGCTTGTGGAATGGATGTTTACTGAATTTCTAAGAAAATTAAGACCGAAAATTCCAAAATTTATAAGTAGCTCGTAAAACGAGAAAAAGTGATCCGATGTTTTACTCCTTCCCGACGCCGTCAAAGTTGCAATCTCGACGCCGTCAGTTATCCCGACAAAAACTGCTCGCGATTTTCGAAAAAATTCGGAAAATTTACATCTTTAGAACTGGAAAAATTTCGCAAAAACATCCATTATGACTCGATACAAGCATTTGACTCGAACAAACAAACATATATATCTTTTAGTTAATTGTTATTCTCATGTTTACGCTTTTGAAAACGTGTGTAATCCTCCCTACACTTATCCCTTATGTAAAATACCTTTATATGCAATTAAGACGAGGTTAAAACAAAATAAAGCATTTTACAAATTTAAACATGAGGATAAACAATTAATAAAAGATATATGACACTAACAAAGACAATCCAATCACACAAGCTAGACAAATCACACCACATTCAAATATACATAAACACCACATAGTTCAAAGTTCACCACAAAGTTAAGATGTCCTAGATTATTACATGCCCAAATAAAAATTGTTTCATACACAATCCATACAAACTACATGAGTCACTGGGGAAGGGGTCCATAACGATAGTCATAACCAGGGGGAAGATGGCCTAAATACCCGTAGGGTGGATAATCCTCCTCTCGCCCGGAAAGGATCAACTGAGATGCGGATCAAGTCGATCACGATAGACAGATGTCAGATCCGCTCGACCGATGGTCATAGGTCCGCCTAGCCCTTTGGTCTTGATGTGCCATCCATGTATCCATGCGTCCCATCCATGCTCCCCGGTAGGCTCGCCAATCTCCACTAGACATGTGCATGTAGGCGCGTGGAGCTTCCTCGCTCACCCCCGCCGGTGTGCTGGTATTTGTGGCTCCTCATCGTCATCGTCATCACCACCTTGAATGGCGGGCTGAGCACGGAACCAAGCAAAGCCCCTACCATAATCCATGATGACCTCCATAGCTTTTAAGGACTTGGCTTTGACGACCCTTGGTGACACCTCATTAAGGTATGCGGGTGCCTCCCCGCCAAAATGCCAAAAGACCGAGCCAACCGGGTGATAAACATACCCCATACACCTTATCTCAAACCTCATCCCACCGGGGCCCTCAAGTAGTCGGCTAACCGTAATGGGATGTTACAAGGCACACCCGCCAACATGCGAGAGATAGAATAGATCCGTAAAGTGACACGATGACTAGTGTTCGCGCCCGTGATAGAGAATGTGAGACAACGGTGCACTAGCCTAATCCGTGGATCCCGGATCCGAGATGCAGAGTACCCCAAGAATGTACTCCCGTTAGCTATTGTGTTCCGTAATCGAATACACAACATTTCATCCTTATGGGTAAGTCCCGCCGCCAAGCTAGCCCTAAAACATCGCCTCAAGATTCCCAAGAAGATATAACCCCAACCTCCATCCAAACTCAAGCACCGACATAGCCTCCAATCTCCCCTAACCTAAATCGGACCCCCAAACTCAATGTTATCACGACATGAATTAATATCCAACGTAAGATGCGTGAAATTCACGCACCAACTCGCCATATACGGGTTCACGATCCTAAACATCCTTTCCCACCGGGATCGGTGAACTTGTCCCTCCTAAAACTATTTGAGAACTCTCTAGCCGATCATGTTCCTCAAGAAACCCCACCACAACAAATTTCGAGTCAATAGTTTGATGAAGCAAATCATTGTAACGAGCTTGGCAATCTTCCTCGACAAACACTCCCCACTCAAAGAATTGTGTCGCCGATATTTTCCGGCACTAGAAGACCGCCCCTAGTTCTCTTCGTTCTTCGCTCATCCGAAATGTAAAATCAAACATATGAGGACGACGTCGACGATTACGATGGCGTCACATCACGCACTGACGCCGCCACCCCGACCGTAATTCAACCGACCATGCGAGGAAAACCTGTGTTTTTAACCACAACCCTTAACCCAAACACCCATGTTGCGTTGACAATGGTATAATGGCTAGTGGGTTTGATTCCTAAGCCAACAAGGCTTCTCGCAAGGTTAACCCCACATGATAACACTATTATTCGCCTAATCTTTAGCCAAGTTAACAAGATTCATAGGCGCACTTAGCATAGATCAAATTAGTTGGGGTTTTCGGATCGAAAAGAGGGAAAACAAAATTGAGCATGAATTAGGACAATTGAATAGACAAAGATCAATGTGGATTACTTACCTTGTGGAGATTGACGTGGCAAATGATGAATTAGAGGTGGGGAAAACGTGGGTGTGTGTGGGAAGGGATAAAATTGTGTAGGGTAAGGAATGAAAGGGATGGTGAGGTATTTATTCGTCGATCTTGCTAAGCGACGCACACACATTGTATGCGACGGCGCCACGCCCAAATTTTCGTAAAAGAAAATAGTTTGTTAATCCGCCCGGATCAAAAATCGTTACTATTTTTGACAAGGAACTTGGTTTTATTTTAAAATTAATTTGGTTATTCCACCAAGAATCTCCACTATGGTAAGCAATGCATATGTCAAATTGTCTTTCAATCGTGATCTCGTAAGTTCAAGTCTTGAGGGTGAGGTTCCTTTTTCCGTGTTTAAACCGAAAGAACTTTTCCTCGCATTGGGAAAATCGAAGTGATACGTGCACCATTCCAATGAATGTGTTTCTAGGAGCAAGTGGGAAACGTTGAGACAGGATTTCAAGCAAGAATATGATTCCTTGACGAGGTTTACTAAAGGAGAAGGTTCGGGAGTCACCCCGGTGTGTCCTGGTATCGCATACACCTTTTCTAGCTTTTTAGGTATATTGTTTTTTGCGATTTCACCACGGATGCTCAACATGAAGTCGTTAGCTAGGCCCAAGAAAGTGTTATGAGTTGTTCGCATTTGAGCTTCGAGGCATTTTATTTCCTCTTCTTGCTTGTAGACAAATGTCAACATAATGTCCTCGAATTCATCCCGCCGGATTTTCTTGGGATCAAAATTCCTTGACCGCATTCACATGTTCATCAAGACGCGTGGTTACTCCCATTAACGCCTTCACTGGGCCTCCATACTCATAATTGCTTGTGCTCGGGAGGTTGACCCGCTCTCTTGAACAACCGGAGTTTCCCAACCTTCCTCTTCATATTGAGCTAGGTCCTCAATAACCTCCCAAAGATGCCTCAAGATCGAGGTTACTTAGCCTTCCACCGGAGGCATAATCAATGGTTTGTTGGAGGAGAGACCGACATGATCATAGAAAATTTGGACTTGGAGCCAAAGATCAATGCCGTGATGAGGACTTTATGAAGTAAGTCCTTGAATCGGGTCCATGCTTCAGAGAGAGATTCACCTTGACGTTGTTGGAACATCAAGATGTCATTCCTAAGCTTAGTGGTTCTCCCGTGGGAAAAATTGAGCAAGGAAGCGAGAGGTAAGATCATCCCAACTTGAGATGGAGCCGACGGAAGTCGCCAAGCCAATTACTAGCTTGGTCCCAGAGAGAATTGGAAGAGACGCAGCGCGTGGTCTCCCGAGTAGTAGCATCAAGGTCGATGGAATCGACAATTTTGAGGAAATCCTCGATGTCGATTTGGATCTTCTGAACGAAGTCCATGGAATGCACATCCGCTTTGCACCAACCGGATGGTGTCGGATCGCAGGCCGTAGTTTGGGCTTGGTCGGAAGCTCAATGGTGTTCCTATAGCCTAGGTGGCTTGGTCTTGAGTATTCACCAAGAGTACGGGCTCTTGGCGGTCATTTGTGGTGGGTTGATGAGTGGTGGTTGGTTATCATCTTCCATGATGAAAAGTGATGGGGTTACGAACAAAGGTCACGAAGAAGGGGATAGACTAAGAGAAAGCTAAAATGAGAAAAATTTACTTGATAGGAATCAAGCAAAGAAACCTAAACGAGGTGGACTACTAACTAGCTATTCTATTCCCCAGCGCGCCAAAACTTGATACGCCACGCGCGCTGCTCGGGGTCAAGGAAACTTCCTTTCTTCGAGCAAGTTTTATAACACCCTAGGCAAGTGAACCTAATCATTGTAGTGTAGTAATTAGGGTAAGCCACGGTATTGATATCGTTCTCAGGGAATAGGAATGCTAGTGAGAAGTTACTACGCTAAGGTTGAGGTTGAGGAAGATTATTTTTATCTTTTTTATATTTTTAGGAAATTGAAAGGTACGAATCTCGGTATTGATTTGGGGGTTGGTATTTCACCGATTACTCTACTATTATCTAATTATCTAAACTAAGGTGGTGGGAGTCTATGTCTAATTAATGTGTGCTCGTATGATAGTTTAAAGATGTGTTTACTTAGGTTTTACTACTCCTTAATTATCTCCTATTGATGGTTGAGTTGTCACGCCCTTATTCTTAGTTGCGTTGTGTGTCTAAAGTTGTGGTATGCTTTCTCCCTAACTCTTTGAACTTACCAAAGGGTCTCGCCTACAAAACCCACTAGGATAATAAACTCTTACTCTAAGGCACTCTTTGGATGGTTTAGCCTACAACTACTCGTGTAATTATATTCTAAGGTTCACAAAGATGAATCAAGCATTATACACAACGAATGACCTATCGCATTACTAGATCATTAATCAACTAAGATAAGAAACAACCAATCAATATTCAATAATTAAGTTTCATATTCCTAAGCAAACACACAAATAAATTAGCCGGACATGGAGAACATGCAAGCATACACACAAATAATCAAAGACATAATTGAATTGATGAAGTAAATACTTATCTTGATGTAAAATAGGTTTAGAACCCTAAAATATCGTATAAGACACCCTTGGTTCGGTTTTAGGTTTTACTCCAAAAGACTCTCCTAAAACCGAAAAATTCGGATTCTATATATAAGATTACATATGCGACGGCGCCACCTTATGTTTCGTGTGACGCCGTGTCGCCGCCATTAGGGTTTCGCCTTGGCCACGTTAACCTTGCGACGGCCACCTTATGTCCGCGACGCCCTTCAAACAAGCCTCTTCGAGCAAATTCCTCGACGCCGTCGGGTCGCATCTAGGCCGCACCATCCCCCGAGTACTACGCGACGGTCTACTCCTTTAAAGCCCGACAATGCCGTTCACGATCTAACTTGAAAACCGACACTTTCACATGGAATTTTTAACAATCTCCCTCGGAGGTCACCCCGTCATTTTTCATCCTAATTCTATCTTTGTCCGACGGCAATCAAGTCCGTATTGATTTGTACTTTAAGTGGACGCCATTAACTGATCCACACCTTGATGATCTTCAAGCTTTCATTGAGATCATCAACCATAGTAAATCTCTGGATCACCCTTTATTGTGTTGCCATCATGTGAAGTTGTGTCTTTCGGACCGACATGCTCACACTCTCTGGATCATGACATCTTTTCATCAGAATAGTGGAAGCTTTACTGGCTCATGATATTTGCAGCAGCGTAGCAGAGACACAGTATAAAAATATCAGAGCCATGCTCTGTAGATATGCACAAGTCATGATTTCTTCAATTAAGTGTGGATGCCGTGAGCATGCGGCTTTGGATTGACTTCTCAATTATGATTAGTCAGAATCGTCAAATGTACCGCAAACAACGCTAGCAATAAAACATACGAAAGTGTCTTTGATCACTTTCGTTGAATCGAGGTACACGCCCACGGTTCCTCGCTGATCAAGACAAGCACCTTGTGATTAGGTAGAATTCAAAGAATTTCCTTGATGTGGTTTCGCAATGCTCTAGTTGTTCTCAAACCGAACGCCTCAAAGAAGACAACACGGAGTGAGTGAACCATCGAATTGAGATTCAATGATTGATGAAAAATTGATTTGAAAACAATCGTGTATTGCTTGAAGAAAGAGTTTTACAATACGACGAAGGTTTTATGAGAAAGATCAATTTTCAATCAAAAATACTTTTGTGTTTGAAAATGAATACACATTCGATGTGCTAGAGAAAAGAAGAGATTCGCACATCGAACGGTTTTTCCGAAAGTATTTTTCAATCGTAGATACTTTTGTGTTTGAAAACATGAATACACGATCGATGTGCTAGAGAAAAGAAGATTTGCACATCGAACTGCTTTTCCAAAAGTATTCGTCAATTCCATTCTCGGACCAAGGTTGATTCAAGAATGAATCGCCCATCGTTTCTATCCAGCTTGTCACAAGCTTGATCATTTGAAAAGATCTCACATGTCACCCACCAAGAGCTTGTTTGATGTTGGCTCTAGAAGGATTTCCATCTTCATCGTGAATACTTTTACATATCACTCGGATGTTCCGCAATACCACAAGGATAATGCGTAGGACTCTCAATATATATACTTACTTTCCACATTGTGTGAAACAAAAGTCTTCATTAATTTTGTGTCCTAATGAGATTTTGTGGACAATCTCTTGGCTCTAGACTCAATAGTGCACATTCGGTTCCTATGCCGAGACTAGGGAGAGGGTCTCCTCTTCAATATCAACAATCTCTAAGAGAAAGTCGATAGATTATGTGGGTTCCCCATGAGAATGAAACAAGCCATTTTAAGAGGAACTTGAGTAGCTTGGGAAGTTTAGTACAATGCGCCACCGGGTCTATGACGTCTTGTCTTCTATACCGATGTTACCTTAGTAACCACCAAGTAGCCTATGTATTGAACCCGGTTTCGCCTAAGGTTGAACTATTGGAGGGCTATTTCTTTTCACCATTTTCTCATTCATTTCTTTTTCATTCTTCAACCCTTCAATGCTTACCGAGACTTCATTACTAGAACGTTGTTGGGTTTGTTCCAAGATTAGCTCTGTCTCAACCGACACTCTTCCCATATTCTCATTTTCTCCTTTTTCATCATATGTAAGGACTCTACACTATCTAGTGGATTGTCCTAGGTAGATCCCTCCATCAGGCGGGATCGTGGAACGAATACCTAACCTAACCATCCTTATAACACCATGCATAAAGTAAATTGGTCGATCTTTTGGTATCGTTCTTTCCTTCTTGAAACCAATTGAAAATCATTTGGAAAATCAATCAAGGTACTTGTGATATAGTATCAAAGCATTTTGTACCTTAATTGTTTTGATCATCTAGAAATGCTCCCCTCAACATGTGCATATGATATTGAAATTGTTTAGCACATGGAGGCAAGAGTTCTTTGAAATATATTCTTGATCACAATTTCAGAGAAAAGCCATTTGAATTTCTTTGGTAAATTCTCCCTCAATATGTACGTAGGATATTTGAATTCATTTTATCACATAGAGGCAAGAGGTTTTTGAAGTACTTTTCACGATTGCCAATAAAACCATTTGCCCCTCAATCGACATATCTGAAAGAGTTTGGCACATATTAGAGAGAACTTGCACTTTGAATCAAAATGATCATCTTTATCAAATTTCATATTAAATCACAAATTCTCCTCGATCAAAAATATCAAACCCTTTGAGATTTTGGATCCCAACCGATTAATAAGGTTTGGAAAACATGGGAGAATATGTGGCCTTGTTCAAATACTATTCGGTTTTTGTTAAATGCTCCTCCACAATCATGCATTATGTATTTGAAATCATTTGGCACATGAAGGAAGGAATGCTTTTGAAACAATCACTCTTTTTAAAACTGATTTGAGATTTAAATCACGATCTCTCCCCGATCAAAATTTCCAACCAATTGAGATTTGTGATCCCAATTGATTTAGATCATTTAGAAAATTTTAGAGAAAGACGTGGCAAGATTTAATTTTTGAAAAATGATTGATAAGGATCAATTTTTCGACATTAAAGATAGTTAGTGTCGTATGATCGCTTTTAAAAGATCTTTAAGTAAAATAAAAAATTTAACAATCAAACAAGAAAGTAAAAATTTCATTTTGAAAGATCTTAGAGTTTTAAAGAAAATCATACCATGACATAACATTAAATCTTTAGATCACCACTTATTTAGCACAAACGGCTTGATAGATGAAATATCGCTTGATTGAGTGACTTAAGTTTTGATAAAATGAAGTCCGTGATTTTCAAAATTTAGTCCAATTTATTTTCAAAACCAATATTTTCCATTTTTAAAACAATGTTATTCAAAAATGGTTTTAAAAATGGTATCATCACTTCTTTTCCGCACAAGATACGTTAGGTGGTTGAGCCGCTTTTGTTGTTGTTGCCGGAGGTTTGGAAGAAAACCATCTGGCGATGCATCGAGACCTCTTACGTTGCATTTTTTCATGCCAACTCTTCATAGAGGTCAAATTAAGCTCCGCTTTCTTCATTTGATGATGAAGAAAACCATCTCACGATGCGGTGAGACCTCTTACGTTGCATTTTTTCATGCCAACTCTCCGTAGAGGTCGATTAAGCTCGCTTTCTTCTTTTGTCGACCCAAGAAATAGTTGCCCTTTCCTTTCGCATCCAATCATCTTTAATTTTGGGACCGGATCGAATATTCTTATATACCAAAATACCGCACACGTTAGTGAACAAACATACGATATATGGTGGTCGACATCACTCAAACAACAATCGACTAATAAAAGTCAATCCAACATATCAATCGGATCATGTAAATGCATGGGAATAATGTGTTTACCAAACTCTATTCATCCAATCCTAACAATCATATCCTAGGCACATAGTCCTTCAACGTAGGTTAACATGTTTTACATTTAAGTATATAGGATAATTAGATAAGCTCGTTAGATGATATAGATTTGAAAACATTCTCCCTCAATCAATGACTTATTTTTCAAAATTTTAAAAGCTACTGAAGTCATTGATTGAGTTTTCAATTTTATGAAAACTCTAAACCGATTGATTTACAAGCTACTCATTTACCACCATTTTGAAAACAAGAAATATTTTTCGAAGAATTTATAGAAGGAAAAACATTTGTGCAGAAAAGCATCCTTCGACATACTTTCCTCAATTAGTTTTTAGGATAAGTACCTAAATATTTGAAAATTTTGGTTTAGCGCATCACTTTCCTTTCTTGAAGAACGGGTTGCTATCCGAAATAATAGCAAACCATAGTTTTAAGCATGGGTTACAGATGTGAAATAATCAATCCATATTTTGAGACATGTTTTGAAATGAATATTTACACCTTTCGCTCGAACTTCATCTATGGTCACCATTATCAAATGACATTTCTAAGATCGTGGATGTTATCGATACCGTAAGACATGTCTTGAGAAAAAAATATTGTTGGTATTTTCAAATTTTCCGATTTTTATGGGTTTTGTTGGTTTTATATTTTTCTATTTTGTTTTGTTGGTTTTATATTTTGTATTTTGCTTTTGATAAATATATACATAGATAGAGTAGATGATATAGTTTAAGAAGATGATGATCTGAGTACCGAGATAAGGATATCGAGCGACCTCGCTTGTAGAAGATAGAAGTCATCATCTCTTAAACATTCACCACCAAAGCTTCCAAGGCTCTTGAATCGAAGAGAGAAATTGAGCCATTTAAAATTGAGACTTTGGTAGCTTCCCCCCCAAACCGTAAATCTTCTTATTGAGTAGATTCTAAGCTTTCTTTCAAGCTTGCCTTAGCCAGATGCACAAAGACGCACACCATATCATTGATCTTGCTGCTCCATATAAGAATGATCATCGTAAGTCTCCGTTCGGGGTTATATCATCAAGTAGAACAACAAAGAATCATCCCACACTTGAATAATCTTCTCAAATTCGTTTTCCACTGAAGTCTGAAGCGATCCATTCCAAAAGGTGTCAAGAGAACAATTCCATCAAGTAGTTGAATTGATGCAGTCAGTCTCTTAGACTAGAGCTCACGAACCCGAATACACATATACCCGAAGACAGAGAAACTTATACCATCAGTAGCGATTAAGTTCGATAGCCAAAGAATAACCCGATGTATACTTTTCTCCCCGATGATAGTGTATGAATCTCAAGAACCAAGTACCGAATGCCCAAAAGAGAATAACCGATAACATTGAAGAAGCGGGCGAATCATCGATTATCTCTATGGAGGACTATCTCGGATGTCAACTCGAATAAGCGATTATATCTCGAATCACCGATTAAGCACTCAAGTGAAACATTGGCGTCCCCAATGTACACAATCTATCTCCACGATGATTGCGATAGCATCGAAATTATCACACACTTGTGTACCTCTTTTATCTTCGAAACTAACTCTTCCATCTCTTCCCCACATAGTTGGAATAAGAATACTAAACGCCATGACATAAACATTGAGTTTCTCTGTAATGACCTTTGTCTTCCGGGATATCTTCACACTTAGAAGTATTAAGCTCATCAAGTTTATCGGCATTTAGATGCGTGTCTCCTTCCCCTTCTTTGGTTTTGATACTTGTAATCAAAGAACACATTGTAAGGCTGTATACATGAAATCTTTTGAGGAGAATATCATTAAATATTGTGAGAATCAACTTGCTGAAGAATGTGAGCAAGTAAAATTGGGGATTAAATCAGACATTTCACCCTCCCCAATTAGTGCTCTCCCATAAACCGACAACTGCTTGATAAATGCCTTGAATAAGAAGAAGTCTTTAGATCATTAAATGCAACTCGCCTTTAGTCTTCTAAAATGTAGCAGAAAATGTAGAACCAAATGTAGACTCGACCTTCTTCAAGATTTTCCAGTTGGGGAATAGATAGTTATCATCTTCATCACACCAAAAGCATCCCAATTAACTTGCATCTTGCAAATCCCTTAACTAAAATCCTCCCAATCGAACAAGAAATGTAAAGATGTTCATTAAGGAAATCAACAATCAGCCGCAACAAACACACTAAATAGTAACACCAAACTACCAATCACATCAAACAAGAACGTAGAGATTGTTCGAATCATCATGTTGATGTGTACGTGAAGCATCAACCGGAAGCACTTTGTCGATAAACTCATCATCTAGGTGAGAAGATGTCAACCAACGGCTCTTTGAAAAAACTCCATGTCAAGATGACCCGATAAGAAAAAGCTTGGTTCTTACATGAGTTTGGAGCCGTTTGACCATTTGTTATTAGATAACAGTCAACCATGCAGTAAATTCACACTTCTTCTCCCCCTCGAGAATTGCATATGGAGTTGCTATTCTTGATTGAGTAAGTAAAAATCATCCGAATGTATTCTATTCACACTTCTCCCCCTCAAAAGTAGCATATAATATCGCCATCGTCATTATAATCGAGCAAGTGGAATAAGAAAACAACTAACGGTAGTCCGGTTCACTTGTTAATTGAAAGCGCATGGAAAAAGTATGAAGCATGTTGATGAGAATGGTCATAAATGAGAAGATTTCTCTTCTTTGGAAGGAAAAGTGCACTGAAACGCACACTTTTCGTTTCTTTAGAGTACGAGGCTTGAACTGTTGTGTTCAAACGTCATAAGAAGATTTCTCTTCTTTTAAAGATAAGGCGCACTGAGACGTACACTTTTCTTTTCTTTAGAGAACGAGGCTTGAACTGTTGTGTTCAAATGTCATAATCTCTCTCTTTTCATCTACTCTTGGCAAACTTGTAATCAACCCGAATATAATTCAATAGGCTCTTTGTAGTGACAACTGATGTAGAAAACCCAATATGATGAATTTGACTCAAGTAAACTAACCCGAACTCGTGACTTAAACTTGCACATATGTAACAAAGAGCGGTTCCGAGAATTAATCCTCCATTGAATCTCTAAGTACTCTATACTCTTCATCCAACCAACCATCAAGTATAAGACGACATCACCTCTTGAAAACCACAATTGAATGTGACACCGAGCACTACAACGTAACTCCTTAAAGTGATAGTTATTTTGTGGGGTAAGAGCCCAATTTCCCAAGTGGCAAAAGAAAAGGAAAAAGTCACCCAACAATAACTAGATTTCCAAGTCTTCATTTTTGATAATAAGCTCGAACAAGGATCTTGAAGAATCTTCATCCAACCATCCGCCATACCTTCGGATACTAAGTACACTCGCCCGTGATATTTCACTTCAACTTCAAATAAATTATAGTGAATTAACGCCTTTGTCACATTTTGTAGTTAAAAACTAAAATCTAGCCTCCTTTGACATTTTAAGTGAACTATGATAACGGTTTCATCCCGACCATGGTTAAAGAGCATAACCCCATAAAACTTTGAAGTAATCAATCTGCCTTGAAGATAATCTAAACACACATCCAATTCATGAAGTACACCCTTTATCCCTTCTTCGAAGTAGAAATTGTAGCACCAGCACCAGAAAAGATCCAGAAATACACTTTCCTTTCTCCAGGATGGTTTTATCATCACGGGATTTTACGATTCTATGGATTAAACCGATAAATAGTTTCTTTCATGGGATTTTACAAAACCAAGAATAAACCGAGAGATGGATCCGAAATGCACTTAACAATTACAGGATGTTTCCATTGTCATGGAATTTTACAAATCTATGATTTAAATCGAAATAGTTTCTTTCGGATTTTACAAAATCGAAAGACTAAACCATAAACAATGTCATTTGAATGTTTTATGGCAAGTTTGGTTTCGGGAATATCTGTTTTAGGGAACATACATCGGTTCATCGTTGATTCATTCTTCATCATCAACAATTCTTTACCCATATGTAGACAACTTCACAAACCATACAAAGTCAAGTAGTATAAACTACTTCCCTTGGAGGTTGTCCGTAAACCAAAGTACACGTTTCTCCCCATGATGGTTTTGAACTTTCTGAAGCATCATAACGTGCACGACCATTTTCATGAGAAGTTCTTGTAACCCATTTGATTAGACCGTGAAGTATCATAGACATATTTTAGCATCGAGTAACCCATGAGAATTGCTGATTACATCTCAACCATTAAACACTTTAGTAAACACACCATTCACATATTCTGACGGCTATAGTTATGACCACATGAAGAAATAGACCCGATATGCCATACTTGAACATGACGTAAAATTCCCTAGATTTGTTACTTAAACTTGCACCGATCCTTGTGAAGAAGAAACAATTGTACCCATGTTAGATATTGATTTCACAAACACATCAAACCATTATGTACGACTACGAGCTTTCTAACGATTACATACACTTGAGGTGACCGATACTTTAACACTGGATTTTCCAAATCCTAACAATCTCCCCGAGGAGGTCACCTCAAATTACATTGAATACAAGCAGATATTACATTAAGATTGATCTTGGATTCTTGTTATAGTTCTTTGCTTTGTAGCTCATAGTCTTTAATTCTTCATGTTTTGCATGTTTGGTTACTCCGAGTGGAGGTCTTTAAGCGATCCACGTGATAATGAGTTTTGAGCCGACTTTTAGATCATCTCGCCACCATAAATCTCGGCTCTTCCTTTGCGGTGTTGCCATCATGTGTTGTTGTGACATTGGACCGACATGGTCACATTCTCGGATCATGATTTCTTCTCATCGTAGTAGCGTAAAGCTTTAGTTGATTAATGATATTTGCGCAGGCGAAAGCGAAGCATGGAGTGAGAATATTAGAGTCGTTGATGCATTTATCATGATTTCTTTAGAGATGAATGTGTTGTGTGAGCATGTGGCGTGGATTGACCTCTCAATTACGATTAGTCGCAAACGTCGGGTGTACCAAAGCATACAACGCTTAGCAATAAAGTGCACGAAAGTGTCTTTGATCAAATCTCGTTGAATTGAGGTACACGTCCACGGTTCCCCATTGATCAAGACAAGTACTACACTGTGATCGGTATAATTAGAAGAATCTCCTTGACGGGGTTTCGTAGTCGTTTCTAGTGGTTCTCAAACCGGAACGTCTCAAAGAAGACAACACGGATGAGTGAACCGGTAATTTGAGTTTCATCGATTGATGAAAGAGATTTGAAAAACAATCGAGTCTCGCACAATAAAGTGTTTTTGCAATACAACGAAGGTTTTAAGAAAATGAATTATCAATCATAACACCTTTTAATTTTGAAATATTAATACACGATCGATGTGCTAGAGAAAATAATTTTAAGCACAATTTGGTTTTTCAAAGGTATCCGTCAATCCATTACACGAACTGGGTTGATTCATAATCTTGAATCGCCCCATTGTTTCGTTCAATTGTCACATTGTTGATCTATTGGATAGATCTCACATGTCACCTACCGTGAGCTTGTTTGATGTTGGCTCCGAAGGTTTTCCATCGTCATTGTGAATATGTTTGCATATCACTCGGATGTTCCGCAATACCACAAGGATAATGCGTGGGACTCTTAAAACATAATATCTCTTTCCACATTGTGTGAAACAGGGAGTCTTCATTGACAGTGTCCTAATGAGATTTGTTGATGATCTCGTGGCTCTAGACTCAATAGTGCACATTTGGTTCCTGTACCGGAGACTAGGGAGAGGGTCTCCTTCTTCAATATCAATAATCTCTAAGAGAAAGTCGATAGATTATGAGGGTTCCCAGTGAGAATGAAACAAGCCCTTTTAAGAGGAACTTGAGTAGCTTGGGAAGTTGTAGTGTTGTGCATCACTGGGTCCATGACGTCTTGTCTTCAATACCAGAGTTACCTTGGTAGCCTCTAGTAGCATATGAATTGAACCCGGTTTATGCACTAAGGTTGAAATAATGGAGGGCTATTTCTTTTCACCCTTTTATCATTCATTTCTTTTTCATTCTTCAACCCCTTCAATGCTTACCGAGACTTCATAACTAGAACCTTGTTGGGTTTATTCTAGTACTAGCTCTGTCTCAGTCCACACTCTTCCCATTTCTCATTTATCTCCTTTTTTCCATCATTCCTAATGACTCTATACTAACTAGTGGATTGTCCCTAGGTAGATCCCTACGGCTCTGGTGGGATCGTGGGAATGAATACCTAACCTAACCATCTTTATAACACCATGCATAAAGTAAATTGGTCGGTTTTTTGGTATTGTTCATCTTCCAATGGAACCAATTGAATACCATTTGAAAATCAATCCAAGTACTTGTGATACATGATCAAAACATTTTGTACCTGAATTATGTTTGATATTTTTAGAAAAAGCTCCCCCTCAACTTGTGCATCATAATTTTTAAATAGTTTTGGCACATGGAGGCAAGAGGATTTGTAAATCTCAGAGTTTAAGAATGAAACATTCGATTCTTTGATCAACAATTTCTAAAAGATATCTACATCACTTTCCCGATCAAAATCAGTATTTTTCATTCTTTGTTAAAGATGTTTTTGGGAAAGAATGTGGTTTTCAAAAAGTTTCTCCCCCTCAATATGTGCATCGAGATTCTAAAGTGTTTTGCACATATTAGGGAAAACCTGCACTTTGAAACAAATCAATCACGTTTCAATCCTTTTTGGTTTGATATAGATGCTCCCCCTTAACATGTGCATGGAAAATTTGAAATCGTTTGGCACATGCAGGGAGGAGAGTTTGTTAATCACTTACAAACCTTTTTCAATTATCAGTTCAAATCCAATTTAAATCACAAATTCTCCCCGATCACAATTTTCAAGTCATTTGATATTTGTGATCTCTATTGATTTAAATTGATTTTGAAAGCTTTTGAGGAGAATTGTGACTTGCTTATGAAAACATTTAACCTATAAGGATCAAATCTGAGACTTTAAACTCCAACGATTTAAACATGCTTGAGTATCTTTTGAAAACATGACAAATAACCTTTTGATTTAATTGAAATCATTCTCCCCCTTAATCAATGATAGAAGTTCTTGATTGAGAAATAGAGATTTTGACAAATATCAAGTTCAGATTGTAGGATCGTGAATATTATGTTGTTTGATGATTCGAGTGTCCTAGGATTATGATGATATAAGAAAGCCATTAGAGAGATGAAGATAGTAGAGAGGATGTTTCTTGAAAGAGAGTCGCTTTACAAAAAGTGAAAGGTTCGATTCAAAAAGCAACACCCTTCCCTTAGAGGGAAGGGTATTTATAGTTACAAAAAAATACGTCCTCCTGACGGATTGTGGATCGAGCTTCAGATGGGTAAAGACCCGTCCTTCCTCCGTGGTGATACATTAAACTTAACTACGCTACAAACTAACTAATTGACTATTAAATAATGTAAATAACTACAAGTCTACGAGCTAAAATATGCTTGACTATAATTGTGGTGACCTACACTTTAACATGGAATTTCCAGGTTCCTAACAATCTCCCTAAGGAGGTCTCCCCATGAAATACATTTGCATCCTAGCATTCTATCTTTTCTTTAGTTCCAAGCTCGTAGCCTTCTATTCTTCAAGTTCTCGCAATCTTTGTGATTTAGTAGCGATTCTTTAAAGTCCGCATTGATTTGTACTTTAAGTGGAGGCCTTTAAGCGATCCCCATCTTGATGATCATTGAGCTTTCTTGAGATCATCGCCACAACAAATCTCTCGGATCATCCATAGTTGTGTTGCCTTCAAGTGATGTTGTGACTTTTGGACCGACATGCTCACACTTTCGGATCATGACATCCTTTCATTAGAGTAGCGAAAGCTTTCTTGGTTCATGATATTTGCAAGCAGAAAGGTAAACATAGTATAAACATATCGAGCCGTGTTACGTAGATATGCACAAGTCATGATTTCTTCAATTTAAGTGTGGATGCTTGTGAGCATGCGGCTTTGGATTGACTTCTCAATTCGATCGACTACAACCATCCAATTGTACCGCAAACAACATTAGCAATAAATCACACGAAAGTGTCTCATTTTTCTCCTTTTTCATCATACCTAAGGACTTCTACACTATCTAGTGAATTGTCCTTGGGTAGATCCCTCCGCTCGGCGGGATCGTGGAACGAATACCTAACCTTACCATCCTTATAACACCATGCATAAATTAAATTGGTCGGTCTTTTGGTATTGTTCAATCCTTCTAAAACCAATTGAAATATCATTTGGAAAATCAATCAAGGTACTTGTGATATAATATCAAAGCATTTTGCCCCTTAATTGTTTTGATCATTTAGAAATGCTCCCGGTCAACATGTGCATATGATTTTGATTTTGTTTAGCACATGGAGGCGAGAGTTCTTTGAAATAATTTCTTTGAAATAATTTCTTTGAAATTATTTCTTTGAAATGATTTCTTGATCACAATTTCATTAGAAAAAGCCTTTTGATTTTTTTGGTAAATTCTCCCCCTCAATATGTGCGTTGGATATTTCCAAATTATTTTAGCATGTAGAGGAAAGAGTTCTTTAAAGGCACATCCACGATCACAATTGCCATTAAGAAACCATTTAGAAAATCAATCAAGGTACTTTATGTTGAAACATAGAAATCTTAGTACATTGAAAGTTTGTTTTCTTTAAGAAATGCTCCCCCTCAATATATGCTTCGAGATTCGAAAGCGTTTAGCACATATGGGAGAGCAAGATGCACATATGAATCAAAATGACCGCCTTTTATCAAATTTCATTTTAAATCACAAATTCTCCCCAATCAAAATATCAAACCCTTTGAGATTTTGGATCCCAAGTAATTTAATAAGGTTTAGAAAACATGGGATAAAATGTGGTCTTGTTTAAATACTCATCTTGTTTTTGAATAAATGCTCCTCCTCAATCATGTGCATCATATATTGAAATCGTTTGGCACTTGGAGGCAGGAGTGACTTTAAAGGACTAAAACAGATTTGAGATTTAAATCACAATCTCTCCCTCGATCAAAAATTTCAAACCAATTGAGATTTTGGATCCCTATTGATTTAAATCATTTAGAAAAGTTTTGGGAAAGACGTGGCTTGATTTAATTTTGAAAAATGACAAATAAGGACCAATTTAAGACATTAAAGATTGTTAGTGGCAGGTATGATTGTTTTAAGAGATCTTTAAGTAAAATAAAACAATTTCACAATCAAACAAGAACAGAAAAAATTTCATTTTGAAAGATCTTTAAGTTTTAAATAGAATCATACCATGACATAACATTAAATCTTTTGATCACCACTTATTATTGTACAAACCGGACTTTTATGAACAAATATCGTTTGAAAATACTTAAGTTTGAAATCACTCTCCCCCTCAATCAATGACCGTAGTTATTGATTGAGTGACTTATATTAGAAATGAAGTTCGGTTGTTTTCCAAAATATGAGTTCAGTTTATTTTCAAAACAATATTTTCCATTTTCAAAACAATATTATCAAAATTGTTTAAAAATGGTATCATTCACTACTTTTCCTGCACAAGATACGTTAGGTGGTTTAGAAGCTTCTGTTGTTGCTGTAGGGCTGGAAGAAAACCACTTGCTGATGTAGTGAGACCTCTGACGTTGCATTTGTCATGCCAACTCTTCATAGAAGTCCAATTAAGCTCCGTTTCTCCATTTTATGATAAAGAAAACCATCTGCTGATGCAGTGAGACCTCTTACATTGCATTTCATGCCAACTCTCCATAGAAGTCAAATTAAGCTCCGTTTCTTCATTTGTCGACCCAAGATATAGTTGTCCTTTCCTTTCGGCATCCAATCATCTTATTTTGTGGGATCCGGATCGGGAACACTCTTATATACCAATATACCTGCATACGTTAGTGAACACACATACAGATATATGGTGGTCGACATCACCCAAACAACAATTGACTAATAAAAGTCAATCCAACATATCAATCAGATCATACAAATGCATGAGAATTATGTGTTTATTTAACTCTAATCATCTAGTCCTAACAATCATATCCTAGGCACCTAGTCCTTCAACGTAGGTTACCATGTTTTACATTTAAGTATATAGGATAATTAGATAAGCTCGTTAGATGATATAGATTTGGAAACATTCTCCCCCTCAATCAATGACTCATTTTTCTGAAAAGTTTAAAAGCGCTGAAGTCATTGATTGAGTTTTCAATTTTTTTACGAAAACTCCGAATCTGATTGATTTACAAGCAACTCATTTACCACCATTTTTGAACAACAAATATTTTTCTGAAGAATATTAGAAGGAAAAACATTTGTGTAGGAACAGCAGTCCTTCGACATACTTTCCTCATTTTGTTTTAGGATAAGTGCACAAAATTTTGAAAATTGTTTAGCGTAGCACTTTCCTTCTTTGAAAAACGGGTTGCTATCGGAAATAATAGCAAGCCATAGTTTAAGCACGGGTTACAGTCTGAAATAACTGCAAGCCATTTGATTTGTGACATGTTTTGAAAGAAATATTTACACCTTCTGCTCGAACTTCATCTATGGTCTCGTGCCATTGTTGAATGACATTTCTAAGACCGCAGATGTTATGATACCAGAAGACATGTCTTAAGAAAATGTATTTTTGGTATTTTTAAATTTTCTGATTTTTATTGGTTTTTGTTGGTTTTATAATTTTCTGTTTTGATTTTGTTCGTTTTATATTTTTGTATTTTGCTGTTTGAAAAATATATACACAGATAGATTAGATGATATAGTTTAAGAAGATGATGAAATGAGTACCAAGATAAGGATATCGAGCAGCCCCGTTGTAGAAGATAGAAGTTATTATCCCTTAAACTTTCACCACCAAAGCTTCCGAGGCTCTTGTATTGAAGAAAGAAATTGAACCATCTGAAAGTGAGACTTTGGCAGCTTCCTCCCAAACCAAAAATCCTTTAGCTGAGCAGATTCAAAGCTTTCTTTCAAGCTTTCCTTAGCCAGGTGTACAAAGAAGTACACCATTATCATCGATCTTGCTGCTCCTTTTAAGAATGATTATTGATTCTTCGTTCAGGGTTATATCATCAACAAGAACAACAATGTATCATCCCACTCATAAATAATCTTCTCACATTTCATAACCACTGAAGTCTGAAGCAATCCATTCCAAAAGGTATCAAGAGACCAACTTCCCCCAAGTAGTTTGATTTGATGCAGTCAGTCTCTTTGTATAATGTTCAAGAACTCTCCCGAATACACATCATGAGGGGAATGAAAACACCTCCCCAATGTTTACATTTTTCTTCCTTGATGATCGTGTATGAAGTTCAAGAACCCGAAGTACACCAATACCCAAGAACTCTCCCGAATACACATCATGAGGGGAGTGAAAACACCTCCATAATGTTCACATTTTTCTTTCCTGATGATCGTGTATGAAGCTCAATAATTCGAAGTACACACATTCCCAAAGAGAGAATAACTGATAACACCTCCCTCATGTTACACATTTATCTCCCCTGAAAATGTCATACTTGTGTACCTATTTTATCTTCAGAAACTTTCTCTTACATCACTTCCCCCACGTATTTGGAATAATAACACTAAAAGCCTTGATGAGTAAAACCTTGAGTTTCTCTGCGATCATGACATTTGTTTTCCTGGGATATCTTCAATCACTTATAAGAATTAAGTTCATCAGGTTTATTCGCGTCTAGATGTGTCACCTTCCCCCTTGCTGGTTTTGATGCTTCAAAATCAGCAATACATAATAAGCCCAAATACTCGAAATCTTTTGAGAAGATAGCTTGAAGTCTTTGTGAGAATCAACTTACTGAAGAAGTATGTGAGCAAGTCTAATTGGGGATTAACTTTGGCTTTTCACTCTCCCCCAATTAGTGCTCTCCCCTAAACCGACAATCTTTATGATGAATGCTTGAATTAAGAAGAAGTCTTTAGATCGTTAGATGCAAATCGGGATTAACTTTGGCTTTTCACTCTCCCCCAATTAGTGCTCTCCCCTAAACCGACGATCTTTATGATGAATGCTTGAATTAAGAAGAAGTCTTTAGATCGTTAAATGCAACTCGTCTTTAGTCTTCTAACATGTAGCAGAAAATGTAGAACCGATCAGACTCGACCTTCTTCAGATTGTCCGGTTGGGGATCAAAGGTTAACATCTTGACTCACCAAATGCATTCCGTTAACATACAAATATCAAATCCCCTTAACTCAGATCCCTCCCAATCAAACAAGAACAGAAAGATGTTCATCAAAGAAATCAGCCCAGCAACTAGAAGCACTTTGTCATTAATCTCATTAGCCCATGTAAAGATGACCCGATAAGAAAAATCTCGGTTCTTACATGAGTTAGGAGCCGTATGACCATATATTCTCATATGTCAATCAACCATGCAGAATTATTACACTTCTTCTCCCCCTCAAGAATTGCATACGAAGATGCCATTCTTGATTAAACACGTGAATATCTTTAAAATGTAGTCTCTTCACACTTCTCCCCCGCAAAAATTGCATATGATGTCACCATCGCCATTATAATCGAGCAAGTGGAATAAGAGAACAAACATAGGTAGTTCGGTTCACTTGATAACTGAAAGCGCTTGGAAAAAGCATGAAGCATGTTAATGAGAATGGTCATAAATGAGAAGATTTCTCTTCTTTGGAAGATAAAGTGCACTGAAGCGTACACTTTTCGTTTCTTTGTAGAATGAGGCTTGAACTATTGTGTTCAAACATCATAAGAAGATTTCTCTTCTTATTAAGATAAAGCGCACTGAAACGTACACTTTTCTTTTCTTTAGAGAACAAGCCTTGAACTGTTGTGTTCAAACGTCATTATCTCTCTCTTTTCAGCTACTCTTGGCAAACTTATAATCAACCCATTATCATTCAGTAGGCCCTTTGTCGTGACAGCTGATGGAGAAAACCCAATATGATGAATTTGACCCTGAAGTAAACTAACCCGAACTCGTGACTTAAACTTGCACATATGTAACAAAGAGTGGTGCCGAGACTTCATCCTTCATTGAATCTCTATGTACTCTATACTCTTCAACCAACCAACCATCAAGTCATAGACGTACATCACCTCTTGAAAATCCACAATTTAATGTGACACTGAGCACTACAACGTAACTCGTTAAAGTGATAGTTATTCTGTGGTGATAAGAGCCCAATTCCCCCAAGTGGTAAAAGAGAAAGTAAAAGCGACCCAACAATAACTAGATTTCCAAGTCTTTGTTTTTGGGAATAAGCTCGAACAAGGATCTTGAAGAATCTTCATCCAACCATCCCCGATACCTTCAGATACTAAGTACACTCGCCCGTGATATTTCACTTCAACCTCAAATAAATAATAGAGAATTAACACCCTTGTCACATCTTCTGGTTAAAAGCTCAAATCTAGCCTCCTTTAACGTTTTAAGTGAACTATGATAATGGTTTTCATCCCGATCATGGTTAAAAGCACATAACCCCGTAAAACCATGTAATAACCAAACTGCCATGGAGACAATCCAAGTAAACACCCAATTCATGAAGTACACCCTTTTATCCCTTCTTTAAAGTATAAACCGTTGCACCAACATCAAATAAGATCCTAAAATACACTTTCCTTTCTCTAGGATGGTTTCATCATTATGGGATTTTAAAGTTCTATGGTTTAAACCGAGAAATAGTTTCGTTCGCGGGATTTTACAAAACCAAGAATAAACCGCAAGATAGATCAGGAGATGCACTTCACTATTACCAGGATGTTTCCATTGTCACGGGATTTTACAAGTCTATAATTCAAACTGAGAAATAGATTCTTTCACGGGATTTTACAAAATCAAGACAAAGCCGTAAACAATGTCAACTTGAATGTGTTATGACAACTTTGGTTTCAATATGTATCTGTTTTAGGGACGGTTCATCAGCTATTCATTATCCATCTTCAACGATATCATCAACAATTCTTTACCCAAATGTAGACAAGTTCAGAAACCACACTAAGTCGAGTAGTAAATACTACTTCCCCCTGAGGTTGACCGTAAACCATCAAAATACACGTTTCTCCCCCATGATGGTTTCGAACATTCAGAAGCATCATAATGAGTACGACCATTAGCACGAGAAGTCCTTGTCATAAGCAAACATCTTGAAAAATCATGAATGACGCTGAAGATTCTTGAAAGATTTTGCTTAGTCTGTGAAGTATCATTGACATTTTGAAGCAAAGAATATTCCATGAGAATTGCTGATCACATCACAACCATTCAACCCTTTGGTAAACACATTATCCACGTATTCTGTCAGAAATTGCAGTGACCACATAGAGAAGTAATCCCGATATACCAAACTTGAACATGACGTAAAATTCCCCAGATTTGTTACTTAAGCTTGTACTAATCCTTGTGAAAAAGAAACGGTGTACCAAATGTACAAAACCTCTTGACGTATCCTCAACTACGTGAGACACTGAAGTGATAGTTACGTTGTGGATTAAGTGAGAAAGAATCACAGAAGTAACTTAGTAGCCAAGTCTTTATCAGACTCTATAAATGCTCAAACAAGTCATCTTCGCGAAAAGGAAGAAAGAAAGAAGACTAAATAAGTAAGCATTCCCGGAAAACCTCACTTTAAATTCAAACACGAAATACCGTCCAAACAGCCCCGTAGTCAACATTTACCAATAATAATTTAAGCCATGACATAATAATCTTCGTGGAAGTGAAGCCAAATTATCAAACCTCATAACCCATCGAATCACGTCATCACACCAAATCTCATCATCAAGTATGTTCAGCAAATCTCATATTCAAATCTCAACATCACAAATCTCTTCAATCAAATCTCGTCATCAATATTCAACTCGCATCTTATGAACAAGATAAGATTAGCACAACTTCATAGTTTCATACCCTATTCAAACAATGAAACCTATAAATCCGTTTAGACGAGCATGTAACAAAATCCAATGAAAACCCGGTTCATAAGTATATATAATATCAAGCCCAACTTCTAACTTCCATAACACTTCATATTCAAGCATAAAATTACCATAATATGTTATCAAGAGTAATAGTATCTGTCCTGGTCCTGATCTGAGATATGGCCCAACAAGATCAACTCCTATCCAATTTTCAGGCCCGTGATAACTTTAAACCAATAAAAAACCTAAGTATCCGATGTTATAAAAACACACTTACCTCACACATCCCCTAAAAATTAGAACATATAACCCTAATATCTCACAATCAGTCCACCCCCACTTATCTCTCTCACTACACAAGTCAGATAAACACTAAACCATCATTCAACCCTAATCAGCCTCATCAAAATATTCGCCTCTCACAGCTTCTCGCCACAGGGATGGCTAGATGGTCCTAAGAAGGCATCGATATCACTACCACAGGGATGGTTTCAATTTTGTGATAGTCATGAGATGAAAACAAAAGACTATAGGTAAGATTTTTTTTTGATTTATGATTATCGTTAATTGGTTGAGTATATTAACGAATCAAGGTCTTGATTTAACAAATTTTGTTAAAATCAATTCTTTAAATTCGAATATAAAAAAAACGTTTAGATCGATGACGAACTCTTTCTCGTTGGAAAGACCTTAGACTCTTGCTGTTTCATTTAAAAAAAGAGATATGAATTTGAGAACAGTGGTTCAATCCTTTAATTCGTTTTTGAGTTTTGTGTAAACGAACTAGCGAGAGAATGATACGGGTTCATGTTTTTCTTACTCAAATTGTTCGGATATTATCATTAAAGCTCGGATCTATGATGGAATAAGTTGTGTGAATGATCATTAATGGTTTTTCATGAGGTACACACAACCTTTCTGAGACCGATTACATTAACCTTAAGTTATCATGTATGAGATATTGAATATGAGATGAGACTTAGACATGGTAGAAAAGAATGTTTATTGGATAGGTTGGTGATGGTTTTGAGTTGTTGATGTTGTTGATTCTTCTCCTCAGACTTTTCATTAATTATTTCTTATGTTTTGAGTCGGATTAGTGATGATTTGACTTGGGTTATGCACCTTTGAGGTTGGACTCTTTGATAACCCAATTAAATATGAGATTTCATACATTAAGTTACCAGTTTAGAGCATAGTAGTAGATTAGTCTATGAGTTGAAACCATTACATAACAGTCAAGTCGCATTAGACATGTTGACTCAAAATTCAAACACACAACTCACTTTGAATACTGAGAATCTGGACTGTATTGAGAACAAGTCGCATAGTACACATTGTATCTGGACATGTTAGACAACTCGCATATGGACCATTCCAACTCGCAATTGACCATACCAACTCGCAGTTGAACAGACCAACTCACATTTGACCATACCAACTCTGATCAGGAACATTGAACCTGGACACGTTGCAGTCAAAACTGTCAACTCGCTTAATGGGACCAGTCAACTCGCATGTATGAATTAGACCAACTCGCACATAAGAACACAGTAGCAGCAAACCGGAATTTGTTAGCAGCTCATAAAAACCAACATCATCCAACTGTTTATAGAATAACCAACATAAAACCAGTATTCAAAAAACATCAAACCATGTATGAACCACTTAAAGACACCTTATAACAACATAAGCATAAGCAGAACTTGTAATGTAACTTGTAGAAAATCTGTTTTGACCAACACCGAATAACAAAACAGCATCAATACCCATCAAAGCAACATCAAACCATATCAAACCACATCCAAAACAACACAAACAACATCAAATAATGAACAAACCGCATAAAACCATGAAATAAACCACAAGAATCAACACAAACAAAACAACCTAAGCTTTGATACCAATTGTAGGATCGTGAATATTATGTTGTTTGATGATTCGGATGGTCTAGGATTATGATGATATAAGAAAGCCATTAGAGAGATGAAGAGATTAGAGAGGATGTTTCTTGAAAGAGAGTTGCTTTACAAAAAGTGAAATGTTAGATTAAAGAAGCAACTCCCTTCCCTTAGAGGGAAGGGTATTTATAGTGACAAATAAATACGTCCTCCTGACGGACTTTGGATCAGGCATATAGTGGGCAAAGACACGTCCTTCCTCCACGGTGATACATTAAACTAAACTACGGTACAAACTAACTAATTAACTACTAAATAACGTAAATAACAACAAGTCTACGAGCTAAAATATGCTAGACCATAATTGGGGTGACCGACACTTTAACATGGAATTTCCAATTCCTAACACAGATGATTTTCAAAAAAAATTGAGTCCGAATCATTTTTATGATTTTTCATTTGATGACAAATATTTTTCAGAAGAATTTATAGAAGGAAAATACTTGTGATGGAAACATTGTCTTTTGGTGACAAACATTTTTTTAGAATCGAGCATGAGATTTGAAAAGTAGATCTGACATGGCTCTGTTCTTTCTTTCAAAGCGGGTTATAGACTGAAATGACTATAAGCCTTTTGTTTATCCTTCTCTCAAAAATGGCTTTTTTAAAACAGTTTATGTACCTTCGATCAACATCTAAAGACCCGTGTCATTCTTTGAAGGACACCACAAGGACCGTAGATGTTATCGAATTAAGAAAAACATGAGAGAATGACAATATTTTTTGGAATTTTTTGAGTTTTTCAACTTTTTTTTTTTATGGATTTTTGAAGATTTTATAATTTTCTATTTGCTTTTGTTGGTTTTATAATTTTGTATTTTGTTTTTGAGAAAATATGTA
This sequence comes from Chrysanthemum lavandulifolium, assembly GCA_022545495.1. NCBI lineage: Eukaryota > Viridiplantae > Streptophyta > Magnoliopsida > Asterales > Asteraceae > Chrysanthemum > Chrysanthemum lavandulifolium. Next base: position 59,478,282 of record CM040240.1, read on the forward strand.
CACGGATAGATGAAGAGATGCCTTTACTCCTCGTCTTCCTCTTGAAGACGTTTGAGTGTCTCAGGTTGAAGACTCTTGAGTCCAAGACTAGGAACAATTAACTCGAAATGTTCTCGAGGGAGTGCCTTAGTGAAGATGTCTACTAGATGATATTCCGTTCTCACAAAGTAAAGTTCTACTAGATGATATACCGAAAGACCCGTTTAACCACTTCAAGGTGCGTTTTAGTAGGCTTAGCCTGATATCTGGCACACATGCATACAACGAACAAGATGTCTGGTCTACTGGCTGTGAGGTACATCAAGGATCCGATCATACTACGATATTTTGTTTGATCAACCATGATCCCTGAGTGGTCCTCATCCAGTTTGGTACGCTCCACCATGGGAGTGTCAACGGGGTCACAAGTGTCGAATCCAAATTTCTTTAAATTTCATTAGCATATTTAGATTTATTAATAAAAATGCCTTCGGGACTTTGTGAAATTTGTAATCCCAAGAAAAATGACATTTGTCCCATCATTGACATTTGAAATTTGGATCCCATCTCCTTAGAAAAACGGTCACATTCATTGGGGTCAGTCGAGGCTAAAATAATATCATCAACATAGATTTGAGCGTGAATTAAGTGTTTGCGGACTTTACGGTGAACAATATAGGATCAAGCGCTCCTTTGTGAATCCGGTAGATAGAAGAAACTTTGATAGCGATCATACCATGCCCTTGGAGCTTGTTTCAAACCGTAAAGTTCCTTCTTCAAGCGATAGACATGAGTAGGATGCTCGAGATTCACAAAACCTTCAGGTTGGGCGGCGTATCGACTTCTTTAAGATCACCATTAAAAAATCCGTCTTTACATCCATCGATGACTACCATGTTCTTACTTGCAGCATTAGCCGGAAGATTCGATTGCCTCAATACGTGCAACTAGAGCAAATGATTCTTCAAAGTTAATACCTCCTCTTGACGGTATCCTTTGCAACCAATCGAGCCTTGTTCTTTAACACATCACCATGCTCATCAAGTTTTACTTTGAAGATCCACTTTAGAGCAATGATCATAGCACAATCAGGAGCAGGTATAAATTCCCATACATGGCAGTTTTAACGTCTTTTGGTTCGATCTTAGATAGTACGGAGTTAAAGAAGCACCATAAGGCATCAGTTGCAAGTTGTTTACGAGTGGATACTGGACGATAGGGGTTTCCAATGATGTTGTCCAATGGATGGTCATGTGTCCATTTTCTAAGGTGTTTGTGTGGTTGTTGTTGAGGAACTGATGTAGCAGAGTTTGGATCTCTTATGAAGATGGTCTTGGAGTTGGTTCAGGAGAAAAATTGTTTTCAAATGGAGCATCTTCTGGAGTAGCAAAATGTTTTCATCATCAGAATCGCAGACAACATTTCCATTGTGTAGATTTAAAGATTGAAGACTTGAGATTGATGAAGAGTGATCCGCAGATGGCGCTTCATGAGAGTGATCTGAGATGGATGGATTGATGCGTTGATTTGATTAGGATCACCTCGATGAAGTGGTTGAGTGGATATTGTCTTGAGATTCAAAGTATTCCTCAAACATTGGATTAAATAACTTCTTCAAATCATCTTCCGAAGGGGGTGCATATGAAATTGCTGGTGAGGGATTTTGTACAAGAGAAGAACTAATGGGACTACTTAATGAAGATTGTAATGCGGGTTCATAACTTGATTGTCCTGAAGCCATTCGCCCAGACAGCTCATCAAATGTGACGTGAATAGTTTCCATGATATCTCGAGTTCTTTTGTTGTAGATTCGGTAATTCTTCTTGTTTGATGCATAACCCACAAAAACTCCAATGTACGCTTTAGCTCTTAATTTACCTAAATCTTGACCTTCATTTGTTTGATAGCACAAAGCACCAAACATACGAAGGTAGGAGAGATCAGGTTTTCGTTGATGGACAAGTTCGTATGGAGTTTTTCCATGAGTGGTGTGAATGAGGGCACGATTTTGGGTGTAGCAAGCAGTGGCAATGGCTTCTGCCCAAAGAAATGTTGAAACCTTTGAATAAATTAGCATAGTTCTTGCAGCTTCAACAAGGGTTCGATTTGCCTTTCAACTACACCATTTTGTTGAGCGTGCATGGAAAACTTCTTTGATGGTGATTCCAATGCTTTCATAAAATTGACTTAGGTCTTTGTTGACAAACTCGGTGCCATTATCTTTTCAAATAATTCTAACGGTCTTGTTAAGTCGAACTTCTTCTTTGCTTGATAAGTTTGATGATGACATCCGGAGTTTCATCCTTTGTCCTCAAAACTTAACCCAAGTAAATCGAGTAGTCATCAATAATGACTAAAACATACTTCTTCCCATTTATCGTTTGCACTCTCATTGGTCGGACAAATCCATATGAAGAGTGTGAAGAACCTCCATAACTCGGGTTTGTAGGTTTGGGTTTGTGGACATATTTCGCTTTTTCCCAATTGGCATCTCGAACAAAGATGATCCTTTTCATACTTTAACTGGGTAAGCCTCTTACAAGGTCTTTTCTCGAAAGATCATTAATGGTTCCGAAGTTCAAGTGATTGAGACGGCGATGCCACAACCATGACTTTGTTTTCGAAGTCTTTGACAATAAGCAGATAGGAGAGGAGTTCATCATGTCTTCGATAGAGATGGTGTATAGGTTTGAACCACGAGTTCTTCTTAACAGTTCCACACCATCAAGTTCTCTAACGAAACAAGTATGTTTTCTAAAAGCCACTTCTAGATCGGAATCACAGAATTGACCAACAGAGAACAAGTTATGACCAAGTCCTTCAACATGATATACCCTGGAGATTACACTTTCACCAACAACATAATCTCCGTAACCCATAATTGCACCAAAATGGTCATTCCCGAATCTAACAGTCCTAATGAATTTACTCACGAAGTTCATGAGCCGTGAGCGATCTCCAGTCATATGCTTGGAACAGCCTAAGTCCAAGTACCACAAAACGATTTGAACGACCTGCAGTTGAACACAGACAGAAATGGATAACTGGATAATTGGGAACCCCATGCAAGAATGGGTTCCATTTGGTTTAGTAACAGTGATTGGAACACCAACATCAGAAGTAGAATCAATGGAATCATCAGGGATAGATGCAATGCTAGTGTGCGTATTAAACTTATTCAAAGTATGTTCACTTCTTAAATGAACAGTTCTACTAGTAGGCATCCATTTCCTAATGGGCATTGACTTACATTACTAAGTTTGTGGCCAGTAGGTATCCACTGATAACCTACATTACTAAATTTTCATCCTGTGGGTTTCCAATGTTTTCTAGCCTTCTTCCACCATTGCTTTCTAGCCTTCTTAACATGATTGTTGGCATTAACGATTTTAACTGGGTATTTAACAGAATTAATCAAATCATTCACGCCACATACATGATTAGAAACAGAAACCAAGCAATCATCATTACATGTTTTGTAGATAGTAGCAGAATTCGAATTAATTACAGTACGCTTATAGCTAATACTTTCATCAACATGATTCGTTTTATTCAACTCAAACTTAATGTTCCTAGGGTGGTCTTCTATTTTCTACCATTTCACACTCTTAGCTTGCGAGGTCCTATCTTGCTTTGTATTGCCTGGAGGCTTTGACCCGCTTGCTTTTGTGCCACTGATTACTCCTGTAGAGGGAATTATGGGAACATTAGTTGGTTTTGCTACCTTTTGCATTCCTGATCTAGAAGTGCAGGGATCTGAACTACTTAAAGGCACATTAGAGTTCACTTTATTAACACTGGGCATGGAACAAGGCATAACTTTATCATTCTTACAAAAGGATCTTGGGCATGTTGCTCTTAAACATTCTAAAAGCTCCTGAGATCGTTTGGCATATAAGCACGCATACCTAACTTCACTATTGAGTGGTTTATTTATGTGATCTTCTTCTACAATCTCACAAAGGAATTCTAGACTATCCTTAAGATGATAAAAGTAATCATGAAACACACGTTCATTGTTTCTGAGATGAGGAGGAATATATTTAACATTTACAGCATATTTAGAATCTGCAGATGCCACTAAGGCAACATTCTCGTCCCAAACAAGTGGCATTTTCCCTTTTTCCTGTCTCTTCAGATTCTCAATTTCTTTTTGTAAAGAAGTTATTTTTTCATTGTTTTTGTCACGAGTGACTTTCATTCAATCATATAACTCTTTAAAGTATCTTTTAACTTTTTCATTTTCTTCTAGAAAACTCTCAATTTCCTTTTGTAAAAAATTAACCAAGTTTTGAAGATGAAAAGTTTGAGAACACTGAGAATCTAAAGGTGGAGGCATTTGGGAGCCATTTGCATTATTTCTTTCTCCCTTCAATTGTGAGATTCGGGCTCTCATTTTTCTGATCGTGTTACAATGACCTCGAATTTGTTCATCACGTTTGTTTATTTCAAGAACTGCATCAAACTCTGGAATATCCGAGGATATCTTGATGTTTGAGGTTTTAACATTTTCTTTTAGGTGTTGATATTTTAGTTTCAAATTAAGATGCTCAACTTCCAATTTAGAAAAATGTTTTACCACGTTACCATGATCATCCTGTTCAATTTTCTCATGCAATTTAGAATTTGTTTTTTCAAGCTCAATGACACGATCGTGGGAGAATTTAAGAGCAACAGACAATTCATGAAATTGAGAAGCATTGATAAAACAATTCGTAGCAGTAAAGAACACATCTTGAGCAATACATTCATAAATTAAACTCTCATTCAAAGTATGCACATTTTTCCTCTCATTCTCATAATATTTTTAACTCTTGCTTATAATCACTGACTTCAATTTCCATTTCATTAAACATCTTTTTCATGTCTTTCACTTCAGTGTCAATGGCTTTTTGTAAAGATTCAAATTGTCCTTTTAGTTGCTTAAAGAAAGGCATGACTTCTATTAAGTAGCATTTTTTGGTTAGCTCAAAACCCCTTTCCCCTTCTGTAATCCCGGTTGGTGTGATTCTCTTTTTACGTTTTTCAAAGTCTCCAAGCAGTTGATATACCACATAAAGAGTGACTAGAGTTTTGCTTTGTGTAGGAAGAGTTACGGGCACTAAATGCATGGGTGTATTGGGGGATATACGATGGTGGAAGCATTCTCCTCTGTGGGGAATTTCATTCAATAAAATCATCGACTTTTGCTTGTCCATATCCTTTTCCGAACACTTGTTGTGGGTCGATGTGTTTGACGTCTAAACTTGTTAAAGGCAATCCAGTTTTCCTTAGCATAGTTAGGTGCCTTAAAACTGATGTTGTTTTTCATACATGAGGGGCTCTTAAGTTTTTCATCTAATTTCTTTCTAGTGACTTCTTCTAATTGCTTATCTTCTTCAGTTCACTCAGCGCAACTAGGTTTCTATCTAGGCTTAAGGATTTCATTATCATCATAGATTACCTTTTGTGCATCTCTAGCTTTCTTACAGACCTCAGGATTTGGTTCATCAACTAGTGAAACACTATGTTTGTCACTTAGAACTCTATGCTTAGTGATCATGTGAGCTCTGAATGGTGTTTCCTTGTATGTACAATTTGTTTTCAAGTTAAAAGTTTTGATTCCTTAGCATAAAATTCCTGCTTAAGCACTTTCACATTTTCTTGAAGTTCTTGTTTTTGCTTAGTAGTTTTATTTAGCTTTTCTTTTAAGGAATCTAGCTCTTGTTTTAATATTTCTTCCCTAAAATTACTTTTTCTAATAATTGTACGCATTTGGTCATCCATTTCCTGCTCACGGGTAGTTAACTCAAACTTAGCACGTTGTTCATAAATAGCAACTTGTTCTTTAAAGGCATTCAGTTCAGAGATAACAGAATCATCAGGGGCACTTGCAGTATATTCATAAAAAACATAGTAATCATTGACTGCAGCAGATGCATCACTTGGTACAATCTCAATTTCACTTTGTATCACATATAGATCATATGGGACAACATTACTATTTCCCACACTATCAATATCTGTCATAAGTTTCAAGAGATTGTACTTCGTTATGTATCTTTTGTGCATCAACTTCATCGTATAGTTTTAATACCTCTAAGATGATTGAATCTTTGGATGGACCAGCCTGTCGAGGAGATGAGACCTTTGGAGAGACCATTGGTGAAATGCTAGCCATGAAGATTGTCTGGGCAGTAGGTTCATCATCGACATTAGAGTCAAATGCATCACGATAAGCAACTTAAAAGCATTTTGATGATTATGACCTACCTCACGAATTGGTGCTCATCCACATCCGCATCATAGGTTTGGCATTACCTCGCCTAGAAACAACAACTCTTCTTCATCCAAAATAGCCCCACAGCCCCGAGCTTGTACTATGACATCTTATCCACGAAATACTCTGCATTTTGAGGGCGTTTTGGAGATGTGCAGTTCCTTGCAATGTGTCCATCACCACCATAGTTTTAGCACTTAATTGGCTTTGCTTGACCTTGATTTTCATTCCTTCCACGATTCTGATTAGCTACATACCCTCCACCAGCTCCAGTATTTCCATAACCTGCTCCAATCATCCCTTGTTCATATCGTCTTCCTTGCACATTCTGCACCACTACCTTTCCATCTCTAACAGTAGCTTGATTGTGTGGATTAGATGTTGTTCTGAGGTTATTGTTGGTGTGTGGGGTGGAATTCAAATTTTGACTAACCATGGGTGATAATTGATTGATGAACTTTTCGATGAATGTGTTTGAGTCTGGAGGCTTGTATGCTGGATCAGGAATGAGCTTGTAATTACCATTACCCGTGGGTATGACTTGAGAAGCTTTGGTGGTAATACCTACATTGGTGTAAAAGGTGTTGAATCATTTGTGAACTTGCTTCTCCTGTTTAGATTTGAAGCTGTTCAAGAATCATTCGTTCAAACATAGCATGTCTCTCATTCGAAGCGAGAACGCATACAATTTCTCATAGTTAGTTTTCCCAAACCCTTAGTTAACTTGATGAAGTGACAAATTTGTGCCATTCGGGATTCATGTTGTTCACAAACTTTGAATTTAAGCGAATATTTGGCATAGTCATTTTGATATTCCTCTTGTCATTCACAAGCTTGTGAAATCTCACGTAATATTCGGTGACACTTTCCCCGGCTTCATCTTAAAGTGCTCAAAGTCATCATCTGATTGTGATTCTCTGTCTTCTTTAGTTAATTCGAACCGAGAGGAGCATCTTAACATTGTCCCAAACTGCCTTGGCTTCAGTGTTGTGATTGATCAACTTGTAGATGTCTTTTGGAAGACCCTTAAGTATAATATTTGAAGCCCTGATATCAACATCGCATCTCTTTTTCTCCTTATCACTGAGCTCATCATATGTCTTTGGTCTGTCCAAACCTAAGATCATAGTACCATCCGCAGCAGTTTCAAGAACATCTCTGGTACTCTCAATTTGATAAGGTCCTTTGTCAATTGACTTAAGAATGTTAACCCCATTCTCCTTTCCCAAGCAATATAACCTAATTCGTTGAGCCCAAGAGTCATAATCGGTTCTGTCAAGCATAGGTGGGCGAGTATCGGATCCAACAGCTTGAATGTCTTCAGCAACAGAAGAGATGTTAGTGGGTATGTTGGTAGACATGATTACAAATTCTACGGGATTTTAAAACTCTTTAATTAAACCGGGAAATATATTCTTTCACGGGATTTTACTAAATCAAGAGAAAACCGTAAAATGTAATACAATGAAAACACCAAATCGCTCAAGTACAACCACTACCCAGACAAATCGCTTAAATAAGTGATTTGTAGCTGACACAAATCACTTCAAAACCAAGACAAATCGCTCATCAGAAAGCTTTACCGTGACACAAATCGCTAACTTGCAAACAACACAAAAGCCACTTTAAAATCCAAAAACAATCCAACCACAGTTATTCAAGCCATCCAAATCAAAACCTAAGCACATTTGATGATTCTAAATACAAAAGTACAATCAAAATCCAAATTTTAACACAAGAAATGGTCCAAATGATTCAAATACCACTCAACTTTTTCAAACCCAAAAACCATATAAAACCACTATAAATCCAAGAGTATGTAAGAGAGATGATCAAACCATGGCTCTTGATACGAATTGTTAGATATTGGATTTCACAAACACATCAAACCATCATGTAAAGTGGCGAATACAAGTGGTTTTAGAGTGAGAAAGTTAAGAGGATTTAGGGAACTTAGTAAGAGAAAGTAAATTTTTATTATGAGCTCCAACCCTCTACCTTGGGAGGTAGAGGGTATTTATAGTACCATACACAAAACGCCACCTACGGGCTATGGATCAGGCATACAGTGGGTAAAGACCCGTCCGTCCTCCACGGTGTTACTAAACTAAATACTAACTAACATTAAATAACTACGACTACAAGCTTTCTAACGATTACATACACTTGAGGTGAACGATACTTTAACAGCTGGATTTTCCAAATCCTAGCAGCCCAATGTACAAAACCTCTTGACATATCCTCAACTGCGTGAGACACCGAAGTGATAGTTACATTGTGGGTTAAGAGAGAAAGAATCACAAACATAACTAAATAGCCAAGTCTTTATCACATCAAATAAACGCCCAAACAAGTCATCTTCGCGGAAGAGTAGAAAGAAAGAAAGAAATACCAAATACAAGCAACCCTAAAGTCAACTTTGTTCAACCATCAATTCAAGCCGCACCATAATATCCTTCGTAAAAATGGAGAATCCAAAGTATCAAACCTCATCACAACAAGTCTTATCATCAAATCTCATTTCACAAAATCCAAATATCATAAAACCTCATATTATCAAATCTCATGTATATGATCAAATTTTGAGAAGCCCATCATTTTGTTCATGATCCAATATAATGACTAAACTGATCAATTTAGGCTTAAGAAGGTCCATGTCCAATTATGCTTATGTTTAGGTCCAATATATATCTCAAGCCTAAATGATAATACACGGCCCAAATTCACTATACAAAGCAACACAACATCTGTCAAAACCATGAAAACTCATAGGATATGTTATCAAAACAATACAGAAACTCAGGAGTGGTTATACGCGTAAACATAAACTTATACGTAGGATCTTCACTACAGCGTAAGAAATATTACAGCGTGGGAAAAGAGTGCCTTAGGCGTAAAGCTTACGCTTAGCGTATATGGAACTCACGCGTAAGGCTTACTCGTGAAGTGCACCTTATGCGTAGAGGTTACTGTTTACGCATATCCTTCATACTTACGCGTAAAGGTTACGCGTAAGATTTCTCTTACGCATAACATTCTACGCGTAAGATGATCCTTATGCGTAGATGTTTAAGTAACATTGATTCTGATTTTTCACGCGTAGAAACCTGAAATAAATTCATCATATCACCAATGTTAACATATGCATTCATTCCTTTACAGTTCTAAACATGAATACTCATTAAAGTAGTTATGCGTAAATTGACATATGCGTAAAACTTAAACCCTAGTTTTCAAGAATTACGAGTAAGGATTCTAGCCATAGGATATGCACCAAAGTTTTTCTGGGATGTCTAGGAAGGTTATTGAGTTGTTTTATCCAAGTTTTAACTTCAAAAACTTAGCGGATCAAAAATACCCAAATACTAAGAACATAAACCCTAATTTTTAATTTTAACATAATTGGTGTTTCTGGGTAAGTTCTAAGCCTGGGTATGATCAATTCATCATGTAAACAACATCATGCAACATAATTAACCAGAAACACTCACTATTGAAAACACCCAAAATTACGCATAAACCCTAATTCTAAAAATCATTTAATTCATGTTTCTGGGTGGATTTGCTTGATGAAAACCTTTATGGTATGAGCTTTTAAGCATTTTAACACTATTTTCATTAACACAAACACACAAATGAAGAGTTTGTGTTCATGGCTTACGTGTAGAACACAAAACTCATTCAAACCCAAGATTAAACTGTTGGATGTTGATGAATTAAAAACCATTGTTTGAAAACACGTTTAGATTATGAAATCACTTACAAAATGATGATCAAGAACATGAATTTGAAGATTGTATGTTCGGCGTAGGATGAGGTTGTTGAGATATTAAATATAAGTAATGAATGTGTAAGAGTAGTTGGTGGAGGTGTTTTTGTTTAATAATAGTTTGAACATTTGACATCTTTGGTCCCTCCACCTTAACCGTTTTCATCCAACGCCCATAACTTCCATTTTGGTTACCAAACGAATGATATTTTGGAAAGAAACTTGACGACACTCCCCCTCGACTTAAGAAATAATAAAATTTTATAAATTTGAGTCCGTGGAGTGTCAGTAAATCAGAAATATGACCACCATTATCAAAGAAACAACCGGGATGAGGTAACATGCAAGTACAAGGTTTTATGAAACCGAAAAAATATTTGCTTTCTCCCTCTCAACACTTGACTGAGAAAATATTGACGGAAGATTTGTACTTGTCATGTTAAAAGAAGTATAGATAGAAGAATATTTTTGTTGTTTTATCTGATTTTATAATTTTGTATTTTGTTTTTGAAAAAATATTTACAAAAGAGGTTTTGGTGTTTGATTGGTGTTTAAGAATGTTTTAAAAGTTCATCCGGTTCCTGCGGAGTCAAACACCGCATACCAATCCGATGGACCAACTCATTAAACCTAGCAGGAGCTAAGGCTTTGGTGAGGAGATCGCCGTTGGTATTCGGTACCCACAAAGTATAATTCAACGGTATCTGCTCCACGTGCTCTTGATTAAATGATATCGAAGATCGATGTGCTTTGATTTGAATGTTGAGCGAGTTGCACGATATCGCAATAGCACCGATTGTCGCGATACATCGGGATTACATCAAATACGTAACCATAGTCTTTGAGTTGTGTCACGATCCAAATGACTTGAGCACACCACGCGACATGGCTACATATTACGCTTTGGTTGAGGACGATGTACAATCCCGCTTCTTATTGCCATGACACGGTTTATCACCAAGAAATTGTAATGCTCACGAAGTACTTTTACGTGAATCTAAGCATCCTGCTTGATCGATGTCTCGAAAAAGCTATTAGTTCAAAACCGAATCCTTCGGATACGGATCCCCAAGTTAATGGTTTCCTTGATCTATCGAAGGATTCTTTTAGCCTCGAGAGGTAAGTTTCGATTGGTCTCGATCGATAGCGGGAGCAAAGATATACCGAAAAAACAATAACAGGCCTGCTAGCTATTAGATACATGAGAGACCCAATGATACTTGGTATTTGGTAGGGTCCACCAATTTTCCATGTAAATCAGTGTCTAGTTTCTTGGTATGAGCCATTGGTGTGGCATAGGTGTCACAGTTTGCATTCAATTTTGTTTAGAAGTTCGAAGGCATATTTGGGTGACTTAAGAAAATACCACGGGGTGATTGATGAACTTGCATTCCAAGAAAGAATGTGAGTTCACCCATCATTGACATTTCAAAATGTTTTGTCATTAGTTTTGCAAAAGCATTTGAGTATTTTAAATGTGTTGACCCAAAATGATGTCATCCACATAGATTTAAACGATTAAGATGTGAGCCCGTGATATTGTATGAAAAGTGTAGGATCGACCGAACCTTTGGTGAAATTATTGGCAATGATGAAGGATGATAACTTATCATACCACGCGAGGAGCTTTTTGAGTGTAGAGAGCTTTGTTTAGTTTGTAGCGTTGTTCGGGAACTCGGATCAACGAATCCTTCCGTGGTGACATAGACTGTTTTTTCATTGACCATTAAAAGCGGTTTTGATGTCCATTTGAAAGACCGTTATATTCATGTGAGTTGCGAACGCGGAAATATCGAGCGACCTCAAGGCGAACAACCGGGCGAATGATTCTTCAAAGTCAATACCTCTTCCCGTCTATAACCCTTAGCCACCGGCGTGACTTGTTTCTGAATATGGTTCCTTCAACATCCAATTTGTTTTTCCAAATCCATTTGAGACCAATGACGATGACCCCTATTGGTCTTTCAACCAATTCCCATACTTCAAGGTGTTTAAACTGATTGAGTTCTTCCTGCATGGATTCAATCCAGTTGTCTTTGGTCATTGCATCTTTAATGCTTTTGGTTTCAGATTGGAAGACAGTGAGTGTATAAATGCAATGTTCACCATCTGTGTGAAGATGTTGTCGCGTTACGACCGGTCAATTCTGGTTACCAATAATATTCTCTAAGGGATGGTTTTTTTCCAACGATTTGTGGAAGGTTGATGTTGATATACGTTCTGCAGATTGGGAGGATTCAAATGGCTTGTAGATGATTCCGCAACATCACAGTGCGACAATTTCATTAGTAAATGGGTTAAAGAACGCATTTGGATCAAAATATGCGGTGGGGTACTTCATTGTTCAAAACATCATCGTTGGTTCGATGTCGTTGAAGCGGTTTGTTCAATTGTTGTTATAGAGTCAATGGTGGTGCTTCTTCAACGATGGTTGTTGTAGTTGGTGTAGCGGTATTGGAATATGATCGGTTGAGCAACGAAAACATTGGATACACTTGGAGCACGTTCATCAATATCATCACTAAGAGGAGCAAATAGCTTATCCATTTGTTGTGACGAGTGTGGGGATTGGTTCGGTGATGATGGGGTTTGAGGAAGTTTAAACGGTTATGACCAGGTTCCAAGTTGTTATGCTCAGAAGCCATTTCTGTAAGCTCATCGAAATTTGCATGAATCGTTTCCATAACTTGTATTGTACGAATATTCCAGATCCGGTAACCTTTAGAATTATCACAGTATCCAATAAAGATTCCAATGTCAGATTTGGCTTTGAGCTTTCCAAAGTCATCACGATCATTATTCGGGTAGCAAAGGGATCCAAATACATGAAAGTGTTTGAGATTCGGTTTTTGGTTGTGGATAAGCTCAAATGGTGTTTTGTTATGGCGTTTAGTAATCATTGAGTGATTACGAGTGTAACATGCGTTGATCTGACTTGACCCATAAGTGTCTGGAAGTTTAGCATTGATTAACATTGTTCGGCGGCTTCCACTAACGTCGGTTTCGTCTCTCAACAACTCCATTTTGTTGTAGAGTGCGTGCAATTGATCTTTGATGCACAATTCCACTTTCTCATAATATTCACGAAGAGTTTGATTCATAAATTCGGTTCCTTTATCTGCTCGAATTTGTCGACGGTGTTCGGAGTGAACTTGAATTTTGTGAGAAAGGTGATGATCATCGTGGAGCTTGATCTTTACTTCAAGAAAATAAACCCAAGTTCATCTGGAGTAGTCATATACAATTACCAAGATGTAGCGTTTGCCATTAATCTTCTGCACGCGCATCAGACCACACAAATCCATGTGAAGAAGATGAAGCACATGCTGAGAGCTGTGTTCCACCTTTAAAGGAAAATGAGCACGAGTGCTTTTCCCTTGTTCACAAACTGAGCAAAGGTGATATTTAGAATACCGGAATCTCGAGAGACCTTCTACCAGTTTGTATCGAGCAAGGTTGGTTATGGTTTGAAAGTTTAAATGTGTGAGACGTCGGTGCCATAGCCAAGATTTTGTTGATGTTGCCTTTGAAAGTAGACAAATGGGAGATGAAGCAATCATGTCATGCATTGAGATTGTGTACAGACTTGAATTGCGAGTGCCAGACATAAGATCGTTTCCTTGTAGTCACGAATGAAACAAGTTTTGTCCCGAAAAGCAACTTCCAAATCTCCATCACAGAATTGACCTATTGAGAAGAGATTGTGACCGAGGCCTTCCACATAATAAACCCTGCTAATTTTGATGTTTCCATTGATGTAATCTCCGTAGCCCATGATAGGCTAAGTGATCATTCCGAATCGAGAGTGCCAATGAACTTTGCAACAAAGTTTGATAACAGTTTAAGATTATGCATCATGTGTCGGGAACATCGCTATCAACAATCCAAAGGATGATCATATCACTGCATTACACACGGATGGCGCAGATGGAATAGAAGTAGATGTGGAACCCGAGGAGTTAGAGGGTTCAAGCGATTATAGTAGAAATACACACATCAATGATTTTAGGTATCCATTTAAAACCTAGTGTATTGATACGCTTACGCCGCGCGTTCGAGGTCAAGGAAACTTCCTTTTCTTCGAGCAAGTTTTATAACACCCTAGGAAGTGAACCTAATCATTGTAGTGTAGTAATTAGGTTAAGCCACGGGTATTGATATCATTTTTTAGGGGAATAGGAATGCTAGTGAGAAGTTACTATGCTAAGGTTGAGGTTGAGGAAGATTATTTTTGTATTTTTATATTTTATGAAATTGAAAGGTACGAATCTCGGGTATTGGATTTGGGGGGTTGGTACTTCTACCGATTACTCTACTATTATCTAATTATCTAAACTAAGGTGGTGGGAGTCTATGTCTAATTAATGTGTGCTCGTATGATAGTTTAAAGATGTGTTTACTTAGGTTTTACTACTCCTTAATTATCTCCTATTGATGGTTGAGTTGTCACGTCCTTATTCTTAGTTGCGTTGTGTGTCTAAAGTTGTAGGGTATGCGTTTCTCCCTAACTCTTTGAACTTACCAAAGGGTCTCGTCTACAAAACCCACTAGGGATAATAAACTCTTACTCTAAGGCACTCTTTGGATGCTTTAGCCTACAACTACTCAGGTAATTATATTCTAAGATTCACAAAGATGAATCAAGCATTAAGTACACAATGAATGACCTATCGCATTACTAGATCATTAATCAACTAAGATAAGAAACAACCAATCAATATTCAATAATTAAGTTTCATACTTTCTAAGCAAACACACAAATAAATTAGCGGACATGGAGAACATGCAAGCATACACACAAATAATCAAAGACCTAATTGAATTGATGAAGTAAAGACTTATCTTGATGTAAAATAGGGTTTAGAACCCTAAAATCTTGTACAAGACACCCTTGGTTTGGTTTAGGTTTTACTCCAAAAGACTCTCTTAAAAGCGAAAAATTCGGATTCTATATATAAGATTACACTTGCGACGGCGTCACCTTATGTTTCGTGACGCCGTGTCGCCGTCATTAGGGTTTCGTCTTGGCCACGTTAACCTTGCGATGGCATCACCTTATGCTGTGTGCCGTCCTCTTGACCGGCGCCGTGCGGGTCGCATCTAGGCCGTCGAGTTGCGACGGTCTACTCCTTTAAAGCCCGACTGTCCTTTGAAACAAGCCATTTCTCTTACGAGTCACAAATTCCTCCGACGGCGTCAGATTAAGCTGATGGACGCCGTCGCCTGCTTTCAATGACTTTGAGTGTCTCGATTCGACTTTGGCCATTTTCTTTGTATATTCGCCTTTTCGTCCAAATAAGTGCCATTCCAGCATTTTGCCTTCAAGAGACCTAAAAAGTGAAAAGGAACGATATTAAGCAATAACGGATACAAAAGTGATCAAATAAGGGCTAAAACGACCCTCAAAATGGTACCTTTAAAACCTTATCAAATATCCCTACACTTGTTATTTGCTTGTCCTCAAGCAAATGTGCTTTTAGCCAATTAATTTATAAGTTGGGGTAATGAAGCATTGATTCAAAACGGTCCACAACACATATAAGCCCATAAAAGTCATAACAAGCACGGAATTACATACTAGCACCTCACATGGGGTGTTTGGATACTACATCTCTCTCGGGTGTATATATGAAATATAACAAATAGGAAATGGAAGATAAACACTCATTAACCGGTCCTAGTACATAGATTACCATAAGCTTGAGAATAGATCAAATCTTCATCGCTTTGGCGTAAGCACCTAGGAAAGATTATCAAATAGGTCTTTTAAAGGGTTGTAATGTTAGGTAAGCCAAGACTCGACACTTTTAAAGGGTTGTAATGTTAAATGCATACGAAGAATGGCGTTGCTAAGCCAAGACTCGACACTCTAAAACCCTAGGTAACGAAATAAACAAACATAAATTTAAAAGATAGATGTAGGATGGTAGCCGTATGTTTTTTTTTTTTTTTTTTTTAATACTCTATTTTTTCTCTTTTCTATATTTTTCGATTTTTTTTTCATACACTTTTACTCTACCATCCTCTACGGTAACATTAAAATGATAGGGATTTATAGGCACATCCCTACACTTGAGTTTTATTACTCTAACACTAATTTGACCCGAATTGAAAAGATCAAACACTTGGGGTACATTATTATGCAAACAAAGGAATTTGAATTTAACGTTCCATTCCGTCATTTCATAAACTTTAACTTTTCCCATGAATCCCAATCGTACCAAAGCGTATACAAAGGATATGACTCGACTTAGCAACTCATGCAAGCAACCGATAATTGAACTAAGGGTTTAGGGTGATAACAATAATGCACTAAAAGTGAGTGCATAAGGGGTAGGCTAAGGCGATTTGGGTGTATATTCGGGGTGGGGTGTAAAAATGCTCTTCATTGATATTCGGAGAAATCAAACATCACGAGAATCGTGAAAAGGATAGGCTCGAGGGTTAACTAGGGGTATCGTGTACTAAAGATGAGTACAACGCAAAGGGTGTGGGGGAATTACTCAATCGATGTGGAAGAAGTAATTATATTACGGGTATCAAACAAGGGTTATCCTAATGCCTCTTATCATTTAGTTATTCCTAACTACACAAGTGTAGTCTCACTTGCGATCTCAGAATGCATCACAAAACAAGTTTTAGAATCTAATATACTACCGGTTCACACTCTAAGCATTAAAGATGAATGATTTAATTCCTATTAATCTAAGGGCGATCCTCACATTTTGGGTGGAATTTGGGTGGTAAAGGGTTTTTGTGCTAGTCATGCAACTTCCTATCTGTGAGACGCTTTTGTTAAGACTTGATGAGTGTGTAAATACTCATCATTTTTGTACCAATTAGACTGCAAAAACATCTGAAAACACTCAAAAATGCATCAAAATGATAAAAATATCACAAATAAGTGTTTTATGTGTTTTAAATGCAAAATATCAAAATCGGTGAAAAGCGATAAAGTTTGCATAATTGGCGCTTTAGTCCCCAAGTTTCAAATGTTGTCAAAAAGCAGGTCCACGTAAAACAAAATAAAGAAAATGTTATTCAAGGTCCCTGAAATATTCTAAATTGTCAAAATGGTCCTTGAATAAATCTTTTGTTAAATGGCGAAAAGGTCCTCAACTTTCATAAAATGTCAAGTTTGGTCCTCGAAAATTTGAAATTGTCAAAGCGGTCCTTGTACTATTAAAGTTTGTCGGTTTTAGTCCTTGTAACAACTTTGGAAAATTACAGGATTGGTCCTTCAAGAATTGGATAATTACACTTTGGTCCTTATCATATATTAAACCAAGCCCTTGTCAAAACTAGATTTGACCCCCTGCCATATTCCTTTTTTTGACCCCCTGTCACAAACCTTTTTGGACCCCTTGGTCAAAAGCCAGTCAAACCTCCACCTTTTCCCTCCACCACTGTTCTTCTCCCACCACATCCCTGCAACCCCTGCCACACTCACCCATCACCTCTCACCCTCACCTTATCTCTTCCACCCCCTCCTCATCATCATACCTAGCCACCCCCCCAGTTGCAGTCTAAAAGCCCCCACTGTCAAAAACAGGCTTTCCCGCCAAAATTCACCCATTGACCATTTTTCACTCAATTGATCCAGTGGACAAAATATCAAGTGGGATCCACTCAGAAGACATGTGGGAAGCTATTTGAGTATAAAAAAGGGAAGAAGAAGGAGAGGAAAAAGGGTAGTTAGTTTTTAAATTCCTTTGTATGTCGTTTTTATGTAGTTAGCTTAATTAATGTTTTAAGATGTAAATTTAAGCTTCAATGTAATAAACATATGCCACTTAATCTTTATAAACTCATTTCAAGTACTAATTTAAGGTTTCACTTAAGTTTCACAATTTCGTGTTTCTTTGTCGAAAAATTGAGTTTCAAAGTCTTATGATAAAGCTTCTAATAGCTTAACTCTAAGTTTAAACAAGTTTATTTCAGCTTATTAGAGCTTTTGGTAAGCTTGGAAAATAGTTTCAAGCAACTTTCATTTTGGGTCAACAAAAGTCAAAATGGGTGCATTTGGCAATGGTGATGGATATTGGGTTGATGCAGTGGTGCTTTGGGGTTAGATTAGACTAGGTTAGAGCAGTTATAGTTCTGGTTTAGCCTGAGTAATAAGTCGGTCATCTGTAAGTTTGTATTTCATTTTCTAATTTCATCCATTTGCATATTGTGGTTATATGTGTATCTCGTGATCATTGCTAGCTTAAACAGTTTAACTAGTTGTATTTAAGTCACTAAGACTCACTTTGATTGATTGCACAAGTTGGATCGGTGGTTATATCATTTCATTTGCACATTAGTAATTCTAGCGGTGTTTGGTTTAAGGCGATTTTGGCTCTGCAGTGTTTAAAATTGGTTAAACTCGGTTTGGTAAGTACCCTTAGGAACATTAGACTCATTTGAGTCGATTATTTGCACCTCAAGTCGGTGAAAGTCAAAATCATAGTTAATATGTTTTATAAGCTTATCTGTTGGAATTTCCAAAGAGCCAAAGTTTGATTCATGTTTAGAATTCATAGAGGCATCTTAATATAGCTTTAATTTATCTTAATACATCATAATGAGTCCATGAATTAAGCTCAAATCTCATGAAAGTCAAAATTCCATATCATCAAAAAGTCAAAACTTGCAAAATCCGGTTTGAGCCTACCTTAGATGATTTTTCATGAGTTCATTTTGGGTCAAATTAAGGGAAACTTGGGGTTTTCTAGTTCAATTGGTCTAATTACTTATTATGATTTTGCATAATTTTATAATTTTCTACAAGCTTGAAAAGCGCTTATCAAGATGAGTTTAATTGCCTGTGCAACCGACTCGATGTTAAGCGAGTCCGCGAGGGCTTTCGAGGCTTGCACAAAGCTCGATTGAGCTTGTCTAGGTCCCATCTTTGGTTTATTAGCTCTTAGCCGGTCTACTTCAAGTTCCAAGTTTCATTTTAAGCCTTAGCTTATTGAGTGGCTTGTGTTTGAGCCCAAACTTGGTACCTCACTGTTCTTAGACTTGTTCTCATTTCATCAAATCTGCTCAATCAAGCTCATCGATGTCAAGGCTTGTGCATATTTGTTTCATTTGGTTCTTTTGCTTATTGTAGCTGCTGTTTCAGTTTGGTGCCCATTTGGGCCATTTTTAGCTTATTTGGAGTGCTTATTTATAAGCAGTCCCATTGCAACCTCAAATTCCTCCACACAACCTACTGTTTTTCCTTTTTTCCTAGTTTCATAATATAATTTTAGAGTTTTCCTGAAATTTTCAGATTTTTCCAAGTTAGTTTGCTATTTTTCTTAATTTAAATTAGTTTTTAGCACTTTTTAAATAGCAATTAATACAAAAAATTAAGAAAACTCTCAAAAAAATAATTTTTCATTTTACTTAAGTTTATATAAATATAAAAAGACAAAAAATTATTTTTCTAGATTTTTCTTAGTTAAATTTGTATTTTAAATAATTTAATTAGTTTTTAATAGTTTAAAATTCATAAAAATAGAAAATAAGCGAGAAAAATACAAAAATAGTTTTGAAAATTCTATTTTGTTATTTTAGATTTTCTAAGTCAAAGTTTTATTTTTCTAGCTTTGTTTCCTATTTTCTTGTATTTTAGGGTAATATTAAATAGTTAAAAATAGTTTTAATTAATAATAATTAGATAATTAGTTGTAAAATAATTTTCTTTTGTATAAATTTTCTTTCATCATTAGGATTGTAAAAATGTATTTTTATATTTTTAGGATTTATATTGTGTAAATTTCATATTTTTATTTATGCGTCGCGTAGTTTTAATTTCAGTTTATAAAACATAAAAACAAAAACATCATTTAAAAATAGTGATAGCGTTTATTTAATAGTTTTTATCTTTTAATTTCCTTTAATTTGCATTTAAGCCCCTGTAGTTTATGGGCTTTCTCCTTAGGTATAGATCAATCACAATCCTTTCCCGTTCAAATCCTGCCGATCACTTTACGTTTGACTATTCTCGCACTGACTCGTTGGGACTTAACGACACGGGAAACACTATACTCTCGATCTTCATTGCATTCGTGCTTGAGCGGTTTAAGTCGATTACGGTCCGCCATTCACAAGTGGCGAGCTTGAGTGATTTAGCTCAATTGTTTGCACGCATCAAATTTTGGCGCCGCTGCCGGGAGCAATGCTAATAGTCTTACGTTTAGCAGATTAGTGATTTGACATCACTCCTTGTTTATACCATCTATATAATCCAAAAACCCAAAAGATTTTCATTCTTTGTTTTACATCATGTTTTCAAAAATAACAAAATATTCCTCTTTACCCTCCTACCCTTTTGATTCTTTATCCCTTTACCCTCTATACATTTGATTCTAAACTTCTATTCTCATGGAATCTCTCGACTACGACGACTGCGGGACGAAGTCGAAAAGCTTCAGACTTTATCACAAATGTCAAGAATTCGTGTTGTTCGTGATGATCCATTGATTCTGCGTAGGAAATAGAACGAGAAACCGGGGTGACAAAGGACCGGTACTCTCCTCGATAATGGAAGTACTAAATCGTCCAACCTACGGTTATCCAAAGATCTAATCCTCTATTGCTCCTAAGCCGTCTAGAATTGATTCTAAACTTTCACGATTCGGTTAAAAGCAAACATGCGAATTTAGACCGGTGACCAAAGAAGAATGACTTGCCTAATCTTCACGTATCTCAAGAACCGAACCGGAGACCATAACGGAAGTGGTGGAAATTGCTAGCTCTCGAGCACACCACTTGTCCCACCTCCGGATTTTTCAAAATGTTCTTCGAGACTTGATAGTCATTCGATCACCATGTTGGTTTTGTTGATTCTTTGAATAAACCGATTCCTTCTCATAACACTCAAATAGAATCATTTATTCCTTGTGTCGGTTGTGGTGAGCCTCTTTCGGTTCACCACATCGTTGGTGTACGTGTGTACAATGTGGTAATGATATCTCGTAACGGGAGTTGTTTGTTTTGTGGTTCGAGGAATTCATTTGATTATGATCCTAATCGAACTCATTTAACGACCCTCAAACTTTTCCAATTACCCACCACACCCGACTCATTTTCATATAATCAACATAATCTGCTGTGAATTTTGTGGAGGTCCTCACCAAGGATTTGAGTGTCAATCCGAAACACGTTTGTCTGAGCAGTTTTCGGTAACACTCGGGACTTTGAAATGACCAAATTCCATATTATTCACATGACCACCCACAACAATCATTTTGTTGTGAGCGTGGAGGTCCCTATTTCACTCGATTGTCAAGCAGGTATCCATTTCCTTGTAACAATTACGATTATCCATATCACGACCAACCTCCAAAGTGCCAAATGACTCAAACTCCTCAAGAAACCCAACAAGACACTTATCTAGAGCTTCGGAGTTAGTGAAACGAAGTGAGGAGTTTAATAAGATAGCATTTCATAATGTTCCCAGATTTCTTGTGTATATTGTGGGGTCCTCATGATGATTATCAATGTCAACCTTCCGGTTTGACAAATCTCCACTCCCACAATGTCCGTCATTCAAAATTCACATGAGAAATCCATGGAAGAATTGCTAGGCAAGAAGCGGTGCTAAAATAAAATCCCAAATTGCCTTTGAAAAATCATTGGGGAATCAATTGCAAAAGATAAAGTAGCAGATCTAGCTCTCAATTTCGTTTTATTCACGATGGCGGTGATGATGAAGATACACTTGATTCATCAAGTTCATCGATGATATCCCAGATTGAGATTCATTCTCAAACAAGCGCTTTCACACCCGAGGTTCCCACTCACTCTTTGAACATGGGGACGAGCATCTTGACACTGTTTACGAAAAGGAATCGGACGAATTCATAAAGTCTAGTGTTGAGAACCTTGTCCCAATCCCAAGAGAGTCTGGAATTCTTGATCATGTGTGTGATATCCTCCTCCTCTTGTCTTCCAAAATGATCATATTGAGATGTTCTCCGATTCTAATGATAATGATTCGTTATCTTGCGGAGACATCGTTTATGTGGAAGATTTACCTTACGAAATGGATAGCTTAGAAGAAGAGAATGATGAAGTTCTCGACTTTGAAATCAAAGATGAAGCACTTGCAACATTCTTGAATGTCGACTTCTCATTTCTAAAATCGAGGCTTTCAATGAAAACCAATTTCATCTCCTATCCCCATTAAGGATAGTGACATTCTTTCCGATGATTCTATTCCGAAATGAAAGCCTTCTGTTTTGATGATATGGGAGAGAAGATTAGTGGCGTACCACTTTTCATTCTCATAATTCTCTCCCGATTATGAATCATTTACATTGAAGGAGTTCACCGGTGAACCCACTCATATCAATTCGAATATGATTCATTCACCTTCATGGAGTTCTCGGATGAACCCACTCATATCATATCTCCGCGAGTATGATAACTTCTACTTTGATCTAGACACACGGGATATGTCTAGACCAATTGAGCTTAAAAGATGAAATTCATACTATCATGAATTCCCTTCCGATGATGATGAGTTAGTCAAGATCATTATCATGACTTTCTTTCTCTTCTTCACCTATCCGTGGCTTCTCCTGTTCTTCACTCCTTGGGAATGAAGACATTATCTTGACCCAGCATTTCCATGTGCCATTTGTGAGCGGGTATGTCCAGTATCTCATCGGTGTGGAACTTTGTTGGGAATTCGTGAAGTAAGAATTCTGCGAAAATAATGTGAAGGAATCTGAAGTACATGGATTCTATTTGAAGGATTCTGAAGTACATGATTCTCTCAAGAAAAGTTAGATAAAACCAAAACACATTTTTTTTTTTTTTTTTTTAATACTAAGCGGAATAAATAATGCATAACAAAGAGAAATCGGATCGCAGAGAATCCAAACGGTAGAGACATCAACGTATGCGTCTTATATCTTGCACTATCCATGTGACTCCAAACTCAGATGGGGCACTAGCAAATGTGAGCATTAAGCACATTTTCTATAGATCTCGCCCCTTCACTAACACTGAGCACTACAATGTAACTCCTTAAAGTGATAGCAAATGCGAGCATTAAGTACTTTTGTAGATCTCACCCTTCACTAGAATCATCAAGTCTTTGTCACAAGATTAACGTATAAACAAGTTATCTCAAAAGTGCCTCATTCACTTTGAGATATGATAAGACACGCACCTTCAGCAGAAACCGGTCAGCAGAAACCAACACCTTCGGCAGAAACCGAAACCTTCAGCAGAAACCGGTCAGCAGAAACCAAAACTTTCAGCAGAAACCGGTCAGCAAAAACAAATCAAAATATGCAGCCAGTAGAAACATCAAATCAAGCCGAAAATATGTTAATTACTAGGGTTCATCGTTGAATAAAAATTCAACTCACCAAGACTAGTAAAACATTTAGAAGACCAACTGTCAAGACCGAAATTAACATATACAACAACCGATCATTAACAGTATAAATGTTATCCGACCAGAATTAAGTTCCCACGATGCAAGTATGAACCATCAGCAGCAACAAGACATGCCCAAATAATATACCAGTACCACATCTGATATAAATATAACCAATCACCATTGTTGCTCGTATCAAATGAGTACACAATATGAAACTGCTGTTGCCATCAATTAATTAAATGAGTACACGTAACAAAAGAAAAATCAAAGCTTAACCTCAGATATTGCGTGTATACTCAAACAAAGTAGCCCCACCTAAATCCAATCAAAACGTGAAGTAGGGACCCGTATCATGTATAATCCGAATAGAGCAAGTGCACATGATCAGCCCCATGTGATCTATAAATCGGACCAATCAAAAAGAAGTCCCACATCAAATTTGAGCCCTACGTCATCAGCAGCAATGAGATTCACATGAGACAAAAACAACTAGCCAATCAAATGAGTACCTAACCTCACGTGAATACAAACAGTCAATGAGGCAATAGTTTGTTATATGAAACCCCACGTGATGATCCATTTAAAAACAAATACCAACCAGATCGTAGGACTAATGTGAGAAAGATCACATGATCATCATCAAACATAATAGCCAATAACAATATCCATCACCACGTGAGACAATATACTAATCAAAACAAACCTCACTGAATTTGTTTGACCAAAGGCGAATAAAAAAATGTATCATCAGCACATGTCCCAAACGTGTACTATCAAAACCCATGGACCAATTAAGTGGCAAGACCACCGTAGAATCCATGCATCCCTGCACACCGAATTCTATCCAATATAGCCATATTATACAGATCACGTGACTAGCATGAATTATGTGGTCTGAAGAAACATCATCTGATCAGTAGAAACCAGACAAACCACCGCCCATCACTAGCCAATCAACATACTCGTAGGTCCTATCCATTCCAACCCCATGTGATTCAATTAATATTTGGAGCCATATATTCAGATCCATATGACCGCGTTCCAATAAAATTTTTAATATGGGATCAAACCAACCAATAATCGATTGACCAAGAAGGGGACCATAATATTATAACGAGAATATAATAACGAGATAATGATTGACCAGTAGTACCGATTACCTTATAAAAGCTGATTCATCAATAAAAACCAAATCATACCAGTATTAAATGATGACCCATCTTCTTATCAGATCTGCTCTATGTCTGCTGCCTCTTTACATCTGCTGCTACATAACAATTAGGGTATAAACCCTAATTAGAGAAAAACCTTATAAACCCTAGATCGAGAGCCACGAGGCTCTGAAACCAATTGTTGAAACCAAGATCTTGACTCAACTAGAGTATCAATAACATTGAATTACATCATGATTGTGGCAGAGAGATGAGAAGGAAAGATTTTCCTTTGTGCATCATCTACTCTTTCAATCATACATCAAATTACATCAAAGGCACTTGGTAATCAAAGAAAGCTAGAATCTGCTGCTAAGAGAAGAGCTCTTATTGATCAGAGAAATAAAGCCAAAAGAGAAAAACCTATGACAGTTGCTCAGAAGAGGAACTATATGAGAAGAGTTGTGAAGAATGCTTCTATGCATAATTCGGTTTATCTATGAAGCAAGTCATGACTTGGTGCGATGATACTTTGATTCAAGAGTATAATCGGTTATGAAGTTTTCTTCACGAGGTACTACTTCTTCTTCTCCATTGGAAAATCGTGATTCAATGATGATGTTCCTCTGACCAAGAGATAAAAACAGTTGAAATTGTGGATAATTTTGATCTTGTTTTGCCTTGATGGAATCTTGATTGTTTCTTCCAAACACCGTCGATGCTACTCCTTCTTACGAGGCTGGTTGTTTCTGCGAATCTTCCTTGATTTCTTACGAAATGTTGTCCAATGTGGAGCTTAATGATTCTCGATTCGGAGGCGATTCTGAGATAGTCTTGAACACGGTGATGCTATGGGACAGCGAGTTTGGTTACAAGATGTTACGACAGATTGGCTCGTAAAGCAGGAGCTTCAAGGAATCCGATTTTGATATCAAGGGCGATGAGTCTACTTTTATTGAAGTTGGGCTGATGATGATTTTCATGAAGGAACTCATGTGACATTGGTTGATTGGAAAGTGGAAAGCTTAACAACGTGTCTAGGTGAATGATCTTGTCCTTGAGTTTAACTTCTTGAAAGATATTCTTCATTTAGTGAATCGACATGATTTGAAAATGCTTTATGATCATGTGATTCGAGATTATAAGTTTCATCAAGCAACCGGTTCGGTTTATATCGTTAGGTGATCTTCAAGTTATGTTTGATTCTAATTCTCCAAATGGTCAAGGGTATTCTATTTGGAAGAATTCTTATAAATGGGAGATTGAGAGTTGGAGGTTTTATCCTTTGCCTTGTGTTCATGTAGTTCATACTACATGTGGGATGATTTGTGTATGCTATCGGATAAGCTTTATCCTTTATCCGGTACTTTTATGGAAAGGTTCTTTGAAACACAAGCTAGTAGTGCCTCCTAATTCATTGGCAATGATGACGCATGCTAATCAATGTGTTGGTTTGATTAAGAATCACTTATATCACTTACAGTTCATCTTGATTGTAATATTTTGTAATCTTTGTTTTCTTTGGTTATCTTAGTTAAAAAAAAAAAAAAAAAAAAAAAAAAATGTGTTTTGGTTTTATCTAACTTTTCTTGCGGGTTTGTTGTATACTTTTGGTTATTGACTCACCCGATATACTTTGGGTATGTCAAAGAGTTAGCTAGTCCAAAGGGTACGACTTTGGTAAAGACACATCAAATCATTGATAGTCAGAATGATTTGCTCAAAATCATAGGGTATGCAACCACCTATGCTTTATTGTTGAGTGTTGTATGGTTTCAATTCACCATGGTTTATTCTGTTTGGAATCCAAGAATTGGCTAGTCCACTTGTATATGGCTTGTGGTAAAGACGGTGGCATTCCATATTTGGTTCTCAATTCACCAATTCTAAGAATTGACTAGTCCGAGCAAGCGGCTACGGTAAAGACATTTCAAATCCGTTTATATGGTTCTTTGGTTTGCCAATAAATCGAGATGGTTATCGATGTACCATAGTTTACGAACTCAAACATATGGCTACTCCGGTAGTGATGGCTATTGGTAAAGAGACATCAAATCCATTTATTTTCAATGATTCACCTCTCACGTGAGTTAACACACCGGATGTGATGAGAATAGTATGAAACTAATCTGTTTTGATGTACCTTTTGTCATTTATTCTGCAAAGATATGGAGTTTTAGAGTTTCTTCATCATAGAGATGTTCTTTGGATTCTTTCTTTATTCTTTGTTGTTTGTGTCCAATCCCTCAGTGTCAGTAAGATCTATCAAGCTGGAACTTAACCATCAAATTCCAGTTTAGGGGAGGATTGTTGGGAATTATGTGAAAGTCGATTATCTTGAACTTAATGCCGAAGGGTTTCTCTTGAAGTGAAGTGGATTCTAGAAGACTTATTCTCATGAAGAATAATAGTGATTAGTTTGATTCATGGAAGTGTTTATTCCGTATTTAGTTTATTTAGTGTAGATATACATGAGCTTTATTAGGAAGTGATTGTGTATATCTTATTTAGTTTATGATTATCGTTTCTTGGGAAACGGTTTAGCGATATTGTTTAGGGTTCCTTATCTATAAAAGGAACACATTAGAAAGGTTTATGTAATTGATTGAAAACTCGCTTTAGTTAATATAAAGATCCATAGAGGATCAAGAAGTTCTTAGTTATTTACTTGTGTTTATATTCACGATAAACATTAGTTGTAGAGATTGTCTTTTATGGTGCTTGTGATTACATAAGCATACATAACGATCCACGAGCTCAAGATCTATCAAGGTCGTATTCATTTCAACAAACTTTCACGTACTTCAATGTTTATCCAAACATCTTAAATGAAAGTCCGATGGAGATTGTCTCTTCCACTTACTTCCCATGAACCAATTAATTCGGGTCGAGTCAAGCTAGCGACTCGGTAATCAAAAACAAGAGCATGCAACACGGGTTTTCACCGTGTGTACCACCTAGTGTGGGGAGATACCCACATGTTGTATATAGATCTTAAAATGAAAGAAAATTGTATATATTAAAAAAGAGAATAATTGTTGTGTTTCTACACTTAGCTAGAATGTTATCTTTTACGTTCTAAGTTTCGCATTACGGCGGTACTTTGAATATTGAGGACAATATTCATTTCTAAGTGTGGGGAAATTCGCTAATTTTGATCGTAAATGTACCTTTTAGTCCCTTTTCAACCAAAATGGCCAAATTAAAAAAAAAAAAAAATTTAGTGGAAGTACTATGTACTAAACACAACAAATGGTAATCAGTCCACCATGTTTAACCCACATAAGGATTGGCTAATCCAGAGCAAACGGCTCTTGGTAAAGATATCTCAAATCCGTTGTGACTTGCAATTTGCCCAAAATTGTATGGTATTCATTTCACCATATCCTTAAAAGTGAAGAGTTGGCTAGCCCGCAAGTTTATGGCTTGTGGTAAAGGCGATTGAAAACCATAATTGGTAATCAGCTCACCAAAGATAATATTGATAATTTATCTAAGAGTTGGCTAGTCCGAAGCAAAGCGGCTCGGTAAAGACAAATCAAATCCGTTGAAAGTCGATGATTTGCTCAAAATCATTTGGTTATCGGTGTACCAAGGTTCTTACTTGAACTGAAACATTTGGCTACTCCGAAGTAATGGCTTTTGGTAAAGAGATGAAATCCATTAATTTTTCTTAAAACATTGCTAGGGACTAGCAATATCTTAGTGTGGGGATTGATGAGTGTGTAAATACTCATCATTTTGTATCAATTAGCGCAAAAACATCCGAAAACACTCGAAATGCATCAAAATGATAAAAATATCACAAATAAGTGTTTTATGTGTTTTAAATGCAAAAATATCAAAATCGGTGAAAACGATAAAGTTTGCATAATTGGCGCTTTAGTCCCCAAGTTTCAAAAGTTGTCAAAAGCAGTCCACTGGTAAAACAAAATTAAGAAAATGTTATTCAAGGTCCCAGAAATATTCTAAATTGTCAAAATGGTCCTTGAATAAATCTTTTGTTAAATGGCGAGAAAAGGTCCACGAACTTTCATAAAATGTCAAGTTTGGTCCACGGAAAATTTGAAATTGTCAAAAGCGGTCCTTGTACAATAAAGTTTGTCAGTTTTAGTCCTTGTGACAACTTTGGAAAATTACAGGATTGGTCCTTCAAGAATTGGATAATTACACTTTGGTCCTTATCATATATTAAACCAAGCCCTTGTCAAAACTAGATTTGACCCCCTGTAATATTCCTTTTTTTTGACCCCCTGTCACAAACCTTTTTGGACCCCTTGGTCAAAAGCCAGTCAAACCTCCACCTTTTCCCTCCACCACTGTTCTTCTCCCACCACATCCTTGCAACCCCGCCACACTCACCCATCACCTCTCACCTCACCTTATCTCTTCCACCCTCCTCATCATCATACCTAGCCACCCCTAGTTGCAGTCTAAAAGCCCCCACTGTCAAAAACAGGCTTTCCCGCCAAAATTCACCCATTGACCATTTTTCACTCAATTGATCCAGTGGACAAAATATCAAGTAGGATCCACTCAGAAGACATGTGGGAAGCTATTTGAGTATAAAAAAGGGAAGAAGAAGGAGAGGAAAAAGGGTAGTTAGTTTTTAAATTCCTTTGTATGTCGTTTTTATGTAGTTAGCTTAATTAATGTTTTAAGATGTAAATTTAAGCTTCAATGTAATAAACATATGCCACTTAATCTTTATAAACTCATTTCAAGTACTAATTTAAGGTTTCACTTAAGTTTCACAATTTCAGGTTTACTGTTGAAAAAATTGAGTTTCAAAGTCTTATGATAAAGCTTCTAATAGCTTAACTCTAAGTTTAAACAAGTTTATTTCAGCTTATTAGAGCTTTTGGTAAGCTTGGAAAATAGTTTCAAGCAATTTTCATTTTGGGTCAACAAAAGTCAAAATGGGTGCATTTGGCAATGGTGATGGATATTGGGTTGATGCGGTGGTGCTTTGGGGTTAGATTAGACTAGGTTAGAGCGATTATAGTTCGGTTTAGCTTTGAGTAATGTCGGTCATCCGTAAGTTTGTATTTCATTTTCTAATTTTAGTCCATTTGCATATTGTGGTTATATGTGTATCTGTGATCATTGCTAGCTTAAACAGGTTTAACTAGTTGTATTTAAGTCACTAAGACTCACTTTGATTGACTGCACAAGTTGGATCAGTGGTTATATCATTTCATTTGCACATTAGTAATTCTAAGCAGTGTTTGGTTTAAGCTGATTTTTGGCTCTGCAGTGTTTAAAATTGGTTAAACTCAGTTTGGTAAGTACCCCTTAGGAACATTAGACTCATTTGAGTCAGTTATTTGCACCTCAAGTCAGTGAAAGTCAAAATCATAGTTAATATGTTTTATAAGCTTATCATTGGAATTTCCAAAGAGCCAAAGTTTGATTCATGTTTAGAATTCATAGAGGCATCTTAATATAGCTTTAATTTATCTTAATACATCATAATGAGTCCATGAATTAAGCTCAAATCTCATGAAAGTCAAAATTCCATATCTCAAAAAGTCAAAACTTGCAAAATCCGGTTTGAGCCTACCTTAGATGATTTTTCATGAGTTCGTTTTGGGTCAAATTAAGGGAAACTTGGGGTTTTCTAGTTCATTGGTCTAATTACTTATTATGATTTTTGCATAATTTTTATAATTTTCTACAAGCTTGAAAACTGCTTATCAAAATGAGCCTAATTGCCCTGTGCAACTGACTCAGTGTTAACTGAGTCTGCACAGGGGCTTTGCAGGGCTTGCACAAAGCTCAGTTGAGCTTGTCTAGGTCCCATCTTTGGTTTTTTAGCTCTTAGCCAGGTCTACTTCAAGTTCCAAGTTTCTGTTTTAAGCCTTAGCTTATTGAGTGGCTTGTGTTTGAGCCCAAACTTGGTACCCTCAGCCTGTTCTTAGCACTTGTTCTCATTTCATCAAATCTGTTCAATCAAGCTCATCAGAGGTCAAGGCTTGTGCATATTTGTTTCATTTTGGTTCTTTTTGCTTATTGTAGCTGCTGTTTCAGTTTGGTGCCCATTTGGGCCATTTTAGCTTATTTGGAGTGCTTATTTATAAGCGGTCCATTAAACCTCAAATTCCTCCACACAACCTACTGTTTTCCATTTTCCTAGTTTCATAATATAATTTTAGAGTTTTCCTGAAATTTTCAGATTTTTCCAAGTTAGTTTGCTATTTTCTTAATTTAAATTAGTTTTTAGCACTTTTAAATAGCAATTAATACAAAAATTAAGAAAAGTCTCAAAAAATAGTTTTCATTTTCTTAAGTTTATATAAATATAAAAGACAAAAATTATTTTTCTAGATTTTTCTTAATTAAATTTGTATTTTAAATAATTTAATTAGTTTTTAATAGTTTAAAATTCATAAAAATAGAAAAATAAGAGAAAAATACAAAAATAGTTTTGAAAATTCTATTTTGTTATTTTAGATTTTCTAAGTCAAAGTTTTATTTTCTAGCTTTGTTTCCTATTTTCTTGTATTTTAGGGTAATATTAAATAGTTAAAATAGTTTTAATTAATAATAATTAGATAATTAGTTGTAAAAATAATTTTCTTTTCTATAAATTTTCTTTCATCATTAGGATTGTAAAATGTATTTTTATATTTTTAGGATTTATATTGTGTAAATTTCACATTTTATTTATGCGTCGCGTAGTTTTTAATTTCAGGTTTTATAAAAACATAAAAACAAAACATCATTTTAAAAATAGTGATAGCGTTTATTTAATAGTTTTATCTTTTAATTTCCTTTAATTTGCATTTAAGCCCTGTAGTTTATGGGCTTTCTCCTTAGGTATAGATCAATCACAATCCTTTCCGTTCGAATCCTCCGATCACTTTACGTTTGACTATTCTCGCATGACTCGTTGGGACTTAACGACTGGGAAACACTATACTCTCCGGACTTCATTGCATTGGTGTCGAATTGTTTTAAGTTTCTTACGGTTAGCCATTCAGTGGCTAGCTTGTGTGAGATAACTTGACGGTTTGGCACCAATCAAGACTAATGGCCCACTTCTATATGTCATGAAAATTTTAAATTTGGTGCCAAAATTACCCTAACCGACATTTTCTCATGGTTTATTACACAATCACAATTGGACAAAGCAAATAATCAAGGATAAGCATAATTTCAAAGTTCCGCTTTATTTCCCTTCCTACACTTAAACCGAACATTGTCCCCAATGTTCCCGAAAGTATCAAAGTTATGATAATGGAAGGTAATTAAAAGCGAAAGAAACTAATATTCCCGATTAGCTCGGTAGGATCCGTGTAAAGTGGTGGTTAAATCCTTTCCAAGAAGAATTATTGCGTGAAAAGCTCCTTCCAATCTTTTGTAACTTCTTCTTGGAAAACTAAACCGCACACTTGAAGAAAACAAACGAAACCTTCGCGTAAAATCGGCGGTAATAATATATATAAGACTCGATTTAAACTAGGATATAATGCTTGTGGAATGGATGTTTACTGAATTTCTAAGAAAATTAAGACACGGAAAATTCCAAAATTTATAAGTAGCTCGAGAAACGAGAAAAAGTGATCGATGTTTTAATCCTTCACGATGCCGTCGGGTTGCAATCTGACGCCGTCGGGTTATCTGACAAAAAGCGGTGCGATTTTACGGACAAAATTCGGAAAATTTACATCTTTAGAATCTGGAAAAATTTCGCAAAAACATCCATTATGACTCGATACAAGCATTTGACTCGAACAAACAAAATATATATCTTTTAGTTAATTGTTATTCTCACATTTACGTTTCTTTTGAAAACGTGTAATCCTCCTACACTTATCCCTTATGTAAAATACCTTTACATGCAATTAAGACGAGGTTAAAAACAAAATAAAGCATTTTACAAATTTAAACATGAGGATAAACAATTAATAAAAGATATATGACACTAACAAGCGAACAATTAAGCATGGGTTGCCTCCCACGAAGCGCTTTTCTTTATTTAAGAGTCTTGTAGCTAGACTCGTAGTCGTGTTCCTCGTTGCCTCGTTTGCATCCTCAATGAGAATTCTATCATGTTGAAAATTTTTCAACGACTCTATACCTAGGCCACAGGTCAAGCAATCCTTATAATAATGACTCCTTCTTTCCCACATGAATTTATAACCTTTTTCAACATCTTCCTTGCTTTTTCCTCAAAAGCTTTGATGTTGTCTCGATCATAAATGGACAAGTGGCCATACTCATTTGTTTTCCAAGGCATCCTATAGGTGATCTCATCGGTTCCTTCCTTAAACCTAACTGCTCCATCATGCTTGTTATGGCTCATTCTAGATGTTTCAACAAAGCAGTTCCCTAGCACTACTTGGGATAAGCTATACTCAATGACGCATCCTACATCTTCTAGGACCATAAAATCAACTAGGTAGGTGAAATTTCCTATAAAGACATGCACGTCCTTGACTCTTCCCACAAAGTTGCAAACTCCCACGGATACTTAGGGTCTCTCCTAATATTAAGTCGCTCATTCATAATGTCATTGTAGGCGACATATGACATTACATTAATGGGAGATTCCGTATCTATGTAAGCGTGGTCGACACTCCTATATCCGATCATACAAGGGATTTTTAGGTTCCGGGTTTCTCTCCTAATCTTTGGGCATATCCTAATGATAGGTGATCGTGGATTATTGATTATGTATTGATGGTACGCAACCTCTTCCTTAGTGGGGTAAAGATTGAAGTAAGCACTATTTTCTACATCCACGTTGTTGTTTATCATGCCATTGTCCGAATTATCGCTAATCATAGAGCCAACTACGAGGCGCCGACTACTTTCTCAATGACTTCCCTAATTGTACTATCGAATATTTTCGCAAATCTCAAGGTCGGTGTTTCTACTCACATAGCGGCTTTGGCGGTTGTGTTGGTTATTAGTTTGGGTTTTGAGTGACATTGACTTATTTGGTGTTGGGTTATCAAGTGGTGGTTGGTTATCACCTTCCATGATGAAAAGTGATGGGTGTTACGAACAAAGGTCACGAAGAAGGGGATAGACTAAGAGAAAGCTAAAATGAGAAAAATTTACTTGATAGGAATCAAGAAAAGAACCTAAACGAGGTGGACTACTAACTAGCTATTCTATTCCCAGCAGCGCGCCAAAACTTGATACGCTTACGCAGCGTTCGGGGTCAAGGAAACTTCCTTTTCTTCGATCAAGTTTTATAACACCTAGGCGATGAACCTAATCGTTGTAGTGTAGTAATTTGGGTAAGCCACGGGTATTGATATCGTTCTCTAGGGAATAGGAATGCTAGTGAGAAGTTACTACGCTAAGGTTGAGGTTGAGGAAGATTATTTTGTATTTTATATTTTATGAAATTGAAAGGTACGAATCTCGGGTATTGGATTTGGGGGGTTGGTACTTCTACCGATTACTCTACTATTATCTAATTATCTAAACTAAGGTGGTGGGAGTCTATGTCTAATTAATGTGTGCTCGTATGATAGTTTAAAGATGTGTTTACTTAGGTTTTACTACTCCTTAATTATCTCCTATTGATGGTTGAGTTGTCACGTCCTTATTCTTAGTTGCGTTGTGTGTCTAAAGTTGTAGGGTATGCGTTTCTCCCTAACTCTTTGAACTTACCAAAGGGTCTCGTCTACAAAACCCACTAGGAATAATAAACTCTTACTCTAAGGCACTTTTTGGATGGTTTAGCCTACAACTACTCAGGTAATTATATTCTAAGGTTCACAAAGATGAATCAAGCATTAAGTACACAACGAATGACCTATCGCATTACTAGATCATTAATCAACTAAGATAAGAAACAACCAATCAATATTCAATAATTAAGTTTCATACTTCCTAAGCAAACACACAAATAAATTAGCGGACATGGAGAACATGCAAGCATACACACAAATAATCAAAGACATAATTGAATTGATGAAGTAAAGACTTATCTTGATGTAAAATAGGGTTTAGAACCCTAAAATACTATACAAGACACCCTTGGTTCGGTTTTAGGTTTTACTCCAAAAGACTCTCTTAAAAGCGAAAATTCGGATTCTATATAAGATTACACTTGCGACGGCCACCTTATGTTTCGTGACGCCGCCGTGTCGCCGTCATTAGGGTTTCGTCTTGGCCACGTTAACCTTGTGACGTCACCTTATACTGTGACGCCGTCCTCTTGACTTCGACGCCGTGCGGGTCGCATCTAGGCCGTCGAGTTGCGATGGTCTACTCCTTTAAAGCCCGACGCCGTCCTTGAAACAAGCCATTTTCTCTCCGAGCCGTCACAAATTCCTCCGACGGCGTCGCAGATTAGCGATGGCGCCGTCGCCTGCTTTCAAAGACTTTGAGTGTCTCGATTCGACTTTGGCCATTTTCTTCAGATATTCGCCTTTTCGTCCAAATAAGTGCCATTCCAGCATTTTGCCTTCAAGAGACCTAAAAGTGAAAAGGAACGATATTAAGCAATAACGGATACAAAAGTGATCAAATAAGGGCTAAAACGACCCCTCAAAATGGTACCCTTTAAAACCTTATCATGTATTATGTATCCATTTCTGCCATCTCCAACTAGTCTTTGCTTTAGTCTTAGTGAATGCACTAGGTGGTACTAAGTTTCTTGGAGGTGTTAATGGGGCTACATGGACATCAATGCGTTTCTTAGAATCTAAAAAGAGCGGTTTACCAAGCACAGACTTAGAAGCAGTAGTGGGCCTAGAGGTATTCCGTTTCTTGGGATTCCGTAAACGAGACAAGATAGTTTTAGCAACACATTTATCATGACAATCAGAAAGCATACTTTTACGACATATAACACAAGAGGCTTCTGACTAAATATCAAAAGTACTTAAAGGTTCAGAATTCGTTACATCACTTTTTCCATTACATTTGTCAGACGCAATATCTAAAGTGGGTGCAATTTGGGTCTTATTCAAATTCCTAGGGTGTTCTTCTACTTTAGCATTTTTTATTGTTCTTTTCTTAGGTCGCAACTTCCTATTCTTCCTTGTATTGCTCTTAGGCTGTGAAGTGGGGACGTTGGGAAAAGAGGCAACTATTCCTGTTTCAGTAGAGGGAAACACATTAGTATCTTGTGATTTGTCAGTAGGTATTCTAGTGTCACTTTTTCTAAGTGTTACAGGTGTAAGTTTCTTAATGTTGCTAAGCTGAACTTGTTCATACTTTCCTAACTTCTCCTTTAACTCAATGATAGTGAGCAACAAATCTTGATTTCCAGAACGAAGATTTCCAGAAAAATTCATTACTTCTTTAGTGTGTGCAAGATAATGATCAAGTTCGTTTGTTGCTTCATCACGAGCCTGTTTAAGTAAATCAAATATGACACCATATTCCTTTTTAACTTTTGTAAGTTCTTGTTCATATTTTGCGATTTGACATTTCAAAGACGTGTTTTGATCATCCAGTTGCTCAAATTTTGGATTAAAAGTTTTGGATTGCAACTGGTTGAGTTTGTTTTGCAAAGCAAGTTCACGATTTTGACAATCTTTTTGACACCATTGAAGACGACGTTTTGCATTTGAAAGCTCGTTTATGATGCTCATTTTCGATTTTAAAGACTTGATCCGAGGTACATTATCGGATTCTCAACAATTTCAACAGAATCAAGAATCGCAGAGATATAATCAAATGCATCCGCAAAGAATGCAATAACACAACATTATGGATATCAAAGACGAGATAACATCTTCCAATAGTCGATCAACATCTTTTCGTAACATTTTCTTTTTAATTTTTGTATTTGAAATTGACGTTTCTATTTTTTTCGAAAATGATTTTCATCAATTCAAGTTCCTTATGAAATTCTCTTTCCCAATACAATGCACAATTTTTCAAAATTTTAACATGGGGTAAAATTCTTTTCTGAAAAATATCTCTTTGTTCTCGCGCCTGAGGCGATTGAAAATGTTCAACTTTTATTTTAGAATGAAATTCAATCTCACGTTCTAAAATTTTGATGTCAGAAGTGAAAATGTCAAAATATCTAAGAATTTGACGATTTTTGGGTTTTGAATTTACTTCACTGAGTGAAGGTAAAGGACCATTAATTTGTGCATAATTTGGTTGGGGAGCAACATTAGAATACTCAGACATAGGTGTGTTAGAAGAATCTTTTTGTGTGACGAAAGCGACGGCTTTTGTGTAGTTAAATAGTTTATTATAAACAACATTTTCTAATTTTGATCGACTCTCGTCTTCTGCATCTAATTCCTCTTGACGATGATATTCAACAACACTCAAAACAGAGTCACCAATTTTGTATTCTGCACTGGAAACATCAGGATTTGGTATGAATGCTTTGTTTGAAAGCTTTGGTTTGTAATCAGTAAGATTCGGGCCATATCCATTTGGATTTGGTTTTAAAGTAAACTTTTGAATAGTTGTGATTAACTCACCATGTTTATAAACAACATTTCGAAACTCTTTGAGTTTGTTTTGTAAGCCGACAATTTCTTCAAGATAGTCATCTATTCGTTTCGTTGAATGCTTTTTGTATGCAGAGAACTATTTTTGACAAGTAAACAACTCAGCCTTGGCTCTTTGAGTTTCCAAAGTAAGAGCGTTAAGTTGTTTTTTATGTTCTTGTTTTAGTTGTTCTATTTGAGACAACAAAGCATTATTCGATGCGGCTAGATCATGTATTTGTCGTTCTAATGATTTTTCGTTTTGGTGTGATTTAGCAAAAGCGGCTTCAAAACCTTTTTCACGTTTTTCTTGAGTTTTGAAAAAATTGAGTTGCCTTTTTAAGCATTCAATATCCCTGGTTAACAGTGCATTTTTACTGTTTAATTTCTGATTTAGTACACAACATTCTTCCATTCGAGATTGTTGGTCTTTAAGTAAGAGATCCACATCTGGATTAGGCAAAGGTTCAGCGTGTTCAACGTGAGTCACAACATGATCACTATTCAGATTCTCAAGTATGACCACGGAGTCAATTTGAATATAAAAGGTAACCATAAGGTCATCTTGATCATCAAATGTAACTACGGGTCTAGTTGAGAATCATCGAATGAGATGTGGACGGCTCATGTTGAACATTCCGAGCCTCGTCGGATCGGATGTTGGTGAGATATTAGATTAGTGATGAATATGGTTTGTTCGGCACCGAGATAAGCCATCGGTGTCATACACCGGGCTCGTGTCACTCATGTGGAGAGCTTGCATTTGTGCCATCAACATCACCGCATTAGCCGCAAGTCCTCCATATAATCATCTCGAGTCCGCATCCGCCATAAAGCTCATTCTTTGGTTGTGAGGTTCCATCGACTTCATCCTTAAGTGCCAAAAGTAAAGCCTCCTTGTGATAAGCCGCCTCTAGTCCTCGGCTTTGGGCATGCATTAGTCGGTGACCCTTCTCATTATAGTTGTAGCAACGAAGATCATTTATCCCATTCGAGCATTCCCTGCTCAACCACTTGAGCTTTCGTTGTTGTGGAGCACCCATGTTATTCCTTCCCATAACATTAAACCCTTGACCACCTCCCATCTGATGACCAAAACCACGATTCTGAACTTCAACACGTCCATTGTTCACAACAGCCTGATTCCTTGTGTTTGATGAGGAACAAATGCGATTGTTGGATTTGTTTGTATACCAGCCGAAGGCTTTAGCAATCATAACAAACTTTGTTGCAATGCATCGAAAGCATCGGAGTCCTCATTAGTTTCACTGTATAGTGCTTGATCATTGTTGTTGTTGTTTGGAACCAATTGAGTTTGTTGAGATTGTTGCTGTGATGGATCATATGGTGTAACTGTTACAGTTATTGGTTGAGGAGCGGGTTGAGGAGGATAACTAGTTTGAGCCCACAAAGCAAGATGTTGATTTTCCGGAAGTGATGGTGGAGCCGGGAGTCCACGGATAGCCTTTACTTTGTCAACTTCTTTTTTGTGAGGCTTCAAATAGTCGTACAACAATCCGTATGTAGCATGATGAAGATTCTTAGCTTGATGATTGAAAATGACATACTTCTCCCAATCAGGACCAAGACTACTTTGGAACTTAGTATTGACTGCAATTCTTGGCATGATGATGTTGTGTTTTTCCAAATCATTGATGATGTCTGAGAATCGATGATGATAAGAGTCTAATGTCTCTCCTGGTTCAATCATGAAATGTTCATAGGCCAAGTAAATTTTAGATTCCATATCCTCTTGATTGAGTTCAGTGCCTTCCATGAAAAGATGAATATGTTCCCACATTGCTTTTGCCGTCTTTTGACCATCAACACTTCGAAGGATTGGATTGGGTAATCCTAAATGAATATATTGCATTGCTAGCTCATCAGCTTCGAAATGTAGAAGTTCATCACCAGAAAGGTCAGTAACAATTGCAATGTTTGTGAGATCATCTCTTGGTGGAATAGCATTAGGATCTCCGAGTGTAACGACAATAGGCATCTGAAATGGACCTTCCAATATAACCTTCTTTAAGAACTTTCCATGTGGCTTCTTTAGATCACAAAACCCAAAGAACCTAATTACCCATTGATCATAGTTTCCGGGAGTGAGCATTGGAGGTCTATCAAGTGATCCTGCCTCATTAATGGATTGCTGGCTACTTAAAGCTTCACACATCTTTGCAAACCAAGATGGTTCCTTCATAGTATTCCTGGATGGATGTTGATTGTAAACGTTTGTGTAAGGTTGTACTTGAAGACTAGGTGGTGGTTGAACCATTTGTGGTTGAATTGCTCCTTGTTGTGGATAATGTTGTTGATTAAATTGTTGTTGATAAATTTGTTGTTGTTGACTGAATTGTTGATGTTTTGGACTAAGTTGTTGTTGTTGTGGTTGATGATACGTGTAAGGAAAGTAGTTAGAGTATGGAGGTTGAGACATGTTGAAAACTTGTGTTGTAAAATGGATCTTTGTAGTCGAATGAAATGTTGTTGATGAGGTATCCTTAGGCGTAGAAACCAAGTTTAGGCAAAGTAATGCTTAGACGTAAAAACAACAACCTTACGCGTAAAATCATTAGTTACGCGTAGGATTAGCTTACGCGTAAGAATTAAGAAACACTAAGATTAGGCGTAAACTGAAAGTTAGTCGTAGAAAACTTATGCGTAGGATTAGCTTATGCGTAAGACAAGGCTTAGGCGTAAGAAAAATCTTAGGCGTAAAGAGTTCTACGCATAAGTTTGAGCTTATGCGTAAAATTAGAGTTTTGCCCAAAAATCCTTTACACTATCACAGTGTAAATGATATCCAAAGTCGAAGTGTTTTAGGCTTATCCAAGCAAGAAAACACTAAGTAAACCAAGAAAACTAAAGATCAAGCCACGGATGTCTTACGCGTAACTCTAGGGTTTTGTTACGCGTAAAACTTTACCAAAACGGATCTTTTGCCCAAAGTGATTCTAAACCAGATCTTTGTGATGAAACAGCCTCAATATCACCAAAATAACACAAAAGTGTGAAACTTGATGATCCAAAGCTTATAAACACCTTACGCGTAGAAATGAACACACGTATAAAACCAAGCTTAAAAACAATGAATTACACGTAAAGTTTGAAACTTTTTGCCAAAAACTGAAATTTTAACACCTAAAAACCGTAAGCTACGCGTGAAATCAAAACTTCAAACAAAATGAGTTTTTATGCGTGAAAAAGTTTGTAAACCGTAAGTACAAGAATCTTGGATTGGAAAGTGTAAAAAATGAGTTTTTATGCGTGAAAAAGTTTGTAAACCGTAAGCTACGCGTAAAATCAAAACTTCAAAAACAAAACCTTTTCACCCAACTATTTGGCCATTGTTACCACTATTAGGTTCCCATATTTGTAACACAAGCCTCAATATGTAAGAAAGAAAGATAAGATGATCGGTTGAACAAGACACACACAAACATGTATGATATGAGAAGAGTTATGCATAGGAAAATGTGTAAATTGAACAACCAACCCTCAAGTGAGGGTTTACAAGGATTATTTATAGGGCAAGGAGCTAGGGCAACACTACTAGCATCCTTCCCTTCTTATGGGCTTGGGCCAAGGCTCATGGGCATTCTACATAAGCCTTGGCATGATAACTAACATAAAAGCCATAATTAAGCTAACTATTACATATTAATTACTAACACTTGAATTCTAGTTTAGGAGTGATTCCAACAATACCCTAAAAACACTCACAACTACTAACCCTAATTAGTAGCAGTCCCCTCCATCCTTTCATAAAAAAAACGCTCCAAAAAAAATGACCAGATAAAACACACCAAAGTCATTTGACCTCAGACAAATCCCTCTCTTCATCTAATCAATACATATCAAATACTAAGGATTCGTTTACCAAACCCCAGTCACGCAGTCACCATACGTATTCCAAGAATAGCTTTTCATTGAGTTCGCCACCGGGTTGACTCCAATATAATGACTTTTTGACCTAGCCACAGGGATGGTTAGTACTTAGAGATGGCAACGAGATCAAACCTTGTGTCATGGGTAGGTTTTGTTATCATTTATTTATGAGTTTTTCGTTTTCATGTACAAAGAGAATGTAATATTTGAATGAGACCTGAAGGTTTTGTTCTAATCTTCAATTTATTCGGATATTAATGAAGAAAATCTTCAAAAATTGATCGATGATGTTATCCTTCTTTCGTTAGACCTTAAATAGTCTTGATGCGTCTTCGTATACCACAAAAGAAAAAAGCTGAGATTGTTTTTAATTTATTCCTTTTAAAGTATGAGTCATGTTTAGATGTAGATTGTGAGTTGGGGAGAGATGGTGAGGGTCCTTTGGTGAGTCTAGATGTAGGTTTTCATTATTTTGGATGTTTTACGCTTTCTTCTTCTCGATTTCTTTAACTGAAAAACATGGACCAATGATGGTTTGATGACCTTAGGTCATGATGAATTTGTGGTATAAATGGTATTTGTGGTCATAAGGAAAACATCTTTCATTTTGCATTCAAAACTTTTCAGTCAGTTAAGTCGCATTTTTGTCCTCCTTTTCAGTTAGTGCCGACTGATGAAGGTTTACAACCTGAGGTCAACAACTCGCATAGAAAAAGTGACAACTCGCAAATGACTTTAGTTAACAACTCGCATCTGTTATCAACTCGCATCTGTTATCAACTCGCATCTATTATCAACTCGCATTTGACCCATGAATACACAACTCGCATAACAGTTAAGCGTCAACACGCATCTGTTGGACAAGTCGCACCTAGTAAAATGTATTTGGACAAATGACACAAACAGCATAATAGAACCATCAGTGGACAAGTCGCATCATAGCACCAGCGTCAAAACGCATGGTTAATAACTCGCATAATACATGACCAACTAGCATCCATGAATCAGTGACAACTCGCAGTTGACCAAAGTGAACCCTCATCAGATACATTGAACCTGGACAGATTGTTTGACAACTTGCATAAGAAAAAACTGTGACAGACGGCATGTATGAAATTGACCAAATCGCACATAAGAACACAGTAGCAGCAGATCACGACCAATCAATGAAACTTGTTAAAGACTGTTTTAACCATGTAAAGATTAAAACAATGACCATATCAACTAGCATACAATCATAACAACAAGTTAACCATTTCAAACTTAAAACCATATCAACAAGCATCAAACCAAAACCGCATACAAAACCGCTCAAAGAACCATTTGAATCACAAAAAACAACAAAACCTAGGCTTTGGTACCACTTGTAGGATTGTATATGTATGTTGTTTAGATGATTCGGGTGGTCTAGGTAAATGATTAAACAAGTAAGCCATTGTTAGAGAGATGATAAAAGGAGAGGGTGTTCTAGAGAGAGAAATAATCAACAAAAGAAAGGTTAGATTAATGAGAGCACCACCCCTTCCAAGGATGCAAGGGGTATTTATAGTTACAAATACTACGTCCTCCTATCAGACTGTAGATCAGGCACCGTCCTTCCTCCACGATGTTACAATAAACTAAACTACACTACTAATTAACTAATTAACTACTAAACAACATAAATAACTACAAGTCTATGAGCTAACATATGCTAGACCATAATTGGGGTGACCGACACTTTCATATGGAATTTCCAATTCCTAACAAAGCACCAACTGTTGGTTTGTGAATACGGTTTCAAGGTCAGAGTTCTCATTAAATACAATTGGCTGGTCGCCTTCGAGATGAAATGAGAGACGTTCAACATTTGGTGTTCTATAATGTATCTCAAATCCAAATATTCTCCAAGCGGCTTCACAAGCAGATAGGTACCTGCAATCATAGAACTCCTTAATCTCATCAACAGGTCTATCATTCTGTTGACAGTCTTGGGTTCTTGCTGGTTCATACAACTGTACTGATACTCTATCGGGACCTTTGTTTATGTATTTAAACAAATATTTTATTGATCCCGTCTGATTGCACCATTCAACATTGATGTGGCATTGATAACGTTTCAATAACATAGCGTTATACAAAATAATAAAACTTTTGTGCAACTTATGTCCACTCTTAACAACATGGATCCCGTTATCACGTCTTTTATATACAGGGTAGCCTTCCGAGTCAACAGAAATGTGTTGCATAAACTTTTTAAGGAAGTGTTTGGTACATTTACCATCATCCATGCAAACCTGATTTGGTCATCAACACCACATGGGCCATGCATCATAAAATCGGAAACTAACTTGTGCAGATCGGGATCCTCATTTTGGTCTAGTATCTCAGTGGATATGTCGTTGTCAATATGTTCGGCGTTTGGAAGTTTGT
The DNA here is from genome assembly GCA_022545495.1 of Chrysanthemum lavandulifolium. Taxonomy (NCBI): domain Eukaryota; kingdom Viridiplantae; phylum Streptophyta; class Magnoliopsida; order Asterales; family Asteraceae; genus Chrysanthemum; species Chrysanthemum lavandulifolium. The sequence goes on from CM040240.1 coordinate 59,521,537, forward strand.
CATCCTTATGTAGAAATAAACAAACATGTAAGTATGGAAGCCCTCTTTTTTGAAATTCAACGATGTATACAACTGCACAATATTGTTCAATTAAACATAATATCAGTTGTAATTCTAATTATAGACATTTTTGTATAAGACTACAATCTTGATGAATGTGGTGTGGCCTATAAATAAACAACATACCTGCTTCAACATGTCCGAACAAACGCAACTCTTTGATATCCTTCATCAGCTGATTGAGTTTCATTTTAAAAACTCTAGATACCATATCAGGTCGATCTGCAGATGAAAGCTTATGCTCCCGCATATATCTTTCAATCTCTGACCATTTAAGGTTGCATATGATCGTTATAAACAAATATGGACAACCATACCACCTACACAATGCCATGGCATCCATATAATTTTGCTGCATGTACCTTGGTCCGCCAGTGAAAGAAGAAGGCAAAATGATAGGCTTTCCAATCGTGGACGGATCGCTATTTCCTGATGCGACGCTTTGACGCACATTTGAATACTTATCACACCTTAGTTTAGACTGTTTCGAATGATGGAAAAACATATGCTCTCTCCCAACCATGGAGAAGCTATCCACAAGAAATTGCTGTAACAAACGACCTCCACGTATGAGTAAATTCTCTGTATTCAGGCGGTCCTGTATTTGATAGGCAAACCACTCGCGCATAGTAACTGATTTTTTCATTCTTTTCACTGGCCGATTGTCCTGATTTATTTCTGTGTGGTATTCCTAAAAAATACCCATCTTGCGCACAGGGCATCAACAAAGGGTATTGCAAGGGAAGGTACATAGGATGAAAAATTTTGATACGCTGCAAACCTTCACCAAACTTTTCTATCAAAATGTCCCTATCTTCTGCGCATGGATCAAAGTCACCTACAATAAGTCCAGCAACCTCGTCGGCAGTTGGAAGATTGTATTGCCGTCCACTCTTGCCCCGCTTTGCTATGAGCTTTATTCTAATATTTTGCTCGTTGTCTTCTGTGTAGCGGTCACTTGCCCATCTAAATGTTTTGACCAAATCACTTGATGTATCCAAAATATCTTTCACTTCATTGATAATGTTTCGATAAAGAGGTGTCTTTGAATTAGAAGTGCCAGACGAAGCACATTTTGAACCACTGTTAATAGAGTAACGGGACAAACATTAGGTAAGAGAGAATATTTAGCAATCTTTTTTTGTAAAAATGCAGACACAATAATAAAACATGTAATGTAAGTTACCTTAAAGCAGTTGCTCTATTCTCGGTTTCGTTTTGCGTGTCATATATATACAACTGTGCGAACTTTGGAGGAGCCTCGTTTCCAGAAGTAAACTACCGATACTATGGTACGTTTGACCATGTAAGCGGAAAACATACGGACCTTGTCCTTTCTTGTTGATTGTGTCATCAACGCTGCCACCCATTGAAGTAAACGTAAACATACTGTTGTACGTTCTAATGTTGTTTCTGAAATTTTGACTTTTTCTGTCGTCATTGAAGAATAAATCAAGTAATTGTTTTGGAGCAGGAGGTGCTTGTGGAAGAGAAATTTTTCCCTTGCCACAACATATGGAATAAGCTTCCCAACGGATTACCATTCCCTTGTTTTGCTTCTGCTTCCCATAATAGGGCATGACATTCTTTACACTTGAACGTAGGATCGCCAATGTCATAGTACTCTGCACTCATGTAAAATGGTATATTTTAATTAACTGGCTAAGAAATAACATCAAAATTGTGCAATGATGGCAGAATAATATTGACTTATACCTTCAGATATACCGACATATTTGTAAAAACTCAAACAAAGAATAACTAAAACAAATAAAATTCTCTAAGGTTGGCTGTGATTTGTATAATATGTACCTTGGTTTTGCGTTGATAATGTTGAAGTGTTTGTTTGCACAGTATTTACTGAAGTAGTGATACGTTATGGTGTTATTTGAGTATTTTACGCAACCTGAGATGTAGCTGTAACAGTTTTCGCATACAAAACACCCAGTAACCAAACAAATTACTTTAAACATACAATCACAAAAACTAAATATTCTACTTATTGTTTACCATTTTGTAAAGGAGTTGGGTGAATATTGTAAGGCGACACTTTGCATCTATTGTGACCATTGCTGCCTACATTTGACATTCAAAATAGTATATCAGTCGTGTATGAAGAATTACAGCTGGATAAGTATGGTGGAAGAATATCAGTGATCATATAATGAATTTTATTAGGTGTTAAATATGTCTAATATGTACCTTGGTTAATGTTTGAAAATGCGGTTTTTTTTTTTTTCTTTTTTTGTTTTGCAAACTATTGATTGGCGGAGTGTAAGCTTCAGCTGTTATTTCAGTAGATGTTGCAACATAACATGTAAGTCTAAGATTATATCAATATAAATAGAAACTAATTTAAGTAATCTACATAGGTAAGTGTAAAGCAATGAATTAAGATTGTAAATTATAGTTTACCATTTTGTAAAGGACTTTGCTGAATATTATAGGTTGATAAGGTGCTTTTATTTTGTCCTGCGTTTCCTAAATCAAGGTTAGAAAAATAAAATGAGCCAGCCATGTCGAATTACACTTGAATAAAGTTTCTAAACAAACTTATATAAGCAAAGTAAGAAAACCTTGATGAATGTGTAAAGGTAAGCTTGTAGTTGCCATTGGTGACAGTGATGATGTATTTACTCGGTGTGGATGATCTGTGTCAAATAGAAAATTGAGTAGTAAAGCATGACTATCGAATAGTTTAAAGTAACAACACAAGTAGTAGTAAACTGAATTTTGTTACTGCACATTATTTATAAGAAACTAACGATTAATCACGTCAGTTAAAGGCTGCCTTTCATGACTAAACACCGATGGTGGTCTGCCTCTTTTTTTGGTCGATGATGTTTGCTGTCTATTGGAAACGATATCTACATGTAGAGGATTATCTAATTCATGAATAATAATTAGTTACAAATGTACCATAGGTAAAGAAAGGTTATGAATAAATTGTGTAATTCTGTATTGAAGATATGCTCACAATTCAATAAGTCTGTCAGCAATACTCTTCGATTTGTTGAACCGGCATCCACCATCATATTTTCTGCAAAAGTCTCTCTTGAAAATTGAGTTGCATCTCCCGACGATTTAAAATTCTTGTTGGACATGGACGAACTTTGTGCATTTTTAGTTTTCCTATTCTCAATTGTGGAATAGCCCTGAATCATCATTCGCTTCATCTTTCTCTTCATCCTTTTTTCCACCCCATTGTGCATACTTGGTTTTGCGCTTTATCCTCAACGGTTTCTCATCATCAGATTCCTATCAAGATGTTTAACCATGAATCATAAAAGTTGGTACTATGTTAACACAATTTAGTAGTAGTATTTGATATGTTCATACCTTGTCTAAGACGTGTGCAACTTCTTGTAAATCGTTATCAGAAGTAACACGTCCCACAATAGGGTTGCCATCTTTGAGTAGTCTTCGTCATTTTTTTGCGACGGAAATCTGTTGAAAGGAACAGAAAAATAAAAGTTAGTTTGTAACTGTAAATGTCTTAAACATTTCAACTTGTGTAATAAGAAATGAATACAACATCAGATGATGATTTGCTATTGAAAATGGTTTGATACTCGTATATGTTTTTTGTTGACGAATTGTATGAATCAGTATGGGATTTACGTAGTTTCAATATTTTAAGTATTATAGGAAAGTATATGAAGATATATTCTAAATAAATATGTGTTATGATAATATTTGTTTTGATTCTATTGTTTGTAAAAATAGTTTTTGTATATCTTAATTTAAACTTAAAGTAGTTATTTGGAAAGGATATTAGAAATAAGATATTTTAGTCGTAAATTTGATATGATTTCAAGCTTATGTTAATTCTGTCACACAAAATGTTGAAATGTATTTGTTTCATTCTTATTAATGTTAATATTTCTTAGTAACATTTGAAAATGCAGAACAAATCCTTAAATGTTATATTTGCTTCCAGAACACAAATAAGCATCATTATTAATGGTATTGTCATGAGTCGTTGTTTCAAAGAAATTAAAAAAGTAAACATGAATGATGAAAATATTGTAATGGATAGTGTACTTAAAATATGAAATGAAATGCTAATTAACGTGATAAATTCTGTACGTCTCCAAGATGACAACCGAGCAGCCCTTCGATTTGCTTCAACATGTCCACTTATCCAGCCGTTTATTTCCCATCTTCTTAGTAGCCATCTTTGACGATTTGGGTCAATAAGGGTAGGATAACGATAATGTGCCAAGTATATATCCAATGGTTGACCAAGTTGAATTTTGTGTAGCCAGCCATCAATATATCATTCATGTTCTATGTTAGGAAGACTATCTGTTTCTTCCATTTGGATAGTCGGAACACGCAAGTAGTAAACAATTATATCAGTGTACTGACTTTGATGTTGACGAACTAATCGTCTAAGGTTGGTGTAGGTTAAATTGTGTGTTGTCACATTGCATATCATAAGTTCATCTCCGCCCCAATAATTGTAAAAGACGTTTGTAGTCACAACTCTACCTCCATGATGAATGCATATGTTAGTTGTAGGAGGAGCAACACCCCATTCACAATTATAATATAAAACTAAATGATTAGATTGCTTGTAAATTATGACAACGATTAGGACACAAACCGTAAAACTTACGTGTAAGCTCTAATCCTACGATTACCATTGTTGAATCATAGAGGCATTGTAGTGTATAATGTGGTGAGAATGTAATGTTGAACATTATTTATAGCATATTTCACTGTAATAATTATAGAAACGATTTATGGTCATTAAAGTGTGACTTTTTTAGACAATGATATGATTGTTTAAAAGTAAAAAATTGATTCAGCATAAATTGATTCAGCATAATTTATATCATAATCATAATCATAAATAGCTTTGAAAAGGTAAACACAAGTATTCTCATTTAGAAAATTCAACCGAAATTATGCCGTTAGAGGCGAGCAATATGAGCATTCGCATTTTCCAGGTGGGCATTTGCAACTTCTTGAACTAACAAGGCAATGACAGTTCTCCTCAATTATACTTTTAAATATATATGGATCTACGGAATCATCAGAATCATAGTATGTACTATTTCGAGGTTCAAATGGTTGTGGTTTTTTATCGTTGTTTCCTATCATATGATCAAATACAAAATCATTGTCCAAGATGGTTGATGTCTCATTTTTCTTGCCATGAACGACTGATGCTTCAAAAAAACCAATAATATCCGTTTTGTCTGCACCATGTTCCTTAGCAGATTCATTGTTTGTTCCGCAACACTTTCCTCAACAGATTCAAAGTTTTGTCCTACCATACATGCAAATGAATAGACTGTATTATTGTTTACGCAAATAAATGTTTTGTAAACTAAAATTATAAAAATTAGGAAAAAAATTTAAGAAAAAGATCGATTATGATTGTAACATACCTTCGTTTAGATGCTTTGAGTTTGACATTCTTTTTTTCTCCTGTACTTCGAAATATGTTATCAATTATGATTTAAAGAATTTCGCATAGTTACATTTATAGAATATGAAGGTGACAATATATTAGGAAATGATTTGTTGTATAATTTTTGTTACTTGTAGACAACTTATTTGACAGTTGATTACATGAAATATTTGTTTTGTATACATATTGTTAAGTAAACTATAGTTACTTTAAAATGTATTTGTATGGATATACATGGAGGATATATGTAAAACAATGATACAATAACTTAGTGTAGATGAAACGCAAATAGTTGCGTAAGTATTATGAAAGAAAGTTGAGGTGGTTGTGTAAATGTATAAGTACTAATTATTATTTAAGTTCGAAAGCGGCAATGTTGGATTAGTTGTTGGTTGAATGTGTGTAAAAGAGACAGAGGAACCTATCATTTAAAAGATTAAAGCATAATTTTTGTTTTAACATGGAATGAATGTACACAAATAAATTATTCGTTTAGATAAAGATGAAATTTCCAACATGGGTTTCGGAACATTCTCTAAACAAACAAAAGAATAAGAGTGAAACGATCTTTAATTGTTACTGAAGGTCTTAGTTAATACAATTTTTGTGATTTTTTATTCAACATTTATTAAGAATATGTACCGTTTGTTGATTTCTTTAAAGTAGTTTCATCATGGCCAGTTGGTGTTATTGCCGATCATGAGTATAGCTTGTAAATGAAAATGCAGATAGGTAGATCATGTTTTGAAACGTCTGTTATGAAAATATAGATAGGTACATCTATTGCATACAATGTTAGGGTTGTTATTGGGTAAAAAATATTTGGCATTGAGTTTAAAGTAAATTGACTAATGTATGTGATTTGATTTGGTTGGATAATACTTATTGGGTAAAAAATATTTGGCATAGTTGCGTAGTAAATTATATGATTAACTATTTGTGTACTAAATTATTTTGTTAGCATATAGAAAGTTTACATGTGTATTTATGTATATATGTATAACGTGTAGTTGCAAACAAATTATATATACACAGCGTTTTAAACGTAAACATGGTTGGTCTCCAAATACATCTATTCAAATAAACATCATAAGATGTAAAAAAAATGTAACAAAATAAAAGAAATCTATATTCAAATATAGCTCATAAAAAGCATCAACATCATCTGACTCATCCGTAGATTCTTCACAATTACTTCCAAAATCTTCTAAAGTAATGGCATATTCGTGATCGGTAACTTGTTCAACGGTATTGCTAATATGAGTGCCATTATCTAGAATAATATTTTGAAGGTCATCATGTGTCTGTTGGTGAATAATATTAACGGTCCGATTTTATTATGACGTCATTAGAATTTTGTTCTCAAGAGCAAAAATAACGTACGCATCATCTGTCACTAAATAAACATTATCATGAATGTCATGATTGTCCACATTGCTTGGTAAAGGTATATAATCAGCCGGGAGATAGACATAATTAAATGGATTAGCAGTTCATCTTCATTGATTGGCTACATTGACAAAAAGTTACAAAATGTAACGTAACGTGATTTTTTTAATTGTATATGACAAAAAGCAATGTATGTATGTCAAATGTATTAAGTCCAAATTTGAATAGAAAACAAATTCTTGCATCACTTTCGCAAATGTATGTATTAAGTCCAAATTCTCAAGAAACGTTTAAGTAAAAAAATTGTTACAAAACAAACGCATTGTACTTTTGTGCAAATGTAATTTAGTTAGTTATACAAAATAATAAAAAATTTATACAGTAATAAACTAAAATATAATGCTTGAAATACTATATGAATCGGAAAAATTCAACATACACCATCATTAGTCTGAGTAAAGCATATAGATATGTGTGATCTTACGGCTATTTTAAGTTAACGTGTAAATACCCCAATACTTTCACAACACACTTTCAACTTGATCTTCTCCATCTCTCTCTGCAAGAATACAGGTTCTCACGAAATTTTTTATTATATTTTTTCTTCTTGAATGTAACTCTGTTAATAATGCAGCGATTAAGCACCGATCAAACTAATTTTAATGTTTGTGATTGTTGTTAGATTTAAAAAAAAGGAAAAACATGGTTCGGTTAAAATTAAATACCGATTCACATTGCATGTGTAGTTAAATGATATGAAACATATCCAAAATAGAAGTTAGTACTTTTAAAGATATGTAGGAGTTAGGTTAGCATCGATTTAGTAGGACTTTGTTACATAGTTAAGGAATATCTTGTTATGCATCTTAATATAGCTATTAACATTGTATCAAATTATGGGGATAAGTTAGGTTGGGTATAGTATATATTAGTTGTTGATATGAAAATGCGCGTGATATGGTATAAGATGGTGAACAGGTAAAAATACTTATACTGTAAAATGGCTATATGATTAGACAATATGAGGAACAATTTCAGAATGCATGTGTAGTTAAATTTAGTGAAAATATGTGCGAAGTTGAAGTTAGTACTTTTAAAGACATGTATGAGTTAGGTTATTATCGATTTACTAAGACTTTGTTGTATAGTTAATGAATATCTACTTATGCACTAAATATCGGTATGAACATTGTTTGTAAGTATGACGGGAAGGTAGGTTGGGTAGATTGTGGATTAGGTTTTGCATATGAAAAAGCGCGTGATATGGTATAAGATGGTGAACAACCAAAAATAGGTATTCGTACAGTCAAATGGTTATATGATTATAGATGTGTGCAACACTTTTGTATGTAGTAACATAATCTTGACTTTTTGGTTGACACCTCAACTGGAATTATGTATTTTATCAAAGAATTTCAATGTTTATACGAATGTGCATATATTTGTTGATGTAAACACTTGTTGACCCTTTTAATGTGTGTGGTTTTGTTAAATAGAATGACGATGCAGTTTTTGGTTGAGGCAAACCAAATTAACATTCGAACATTACAGGTATGTTGTGGTTTGATCGAGTTATATAATTTAGTAGTTTATTCGAAACTCTTGATATTAATACATGCAACATGTTTTTCACTTACAGCTTCTTCCTACTCTGTTTACAGGAGCACTGAAACCTAAGAACAATTAGATTTACTTAATCCATAATGGCGGAACAAACATACGATTTACATAAAGATGGCTAGTGGGAGCGTTTAAGTCATGAAAGTGAGTGGCGGGTATTTTTAGATGACAGCAACTACAGGAATGTCGGGACATTCCATTTCCTTAGGCAAGAAGAGGACTGTTATTACGTAACAACGTATAATAATGATGGATATGAGTGATAACGCTACACGCGTCGTTCGGGGTCAAAGGAACTTCCTTTTCGTCGAGCAAGTTTTTCAACACCCTAGGCAGTGAACCTAATCATTTTAGTGTAGTATTAGGGTAAGCCACGGGTATTGATATCGTTCTCTAGGGGAATAGGAATGCTAGTGAGAAGTTACTACGCTAAGGTTGAGGTTGAGGAAGATTATTGTTTATCTTTTTTATGTTTTTTAAGAAAATGGAAAGGTACGAATCTCGGGGTTTGGATTTGGGGGGGTTGGTATTTCTACCGATTACTCTACTTATCTAATTATCTAATCTAAGGTGTATGTAGTCTATGTCTAATCATTGTGTGCTCGTATGATAGTTTCAAGATGTGTTTACTTAGGTTTTACTACTCCTTAATTATCTCCTATTGGTGGTTGAATTATCGGTCCTTATTCTTAGTTCGTTGTGTGTCTAAGGTTGTGGGGTGTCGTTTCTCCTAACTCTTTGAACTTACCAAATGGTCTCGTCTACAAAACCCACTAGGGATAATAAACTCTTACTCTAAGGCACTCTTTGGATGGTTTAGCTTACAACTACTCAAGGAGTTATATTCTAAGGTTCACAAAGATTTAATCAAGCATTAAGTACACAACGAATGACCTATCACATTACTAGATCATTAACAACTAAGATAAGAGACAACCAATCAATATTCAATAATTAAGTTTCATATTCCTAAGCAAACACACAAGTAAATTATGGGACATGGAGAACATGCAAGCAAACACACAAATAATCAAAGACATAATTGAATTAATGAAGTAAAACACTTATCTTGGTGTAAGATTGGGTTTGGAACCCTAAAATACTGTACTAGACAACCTTGGTTCGGTTTAGGTTTTTACTCCAAAGACTACACACAAATACTAAAAATTTGGATTCTTGATGAGTGTGTAAATACTCATCATTTTGGTTAAATCTGAGCGCAAAACATTTAAAAACACTTCGAAATGCATCAAAATCTTGAAAATATCCCAAAATTGCATTTATATGTTTGGATGCAAAATGTTTAAAATCGGATGAAAAACGAACAAAGTTTGCATAATTGGCGATTCGGTCCCTCAACTTTCAAAACTTGTCAAATTTAGTCCTAGGCATTTGTTTTGTAAGAAAAGTCACCAAAGGTCCTTATGAAATCATATGTTGTCATATTTAATCCTTTGGTGAAAAGTTTCAATAATTTATAAGTTTGGTCCCTGCACTTTCAGAATTTGCAAAAATGGTCCCTGGGAAAATTTTATTGTTGGAAATCTCATGTATGGTCCCTGGATTATTGGGACATGGCAGGAATCACCCTTGGTATATTTTGGAAGATGTACTACTTTGGTCCTCCAATTTTCAGAATTTACAAGTATGGTCCTTGTTACTAATCCTAAAACCAAACCGGACCCTGATTACAGTGTCAAAGCAACGTCAAGCTTAACTTACACAAACTAGCCACTTGTGAATGACTAGCCGTAAGAAACTTAAAACGGCTCGGACACTGATTCTTTGATAATGAAGGCTAAAGGGTTATGTGTGTGGATAAAAACCTCAATATCGATATCAAAAATATTCACGAAGATAGATTCAAATTCTCTTAGGAAAAAGAATAATAAATCAAATCCCGTGTGTGATCGTGTGTACGGATTAGACAACCCGAATCGTTTTCCCAACGAGGAGTGAATTGCCAACGTCGTTCTTGGTTTGGATTTTAATGCTCGATGTTTGGATTATAGATTTGATTATATTAATTACGGGAATGGGGAAAGTAATTAAGGAAAACTATTCTACGGGAAATCCTAAACGCGAAATAAACTAAAACGTAATTAACAAACGTAAATAAAAATGCAACTACGTCTAAATGATATCCTAAAAATGCCTAAAATTACTTTTACTCTAAAAATGAAATTAGAAAACTATTTTAGAATTAAAACTATTTTTAGGATTTCTCTTGATTTTATAAAAATTAAAAACTAATTTTTAACTATTTAAACTAAATTAAAATTTTAAAAATTATAAAAATCAAAAAGAAAAATATGAAACTATTTTCTAAAAATCACAATTAACTCAAAAGACTTTTTAAAACTATTTTTTGTATTTTTCAGATTAATTTTCTATTTTCTACAAATTTTAAACTATTTTAATCTAATTTAAATTCTGAAAAATACTAAATAAAAGGGAAAAAATATGGAAAAATCTTTTATGCTTTTTATATTTTTCTTAAACTGAGAAAATTGAAAAATTATTTTTGGAACTTTTCTCAATTAATTGCAATAAAAGCTATTAAAATTGATTAAAACTACTTTAAATTGAGAAAAATAGTAAAGTTGACCAAAAATTATGAAATTCTCGGAAAATTCTAAAATGATAATATGAATCTATGAAAATTAGAAATAAGTAGCTTATGTGTAGAATATAAAAGTTATAGTGCAACCGATGACAAAATAAGCTACTAAATATAAGCAAACAAGCTAATTAATCTACCAAGCAGTGATGAAGCTAAAGTATACTAGAATAAGCTAATTGCAAGAAATTATATCTACTCCTATCAAGCCAAAAGCTCGAACAAAGATCTAAACAAAGCGCTACTCTAGCGAAACAAGAATTAGGCTCTTTGTTGGGCTTATGCACCAACTAAACCAATAAGCTAGACCAAAAACCACTTATTCGGTCCTATAAAACACCGGGCTACAACTTTGCCAAGTATTAGATCCTAACTCTTTGATTTGAATCTAATGCAACAAGCGCAAGATAACTTTGATTCACACTCGGTTTAAGCGAGTGTGAACAAGGAAATAATGTCGATTGAGCGACTTATTTGAAGCTCAAAATCACTAGACCAGATTAAACAAAAGTGATTTTCGGTATAAGACCGGTGAAATTGTAATTCCGAGTTTGAAACAATGAAACTTGAAAATGAATCAATAAGAGAGCCTCAAAGTTTGGTGAAAGCGCAAAAACTCACTTTGATGATTTTGACTTTATGAAGAACACTTATAAACTTTGACCAAACTCAACTTTTATCCAAATTGTTGAACTGATTTCAATGAATTTAGACTACTGATGATTACCAAAAGCTAGATCTAGTAGTTTAAAGCTAATTTGCAACTAAATACCTACTGATTCTAACAGTAGCAGAATCTAGATCAATTCCAAAATTATTTTGACTTTTTTGATTATAACTGCTATATCTAAGACCTCAAATGACTATCAACTACCTATATTAACTTGTATCAAACACTTAAAACTAACAAGCTAATCTCTATAACAGATTATTAAGCTATTCCAAACACCGCTTATCTAAGCGATATTAGAACTAGAAAGCAGTTGCTACTATATTATACTAAAGCGATGTAAACTCGGATCAATAACTACAACTTATCACTAAATTCAAATGCAAATCACAGATTCAATAAACCAAATGTAAATAACAGATATGAGCACTTACAAGATATCCTAGCCACTATGGCTTGCACCAATGAAACAGTACCTCTAACCTGCTAGAACCCCTAACCTAATGTAATTCCAGCTCACTTTAACCCAATCTAGCTACTGCAACATACCAATCCATGATCAAAAACCCAGCACATCAGATCTACAAGCAGTCATGTGGCCCGAACTCAAGCGATATTTTTGTGATTTGAGTTTGAAAAGAAGAACAAGCTCACAATAAGCTATGAAAAGCTTATATGAACCATATAGAAACAGTAGCTATGTGTAAATCATTCCATAAACAGATTTGACATGTTTTTTAATTTTCATTGATTTTATTTGATTTTTTTGTATTTTTGAATAAGTGTGAGAAACAAACTGATTTTACTAGATAATAAGCTATTATCAACTAAAATAAGACTAATAAGCAATTTAAAAACAGTTTAAGAACATAACAGTATTTTTAGCATAAAAAGGAAATTTCATTAATAACAAAATCTTAATACAATAAGTGAAATTAATAGAGAATTACAAAGCGTTGATTTAAAATGATTAACAACTACACTAAGCTCCGAAATTGAAAAGAAAGAGATATCCATCAATGAGCAAATGAGGGTCTTTATATAGGTGAGCCCAAGGCCTTTGGAAGGATCTAGATACCACACTTGTGCTCCTTCAGAGCTCGTTTCCACCCTTAGATCAAATCCCACGCACCATCTCTTGATATCATCCCTTGGATCATGATTGATGACCTGTTTTGACCAATGGAAGAGCACCACGTGGCCTAGAGCACACAGATGGGTGACTTGTCATTCCCTTGTGTCAGAGGTGTGTCAGGTAAAGTACTAAACTGCCCTTAATTATGGTGATTTTTGTCAATTTGATTTATCGGGGTAATTAGGGTTCATCTGGGTAATTTGGGGACAAAGGGGCGCGGGTAACTAATTGGGTTTATTTAATATATTTCAAACGTATTAGACCGGGTTTGGTTCATTAACCGGGTAAGTTGGCTTTCGGGTTTAGTAGCTTGGGCGGGTGTAATGTTTGTTTGGTTTTGGGCTTTGGATCCAAGTAAACATTTTGGGCCGAGTAAGAGTAATGGATTTGTAATAATAAGTGATCCAAATAATTATTTAAGGACCAAACTTGTACATTCGGATTTCCCAGGGACCAAAAGTGTAAATCTGGAATTATCTTTCAAGGGCCAATCATGTCAATCTCAAATAATCCAAGGGTGACTTTTGTAAAATCTGAAATTTTGAGGGATCATTTCTGACAAAAGCTCAAAGCTCAGGGACTAATCTTGACATTTCTCCAAACTTGACTGTAACTTCAAAAATCATCTTTAGAGAATAAAAATCTTCCAAAATACACAATCCCGACCTTTCGGCTCAGTTAAAACTCTCTTGATCTCTCGTGCTCGGATTTACATCTGATTTGGATCCTTTTTGCGTGTTTTTGCATATCCGTAACTGCACAAGCATAAACTCAAGAAAACCACAAATATTAGCAATAAACGGCTCTTTCTTGGTTGTTTTGGGTCAGTTTTGATAATGAAAAGGTATGTGTTTTAGCACATACCAAAATACCAGACGAGACCATTGTCGTGTCCTCACGCAATGCAATCAACTCACGCTTCTAAAACCAAGGATTTCAATCTCTTTCTACTAAACCATTGATATGTCCAAACCGTCAAGTTATCTCACACAAACTAGCCACTTGTGAATGACTAACCGTAAGAAACTTAAAACAGTTTAGACAAACCAATTAGAGAAGGAGTAGCAAAGATTCCTCAAAAGAGATTAAGAAAACCTTAATTCTAAAAACGCCCCGTTTACCTTTTAATTCTCATGTATAGATATAACGATTAAGCACATTCCGGTTATGAATGATGGTTTGTTGAACTTTCATTTCGATTAATAACTCCAACATTTTTCAAACGACACGTTAGGATCACGGAGTAGGAAACACAACACAGCGTGAAGTGACCATACGGATAGAATACATCGTCCCTGATTTTTCACAAGTCCCAAACTAAGCGTAAAACCGAAATCATTGTTACATACGACTCTAGATGCTAACACTACCCATGGAAGTTACTTATGTAATTACCGTTTGTTCCCATTTTCCTATTTCCTCTAGATTATTTTATTTTTGTGAGAAATGAATTTCTTCAAATTCTCGTTTCGATAATTTTTATTCCGATAAAGATACAAAGCTAAGTCGATAATTAGTTATCCGCCTTCTCTCAAGAACCATTGTTGTAAAAATGAGGTCCACATCAAGGAATTTTTATTCACTAACTTTTGATTTTTTCAATATTCAACATTTTTCATTTTTTTTTTTTTCACAAGAACTTTTACTTATATGAGCTGTGAACCACGGAGCTTCACGGGGTAATTCCAAGATTATAGGCTTCATGAGATGAGAATCTCGGCTGGTTAGGCTAAGACCTCATTCAATCCTGGCTAAAGATCCAAGGGTCCGATCTCGACACCGCAGCTCACAACTTTACTTATTACATTTCACATATCACTTATTGCTTATTCATCATTTATTACGGATCCTTGATGTGTACCCAATTTTTAAACAAAGATTCTTTTAAGAAGATAAAGAACTAACCATCGCCAAAAACTCAACATCTCTAATTATTTAGACAGATATGGGGTGAAACAATTTTGTGGGAACAAAAAGCCATAAGTACCTTCGATGGGCTCTAAAGAGAACCAACTACTCCACGCTTAGCATCTAAACTCATAAGTAACTCTATCATTTCTCGATCTCTGCAAATTTAAAATCCCAAATAATGAGATCCGAAGATGCTTAGCCGATAATTTTAGATTATCTATGGTTAAGGAACAAGCTAGGGCTCAACACGCCCGGTCAAGTCGAAATTCCATTCCTACTCTCACCGTGAAGTCAACAAGGTGTCAAAACATATATTAACTTAGCAAATGTTTCGTCTAATGAAATTAAGTCATGCATATTTAAAGTCACTCGGAAACTTGCAAAATCTTGGCCTTGTGAGCTAGAATTGCATTTTATAGCTTCTTATCTAAGAGACTAGCAAACTTTTCAATCAAAAGACTTAACAAAAGCTTACAAAATTTTTAAATTTTGCTCATTTTGCACAATTTTTCATTTTCTAAGGAAAAGCGAGTTCTGAGAGAAACACAACAAAAATAAGCAAGTGCGGTCAAATCAAATCGAAGATTACCCTACCCCAGACTAGAGCGAAACATTGTCCTCAATGTTTAAAGCAAGGTATCACGAAAATCTAAAAGCCGTTTATTAAGTATGCTAGAAGATAAGCGTTAGTCGATAAGATTAGGATATCGGTTTCCATCGGCATCGATCATGAAACTCGAGTGGAGAAAAGACAAACTTGAGCACGAGAGTCTTCATATCGGGAACATCCTACACAATATCACAAACAACCAAACACGAAATCAAGAGCGGACCCTTCACGTCACTTATTAGAAAATAGAAAGAAGATAGAGATAAGCATGGGGTGCCTCCACGAAGCCTTCTTGTTTTTCTTCAGCGAGTCGCTAGCCCGACTCGTCCCGAATTCATTTGTCCTTGGGGAAGAAAGTGGTAGAGATACCGGGGTCAAAACGGTGTCCTCATTCCCGAAAGAATGAGACTGGGTGGGTTGGTTGGGAAAGAAAATGTCGGGCATCAGCACATAAGGGATAACATGAAAGAATGATCCATCATCCGGCGGTTTTGCGGGTGGACGAAAGAATGATGGATCACAATGAGAATACTCCAAGAAAGACGGGAGCTCATGGTAAGGGATAAGATGTGTAGGCTCACAAATGAAGGCATCCAAGAGAGGATCCTTATCTCTAACAACGGTTTTAGCATAAAGCTCATCTATGTCAAATATCCCGGGTTTAAAGATTTTGTCTTCACATGCGGGCTCAACGGGATAAGTGATGGTGGACTCATTAGAAGGAGGAGAGTCAAGAAAACCATCAAGAACAACATTATCCCCATCGGGATTATTCACAGCACCCTCAATACCCGGTGGTATCAAGTCATCGATAGCATCCTCAATGATCGGGTCATTTGTCGGAGTATCGGAAATCTCGTTCAAAACCTTGTTCATATCAACTTCGAAGTAGAATTTCTTAAGAATCGGAGGATAAACATCATCAATAGTGGGATTGCCACTAATCTCTTCATCAAATCGAAAAGTCTCAAGCTCGGGAGAGAAATCACTATCTTTAACGGAGATAGGAGGCGAACTTGAATTATCGTTCAAGGCTTCAATCTTGGAAATGAGAAGATAAACTCTCGACAATGTTTCACGTAATGCTGGATCCTCGATCTCAATATCATCGGGCTCAATCTCTTCTTCTTCTGGCTCAAAATCATTATCTTCTATGTCGGGTTCAGAAGGTAAATCGTCGACAAAGTCGATGTCTCCATAAGACTCATTATCTGAATCGGAGAACATCTCAACATGATCATTCAAATTATCAAGAGAAGGCTCATCACAAATATCAACAACCCCAGACTCGGACTCTCTTGGGATTGGGATAAGGATCTCAACACTAGTCTCTTCCGTTTCTGGAATAGTACTAAGATGCTCATCCCCCATTATGAGAAAGTCAACGGGTTCAATAATGTTTTTAGAAATAGAATCATCGACCTCTTCCATAAGAACGTCACTTCTCTCAACCGGCGTGAGTGAAGGGGAAGGGTCGGAAATGAAAGGCTCTGAAATGAGAGAGGGATAAGAATCCGACAAACTCGCATAATATTCTTTCATCTGGATGGAATCCTCATCATCATCGAAAACGAAAGTCTTGCAATATTGGGTTGTTGTAGCATTGTAGACGTCGTCATCGGTGGCTTGACAATCGTAAAAGGATGGGGACCACCACAATAATCACATCTTTTGAAGCGGTATCAGCGGGCTCGACACGCTTCATGCATCGAATATCATCGGTAAGCTCAGCCATCTTAACCGGTTTATTTCGTGATGTCATAACTTTTGATTTGTTCTCGATGATTGTCAATATATCCCTTGTGGTACGATACAAGATATTGCCACCGGCGGCTGTATTAAGTGAATCTTGATCGGTTTGCGTTAAAGCATTGTAGAATATATCGATCTGGAGTAATTCCGAAAAACCATGATGTGGGCATTTTCGTAGGAGATCTTTGAATCTTTCCCATGCCTCACCAAAACTTTCATCAAAACGCTGCTGGAAGTTCGTGATTTCGTTCTTAAGGTTTATCGTTTTAGAATAAGGAAAGAAACGATTTACAAATTTTGAAACGAGATCTTCCCAAGTAGTGATCGATCGAGGGGGTTCTTTATCGAGCCAATTCCGGGCTGCTCCCTCGAGAGAAAATGAGAATAACATCAACTTAATTGTGTCATGAGGGACATCCTTATATTTTATAGTCGAAATTAGATTATCAAAACATCGGATGTGAGCATAGGATCGTCCTTCGAAACCATAGAATGGATTCAACATAATTAGTTGAATTAGACGGTTTGTATCTCGAAATTTTGGAAAGAATCTCGGTACAACAACAAACATCTTAACCCTCGGTGGGTACTTGGAGCAATTCGGACATCGTCGCATATCCGCCATTACAATTAAACATATAGAGGATAAGAGAAAAGAATTATCGGTTCAGAGGATAAAGAAGAATATTTTTGGGTTTTAGAAAACACAATATTTTGTAACCTTCACGTCAACAGGTGCTCGGTAGCTCTCAAAAGTACGCTGCAATGGCGGGAACGAAGAGTGGATCGTTCTTGATCGCAATTTAATGTCAAGACTATCCTTATACCCCATGTATAGGTTGTACCTTCAAGGTGAGCCGACATAACAGTTGACGTTCGGGTTTGTTTTGTTGGTTTTTTAATTTTTATGGTTTTTAAATGTTTTTGGGTTTTTAAAAAATATATATATACAAAAACGACGATAACTTCACGAATGAAGGATCTCGAGTCACTAATCGTCAAACCTCAAACGAAATTGTCGTGACACAACCTCCCCGGCAACGGCGCCAAAATTTGATTATGCAGTGAGAGAACACGTCAAGTTTGACTTACACAAACTAGCCACTTGTGAATGACTAGCCGTAAGAAACTTAAAACGGCTCGGACACTGATTCTTTGATAATGAAGGCTAAAGGGTTATGTGTGTGGATAAAAACCTCAATATCGATATAAAAAATATTCACGAAGATAGATTCAAATTCTCTTAGGAAAAAGAATAATAAATCAAATCCCGTGTGTGATCGTGTGTACGGATTAGACAACCCGAATCGTTTTCCCAACGAGGCGTGAATTGCCAACGTTGTTCTTGGTTTGGATTTTAATGCTCGATGTTTGGATTATAGATTTGATTATATTAACTACGGGAATGGGGAAAGTAATTAAGGAAAACTATTCTACGGGAAATCCTAAACGCGAAATAAACTAAAACGTAATTAACAAACGTAAATAAAAATGCAACTACGTCTAAATGATATCCTAAAAATGCCTAAAATTACTTTTACTCTAAAAATGAAATTAGAAAACTATTTTAGAATTAAAACTATTTTTAGGATTTTCTTGATTTTATAAAATTAAAACTAATTTTTAATTATTTAAACTAAATTAAAATTCTAAAATTATAAAAATCAAAAGAAAATATGAAACTATTTTCTAAAAATCACAATTAACTCAAAAGACTTTTTAAAACTATTTTTTGTATTTTTCAGATTAATTTTCTATTTTCTACAAATTTTAAACTATTTTAATCTAATTTAAATTGTGAAAAATACTAAATAAAAGGGAAAAAATATGGAAAAATCTTTTTTATGCTTTTTATATTTTTCTTAAACTGAGAAAATTGAAAAATTATTTTTTGGAACTTTTTCTCAATTAATTGCAATAAAAGCTATTAAAAATTGATTAAAAACTACTTTAAATTGAGAAAAATAGTAAAAGTTGACCAAAAATTATGAAATTCTCAGGAAAATTCTAAAATGATAATATGAATCTATGAAAAATTAGAAATAAGTAGCTTATGTGTAGAATATAAAAGTTATAGTGCAACTGATGACAAAATAAGCTACTAAATATAAGCAAACAAGCTAATTAATCTACCAAACAGTGACAGAAGCTAAAGTATACTAGAATAAGCTAATTGCAGCAAATTATATCTACTCCTATCAAGCCAAAAGCTCAGAACAAAGATCTAAACAAAACTGCTACTCTAGCCAAACAGTAATTAGGCCTACTGTTGGGGCTTATGCACCAGCTAAACCAATAAGCTAGACCAAAAACCACTTATTCAGTCCTATAAAACACCTGGCCAGCTACAACTTTGCCAAGTATTAGATCCTAACTCTTTGATTTGAATCTAATGCAACAACTGCAAGATAACCTGATTCACACTCAGTTTAACTGAGTGTGAACAGGGGAAATAATGTCTGATTGAACAGCTTATTTGAAGCTCAAAATCACTAGACCAGATTAAACAAAAAGTGATTTTCAGTATAAGACCAGGTGAAATTGTAATTCCCAGAGTTTGAAACAATGAAACTTGAAAATGAATCAATAAGAGAGCCTCAAAGTTTGGTGAAAACTGCAAAAACTCACTTTGACAGATTTTGACTTTATGAAGAACACTTATAAACTTTGACCAAACTCAACTTTTATCCAAATTGTTGAACTGATTTCAATGAATTTATACTACTGATGATTACCAAAAGC
Source organism: Chrysanthemum lavandulifolium (assembly GCA_022545495.1). Lineage (NCBI taxonomy): Eukaryota > Viridiplantae > Streptophyta > Magnoliopsida > Asterales > Asteraceae > Chrysanthemum > Chrysanthemum lavandulifolium. The sequence goes on from CM040240.1 coordinate 59,541,468, forward strand.
TAGATCTAGTAGTTTAAAGCTAATTTGCAACTAAATACCTACTGATTCTAACAGTAGCAGAATCTAGATCAATTCCAAAATTATTTTGACTTTTTTATTATAACTGCTATATCTAAGACCTCAAATGACTATCAACTACCTATATTAACTTGTATCAAACACTTAAAACTAACAAGCTAATCTCTATAACAGATTATTAAGCTATTCCAAACACTGCTTATCTAACTGATATTAGAACTAGAAACAGATTGCTACTATATTATACTAAACTGATGTAAAACTCAGATCAATAACTACAACTTATCACTAAATTCAAATGCAAATCACAGATTCAATAAACCAAATGTAAATAACAGATATGAGCACTTACAAGATATCCTAGCCACTATGGCTTGCACCAATGAAACAGTACCTCTAACCTACTAGAACCCCTAACCTAATGTAATTCCAGCTCACTTTAACCCAATCCAGCTACTGCAACATACCAATCCATGATCAAAAACCCAGCACATCAGATCTACAAACAGGTACTGTAGCAACTGAACTCAACTGATATTTTTGTGATTTGAGTTTGAAAAGAAGAACAAGCTCACAATAATCTATGAAAAGCTTATATGAACCATATAGAAACAGTAGGTATGTGTAAATCATTCCATAAACAGATTTGACATGTTTTTTATTTTTCATTGATTTTATTTGATTTTTTTGTATTTTTGAATAAGTGTGAGAAACAAACTGATTTTACTAGATAATAAGCTATTATCAACTAAAATAAGACTAATAAGCAATTTAAAAACAGTTTAAGAACATAACAGTATTTTTAGCATAAAAAGGAAATTTCATTAATAACAAAATCTTAATACAATAAGTGAAATTAATAGAGAATTACAAAGCAGTGATTTAAAATGATTAACAACTACACTAAGCTACTGAAATTGAAAAGAAAGAGAGATATCCATCAATGAGCAAATGAGGGTCTTTATATAGGTGAGCCCAAGGCCTTTGGAAGGATCTAGATACCACACTTGTGCTTCTTCAGAGCTCGTTTCCACCCTTAGATCAAATCCCACGCACCATCTCTTGATATCATCCCTTGGATCATGATTGATGACCTGTTTTGACCAATGGAAGAGCACCACGTGGCCTAGAGCACACGGATGGGTGACTTGTCATTCCCTTGTGTCAGAGGTGTGTCAGGTAAAGTACTAAACTGCCCTTAATTGTGGTGATTTTTGTCAATTTGATTTATCGGGGTAATTAGGGTTCATCTGGGTAATTTGGGGACAAAGGGGCGCGGGTAACTAATTGGGTTTATTTAATATATTTCAAACGTATTAGACCAGGTTTGGTTCATTCACCGGGTATGTAAACCGGGTAAGTTGGCTTTCGGGTTTAGTAGCTTGGGCGGGTGTAATGTTTGTTTGGTTTTGGGCTTTGGATCCAAGTAAACATTTTGGGCCGAGTAAGAGTAATGGATTTGTAATAATAAGTGATCCAAATAATTATTTAAGGACCAAACTTGTACATTCGGATTTCCCAGGGACCAAAAGTGTAAATCTGGAATTATCTTTCAAGGGCCAATCATGTCAATCTTAAATAATCCAAGGGTGACTTTTGTAAAATCTGAAATTTTGAGGGATCATTTCTGACAAAAGCTCAAAGCTCAGGGACTAATCTTGACATTTCTCCAAACGTGCTCGGATTTACATCCGATTTGGATCCTTTTGCGTGTTTTGCATAAACGCACAAGCATAAACTCAAGAAAACCACAAATATTAGCAATAAACGGCTCTTTCTTGGTTGTTTTGGGTCGGTTTGATAATGAAAAGGTATGTGTTTTAGCACATACGGACCTAAATTATTAAACCCAATCCAATCCCCCAAGCCCACTTGACCCTTGACCCCCATGAACCTTGAACCCTTGTCTAATATTAAACCTCCGGTCAAACTTGGTCAACTCACGCTCACGGGTTTCCCTCTTCCCTCATCATCACCTACGCCTGCAACACTTCCCACACTCCATCATCAGCACACCCACCTTATTCCTACCCTCCAAACACCCCAAGACAAATGCATTAAATGCCTCTCCTTCCTTGCACTCAATCAACCCCCAGTTGCTATATCTTATTTTGGCGCCAAAACTCATCAACGGCTAATATCAACTCCAATAATCCAATGGCTCCAAAAGAAGTGGGAAATGCTCGGAAGACACGTGGGAGACTTTTGTTGATAAATAGAGGAAGAGAAGCTTGAAAAAGGTGGTAGTTAATTTTATAATTTCTTGTAAAATCGTTTTATTATCAATGTCTTAGTTTAAGTCTTAAATTGTAATTTTCGGTTTCTATGTACTAAATTTAAGTTACTTAATCGTTTGTAATTCAATTCAAGTTCTAATTAAAAGTTTATCCAAGTTTCTTGTTTTAAAGTTTTCTTTTACTTATGCGTTTTAAATAATCTAAAGCCAAGCTTCAATAAGCTTCATTATAACTCAAATAAGCTTACTAAAGCTGCCCATAGCTTTTAGTAAGCTTATAACCTCGATTCAAGCAAATATTATATCTTGGTCAACAAAAGTCAAGGTTGGAATTATGGTTGAATTAATACGTATGGTGGGTTGAGATAGATTATGGATATGGGTTGATTACGAGTTGGATAAAGGTTGACAATATTTAGGTAGTGGTTCATTGATCCTAATTTGCAAATTGGACCTCTTGTAAGTTCATAATCCGTCTCAACTTTGCTTAATATCATTTGAATTTGTTTGAATTAGATTTATTTTGTTTTAGTTAGCATCTATTATTTGATCATTAGTTGTTTGTAGGATTGGTGTTAGTAGTGGTTTAGATTAAGATAAATTGAGTAACTTGCATATCTCACATAATTAGTGTTTGGATTAGATTGTTTTGAGATATGAGGTTCATGTTTTTGATTAGTTAGGATTACATTAGTCTACTTTAGCATTATTAAGTCATTCTCTCAATTGTTAATTTACATTCTAGAATAGAGATAGTCAAAATTTGCATTTAATCTAGCTCTAGTGTTCAAATCTGTTTGAATTAGTTGGTGAGATCTTGCATTTAGGTTTAGAATTAGTTAATATAGCTTGCATTAGTTTCATTTTACTATAAAACATCAAAATCGGTTCATAAATTGGTTTCAAATCTCATTTTAGTCAAAGTTATCAAAGCGCTTAAAAGTCAAAAGTGAAAACTCAGTTTTTCACCAAAGTTTGTGGAATTTTCATGGATTCAATTTTGATTCAATTCAAGTGAAATTTTGGATTTAACAAGTTCAATTGGTCAAGAGTTGAAATCGATTTTGTAGAATTTTAGTAATAATCTATAAGCACTTAATCACTTGTCAAATGGGTCGAAAGTGCACTGTGCACACACTCAATGATAAGCGAGTGTGAATAGGTTTGTGTAAACTCACAACAAGCTCATGGGAGCTTGTCTTGGGCTAATTCTTGGTCTATGAACTCCTTGTTGGTCTACTTGAGATTGTGGTATTTGGTTTTGGGTTCCAACTAGGGTAGATAGCTTATTTTTAAGCTTGAAATCGACTCCTGTTTTCAATTTACTTGTTTGATTTTGTACTCATAAGCTTGTAGCTTGGTAATCTAGAGGTGTAGACTAGTTGATTTAGGTTCTTTTCACTTGTTATAGCTTAATCTAGCTTTCGTGTTCATTTTGTGCTTTCTAGTGCTTATTAGCTTATTTTAAGTGCTTATTCTTAAGCAGTTTGCACTGACTTCATAATCTTACACATAAGCCCTAGTTTTTATATTTTCATAGATTTAGAATATTATTTTAGACTTTTCCTGAATTTTCATAATTTTTCATTCTTGTTTGCTATTTTTCCTTATTTAAATCGGTTTTAGGACTTTTAAATAGCTTTTAATACAAATAAATCGGAAAAGCTTCAAAAAAATAAGTTTTCAATTTTCATAGATTAAGATAAATATAAAAGCCAAAAAATATTTTTCCATAATTTTCCTAGTTTAAATAGTAATTTTAGCAATTTAATTAGTTTTAAATAGTTTTAAATCATAGAAATTAGAATATAAATCGAAAAATACAAAATTAGTTTTGAAAATTCTCTTTAGTTATTTTAGATTTTTAAAAATAGTTTTACAATTTTCCCTTTATTTTCATAATTTTTAGTATTTTAGAATAGTTTTAAAAGTTTAAAATTAGTTTTAATTCAAATTTATAAAAGAAAAATCAAGAAAATCCAATTTTAAAAATAGTGATAGCGTTTATTTAATATAATTTATCTTTTAATTTTCTTTCTCGATTTTTCCTTTGTCATCTAGTATTGTCATTAACCCTTTTCTGTTCAATATCACCCGATCACTACGCGTTTAGCTTTAATCGCACACTCGTTGGGACTTAACGACACGGGAAACACTAAACTCTCCGGACTTAATTGCATTGCGTTCTCAAGTCGTTTTGCTTTTATTACGGTTGACCATTCACAAGTGGTTGACTTGTGTAATAAACCCGACCGTTTGGGACCGATCAAATTTTGGCGCATTGCTTGGGAGTGTGCTAATAATCTTACGTTTAGCAGATTAGTGATTTGAATATTCACTCCTTGTTCATACCATCTATATATATTTATATTTTCTTATAAAAATCCAAAAATCCAAAACATCTTAAAACATATAAAACACAAAAATATTTTTCTTTTGTTTCTACATATATATAAAAGATAAAAATACAAAAGATTTTCCGTTTTCTTTGTTTAAATAACAACATAAAAATTACCATCGAGAACCAAGGCAGTACTACCTAACTCGGGTACGACCATAATAAGTTCCCGAACCAAAGATTAAAACTTGCCTTTGTGTCCTTGTGGTGGTGTACCTTTTCAAAGAAGCCATTCATCTTGTGATTATTGGTTTAAGTTCACTGTCGTTTTGCATCGATTTTGTTTTAATTGGATTTGTTGTTATATCTACTTTTCAAAACCATAAAACCCAAAAAGATTCTTCTTTCCCCATTTTCATAATTCCCTTGACTCGAGATTTCTTAGAGTCAACTCTAGTGTATGTTCACTCGCTCTTCTAGATCTGTGAGCCCATTTCGTGAGCTTGTCGAGATTCCAAGAAGGCGATCCATAGACGATTCGCCCCATCGGTCGGATCGAGATCCGGATGCTCGCACTACTTCCGTTATCATGGCGGAAGAACGTCCTATGTGCGAGCTTCTCCGAGCACCCATCGATGGGTATGGAGATGCTATTGTTATCCCACCATTGTGGTGAAAATTTTGAACTCAAAACCGGGTTACTAAATCTTGTAACCTCAAGTCAATTCTATGGTTTTGAGAGGATGATCCTCATGCTCATATTCGATGGTTTAACAAGATTGCATCTACCATCAAATACAAGAATGTCCCTACCGATCTTGTCAAACTTCTTCTATTCCCATTTTCCTCGAGGACAAGCCCGGATTTGGCTTGAAAACAACCCCTCAATCGATCGAAACATGGGAAGACTGGTGAAGAAATTTGTGAGCGAGTTCTATCCACCTTCTAAAACCACGAGTCTTAAAAGCGAAATCATCAAGTTCACACAAAAGTTTGATGAATCCTTGATGAATCGTGGGATCGTTTTAAGGAGTTGCTCGCAAATGTCCTCACCATGGTTTCTCCGAGTTGATGCAACTCGATACTTTCTATAATGGAGTGAGTCAATCGATCAAGATTCTCTCAATTCCTCCATTGGAGGAAATTTCTTGAGCAAAGCGTAAAAGAAGCTTTAGCGATAATTGAAAACAAGTCTAAAGTCCGACTTGCACGAAGCAAACCGGTTGTTTCCCAAGTCGGTGTTGGTCCTTCTTCTTCATCGCTCGTGAGTCAATCTAGCACCGATGCTAAGATTGACAAACTCACTGAAGCAATTCAAGCTTTGGTTCTCTCCAACCAAAAGAAAGTTTCTTTTCCACAAACTTCACCTCTGCTTGAAGTTAAGAAAGTGGAAGTATGTGTTACTTGCGGTGGCCCCATGCCTATTACAAGCAGTATGGCCACCGATGGTAACCCTTTGAAGCAAACGCGTGGGCGGGATTTCCAATTCAGAGGCAACCAATACCGTGCTCCTATGGACCCGAACCACCGTCCTAACCACTACCACTGGACCCCCCGGTTTCAACCAAAACCAAAACCGTAATCAAAATCGAATAGAACGAACCAAGGTTTTCAAAACCAAGGTAATTTTAGTCAAAATAACGGTTTTCAAAATCAAAGTCAAAATTTCCAAAACCAAGGAAATTTTAATAGAAACCAATCGTGGAAATTTCAACCCGTGGTATTTTCATGGCAATAATCAAGGAAATTTCCAAAATCAAGGCCCTAATCCAAACAATAGAGGCCGAATTTTCCTACACAAAATCAAGCCATTGTTCCAACTGGACCATCATCGATGAGTTGTTGAAGCAATTCATGAAATCCCAAGAGGAAATGAATAGGTTGTTGGTTAGCCGATTTCGACATTAAGAAGTCTTTAAATGATCGACCCTCGGGCTCGGTACTTTACCTAGCAACACGATCGCTAATCCGAGGGGCGATGCAAAGGCGATCACAACTAGAAGTGGTGCTTCATATGATGGACCCGCTATTCCTACTACCTCTTCTTCTTCTCTCCCGAAGGTAGTGGAAAGTGAACACGAGGCGACAAAGGACCAAGTGCAACCCACTAGCTCGCGAGCACAACACATGTCCATCCTCAAGTTGTCCCGAAACCCAAATCCAAACCAGAGTTGTTTTGAACCTCCTGTAGCTCCGTTGAAAACCCCAAATCCAAAACTTCTATTCCTTACCCATCACGTTTAAATGAGCAAAGCTCATGAAAAAGCCGGTCATCAAATGGACAAATTTTTCAAATTTTCCAAGAACTACATTTTGACATAAGCTTTGCGGATGCTATCATCTTGATGCCCAAGTTTGCATCAACTCTCAAACACATGTTAAGCAACAAGGAAAAGCTGTTTGAAATGGCTAAAACTCCTCGAACGAGAAGCGCTCGTGATTCTGTTAAAAAGCTTCGAAAAGCTTGGAGATCCTGGAAAATTTCTTCTACCTTGTGTTTTCGGGAATGATTGAATGCTTTGCCTCGCCGATCTTGGTGCAAGCATCAATCGATGCCTTATTCAATATGGAAGAAACTTTCTCTTCGAACTTATTCCTACCGCATGACTCTTGAGCTTGCGGATCGTTCAATATCGCGTCCTCTTGGCATCGCCGAGGATGTATTCGTGAAAGTAGGAAAGTTCCATTTTCGGTGACTTTGTGGTTGTTGACTTGATGCCGATCATCGGGTTCCCTCATTGTTGGACGAGGATTCACGAGAGCGGGCCGTGCTCTCATTGATGTATTTGAGCAAGAAATCACATTACGTGTGGGTAATGAAGTCATCACCTTTAACCTTGATCAAACTTTGAGGTACTCCGCAAACTATGATTCTGAGTCGGTTAACCGACTAGATATCATTGATGTTGCTTCCGAAGAGTACTCTCAAGAAGTTCTCGGTTATGTTCATAATTCTTCGAGTGATAATCTCACTCATTCATCTCAACCCATCATTGCCAATTCTACTCCTTCTCTCACTCCGTTTGAGGGAAGTGACTTCATCTTGGAAGAGATTGAAGCATACTTGTCTAGTGATTCGGTTTCATGGGAAATTGATCACGCTCCAATTGACATGGAGGGAGATATTCTTCTTCTTGAGAAATTGTTAAATGAAGACACTTCTCCTCCACCCTCCAAAGAGCTTCATAATAAGGAAGTTAAGTCCGAGAAAATCTACTAAAGAATTTCCCGAGGTTGAACTTAAGGACTTACCACCTCATCTCGAGTATGCATTTCTTGAGGGTGATGATAAATTACCCGTCATTATTGCTCGAGATTTGAGTAAAGATGAAAAGATCGCTCGATAAAGGTCTTGAAGTCACACAAGCAAGCAATTGCTTGGAAACTCTCCGACATTAAGGGTATCAACCACGAGTTTTGTACTCACAAAATCTTGATGGAGGATGACTTCAAACCAGCAGTTCAACAACAAAGGCGAGTAAATCCAAAGATCCATGAGGTTATCAAACAGGAGGTTATCAAACTTCTTGATGCCGGTTTAATTTACCCGATCTCGATAGTCCTTGGGTCAGCCCCATCCATTGTGTTCCAAAAAGGGTGGCATAATCTGTTGTCACAAATGAAGAAAACGAGTTAATTCCAACTCGATTGGTTACGGATGGCGTGTGTGTATTGACTATCGCAAGTTAAACGACGCCACCCGTAAAGACCATTTTCCTCTACCCTTCATGGACCAAATGCTTGAGAGATTAGCGAGGAAGCGAATACTATTGTTTCCTAGATGGTTTCTCGGGGTATTTTCAGATCCCCATTGATCCACGGGATCAAGAAAAGACCACATTCACCGCCCATACGGAACTTTTGCCTACAGACGTATGCCTTTTGGCCTATGTAACGCTCCCCGCACGTTCCAACGATGTATGATGGCAATTTTCCACGACATGATCGGGAAACAATGGAGGTGTTTATGGATGACTTCTCGGTCATTGGGGACTCATTTCAAACATGTCTCTCCCATTTAGAAAAATGCTAAAACGGTGTGAAGACACCAATCTTTGTCTAAATTGGGAGAAGAGCCACTTTATGGTCAAAGAAGGCATAGTCCTTGGCCATAAGATTTCAAAAATGGGATTGAGGTCGATAGAGCAAAAGTGGATGTTATTGCCAATTGCCTCATCCTACTACCGTCAAAGGTATTAGGAGTTTTTAGGTCATGCCGGGTTTTATCGCAGATTCATACAAGATTTTCTAAAATCGCTCGGCCTATGACTCATCTCCTTGAGAAGGATGCTCCTTTTATCTTCTCACCGAGTGCATCGAAGCTTTTGAAACATTAAAGAAAAAGCTACGAAAGCACCCATTCTAGTTGCCCCGATTGGGATTTACCCTTTGAACTCATGTGCGATGCAAGTGATTTTGCTATCGGTGCGATCTGGGGCAACGTAAAACCAAGCATTTTCAGCCTATCCACTACGCGAGTAAGACTATGATGAAGCTCAAACCCATTACACCACTACATAAAAAGAATTATTAGTTGTGGTGTATGCGTTTGAGAAGTTTAAACCATACCTAATCTTGACCAAATGCGTGGTGTATACGGATCACTCGGCTCTCAAATATCTCTTTGCAAAACAAGATGCAAAGCCGAGATTGCTCCGTTGGGTTCTCCTCCGCAAGAATTTGATATCATTATCGTGATAAAAAGGAGCCGAGAACACCGGTGCGATCATCTCGTCCGTCTAGAAAACCCTCACCGGGATGTGTTCGAGAAAAGGAAATAAACGAAACATTTCCTCTCGAAACACTCAATGTGGTTTCTTTTCGTGGAGACTCTTCTACCCCATGGTTTCTTGACTTTGCAAATTACCATGCGGGTAACTTTGTGGTGAAAGGGATGTCGTCCCAATAGAAAAACAAATTCTTTAAAGATGTAAAACATTACTCGGGACGACCCTACTTATTCAAAATTTGCGCGGATCAAGTCATCGGCGATGTGTGTATGGTCGAAGCCAATGACATTCTCAAGGCTTGCCATTCGGACCTCTTGGGGACATCATAGCCCCAACTACACCGCCAAGAAGGTGTTTGATTCCGGATTTTATTGGCCCACGATTTACAAGGATGCCCACGAATTTGTCAAAACACGTGACGCTTGTCAACGTCACGGAATATCTCACAAAGAAATGAAATGCCGCAAAACGCCATTCAAGTGTGTGAGATTTTTGACATCCGGGCATTGACTTTATGGGGCCATTTCCTTCATCTCGAGGAAATAAATACATACTCGTGGCCGTTGACTATTTGTCAAAATGGGTTGAAGCGAAAGCTTTGCCTACCAACGATGCCCGAGTTGTTGTGAAATTCTTAAAATCTCTTTTGCTAGGTTTGGAACTCCACGAGCTATAATCGGTGATCGTGGTACGCATTTCTGCAATGACCGGTTTGATAGAGTCATGCAAAAGTATGGTGTAACTCACCGTCTCTCTCTGCGTACCACCCCAAACAAGTGGGCAAGTGGAAGTTTCCAACCGAGGATTAAAAGAATTCGGAGAGGACAGAGGCGAAAACCGTGCCTCTTGGTCGGATAAGCTAGATGACGACTGGGCCTTCCGTGCGACTTATAAAACACCCATCGGTGTACTCCATACAAGCTAGTGTACGGAAAGGCGTGTCATCTGCCGATTGAGCTTGAGCACAAAGCATTGGGCCTTGAAACATGCCAACTCGATATTCAGAGACGGTGGTGATCACCGGAAAGTTCAAATGAATGAATTAAATGAACTCCGTGATCAAGCATACGAGAACTCTTTGATCTACAAAGAAAAGACAAAGAAGATTCATGACTCCAAAATCAAGAACCGCGTTTTCAACGTCGGTGATCGAGTCCTTCTTTTCAATTCAAGATTGAAGATTTTCTCGGAAAACTAAAATCCATTGGTGCGGACCATTCACCATCACTAAAGTATTTCCTTATGGAACCATTGAGTTATCTCAACCCGATGGTCCAAATTTTAAAGTGAATGGTCATCGATTGAAGCACTATTTTGGAGAGGACATTCCTCATGTGGTTGTCCGGATCTACAAACTTTCCCCATGAACCAATGAATGCGGGATCGAGTCAAGCTAGCGACTCGGGAATCAAAAATAGTAGCACACTATATGGGTTTTCACCCATATTTCGACTTCTTTCTATTTTCTACCACCCTAGTGTGGGGAGTTGCCCATTGTTGTATATAAGTTTCCAAAAAAAAAAAAAAAAAAAAAAAAATTCAAAATAATGGCCGTAGTATTTCCTTTTACGTTCTATGTTTCGGCATAACCACGGTACTTTGAATATTGAGGCAATATTCATTTCTAGTGTGGGGAATTCTCACGAATTTTATCATGTAATTATACCACCCAATTCCCCATTTTGGCCAAAATTTTTTTTGGAGTAAGTGTTTTGCACTTACTCAACATATGATTATCGATCCGCCATGTCTAATAAACAAAAGGATTGGCTAATCCAGAGCAAACGGCTCTTGGTAAAGATATCTCAAATCCGTTGACGGCTTGCAATTTGCCCAAAATTGTATGGTGTTCATTTCACCATATCTTTAATTAGTGAAGAGTTGGCTAGCCCGCAAGTTTATGGCTTGTGGTAAAGGCGATTGGAAAACCATAATTGGTAATCGACTCACCAAAGATATTTTATCTAAGAGTTGGCTAGTCCGAAGCAAAGCGGCTTCGGTAAAGACAAATCAAAACCGTTGAAAGTCGGTGATTTGCTCAAAATCATTTGGTTATCATTGTACCAAGGTTCTTACTTGAACTAAAACAATTGGCTACTCCGAAGTAATGGCTTTTGGTAAAGAGATTCAAATCCATTAAGTTTTCTCAAAAGATTGCTAGGGACTAGCAATAGTTTAGTGTGGGGATTGATGAGTGTGTAAATACTCATCATTTTTGTCAATCTGATCGCAAAACATTTAAAAACACTTTGAAATGCATCAAAATCTTGAAAATATCCCAAAATTGTATTTTATATGTTTGATGCAAAATGTTTAAAATCGGATGAAAACGAACAAAGTTTGCATAATTGGCGCCTCCTCAACTTTCAAAACTTGTCAAATTTAGTCCCTAGGCATTTGTTTTGTAAGAAAAGTCACCAAAGGTCCTTTTGAAATCATATGTTGTCATATTTAATCCTTTGGTGAAAAGTTTCAATAATTTACAAGTTTGGTCCCCTGACTTTCGAATTTGCAAAATGGTCCCTGGAAAATTTTATTGTTGGAAATCTCATGTATGGTCCTTTGGATTATTAGGACATGGCAAGAATCACCCTTGGTTTATTTTGGAAGATGTACAACTTTGGTCCTCCAATTTTCGTGGAATTTACAAGTATGGTCCTTGTTACTAATCCTAAAACCAAACCGGACCCTAAATTATTAAACCCAATCCAAAATAATAACCCAATCCCAAGCCCAACCCAACACTTGACCCTTGACCCCATGAACCTTGAACCCCGGTCAATATTAAACCTCCCTATTAAACTTGGTCAAACTCACGCCACCTCCCATGTTTTTCCAAACCTCATCATCACCCACGCTCGCAACACTTCCCACACTCCATCATCATCACACCCACCTTATTCCTACCCTCCAAACACCCCAACACAAATGCATTAAATGCTTCCTTCCTTGCACTCAATCAACCCCAGGTTGCTATATCTTATTTTTCCGCCAAAATACCATCAACGGCTAATATCAACTCAAATAATCCAATGGCTCTAAAAAAAGTGGGAAATGCTCGGAAGACACGTGGGAGAATTTTTGTTGATAAATAGAGGAAGAGAAGCGATAAAAGTAGTAGTTAATTTTATAATTTCTTGTAAAATCGTTTTATTATCAATGTCTTAGTTTAAGTCTTAAATTGTAATTTTCGGTTTCTATGTACTAAATTTAAGTTACTTAATCGTTTGTAATTCAATTCAAGTTCTAATTAAAAGTTTATCCAAGTTTCTTGTTTTTAAGTTTTCTTTTATTTATGCGTTTTAAATAATCTAAAAGCCAAGCTTCAATAAGCTTCATTATAACTCAAGTAAGCTTACTAAAGTCGTATATAGCTTTTAGTAAGCTTATAATCGATTCAAGCAATATTATATCTTGGTCAACAAAAGTCAAGGTTCGAAATGGTTGAATTAATGGTTGCTAAGATAGCTATGGATATGGGTTGATTGCGAGTTGGATATGGGTTTAGAATAGATTGGTAGTGGTTCATTGATCTTTCAAAGCTTGCAAATTGGACCTCTTGTAAGTTCTAATCCGTCTCTCTTCATTTAATATCAATTTGAATTTGTTTGCTCTAGATCTATTGCTAGTTGTGATAGTTAGCATTTGATTATAGTTTAGCATTAGTAAGTGTAATTTTGGTTATTAGTAGTGGTTTATATTAAGGTTTGATTGAGTAACTTGTGGTTAGATAAGTAAACTAGTGTTTGGATTAGATAGTTATATGAGAGCTTGAGGTTTGTTTATGTGCTTAGTTAGGATTACATTAGTCTCATTTAGGATTATTAAGTCATTCTTAAACTAATTTACATTCTAGTAGAACACTAAGATAGTCAAAATTTGCATTTAATCGGTTCTATGTTCAAATCTGTTTAAATCAGTTGGTCAAGATCTTGCATTTAGGTTTAAAATTAGTTAGTATAGCTTGCATTAGCTTCATTTCATCATAAAACATCAAAATCGGTTCATAAATTGGTTTCAAATCTCGTTTTAGTCAAAGTTATCAAAGCGCTTATAAAGTCAAAATTGAAAACTCGGTTTTCACCAAAGTTTGTGGAATTTTCATGGATTCAATTTTGATTCAATTCAAGTGAAATTTTGGGATTAACAAGTTCAATTGGTCTTGAATTGAAATCGATTTTTGTAGAATTTTAGTAATAATCTATAAGCTCCTAATCGCTTGTCAAATGGGTCAAAAGTGCCTGCACACACTCGATGATAATCGAGTGTGCATGTGAGTTTATAAAACTCACAACAAGCTCATGGGAGCTTGTCTTGGGCTAATTCTTGGTCTATGAACTCCTTGTTGGTCTACTTGAGATTGTGGTATTTGGTTTGGGTTCCAACTAGGGTAGATAGCTTATTTTTAAGCTTGAAATCGACTCCTCGCTTTCAATTTACTTGTTTGATTTTGTACTCATAAGCTTGTAGCTGGTAATCTAGAGGTGTAGGACTAGTTGATTTAGGTTCTTTTCAGTTGTTTATAGCTTAATCTAGCTTCGTGTTCATTTTGTGCTTTCTAGTGCTTATTAGCTTATTTTAAGTGCTTATTCTTAAGCAGTTTGCACTCTGACTTCATAATCTTACACATAAGCCCTAGTTTTATATTTTCATAAATTTAGAATATTATTTTAGACTTTTCCTGAATTTTTCATAATTTTTCATCATTGTTTGCTATTTTTCTTTATTTAAATCGGTTTTAGGACTTTTTAAATAGCTTTTAATACAAATAAATCGAAAAGCTTCAAAAAATAAGTTTTCAATTTTCATAGATTAAGATAAATATAAAAAGCCAAAAAATATTTTTCCATAATTTTCCTAGTTTAAATAGTAATTTTAGCAATTTAATTAGTTTTAAATAGTTTTAAATCATAGAAATTAGAATATAAATCGGAAAAATACAAAATTAGTTTTGAAAATTCTCTTTAGTTATTTTAGATTTTTAAAAATAGTTTTATAATTTTCCCTTTATTTTCATAATTTTAGTATTTTAATAGTTTTAAAAGTTTAAAATTAGTTTTAATTCAAATTTATAAAAGAAAAATCAAGAAAATCCAATTTTAAAAATAGTGATAGCGTTTATTTAATATAATTTATCTTTTAATTTTCTTTCTCGATTTTTCCTTTGTCATCTAGTATTGTCATTAACCCCTTTCCTGTTCAATATCACCCGATCACTCGCTGTTTAGCTTTAATCGCGTGGGACTTAAGCTCCCGGACTTAATTCATTGCGTTCTCAAGCTTTTTGCTTTTATTACGGTTCGTTGGGACTTAACGACCTGGGAAACACTAAACTCTGGCCACGGACTTAATTGCATTGCGTTCTCTGAATGGCCTACTCTTTTATAACTTTCGTCTACTTGAAAATAGGAGTTTTGGCTTTTATTACGGTTGACCATTCACTTTGAAGTGGTTGACTTGTGTAATAAATTTTGCCTTCAAGAGACCGTTTGGGACCCCGTACCTTTAAAACCTTATCAAATATCACTTGACAAGCACGAAATTACATACTAGCACCTCACATGGGGTGTTTGGATACTCGCATCTCTCTCGGTGTATATGAAATATAACAAATTGGAAATGGAAGATAAACACTCATTAACCGGTCCTAGTACATAGATTACCATAGGCTTGAGAATAGATCAAACCTCCATCGCCCGGCATAAGCACCTAGGAAAGACTATCAAAGAGGTCTTTAAAGGGTTGTAACGTTAGGCTTACGGTAGGGAAACAAGGGTTTGGTGGGATAGGCTTTTTAGTGGTGGCAAGTCAAAAATCTCTATGTTAAATGCATACGAAGAATGACGTTGCTAAGCCAAGACTCGACACTCTAGACTCTAGCTAACTGAAATAAACAAACATAAATTAAAAGAGTAGATGTAGGATGGTAGCCCGTATGTTTGTTTTTTTTTTTTTTTTCTCTGCTTTTTCTCTTTTTTTTTTATTTATTTATTTTTTTCGTACACTTTTACTCTACCATCATCTACGGTAACATCAAATGATAGGGATTTATAGGCACATCCCTACACTTGAGTTTTATTACTCTAACACTAATTTGACCCGAATTGAAAAGATCAAAACACTTGGGGTACATTATTACGCAAACAAAGGGAATTTGAATTTAACGTTCTCTTCCCTTCATTTCATAAACTTTAACTTTTACCATGAATCCCAATCGTCCCAAAACTGTGTACAAAGGATATGACTCGACTTAGCAACCCATGCAAGCAACCAGATAATTGAACTAAGGGTTTAGGGTGATAACAATAATGCACTAAAAGTGAGTGCATACAAGGTAGGGTGAGGCGATTTGGGTGTATATTTGGGGTGGGGTGTAAACAATGTCTTCATTGATATTCGGAAAAACCGAAACATCACGAGAACCGCGAAAAGATAGGCTCGAGGGGTTAACTAGGGGTATCGTGTACTAAAGATGAGTACAACGCAAAGGGTGTGTGGAATTACTCAACCGATGTGGAAGAAGTAATTATATTACGGGTATCAAACAAGGGTTATCATAATGCCTCTTATCATTTAGTTATTCCTAACTACACAAGTGTAGTCATACTAGCGATCTCGAATGCATCACAAAACAAGTTCTAGAATCTAATATACTACGGTTCACACTCTAAGCATTAAAGATGAATGCTTTAATTCCTACTAATTTAAAGGCGATCCTCACATTTTGGGTGGAATTTAGGTGGTAAAGGGTTTTGTGCTAGTCATGCAACTTCTTATCCGTAAGACGCTTTTGTTAAGACTAATGGCCCACTCCTATATGTCATGAAAATTTTAAATTTGGTGCCAAAATTACCCTAACCGACATTTTCTCATGGTTTATTACACAAATACAATTGGACAAAGCAAATATTCAAGGATAAGCATAGTTTTAAAGTTCCGCTTTGTTTTCCTCCTACACTTAAACCGAACATTGTCTCCAATGTTCCCAAAGTATCAAAGTTGATAATGGAAGGTAATTAAAACGAAAGAAACTAATACTCCCCGATTAGCTCGGTAGGATCCTTGTGAAGTAGTGGTTAAATCCTTTCCAAGAAGAATTTATGCGAAAAGCTCCTTCCAATCTTTTGTAACTTCTTCTTGATAAATTAAACGCACACTTGAAGAAAACAAACGAAACCTTCGTAAAATCGGCGGTAATAATATATATAAGACTCGATTTAAACTAGGATATAATGCTTGTGGAATGGATGTTTGCTGCAATTTCGGAAAATTAAGACCGGAAAATTCCAAAATTTATAAGTAGCTCGTAAAACGAGAAAAAGTAATCATTGTTTTACTCCATCCCGACGCCGTCGAGTTGCGATCTCGATGCCGTCAGTTATCCCGACAAAAAGCGGTCTGCGATTTTCGGAAAAAATTCGGAAAATTTACATCTTTAGAATCTGGAAAAATTTCGCAAAACATCCATTATGACTCGATACAAGCATTTGACTCGAACAAACACACAAATATATCTTTTAATGAATTGTTATTCTCATGTTTATGTTTTTTTTTAAAACATGTGTAATCCTCCCTACACTTATCCCTTATGTAAAATACCTTTATATGCAATTAGGACGAGGTTAAAAATAAAATAAAGCATTTTTACAAATTCAAACATGAGAATAAAAAATCAATAAAAGATATACGACACTAACAAGCAAACAATTAAGCATGGGTTGCCTCCCACGAAGCGCTTTTCTTTATTTAAGAGTCTTGTAGCTAGACTCGTAGTCGTGCTCCTACGTTGCCTCGTGCACGCTCACGTGCTCATACTTAAGCAATTCCAACGCTCTTTTATTCTTTTTGTAATCATCTCCTAATTCAAGGCATTTTTTGTAATACCGCTTAGTTTTCTCATATGGGTACCTAAGTCCACTTTGCTTATCCCTTTCACTAAGCAATGGAATAGGGGTCATTCTATTACAAGCCTCAATGTCCTTATGTTTAAACCTAGGATGAGCGTGGCATTTGGTAGATAAAATCTTCAACTTCATCGAGAATGTAATTAGACCATCAATCATCCTTTCATTTAACCTAGTCAATTTTTGAAAGGTTTTCCAAAATTACTTGAGTGAGGCCCTTATCAATAAATTCTCCTAAGTCTTCTAAGACCATGAACTCTACCAAAGAAGCAAAACTTCCAACAAACACGTGCAAATGAGTGATCGCTTCAACAACATTGTTCCCTTGATAAGTTAACTCATTGATCTTGATTTTATTGTATAGGTCCTTGAGATTAAGTTCAAAGGTAAAAATGAATTCAAATAAGCATCGAACCCTTTTAGTCCTATTTTGCAAGGGAATTTCATGTTAAAGGGGCCATCTTTCTCAATCCTACACCTAGGGTCAAAACATTGGGAGGGGTCTTCCTCAATTTCAAAACTAACTCCATTAATGACCTCCCCGCTATCAAGTGCTTCACCATAATCAAGTTCCTCATATGAATCTGAGTCATAGAAAGGACTTTGTTGTTGCCAATTTATCTCATTATGCCCTAGGTGATTTCCAAAATGGTGAATGGGTGAAGGGTTTTGTGGGATTGCGTTCTCAATTTCGGGATTGGGAACGGGTAGAGTGAAGAATCTTCGGCGGAAGATACGTATCATGGTGAGTGACGGTTTTTACGAACAAAGGTCACGAAGAAGGGGGATAGACTATGAGAAAGCTAAAAATGAGAAAATTTTACTTGATAGGAATCAAGCAAAGAAACCTAAACGAGGTGGACTACTAACTAGCTATTCTATTCCCCTGCGGTGTATCAACTCAATATAATGCCGTGAATGCACTCAAACAACCAATATATAACTCAATGCGACACAATGAGACCTCTAAACGATAAACTCCATAGTTCAATAAGTTTCGAATAAATAGTACACCTTATCGAATTCGTCAACTCGATAAACTTGTTCATTTATTCGTGTCGTTTATTATCCCATAAATCAATCGTATCCTAAAGAGTCATAAGGATAATTGACCCATTAATAACGTTACCCAACGTATCTAGCGGGCTCTTATTAGATTCGTCAACCTAATAAGTCCGCTACCACGTGGATCAACACTATTAACGTTAGGTTATCCGTAACCCATGCACACATAACGCAAATACATAATTACTTGTCCAATATTAAATGTCCACATTGACATTTATTGATACACGGTACTCGAAACCTTAATTACTTATTTATTACAAAACCTTTCCAATTTAGTCGTTAGTTTCCGTTTAAAATAGTAAATAACAAGATAAATCTTGCTATCGATATTTTTGGTACAAAAGCTCATTATTATTTACATTTCATAGTTTTATTAGCATTTTCATATATATATATATATATATATATATATATATATATATATATATATATATATATATATATATATATATATATATATATATATATATATATATATATATATATATCGTCAAATTTCATTATTAACTGTATCGTTATTCATCTCGAGTCCACAAGCACGAGTCATAACTTCTCGGCTTTTAATCAATCAATTGTCCAAATTATACTAAAGTTAATGTTACGGCTTTGTTGAGTCAACTATTGACTAAAAGTCAAAGTAACACGTACGTAGCTCAAAGTCAACAATATATATACCAAGTCCAAAATTAAAAGTCATAGTATCGCAATTCAATCCCAAACCAACTCAAAACAATCTTGCCAACCAATCAATTAACCCAAAGTACTCGAAACCAATGTGATTACCCTAATGGTCATGACACGGTCGCGGTCAAGACCACGTGAACCAAACAAGCTTCTAAAAGCTTTTCGGCTCCACGTGTCTCATCCAAACCTCAACAAAACCAATCAATAAGCTACCAAATCGACCCGACTCGGACCCAAGACCCAAGTCGGTCACGTACACCAACCCATGGGTCACCTACGTGACCATGGTGGTTCGTACGCCCCATGTTGCTCAACCAAACACAACCAAATCCAATCCACAACACTCAAATCCAATCATTCAACCTTTAAACACTATCCAAACATAAAACCCATCAACTATTCTTAATTAAGAACATGCAACTAAACCCTAAAATTCAAAACCCATCAAAATAATGCACCACACATGTACCAAACACTAATTACTTGTTTACTTAGTCACTAATTAGCTTTAATTTCATGTTCCACCCAAAAGGCCCAAAAATTATTCATGGGTCGAAACCCTAGATTTCAATTCGTGGGTTTATATTGCCCAATCAAGCTCAAAACATGTACCATTTACCTTATCTAATCACCAATTGTAAAAGCCCTTTGAAACCCTAAAAGTACGAATCTTAATTCTTGAATTTGAAGGTGTTAATGAAGTCCAAATGGAGTGTATGATATATGGTTGGAAAGAGGAGAAAGAGATCTATCTTTTGGTGGTGGAGGTGGTGGTTGACGCGCCGAAATAGTGGCGGTGGTGGCCAGAATATGGCCGGATTTTATGAAGGTGGCGGCTAGGGTTTCTTAGAAAGAGAAACACGAGAGAAAGGTGTATTGTGTGTGTTTTAGTGAGAGGATGAAAGGTGGAAGTGAGGTGGATGACCCTTTATATACAAGGGACTTAGGGACCTCAAAATAATTAATTTAGGAGGGGGCGCTACATCTGAGAAAAAGGGAGGTTCGGGTTGAAGCTTTTCAGTATCTATCTCGCTTACCCATTCCCGAGCTCACATATCGTCCCCGAGTGTCCCACAACATTTATTTAACTTTCCAACATCGTTACTTACATTTTCCACAAGTTTTGACTATATATTTGTCAATTTTCGAGTTCTGTCTAAAGGTTACAATAACTCTTGTTTTAGGCTTTTCTAGTGCCTACCAAATAGAGTTAAAACACATACGATAACTCATTTAAAATCAAATAAACCGTAAAACCAATCGATTTATATAAAATCAAGTCATGGTTTATTAAAATAGTGATAAGGGCAAAACTCGGTTTAATTTAACGTAATGCGGTTACCTAAAATAGACTCCTAAATTGCCGGTTGTCACACCGCCTTAGAAGAAACCATTCCCGGGTTTCACTCCGAGTTGTTTGATGTCATGAAAAGTTTAGGATACTTCCTACGGAAAACGTCCTCACGTTCCCAAGTGAACTCCGGTCCATGCCGGGAGTTCCAACGAACCTTAATAATCGGAATACGGCTATTCTTCTGCCTCTTAATCTCACGATCCATAATCTCAATCGGTGCCTCAACAAAATTCAATTTTTCATCAATACGAATATCTCTTAAAGGCACAACTATGTTTTCTTCCGAAAGACATTTCTTAAGATTACTAACATGAAAGACATTATGTACACTACTCAGTTCTGATGGTAGCTCCAAGCGGTATGCTACCGGTCCGATTCTTTCCAGGATTGGAAAGGGACCAATATATCGGGGATTGAGTTTTCCATGTTTCCCAAAACGAATCACTCCTTTCCAAGGAGAAACTTTCAACATAACACAATCTCCAACCTGAAATTCTAAGGGTTTACGTCTCTTATCGGCATAACTCTTTGTTCATCACGAGCGGTTTGCAACCGATTACGAATCTGTACTATTCTCGGTGGTTCCTAAGACAAGTTCGGGTCTTGTAAGTTGACTTTCGCCAACCGCCCAACAAACATGAGAACGACATTTTCGCCATACAAAGGCCTCAAATGGGCGGCCTTAATGCTAGAGTGATAACTATTGTTGTAAGAGAATTCGGCCAAAGGGGGTATCTCCCAAGATTTGCCAAAATCAATCACACATGCTCTAAGCATATCCTATAAAGTCCGAATAGTTCTCTCGCTTTGACCATCGATTCTCATGGATGGTAAGCGGTACTCATATCCAAATTGTTCCTAATGTCAGTCTCGTAACGACTTCCAAAGTGGGATCTAAAACGACTATCCTTATCTCGAAATGATAGATATCGATTACTCTATGACGCGATACTATCTCCTTAAGATACAATCGAGCAAGCTTATTGATTCGCTCCAAACCGTCAAGTTTTATCACGCAAGTTAACCACTTGTGAATGGCTAATCGTAACAAACTTAAAACAACCGAAACAAATGCAATGAAGTCCGTGAGAGTATAGTGTTTCCCAGTCGTTATGTCCCAACGAGCCGTGCGAGAATAGTCAAACGTTTAGTGATCGAGAAGATTTGAACAGATAAGAAGATATGATTTATTATAACTACAGAAATAGCCAACAAATTACAACGGCTTACATGAAAATTAAAGGAAATTAAAAAGATAAAAACTATTAAATAAACGCTATCACTATTTTTACAATGATGTTTTTGTTTTTATGTTTTTATAAAACTTAATTTAAAAACTACGTTACGTACAAATGAAAACGTGAAACTTACACAATATTAACCCTAAAAATATGAAAATGATTTTTTTATAAACCTAATGATAAAAGAAAATTATTAGAAAAAGAAAATTATTTTTTTAACTATTTAATTAATTATTATTAATTAAAAACTATTTTTAACTAATAAATAATAACCTAAAATACAAGAAATTAGGAAATAAAGCTAGAAAAATAAAATTAAGACTTAGAAAATCTAAAATAACAAAGAGAATTTTCAAAACTATTTTGTATTTTTCGATTATTTTTCTATTTTTATGAATTTTAAACTATTTAAAACTAATTAAATTGCTAAAAACAAATTTAACTAAGAAAATATGGAAAATTAATTTTTTACTTTTATATTTATCTTAATCTAAGAAAATGAAAATTATTTTTTGAAACTTTTCTTAATTTTTTGTATTAAATGCTAATTATAAAGGCCTAAAAACTGAATTAAATCAAGAAAAATACTAAACAGTACTGGAAAAATCTGAAAAATTCAAGTTAAGTCTAAAATAATATTAGGAATCTGAGAAAAATAGAAAAACAGGTCCTTGTTTGTAGGATTATGCAACTGCTATACAAGTGCTTATTGAAATAAGCACTTGGATAAGCCAAAGGGACACAACAAGTACCAAACTGAAACAGAAAGTATATTAAGCTAAAAGAACTCAAAATGAACTAAAAACAACTATCCTAACTCTCTTGATTGCAAGCTTAAGCAGATTTGATGATTAGGCTTTTGTGCTAAAAAACAGTTTCAGTGGGGCTACTTTGAGCCAAAGAATAAGCACTCAAATAAGCTAGGAACGAAAGACCAAGTAATGAGACCTCAACTAGACCTGGTCAAGAGTTTATGAGCCAAAGACCAGACCAAGGGAAGCTCTTATGAGCCTTGTGCAAGGCTGCTCAAAACTGAGAAAAACTCAGCATAAGCTGCTTCTTTGAACAGGGCAATTAAGGCCTAAAAGAGAAGCAATTTGCAGCTTATATAAAAATTGTAAAATTTCACAAAAATGGTGATAAGCAAGAAGACCAGTTGAAGTTTATGAAGCCACAAATTTCACTTAAATTGGCTCAGAAATGAGTCCAAGAAAATTCCTTTCAAATGGGCTCAAAACTGATTTTCCAAGTTTTGACTTTTGACAACAGTTGTGAACTTTGACCAAAATGAAATTTGAATCCAATTTTATTACTGATATTGATGTAATATGATGGAATGAAGTTAAAACAAGCTATGTCTAGGAATTCTAAACACAAAACAACCTTTGCTTTTCCAAAATTACAACGAAGGAAGCAAGTGAGACGATTATGTTGAGATTTGACTTTGGTGGTTTTTGGACCCAAAATGAGATAGATAAGAGTATATTTAAGCCAAACAAACATAACTCAACAAGTTATATCCTTGCATTTACCTAAAAGGCAGATAGAGCATCGATCCAAACACCCTTTAATTGGTGAGTTGCCAATTAAATCTAGACTAACTACTGTTTAAGCTAATAAAACTGATTAATCTGAGTTTACTTGCACTAAACACAACTAATTAGACATGTTTTAACCACTTAAAACTACTATAACAGATTATGCTTATGAGACTTGGAGAATCACTTACAATTGTCCCAGCCACTATGGCTTGCCATTCTTGAAATCGAACCCATACTACACTAATCTATATCAAATCCAACCCACATCCATCATCGCAACCCCATGTTCATTTCAAACTTGCTAGAACCAAATTGAGCAAAGACAAGTTGACTTATGTTGACTTTTACCAAAGTTGCTTAGAACTTGATTACTGAGCTTACAAAAGCTATTATAAGCTTATATAAGCTTATAGAAACTAAGAACAAAGCTATTTGAAGCTTGGGATTTAGTTCATTTGAAATTGCATATATAAAAGAAATCTTAAAAACATGAAACTTGGATAAACTTCAAATTGATACTCAAAATGAATTATAATAGACTTAACAGCTTTAGTTTAGTACAAGGAAGGTTTAAATTACAAATCAGAACTTAATTAAAACATAAAACTTAAAAACGACATACATGTAAAAATAAAAATTAACTACTGCCTTCTCTTTGCTTCTTCCTCCTCCTTTATAGCCCCATTTGTCTTTTCTCTCTCTTCTGAGCATATCCCAGCAGAAATTAGAGCCATTGGATGCCTAGGATTCATTTTGGCCATAGGATCAAAAATGGCGGGAAAATTGGTTTGACCGTTGGGCTCTGATATAGCACTAGGGGGTGGCATTTATTGTAGTGGGTAAGGTGATGATGAGGGGAGGATAAGGTGAAAAGGTGAGGTGATGGTGGTCATGTTGCGTGCAACTTGGAGGGAAGGGATAAGCCGGTGGGGGCGGGTAAATGGGTAAGTTTGTTGTTTTGACCAAAGGTCCAAAATGGAAGGGTCATGAGTTTAGGCGGGGGTCAAAACAGTTATGATAGGGTCCAAAGGTGATAAAAGGGTTTAATAATCATAGGGACCATGTTGTAAATTCTGAAATTCAAGGGACCATTCTCGCCATTTTGCAAAGTTGTTCCAAGGGTTAAAAGTGACAAGTTTTAATAATATAAGGACTAAACTTGACATTTTCAAAATTCGAGGACTAATTTTGCCAATTTGCAAACTTGAAGGACCATTCTTGTAATTTTCTCAAACTTTTGACATTTTCACCAAAGGACTAAATTTGATAACTTATGATTTTAAAAGGACCTTTGGTGATTTTTCTTTTGAAATTATGGCTCGGGGACTATTTTTGACAATTTTAGAAACTTGGGGGATGAAGCGCCAATTATGCAAACTTTGCTCATTTTCATCGATTTTGAACATTTTGCATCCGAAACATATAAAATGCAATTTTGGAATATTTTCGGTGTTTTGATGCATTTCGAGCATTTTAGGCGTTTTGCGATTCAGATTAAACAAAAATGATGAGTATTTACACACTCATCAATCCCCACACTAAACTATTGCTTGTCCCTAGCAATATTTTGAGAAAAACTTAATGGATTTGAATCTCTTTACCAAAAGCCATTACTACGGAGTAGCCAAATGTTTTAGTTCAAGTAAGAACCATGGTACATCGATAACCATGTGATTTTGAGCAAACCACCGACTTTCAACGGATTTGATTTGTCTTTACCGAAGCCGTTTGCTTCGGACTAGCCAACTCTTAGATAAATTATCAATATTATCTTTGGTGAGTGATTACCAATTATGGTTTTTCCATCGCCTTTACCACAAGCCATAAACTTGCGGGCTAGCCAACTCTTCACTTTTAGGATATGGTGAGTGAATACCATACAATTTTGGGCAAATTGCAAGTCAGAAATGATTTGAGATATCTTTACCAAGAGCCGTTTGCTCTGGATTAGCCAATCCTTTTGTTTATTAGACAAAGCGGATCGATAACCAATTGAGTAAGTGTAAAACACTTACTCCAAAAAAATTTTGGCCAAAACGGGAATTGGGTGGTAATACATATGATAAAATTAGTGAGAATTCCCCACACTTAGAAATGAATATTGCCCTCAATATTCAAAGTACCGTGGTTATGCGAAACAAAGAACGTGAAAGGAAATACTACGGCCATTATTTAGAAAGATGATATATATATATATATATATATATATATATATATATATATATATATATATATATATTTTGAACTTATATATAACATGTGGGCAACTCCCCACACTAGGTGGTACACACGGGTGAAAACCCATGTTTAGCTCATTTTTGATTACCGAGTCGCTAGCTTGACTCGACCCAATTCATTTGTTCATGGGAAAGTATCGTGGAAAACCAATCTCAATCGGACTTTCGTTCACAATGTTGATAAACATATGAACATCGAAAGTTCCACACCGATGAGATATAACCGCGTGTATTGTTAATAGTAGAAACTATAAGGGATGATACCGGGTCAAAGATGGTGTCCTCATTCCCGAAAGAGAAAAGGAAAGAGCAACCACACCATCCGTGAAGAATGGAACAAAGACGTACATGAGAATGCAAGTCCATTCCTCATCGAGAGAAGCAAATCACCGGTTTGACATCTTTAAGCTTAAACTTGAAGCTTAGATGGTGATTTTCAAGAAGATGTCCGAGGAGGAGGGTGGAAATGGTTCTTCAATCAATGGACTTTCCGGAAAAGGATGTCTCCTCCGGATCAAAGTAAGTGTTATCAATTCCCGTTGGAATTGACTCATCACTAAGAAATGCATCGACGTCATTCCAAAATTGTCATCTTCCTCATCGGGAGTGAGAGAAGGGATGGAAGAGTCGGGAATAAGACTAGAAGATGATGGATCATTTTGAGCAATTCATCAATGGGAAGAATGTCTCCCATTGGATCACAAAATCATCATCCAATTCGAGATGAAACCGAGAGAGTTTGGTTTCATCCACGAGTTAACAAACTCGATGCGACAAACCGATTCGGAGGTGGGACAAGTGGTGTGCTCTTAGAGCTAGCAATTTCCACCACTTCCGATGAAGTCTCGAATCTAGATCATCATCATCATCAAGAATACTCTTGACTTCGGTACAACTTTCAAACCATTTGTTTGAACCGGGGTGATTTTCAAAGCTTTGAGCTCAAGACGTTTTGAAAACTCCTCTTAACCGTGAAGTTTGAGAGTGTTGCATTGAATCTTCGGATCTTTGATCAATTGTGGCAACACTGTTTGTCTGAGAGGTTTAAAGTTCGGTTGATTTTAACGTGAGCTCTTCATTGTCAACCCGTATGGTCAACTCTTGACAAACACATCAATCGAGCACGACTGTTCTCAAGAAAGCTCTCCCAAGATGAGGGAACTCTAGGATGCGCATCGAAGTCTACTACAACAAAGTCGGTGAGGAAAGTGAAACTTTCCCACTTTCATCACGACATCCTCGGCTATCCCAGTGGACGAGTTATGGTACGGTCCGCTAGCTCGAGTGTCATACAAGTGGATGAAAGTTTAGGAAGAGATGATTTCTTCCATACCGAGAGTGGCATGAGGTTAATGCTAGCGCCAAGATCGGCCAAGGCGGAGCATTGAACCATCCCAAGAAATCACACGGGATTAGAAATCGCCGGGTCTTCAAGCTTTTGGGAAGCTTCTTGAGAAGGACCTCGAGCATTGCTCATTTAGAGGGTTTTAGCCATCTCGGATAGCTTATCTTTGTTGGTCAAGAAGCCTTTAAGCGTGGATGCAAATTTAGGCATTAGAACGAGAACATCAACGAAGCTTATATCAAAGTGTAGCTCATTGAAGATTTGGAAAAAATTTCCATTTGCTCTTTGTTTTGTCTTTGAGCTTCTCATCATTCATTCTTGATGGGTAAGGAAGTCGACTAGACTTTTGAGCCGGGATGGAAGTGTTTTCGGCTCAAGATTTTCTTGAACTTCGGGTTCCGGACTTAAAACGGACTACCGAAGGTGGGACGTGTCTTGTGCCGTGGGCTTGAATAATGCACCTTGTCCGTTGTCTCCTTGGTAACTTGACTCAATGCCACGGAGGAGGCATTGGAGTCGGAGGTCCATTGTGCGTCTTACCACTCACGAGTGGTGACGGCTTTCAACTCGGCATTGGGATTAGTAATTGTATTGCTTGGGAGTCCTCCAGAAGATGATGAAGCTTGGTTCATATTCATGTTCATGAAACTTCTCATCATATTCTTCAACTCATTTGTCTGCCGAGACATTGTGGTATCAATTTCCTTCTTCAGCTCAACCCTCATGTTATTGATTTGAGTTTGCATTGAACGTATGCTTGACTCAGTAATTTTCATGAAGTCATTTGGTGGGGGAGCATGAGAAGGTTGTTGATAACTTTGCTGATTTGGATTGAAATTGTTCCGGTTTTGATTGAAATTTTGAGAGTTATTGAAATTTTGTCCTTGATTCGGAACAAAGCGATTTTGATTGCCATGGTTTTGCACAGGAGGAAAACCAGGTGGTGTCATACCGCTAGATGCACGGTAATGAGGATCGACTTGTGGTCGGTATTGATTGTGGTTTACCGAAGCTACGGA
This sequence comes from Chrysanthemum lavandulifolium, assembly GCA_022545495.1. Classification (NCBI taxonomy): domain Eukaryota; kingdom Viridiplantae; phylum Streptophyta; class Magnoliopsida; order Asterales; family Asteraceae; genus Chrysanthemum; species Chrysanthemum lavandulifolium. Next base: position 59,569,183 of record CM040240.1, read on the forward strand.
GCTTGGTAAAAGGAAGCATCGGTTGCTTGATAATCATAATACGCATGCGGACCACTACAAGTTTCACACACCTTGTTTACGGCTTTGATTGGTTCCGCTTATGAATTTCGCTTTTGATTTCCTTAACATCCTTAATCATACAACGGATGGCATCCGTTAGAGCGTTATCGGAGCTGCTAACTCGTAAGAGTTCTTGGATGAAGAAGCGAGTGTTAGGAGTATTGACTTTGTTGCGAGAAATAGGAACTTTTGATTTTTGCTCGCAAATCTCAATCACATCTTTAGGCTTACGATTCAAGATATTGCCACCGTGGTCGCATTCAAAGAATCTTGATCGTTACTGCTCAACCCATTATAAAAGATATTAACTTGTTGAAGCTCCGTGAATTCATGATGGGGGCATTTCACGAGGAGATCTTTGAATCTCTCCCATGCCTCTCCAAAGTTTTCATCGAAATTTTGACGAAATCCGAAATTTCATTTTTAAGATTAGTCGTCTTTGATGGAGGAAAGAAATGATTGACAAACTTTTGAACAAGTTCCTCCCAAGTTTCGATGGATCGAGGGGTTCTTTCTCCACCCAAACCGGTTTGTCCCTCAGTGAGAATGGAAATAGCATCAACTTGATGACTTTTGTGGCACATCCTTGAAATTGATAGTTGAAGTCAACTTGTTAAACCAACGGATGTGTGCATACGGGTCTTCACGATGAAACCCGTGGAATTGATTTGTAGACACAAGTGTGATCAAATGTGTCTTTAATTCAAGTGATCGAGTTGTTTCTTGGTAGAATGATGGCATCTCCATAACCCTCGGTGGGTGCTTGGAGCATTTCCGCCATAGTTCGTTCGTTCGCCATTTTGTTCGAAATAATACGAATCTCGGGTTCGACTATTTGGGCAAAGACGCTCACGAGAACGTCTTCTTGGAATTTCGCTAGATCACGCAAAGGACTCAATGATCTAGAAGAGCAGTGCGCATGCACTAGAGTTAACTCTAAGAGATCTCGAGTTAAGGAAGGAATTATGAAATTGGTGAAAATGGGGTGAGAAGAATCTTTTTGGGTTTTCGGTTGGGCAAAACAACGGTGAACTTAAACCAATAATCACAAGATGAGTGGCTTCTTTGAAAAGGTACACCACTATCAAGGACACAAAGGCAAGTTTTAAATCTTTGGTTCGGGAACTTATTATGGTCGCACCCCAGTTAGGTAGTGCTTCGCCTTGGTTTATGTGGTAATCTTTTATGTTGTTATTATTAAACTCTAAAACGACAAATCTTTTTGTTTTTTTTTTATATTTGATACATATATAGAAACAAAAGAAAAATATTTTGTGTTTTATACGTTTTTGGCTGTTTTTGGGTTTTGGATTTTTATAAGAAGATATATATATAGATATAGATAGATGGTATGAACAAAGAGTGATTATTCAAATCACTAATGCGCTAAGCGTAAGACAATTAGCACTGACTCCCGGCAATGGCGCTAAAATTTGATTCGCTCCAAACCGTCAAGTTTTATCACATGAGTTAACCACTTGTGAATGGCTAAGCGTAACAAACTTAAAACGATGCGAAACAAATGCAATGAAGTCCGGGAGAGTATAGTGTTTCCCAGTCGTTATGTCCCAACGAGTAGTGCGAGAATAGTCAAACGTTTAGTGATCGGAAGATTTGAGCAGATAAGAAGATATGATTTATTATAACTACGAAATAGCCAACAAATTACAACGGCTTACATGCAAATTAAAGGAAATTAAAAGATAAAACTATTAAATAAACGCTATCACTATTTTTACAATGATGTTTTTGTTTTATGTTTTATAAAACTTAATTTAAAAACTACGTTACGTACAAATAAAAACGTGAAACTTACACAATATTAACTCTAAAAATATGAAAATGATATTTTATAAACCTAATGATAAAAGAAAATTATTAGAAAAAGAAAATTATTTTATAACTATTTAATTAATTATTATTAATTAAAACTATTTTAACTAATAAATAATAGCCTAAAATACAAGAAATTAGGAAATAAAGCTAGAAAAATAAAATTAAGACTTAGAAAATCTAAAATAACAAAAGAGAATTTTCAAAACTATTTTGTATTTTTCGATTATTTTCTATTTTTATGAATTTTAAACTATTTAAAACTAATTAAATTGCTAAAAATACAAATTTAACTAAGAATAATCTGGAAAATTAATTTTTTACTTTTTATATTTATCTTAATCTAAGAAAATGAAAATTATTTTTTGAAACTTTTCTTAATTTTTTGTATTAAATGCTAATTAAAAGGCCTAAAAACTGAATTAAATCAAGAAAAATACTAAACAGTACTGGAACAATCTGAAAAATTCAATTTAAGTCTAAAATAATATTAGGAATCTGAGAAAAATAGAAAAACAGGTCCTTGTTTGTAGGATTATGCAACTGCTATACAAGTGCTTATTGAAATAAGCACTTGAATAAGCCAAAGGGACACAACAAGTACCAAACTGAAACAGAAAGTATATTAAGATAAAAGAACTCAAAATGAACTAAAAACAACTATCCTAACTCTCTTGATTGCAAGCTTAAGCAGATTTGATGATTAGGCTTTTGTGCTAAAAAACAGTTTCAATGGGGCTACTTTGAGCCAAAGAATAAGCACTCAAATAAGCTAGGAACCAAAGACCAAGTAATGAGACCTCAACTAGACTGGTCAAGAGTTTATGAGCCAAAGACCGGACCAAGGAAGCTCTTATGAGCCTTGTGCAAGGCTGCTCAAAGCGAGAAAAACTCGGCATAAGTCGCTTCTTTGAACAGGCAATTAAGGCCTAAAGAGAAGCAATTTAAACTTATATAAAATTGTAAAATTTCACAAAAATGGTGATAAGCAAGAAGACCGGTTGAAGTTTATGAAGCCACAAATTTCACTTAAATTGGCTCGAAATGAGTCCAAGAAAATTCCTTTCAAATGGGCTCAAACCGATTTTCCAAGTTTTGACTTTTGACAACAGTTGTGAACTTTGACCAAAATGAAATTTGAATCCAATTTTATTACTGATATTGATGTAATATGATGGAATGAAGTTAAAACAAGCTATGTCTAGGAATTCTAAACACAAAACAACCTTTTGCTTTTCCAAAATTACAACAGTGGAAGCAGTGAGACAGATTATGTTGAGATTTGACTTTGGTGGTTTTGCAGACCCAAAATGAGATAGATAAGAGTATATTTAAGCCAAACAAACATAACTCAACAAGTTATATCCACTGCATTGACCTAAAAGACAGATAGAGCACTGATCCAAACACCCTTTAATTGACTGAGTTGCCAATTAAATCTAGACTAACTACTGTTTAAGCTAATAAAACTGATTAATCTGAGTTTACTTGCACTAAACACAACTAATTAGACATGTTTTAACCACTTAAAACTACTATAATGATTATGCTTATGAGACTTGGAGAATCACTTACAATTGTCCCGGCCACTATGGCTTGCCATTCTTGAAATCGTAACCCATACTACACTAATCTATATCAAATCCAACCCACATCCATCTCTGCAACCCCCATGTTCATTTCCAAACTGCTAGAACCAAATTGAGCAAAGACAGGTTGACTTATGTTGACTTTTACCAAAGTTGCTTAGAACTTGATTACAGTGCTTACAAAAAGCTATTATAAGCTTATATAAGCTTATAGAAGCGAGAACAAAGCTATTTGAAGCTTGGGATTTAGTTCATTTGAAATTGCATATATAAAAGAAATCTTAAAAACATGAAACTTGGATAAACTTCAAATTGATACTCAAAATGAATTATAATAGACTTAATGACTTTAGTTTAGTACAAGGAAGGTTTAAATTACAAATCGAACTTAATTAAAACATAAAACTTAAAAGCGACATACATGTAAAAATAAAATTAACTCATCGCCTTCTCTTTGCTTCTTCCTCCTCCTTTATAGCCCCATTTGTCTTTTCTCTCTTACGAGCATATCCCCAGTAAATTAGAGCCATTGGATGCCTAGGATTCATTTTGGCCATAGGATCAAAAATGGCGGAAAATTGGTTTGACAGTTGGGCTCGATATAGCACTAGGGGTGGCATTTATTGTAGTGGGTAAGGTGATGATGAGGGGAGGATAAGGTGAAAAGGTGAGGTGATGGTGGTGCGTGTTGCGAGCAACTTGGAGGGAAGGATAAGCCGGTGGGGGCGGGTAAATGGGTAAGTTTGTTTTTTGACCAAAGGTCCAAAATGGAAGGGTCACAGGTTTAGGCAGGGGGTCAAAACAGTTATGATAGGGTCCAAAGGTGATTAAAGGATTTAATAATCATAGGGACCATGTTGTAAATTCTGAAATTCAAGGGACCATTGCTGCCATTTTTGCAAAGTTGTTCCAAGGGTTAAAAGTGACAAGTTTTAATAATAAAAGGACTAAACTTGACATTTTCAAAATTCCAGGGACTAATTTTGCCAATTTGCAAACTTGAAGGACCATTCTTGTAATTTTCTCAAACTTTTGACATTTTTCACCAAAGGACTAAATTTGACAACTTATGATTTTAAAAGGACCTTTGGTGATTTTTCTTTTGAAATTATGGCTCGGGGACTATTTTGACAATTTTAGAAACTTGGGGGTAAAGCGCCAATTATGCAAACTTTGCTCATTTTCATCGATTTTGAACATTTTGCATCCGAAACATATAAAATGCAATTTTGGAATATTTTCGGTGTTTTGATGCATTCGAGCATTTTAGGCGTTTTGCGATTCAGATTAAACAAAAATGATGAGTATTTACACACTCATCACTTATCAAGACTATCGGTTTCACTAATAGCTAAAGTGAGCGAGACTTAGTTAAGCGATCAACTATTACCCAGATAGCGTCATTGCCACTAAGCGTTCTCGGTAATTTAGTGATAAAGTCCATGGTTATTCGCTCCCATTTCCATTCCGGAGTTCGGGTTGAACTAAAAGTCACGATGGTTTCGATGTTTAGCCTTAACTTTAGAGCAAGTCGGCACCTACTAACATCTTGAGCTATCTCGACTTTCATATTGGGCCACCAATAAAGTTTCTTAAGATCACGATACATCTTATCGGCTCGGGATGAATAGAGTATTTTGATTTATGCGACTCGTGCATAATCAACTCACGGATTCCACCATGAAATGGTATCCGACCACTCTCTCGAAGCATAATGTTCCATCGGAACGCTTCAAAAGCCGTTTTCACTTTCTACCATTCCATGAAGATTCTCATAAGGACGGTTCTCTTCCGTCAATGCCTCTGCTTAGGCGGCTAAAATTTGAGATGGTAAAGGCGAAACAATGGTCATTCCTAAAGATCTAATGAGTAGGGGTGGAATGTCCTCCTTATGAATAAGTGCATCGGCCAAAACATTAGCCTTACTGGGATGATAACGAACCTCACAGTCATAATCACTAAGTAATTCCAACCAACAACGTTGTCTCATGTTCGGTTCCTTCGATCTAAGATATGCTTCAAACTCTTATGATCGGTAAATACTATCGATGCGCCCGAGCAGTCAAGCTTTATCACACAAGCTCGCCACTTGTGAATGGCGGAACCGTAACAAGCTTAAAACGGCTCAGAACGAATGCAATGAAGATCCGGGAGTATAGTGTTTCCCGGTCGTTATGTCCCAAATGAGCTATGCAATGGATTATCAAACGTATAGTGATCGAGGAATTTGAACGGAAAAGGAGATTTGATTGATATTATAGCTACGTAAGAAGGACATAAACTACAAGGGCTTAAATGCAAATTAAAGAGAGTTAAAAGATTAAAAATATTAAATAAACGCTATCACTATTTTTAAAGTGATGAGCGTTTAAAATTAAAACTTAAAACTTACGTTTAAAATAAAATTACGTAAGCGTACAAAATAAAAAGTGAAACTTATACAATATAAATCCTAAAAATATGAAAAATACATTTTAACAATCCTAATGATAAAAGAAAATTTATAGAAAGAGAAAATTAATTTTATAACTATTTAATTAATTATTATTAATTAAAACTAATTTTAACTATTTAATAATTACCTAAATACAAGAAATTAGAAAATAAAGCTAGAAAAATAAAATTAAGACTTAGAAAAATCTAAAATATCAAAATAGAATTTTCAAAACTATTTTTGTATTTTATGATTATTTTCTATTTTTATGAATTTTAAACTATTAAAACTAATTAAATTACTTAAAAATACAAATTTAACTAAGAAAAATATGGAAAAATATTTTTTGGCTTTTATATTTATCTAAACTTAAGAAAATTGAAAAATTATTTTTTTGAACCTTTTCTCAATTATTTGTATTAAATACTAATTAAAAGTGCTAAAAAGTGATTTAAATTAAGAAAAATAGCAAACAAGCTTAGAAAAATCTGAAAATTTCAGGAAAACTCTAAAATAATATGAGGAATAAAGGAAAAATAGAAAACAGGTGCATGTGTGAAGGAATAAGGCGATGTGCCAAGTGCTTATAAATAAGCACTTGGATAAGCCAAAAGCACACCAAAAGGCACCCAATGAAAGAAACTACTATGAGCTAAAATGACCAAATGCAGTTAGAATCAATAAACCACAACCTCTGGATTACAAGCTAGATCAGATTGATGATATGAGATTATGGCGAGAAAACTGTTAAAGGGGTACCAGGTTTGGACATGGAAATAAGCACATGAATAAGTGGAGACTAAAAAGAAAATGCTAGAACTTAAAGAAGACCTGGTAGAGAACTTGTAAACCAAATTACAGACCTAGACAAGCTCAAATGAGACTTGTGCAAGGTCTGCAAAACTCGCAAAACCTTGTGCAGATTGTGATTGCTGCCTGCAGGCACTTAGCACCATATTGATAAGCTTATTTGAGGCTTATAAGAATTTAACAAAATTACACAAAATGACAAAAAGAAACTAGACCGGAGGGCTCTATAAATCCACAAGTTACATTGAAAATGATTGAAATGAGCTCATGAAAAATCTTCCTAGATGGGCTCAAACGAGATTTTGCATTTGACTTTTGAAGGATTTGAAATGTTTGACTATTATGAACTTTGAAGCTAATCTTTGGATGATTATGATATGAATACATGAAATAAGCCTCACTGCAATATATATCTATGTGATTCAAACACAAAATAAGATTTTGAGTTGCAAAATCTTCAACGATGGAATGATTAGGACAAATATGAAGTAATTTTGACTTTGGTGGTTTGTATTCACAAAATGAAGACAGATATGAAAGTGATGGAGCTAAACTCACCTAAACCAACAAATTTCTACCACATAATAACCCTACATCTCATACAAAACAACAAATCCAAACACCCTATATTTCAATGTTATGAAATTAAAATGAGATTACAAGCGAGCTAACCAATTCCATTGATCAAATGAGCTTGCAATACCTAAACACAACTATATAAGCAGGGCTAGAAATACCGGTGATCATAGATACCGGTACAAGCATGAAGCGCAAGATTGACTAAAAAATGAAAAGTGAAAAGGTTACTCACATTGTCCGGTGGTTGCGGTTGAAACCAAACCAAATCCTACACTATCCTAGGTTACTTCAACCTAACACCATCATTGCATCAACCATTATCATTCGAATCCAGATTTAACCCGTTTGACTTTGTTTGACCAAGATACAAAATTACTTAGAATTGAATTCCGACTTATCAAAAGCTTCAATGAGCTTAAGTGAGCTTGTATGAGCTTAAAATGAACTACTAACACTTGTACCTAGGATTTTGAACCGAAAGCTATGTGATAGCATGAACTTTGTAGATTTATATGAAAATTTAGATTGACAATCAAAGTACAATACAAAGATGTTTTAACTTGAATAGGATGCAAATAAACTTAAACTACAACAATTGATTTAAACTAATACATTTTAAAGAAAAGCGACATTAAAGGAAAAAAATGAAAACTAGCTGACTCCCTCTCCTTCTCTCTTCCTTCCTTTTTTATACCCAAGCTTGCTTCTCTCTCCTCTCTTGAGATAATCCCACCTCTGTTTACAACCATTGAATGACCCAAGTGATTTTTGGCCATAGATGCATTTTGGCGGGAAATTTGGTTTTAAGCATGTGAGTGAGATTGAGTGTGGGGAGGGAAGTAATCAATGATTTCTTGTATTCTTATGTTTGGGGGGAACAAGGTGGGTGGAATATGAGCTGGAGGAGGGGGGAGGTTGTGTGTTGCAGAGTCTTTTGGCAGAAGCAGGTGGGAGAAGAAGTTTGGCGCCAATGGGGTCTGTTTGACCAAGCTTTTGACCAGGCTAATAATAATAAAAGGGGGGTCAAAAGTGTATTTGACAAGGGGTCAATTGGATAGGCAGGCCAAAAAGGTTTGTAAAGGTTTAAAAATACAAGGACCTAGCTTGTAAATTCTGAAAATTGGAGGACCATAGCTGCCAACTCATCAAAGATGTTCCAAGGACTTAAAGTGACAATCTTCAAAAGTGCAAGGACCAATCTTGCCATTTTCCAATTTTCCAGGGGCCAATTTTGCCAATTTTCAAACTTGGAGGACCATTTTTGTAATTTTCTCAAACTTTTGATATTTTTCACCAAAGGACTAATTTTGACAAGTTATGATTTAAAAAGGACCTTTGGTGACTTTTCTTTTGAAATTTTGACTCAGGGACTATTTTTGACAATTTTAGAAACTTGGGGGACTGAAACTGCCAATTATGCAAACTTTGCTCATTTTCATCTGTTTTTGAACATTTTGCATCGAAACATATAAAATGCATTTTGGAATATTTTCGATACTTTGATGCATTTCGAGCATTTTAAGCGTTTTAGCTCATTGATTAACAAAATGATGAGTATTTACACACTCATCAATCCCCACACTAAACTATTGCTAGTCCCTAGCAATCTTTTGAAAAAACTTAATGGATTTGAGTCTCTTTACCAAAAGCCATTACTTCGAGTAGCCAAATGTTTCAGTTCAAGTAAGAACCATGGTACATCGATAACCATGTGATTTTGAGCAAACCACCGACTTTCAACGGATTTGATTTTGTCTTTACCGAAGCCGTTTGCTCGGACTAGCCAACTCTTAGATAAATTATCAAAATTATCTTTGGTGAGCTGATTACCAATTATGGATTTTCCACTGCCTTTACCACAAGCCATAAACTTGCGGGCTAGCCAACTCTTCACTTTTTAGGATATGGTGAGTTGAGAACCATACAATTTTGGGCAAATTGCAAGCCATATAAACGGATTTGAGAAATCTTTACCAAGAGCCGTTTGCTCCTGGATTAGCCAATGCTTTTGTTTATTAGACAAGGCGGACTGATAACCAATTGAGTAAGTGTAGAACACTTACTCCAAAAAAAAATTTTTGGCCAAAAATGGGAGAATTGGGTAGATAATATATGAAATTCGTGAGAATTCCCCCACACTTAGAAATAAATATTGCCCTCAATATTCAAAGTACCGCGGTTATGCGAAACAAAGAACGTAAAAGGAAATACTACGGCCATTATTTAGAAAGATTTTTTTTTTTTTTTTTTTGAAACATGTGGGCAACCCCACACTAGGGTGGTAGAAATATAGAAAGAAGTCGAAATATGGGTGAAAACCCATATGGCATGCTCTTGATTTTGATTACCGAGTCGCTAGCTTGACTCGACCCAATTCATTGGTTCATGGGAAGCAAAGTGGAAGAAACAATCTCCATCGGACTTTCATTCAAGATGTTTGGATAAACATTGAAGCACGTGAAAGTTCCACACCGATGAGATATACATAGAAAGACCCGGCTCACAAATGATAAATGAAAATCTTTGGGGTCAAAGATAGTGTCTTCATTCCGAAGGAGTGAAGATGAAGAGAAATCACAAGATATTTGAGGAAAGGAAGAAGGTCTTGATAACAATCAAGATCCATTCTTCATCCTCAAATGTAGACGATGTCGGGAGGAAGGGTGAAGGTAGTATCATTAATAAGCAAACTCATACGATATAGTACACCTTCCTCCGAGCTAATATCATCCTCAAGATCAAAGTAGAAATGATCATGTTCGGAGGAGATATGTCATGAGAGAGTTCACCGGAGAACTCTTTATGAAGAGAATCATTCACATGAAGTGAAATTGTGAACTCTTGTTCCATTGTGGGCTCATCACTATCCTCAATCGAGTATCAAAGAGTGGATTCTCAGAATTGAAGTGAATTGAGTCGAATTCAAATAGAGGATTAGTGAAAGTAGCTTTGAATGTTTCGGGAACAAAGTGATCAACATTCTCGATTGAACCGTTAGGATAAAAGTGAGTGAGCGATCATTATCAATGAGACTTTCGGCTCTCCCGGATCGGCTTCAAATCAAAGAGTGGATTGATGTGAGTGAGTTCACGGAGAAATCCTCAAGAAAGGGATCGACATCGATTGTGGAAGTGATGCCTCAACATACTCGATGTTTTCAAGGAAGCACAATCGTCGTTAAAATCGGAGAAAGTTTCAAATGATCTTTTGAACACTCGATGAGTGTCTAAATACTCATCATTTTGTACAATATAAAGCGCAAAATCATCGAAAACACTCAAAACACATCAAAATGATCAAAATATCACAAATCGGTGTTTTATGTGTTTTAAATGCAAAATATCAAAATCGGATGAAAAACATATCAAATTTGCAAAATTGCGTTTTAGTCCCCAAGTTTCTAAAATTGTCAAAAATAGTCCCCGAGTCAAAATTTCAAAGAAAAGTCACCAAAGGTCCTTTTTAAATCATAACTTGTCAAATTTAGTCCTTTGGTGAAAAATATTAAAAGTTTGAGAAAATTACAAAAATGGTCCTCCAAGTTTGAGAATTGACAGAAATGGCCCCTGGAAAATTGCAAAATGGCAACTTTGGTCCTTGCATTATTAAACTTTGTCATTTTTAGTCCTTGGAAGCAACTATGTTGAATTGGCAGGATTGGCCCTTTAATTTCAGATTTGGCATTATAGGTCCTTATGAATTAAAACCTTTAATACACCTTTTTGGACCCTTACCCATATTCTGACCCCCCTGTCACTAAACCCATTGTGAACCCCCTTTATTATATTATCTGGTCAAATCCACGGTCAACAAACACCCCAACTTGGCGCCCAAAGTCACCCTCCCAATCGCTTCTCGCTACAATCCTCCACCTCAACCCCTCCTCACCATATCACTCTCATTGTCCCCCACTCATTACAAAACAAGAATCATTTAATGATCCTTCAACCCCATTTACTCAACCCCTACACTGGCTAACCCACTTTCCCGCCAAAACTAAATCAAAGGCCAAGATCAACTCAAACTCATCCAAAGGGCCTAAAGATAGGTGGGAACTATTGAGAGAGAGAAGAAGACTTGAGGAGTATAAAAGAAGCGAAATGCAAGTTTGGGAGTAGTGAGGTTTTATTTATTTTTTCAGTAATGTCGTTTTTAACTAAATGTACTTAGTTTTAGTTAAAATATTGTAATTCAGTTTCTTGGTAACACATTTATGTTAAAACATCTTTGTAATCCATTTTAATGATCAATTTCGAGTTTTGTTAAAATTCATGTCTTACACTTCATGTTAAGTATTTAAATTTCAAAGTCATTTATTTAAGCTTCAAGCGACTCTTGGTTCGGTCCCAACAAGCTTATTTCAGTTCACTTTGGATTTTGAATAGCTTAGAATTCAGTTCAATCAAAATTGTCTCTTGGTCAACGAAAGTCAAAGGAGGAGGAAAAGCAGTGCTAAGGATGTTGCAGCTCTGTGAACTGGGTTAGAATAGTTTCATTTAGTGTAGTTTTGGGTTTGGTATTGGTCTGTGCATCAGCTGGAGTTCATGTGAGTGGTTTCTCTTTTTCAAAATTTCAAGTTATTTGCATTTTATGGTCATTTATGTATCTGTGGTTATATACTGTTAAAACTAGTTTAGATAGTTGCAATTAGGTTATATAAACATAGTTTGATCATTTAAACAAGGTTGCTTAGTAGTTATTTTATTTTAAGTTTGCAGCGCTTTTAAGGTGTGTTTGGATTTGGGATTTTCTTGTGTTGAGGGTCTTGCAAGGGTAGGTTTATATTGGTTCATGCTTGCTTAGCCATTGCATGATCATTTCGTCTTAACTTTGGTCCGCAATATCACCAAAGTCAAAAATCCATTTCATTTGCCTTAGCATTCAATCGTTGGTGTTTTTGCAACATCCAACCCTTGTTTTGTGTTCAAATTCCATAAACAAAGCTTTTGTTAACTTCATTACATCTTTAAACATCATTACAGTCCTTGAATCGAGATCAAAACTCAAGAAAGTCAAAGTTTCATTGTTTCTTAAAAGTCAAAAGTTCAAAACTCGGTTTGGCCATTCTAGCAAGAATTTTAATGAGCTCATTTATTGGACAATTTCAGTGATTCTAGTTGTTTTTAAAACTTCCTTGGTCTAGTTTACGTTATGATTTTATGTATTTTGTGATTTTTTCTAAAAGCTCAAAAGAGCTTATGATTATGGGGCTTAATCCTCAATGCAGTCTTGTTACTGCAGGTTTGTCTTGAGTTTTGAGACCTTGCAGTGGCTCACTGAGCTCCCTAGGCTTGATCCTTGGTGTTTTACATAGCCACCAGGTCATCTTTAGGTCCCCTTAATTTGTTCTTTGTATCTAGCTTATTTGGTAGCTTTTTCATAAGTCGCAAGTAGCACTCCCATCATCTGCTTCTCGCCATAAGTTCATTAACATCAAATATGTAATAGCTTGTATTCGTGAGTGTAGCTTGTTGGTTATTGTTCCATTTCAGTTATTTTAGCTTATTGTAGCTTCCTATCGTTTGGTACCTTTTAGTGTTGTTTTAGCTTATCAAAGTGCTTATTTTATAAGCACTTCCTAATCGCTTGATAATCCTCTAAACAAGCCCTGGTTTTTCTATTTTCCCAGCTTCCTAATATCATTTTAGACTTTTCCGAAATTTTCAGATTTTTCTAAGGTGTTTTGCTATTTTCTTGATTTAATTTAGTTTTAATCCTTTTAATTAGCTTTAAATACAAATAATTAAGAAAAGTCTCAAAAATAATTTTCATTTTTCTTAAGTTTAGATAAATGTAAAAGCTTAAAAGCATTTTTCCTTATTTTTATCCTTTTATTTGGTATTTTCATAATTTTAATTAGTTTTAAATAGTTTTAAATTAATAATAAATACATAAAAAGTCTAAAAATATATTTTCAGTTTTAAAATTAGTTTTATCATATTTTAGATTTTTCTAAGTCTTAATCTTATTTTTCTAGTCTTATTTCACATTTTATTTTATTTTAGGGTATTATTAAATAGTTTAAAATAGTTTTAATTAATAATAATTAGAATAATAGTTGTAAAATAATTTCCTTTCCTAATAAGTTTCTTATATCAGTAGGTTTGTAAAATGTATTTTCATATTTTTAGGATTTATATTGTATAAGTTTCACGTTTTATTTGCACGTTTACGTAATTTTAATTTAAACGTAAGTTTTAGTTTTAAGTTTTAAACGTTCATCACGTTAAAAATAGTGATAGCGTTTATTTAATAGATTTTATCTTTTAACTTTCTTAATTTGCATTTAAGTCGCTTTAATTTATTAATCTTTTCAAGAGTGTATCATTCCATCCAATCCTTTCCGATCACTATCATTAGTGATCATTCTACCGTCTGAATCGATGTTGCACACACCATTGAGTCTCCGTGGGACTTAACGACCCGGAATCCACTATATTCCCGATCTTCATTGTATTTGTGTATCGAGTTGTTTTAAGTCTGTTTAGACTTGACTGTTCGGCACCAATCAAAATTTACAGCGGCCCGCCGGGAGCAAGTGTTTACACTTTCTCATTTGGTTGTCGATCCGCCTTGTGCGTAAGACTAAAGGATTGGCTAATCCAGAGCAAACGGCTCTTGGTAAAGATATATCAAATCCGTTTATATGGCTTGCAATTTGCCCAAAATTGTATGGTTCTCAACTCACCATATCCTAAAAAGTGAAGAGTTGGCTAGCCCGCAAGATTATGGCTTGTGGTAAAGCGATGGAAAATCCATAATTGGTAATCACTCACCAAAGATAATATTGATAATTTATCTAAGAGTTGGCTAGTCCGGAAGGTGCACGGCACGGTAAAGACAAAATCAAATCCGTTGAAAGTCGGTGGTTTGCTCAAAATCACATGGTTATCGATGTACCATGGTTCTTACTTGAACCGAAACATTTGGCTACTCGTAAGTAATGGCTTTTGGTAAAGAGTTTAAAATCCATTATGTTTTCTCAAATCATTGCTAGGGACTAGCAATATCTCGATGTGGGGGATTGATGAGTGTCTAAATACTCATCATTTTTGTACAATATAAACGCAAAATCATCTCGAAAACACTCAAAACACATCAAAATGATCAAAATATCACAAATCGTTGTTTTATGTGTTTTAAATGCAAAATATCAAAATCGGATGAAAAACATATCAAATTTGCAAAATTGCGCTTTAGTCCCCAAGTTTCTAAAATTGTCAAAAATAGTCCCTGAGTCAAAATTTCAAAAGAAAAGTCACCAAAGGTCCTTTTTAAATCATAACTTGTCAAATTTAGTCCTTTGGTGAAAAATATTAAAAGTTTGAGAAAATTACAAAAATGGTCCTCCAAGTTTGAGAATTGACAGAAATGGCCCCTGGAAAATTGCAAAATGGCAACTTTGGTCCTTGCATTATTAAACTTTGTCATTTTTAGTCCTTGGAAGCAACTATGTTGAATTGGCGTGATTGGCCTTTAATTTCAGATTTGGCATTATAGGTCCTTATGAATTAAAACCTTTAATACACCTTTTTGGACCCTTACCCATATTCTGACCCCCCTGTCACTAAACCCATTGTGAACCCCCTTTATTATATTATCTGGTCAAATCCAGTCAACAAACACCCCAACTTGGCGCCCAAAGTCACCCCTCCCAACTGCTTCTCTGCTACAATCCTCCACCTCAACCCCCCTCCTCACCATATCACTCTCATTGTCCCCGCTCATTACAAAACAAGAATCATTTAATGATCCTTCAACCCCATTTACTCAACCCCTACACTGGCTAACCCACTTTCCCGCCAAAACTAAATCAAAGGCCAAGATCAACTCAAACTCATCCAAAGGGCCTAAAGATAGTGGGAACTATTCGAGAGAGAAGAAGACTTGAGGAGTATAAAAGGAAGCGAAATGCAAGTTTGGGGAGTAGTGAGGTTTTATTTATTTTACGTAATGTCGTTTTAATTAAATGTACTTAGTTTTAGTTAAAATATTGTAATTTCAGTTTCTTGGTAACACATTTATGTTAAAACATCTTTGTAATCCATTTTAATGATCAATTTCGAGTTTTGTTAAAATTCATGTCTTACACTTATGTTAAGTATTTAAATTTCAAAGTCATTTATTTAAGCTTCAAGCGACTCTTGGTTCGATCCCAACAAGCTTATTTCAGTTCACTTTGGATTTTGAATAGCTTAGAATTGATTTCAATCAAAATTGTCTCTTGGTCAACGAAAGTCAAAAGAGGAGGAAAGCAATTGCTAAGGATGTTGCGACTCTGTGAACTGGGTTAGAATAGTTTCATTTAGTGTAGTTTGGGTTTGGTATTGGTGCTGCATCACCGGAGTTCATGTGAGTGGTTTCTCTTTTTCAAAATTTCAAGTTATTTGCATTTTATGGTCATTTATGTATCTGTGGTTATATACTGTTAAAACTAGTTTAGATAGTTGCAATTAGGTTATATAAACATAGTTTGATCATTTAAACAAGGTTGCTTAGTAGTTATTTTATTTTAAGTTTGCAAAGCAGTTTTTAAGGTGTGTTTGGATTTGGGATTTTTACTTGTGTTAGAGGGTCTTGCAAGGGTAGGTTTATATTGGTTCATGCTTGCTTAGCCATTGCATGATCATTTCATCTTAACTTTGGTGCGCAATATCACCAAAGTCAAAATCCATTTCATTTGCCTTAGCAGCCCACTGTTGGTGTTTTTGCAACATCCAACCCTTGTTTTGTGTTCAAATTCCATAAACAAAGCTTTTGTTAACTTCATTACATCTTTAAACATCATTACCAGTCCTTGAATCCAGATCAAAACTCAAGAAAGTCAAAGTTTCATTGTTTCTTAAAAAGTCAAAAGTTCAAAAACTCGGTTTGGCCATTCTAGCAAGAATTTTAATGAGTTCATTTATTGGACAATTTCAGTGATTCTAGTTGTTTTAAAACTTCCTTGGTCTAGTTTACGATTATGATTTTTATGTATTTTGTGATTTTTCTAAAAGCTCAAAAGAGCTTATGATTATGGGGCTTAATCCCCATGCAGGTAATGTTACTGCGCAGGTTTGTCTGAGTTTTGAGACCTTGCACAGGCTCACCCGAGCTCCCTAGGCTTGATCCTTGGTGTTTTACATAGCCACCCAGGTCATCTTTAGGTCCCTTAATTTGTTCTTTGTATCTAGCTTATTTGGTAGCTTTTTCATGTCGCAAGAAGACCCCCTCTGTCGCTTTTCGCCATAAGTTCATTAACATCAAATATGTAATAGCTTGTATTCAGTAGTGTAGCTTGTTGGTTATTGTTCCATTTCAGTTATTTTAGCTTATTGTAGCTTCCTATCGTTTGGTACCTTTTAGTGTTGTTTTAGCTTATCAAAGTGCTTATTTTATAAGCACTTCCTAATCGCTTGATAATCCTCTAAACAAGCCCTGGTTTTTCTATTTTCCCAGCTTCCTAATATCATTTTAGACTTTTCCTGAAATTTTCAGATTTTTCTAAGGTGTTTTGCTATTTTTCTTGATTTAATTTAGTTTTAATCCCTTTTAATTAGCTTTAAATACAAATAATTAAGAAAAGTCTCAAAAAATAATTTTTCATTTTTCTTAAGTTTAGATAAATGTAAAAGCTTAAAAGCATTTTTCCTTATTTTTATCCTTTTATTTGGTATTTTCATAATTTTAATTAGTTTTAAATAGTTTTAAATTAATAATAAATACATAAAAAGTCTAAAAATATATTTTCAGTTTTAAAATTAGTTTTATCATATTTTAGATTTTTCTAAGTCTTAATCTTATTTTTCTAGTCTTATTTCACATTTTCTTTTATTTTAGGGTATTATTAAATAGTTTAAAATAGTTTTAATTAATAATAATTAGAATAATAGTTGTAAAATAATTTCCCTTTCCTAATAAGTTTCTTATATCAGTAGGTTTGTAAAATGTATTTTTCATATTTTTAGGATTTATATTGTATAAGTTTCACGTTTTTATTTGTACGTTTACGTAATTTTAATTTAAACGTAAGTTTTTAGTTTTAAGTTTTAAACGTTCATCACGTTAAAAATAGTGATAGCGTTTATTTAATAGATTTTATCTTTTTAACTTTCTTAATTTGCATTTAAGTCGCTTTAATTTATTAATCTTTTTCAGTAGTGTATCATTCCATCCAAATCCTTTCCGATCACTATCATTAGTGATCATTCTACCGTCTGAATCAGTGTTGCACACACCATTGAGTCTCCGTGGGACTTAACGACCCGGGAATCCACTATATTCCCTGATCTTCATTGTATTTGTGTCTGAGCTGTTTTAAGTCTGTTTAGACTTGACTGTTCGGCACCAATCAAAATTTTGGCGCCGCTGCCGGGGAGCAAGTGTTTTACACTTTCTCATTTGGTTGTCAGTCCGCCTTGTCTGTAAGACTAAAGGATTGGCTAATCCAGGAGCAAACGGCTCTTGGTAAAGATATATCAAATCCGTTTATATGGCTTGCAATTTGCCCAAAATTGTATGGTTCTCAACTCACCATATCCTAAAAAGTGAAGAGTTGGCTAGCCCGCAAGATTATGGCTTGTGGTAAAGGCAGTGGAAAATCCATAATTGGTAATCAGCTCACCAAAGATAATATTGATAATTTATCTAAGAGTTGGCTAGTCCGAATGGTGCGGCACGGTAAAGACAAATCAAATCCGTTGAAAGTCGGTGGTTTGCTCAAAATCACATGGTTATCGATGTACCATGGTTCTTACTTGAACCGAAACATTTGGCTACTCCGAAGTAATGGCTTTTGGTAAAGAGTTTAAAATCCATTATGTTTTTCAAATCATTGCTAGGGACTAGCAATATCTCGATGGGGATTGATGAGTGTCTAAATACTCGTCATTTTTGTACAATATAAACGCAAAATCATCTGAAAACACTCAAAACACATCAAAATGATCAAAATATCACAAATCGTTGTTTTATGTGTTTTAAATGCAAAATATCAAAATCGATGAAAAACATATCAAATTTGCAAAATTGCGCTTTAGTCCCCAAGTTTCTAAAATTGTCAAAATAGTCCCCGAGTCAAAATTTCAAAGAAAAGTCACCAAAGGTCCTTTTAAATCATAACTTGTCAAATTTAGTCCTTTGGTGAAAAATATTAAAAGTTTGAGAAAATTACAAAAATGGTCCTCCAAGTTTGAGAATTGACTGAAATGGCCCCTTGAAAATTGCAAAATGGCAACTTTGGTCCTTGCATTATTAAACTTTGTCATTTTTAGTCCTTGGAAGCAACTATGTTGAATTGGCAGGATTGGCCCTTTAATTTCAGATTTGGCATTATAGGTCCTTATGAATTAAAACCTTTAATACACCTTTTTGGACCCTTACCCATATTCTGACCCCCCTGTCACTAAACCCATTGTGAACCCCCTTTATTATATTATCTGGTCAAATCCAGTCAACAAACACCCCAACTTGGCGCCCAAAGTCACCCCTCCCAACTGCTTCTCTGCTACAATCCTCCACCTCAACCCCCCTCCTCACCATATCACTCTCATTGTCCCCCCACCTCATTACAAAAACAAGAATCATTTAATGATCCTTCAACCCCATTTACTCAACCCCTACACTGGCTAACCCACTTTCCATAAAACTAAATCAAAGGCCAAGATCAACTCAAACTCATCTAAAGGGCCTAAAGATAGCGGAACTATCGAGAGAGAGAGAGAAGACTTGAGGAGTATAAAAGGAAAGAAATGCAAGTTTGGGGAGTAGTGAGGTTTTATTTATTTTTCAGTAATGTCGTTTTTAATTAAATGTACTTAGTTTTAGTTAAAATATTGTAATTTCGTTTCTTGGTAACACATTTATGTTAAAACATCTTTGTAATCCATTTTAATGATCAATTTCGTAGTTTTGTTAAAATTCATGTCTTACACTTTCTTGTTAAGTATTTAAATTTCAAAGTCATTTATTTAAGCTTCAAGCGGCTCTTGGTTCATCCCAACAAGCTTATTTCAGTTCACTTTGGATTTTGAATAGCTTAGAATTCGATTTCAATCAAAATTGTCTCTTGGTCAACGAAAGTCAAAGGAGGAGGAAAACAATGGTAAGGATGTTGCGACTCGTGAACCGGGTTAGAATAGTTTCATTTAGTGTAGTTTTGGGTTTGGTATTGGTGCTGCATCACCGGAGTTCATGTGAGTGGTTTCTCTTTTTCAAAATTTCAAGTTATTTGCATTTTATGGTCATTTATGTATCTGTGGTTATATACTGTTAAAACTAGTTTAGATAGTTGCAATTAGGTTATATAAACATAGTTTGATCATTTAAACAAGGTTGCTTAGTAGTTATTTTATTTTAAGTTTGCAAAGCAGTTTTTAAGGTGTGTTTGGATTTGGGATTTTTACTGTGTTAGAGGGTCTTGCAAGGGTAGGTTTATATTGGTTCATGCTTGCTTAGCCATTGCATGATCATTTCTGTCTTAACTTTGGTCTGCAATATCACCAAAGTCAAAAATCCATTTCATTTGCCTTAGCAGCCCACTGTTGGTGTTTTTGCAACATCCAACCCTTGTTTTGTGTTCAAATTCCATAAACAAAGCTTTTGTTAACTTCATTACATCTTTAAACATCATTACGGTCCTTGAATCCAGATCAAAACTCAAGAAAGTCAAAGTTTCATTGTTTCTTAAAAGTCAAAAGTTCAAAACTCGGTTTTGGCCATTCTAGCGTGAATTTTAATGAGCTTATTTATTGGACAATTTCAGTGATTCTAGTTGTTTTAAAACTTCCCTTGGTCTAGTTTACGATTATGATTTTTATGTATTTTTGTGATTTTTCTAAAAGCTCAAAAGAGCTTATGATTATGGGGCTTAATCCTCATGCGAAGGTAATCACACTGCAGGTTTGTCTGCAGTTTTGCGGACCTTGCACAGTGGCTCACCCGAGCTCCCCTAGGCTTGATCCTTGGTGTTTTACATAGCCACCCAGGTCATCTTTAGGTCCCCTTAATTTGTTCTTTGTATCTAGCTTATTTGGTAGCTTTTTCATAAGTCGCAAGAAGACCGTCATCATTGTTTCTGCCATAAGTTCATTAACATCAAATATGTAATAGCTTGTATTCAGTAGCTGTAGCTTGTTGGTTATTGTTCCATTTCAGTTATTTTAGCTTATTGTAGCTTCCCTATCAGTTTGGTACCTTTTAGTGTTGTTTTAGCTTATCAAAGTGCTTATTTTATAAGCACTTCCTAATCAGTTTGATAATCCTCCAAACAAGCCCTGGTTTTTCTATTTTCCCAGCTTCCTAATATCATTTTAGACTTTTCCTGAAATTTTGATTTTTCTAAGGTGTTTTGCTATTTTTCTTGATTTAATTTAGTTTTTAATCCCTTTTAATTAGCTTTAAATACAAATAATTAAGAAAAGTATCAAAAAATAATTTTCATTTTCTTAAGTTTAGATAAATGTAAAAGCTTAAAAGCATTTTTCCTTATTTTTATCCTTTTATTTGGTATTTTCATAATTTTAATTAGTTTTAAATAGTTTTAAATTAATAATAAATACATAAAAGTCTAAAAATATATTTTCAGTTTTAAAATTAGTTTTATCATATTTTAGATTTTTCTAAGTCTTAATCTTATTTTTCTAGTCTTATTTCACATTTTCTTTTATTTTAGGGTATTATTAAATAGTTTAAAATAGTTTTTAATTAATAATAATTAGAATAATAGTTGTAAAAATAATTTCCTTTCCTAATAAGTTTCTTATATCAGAGGTTTGTAAAATGTATTTTTCATATTTTTAGGATTTATATTGTATAAGTTTCACGCTTTTATTTGTACGCTACGTAATTTTAATTTAAACGTAAGTTTTAGTTTTAAGTTTTAAACGTTCATCACGTTAAAAATAGTGATAGCGTTTATTTAATAGATTTTATCTTTTTAACTTTCTTAATTTTCATTTAAGTCGCTTTAATTTATTAATCTTTTTCAGTAGTGTATCATTCCATCCAAATCCTTTCCGATCACTATCATTAGTGATCATTCTACCGTCTGAATCAGTGTTGCACACACCATTGAGTCTCCGTGGGACTTAACGACCCGGGAATCCACTATATTCCCTGATCTTCATTGTATTTGTGTCTGAGCTGTTTTAAGTCTGTTTAGACTTGACTGTTCGGCACCAATCACACTCAAGAGGGGAAAGAGAATCACACATATGGTCAGACGTTCCCTGTGACTCTCTCGGGATTGGGACAAGGTCCTCAACACTAGACTTTATGAATTCGTCCGATTCCTTTTCGTGAACAGTGTCAAGATGCTCGCCCCCATGCTCGAGAGTGAGTGGGAGCTTGGTGTGATAGCAGTTGTATGAGATGTAATCTCAATCTTTGGGATATCAATCGATGAGGAGTTGAGAACTATTATCTTTAAAAGGATAAAACTCTCCTCGTCATCATCATAGAGAGTCGCCTTAAGAAATTGGGAACGTCTTAGAGCCGCATGCTCTAGGACTAATAATTCTTCCCTAGATTGGCGGGCCTCTCGCTCTTTGGCTAGCAATTCTCCATGGTCTTTTCACCACTCACTGATTCTTAAAGTTACTAACCATATCATCAAGTGTTTTCATTATGGTTTCAAAATCTTGGGAGATTTCTTGAGATAACGGCTCAGTGGAGTTTGAACCGTATAGTCTTGTGGAGGTTGGAAATTGTCATGATTGTTACAAGGAACCGGGTTCCTATTTGACAATCGAGATGTGGGACCTCCACAGATTCACAACAAGAAACTGCTGAGTGCGGACCGTGAATCATATGGATTTTGGTTATAGCTAAAGTTCGAGCATCACCGGAAAACTGCTCAGACAAACGTGTTTCCGGATTGACACTCAAATCCTTGGTGAGGACCTCCACAAAATTCACAATGAATGTTGATCATATGAAGATAAGTCGGTGTGGTGGGTAATTGAAAAGTTTGAGGAATCGTTAAATGAGTTCGATTAGGATCATAATCAAATGAATTCTCGAACCACAAAACAAACAACTCCGTTATGGATATCATTACCACATTGTACACATGTACACCAACGATGTGGTGAACCATAAAGAGGCTCACCACAACCGACACAAGGAATAAACGATTGCATTTGATAGTTATGAGAAGGAATCAGTTTATTCAAAGGATCAACAAAACCAACATGGTGATCTGAATGACTATTAAGACTCAAAGAACATTTTGAAAAATCCGGAGGTGGGACAAGTGGTGTGCTCTGAGAGCTAGCAATTTCCACCACTTCCGTTATGGTCTCTGGTTCGGTTCTTGAGAACGTGAAGATTAAGCAAGTCATTCTTGCTAGTCACCGGACTCGAATTCGCATGTTTGCTTTTAACCGTAAATCGTGAAAGTTTAGAATCAATTCTAGACGGTTTAGGAGCAATTGAGGGTTTAGGTCTTTGATAACCGTAGGTTGGACGATTTAGTACTCCCATTATCAAAAGGAAGTACGGTCCTTTGTCACCTCGGTGTCTCGCTCCATTTCCTACGCAGAATGAATGGATCATCACGAACAACACGAATTCTAGACATTTGTGATAACGATCAAGTTTTTCAACTTCGTCCCGATTCGTCCCTAGAGATTCCATGAGAATAGAAGAAGTGAGAATCAAAAGGATGGAGAGTAAAGGATAAAGAATCAAATAGGGTAAGAGGGTAAAGACGAATATTTTGGATTTTGGATAAACATTTTGCAAAAACAAAGAATGAAAATCTTTTTGGATTTTTGATTTTATAAGAAGATACAAACATAAAAAGATGGTATAAACAAAGAGTGAGTATCCAAATCACTAATGCTGAGACGGAAGATAAGCCGACACTCTCCTCAAGAAGCGCCTAAAATTTGATGCGCCTCGAGCATCAAGCTTTATCACACAAGCCCGCCACTTGTGAATGGCGACCGTAACAAGCTTAAAACGGCTCAGAACAATGCAATGAAGATCCGGGAGTATAGTGTTTCCGGTCGTTATGTCCCAATGAGCTATGCAATGGATTATCAAACGATAGTGATCGAGGAATTTGAGCGGAAAAGGAGATTTGATTGATATTATAGCTACGTAAGAAGGACATAAACTACAAGGGCTTAAATGCAAATTAAAGAGAGTTAAAAGGATTAAAATATTAAATAAACGCTATCACTATTTTTAAAGTGATGAACGTTAAAATTAAAACTTAAAACTTACGTTTAAAATAAAATTACGTAAACGTACAAAATAAAAAGTGAAACTTATACAATATAAATCCTAAAAATATGAAAAATACATTTTAACAATCCTAATGATAAAAGAAAATTTATAGAAAAGAAAATTAATTTTATAACTATTTAATTAATTATTATTAATTAAAAACTAATTTTAACTATTTAATAATTACCTAAAATACAAGAAATTAGAAAATAAAGCTAGAAAAATAAAATTAAGACTTAGAAAAATCTAAAATATCAAAATAGAATTTTCAAAACTATTTTTGTATTTTTATGATTATTTTTCTATTTTTTATGAATTTTAAACTATTAAAAACTAATTAAATTACTTAAAAATACAAATTTAACTAAGAAAATATGTTTTTGGCTTTTATATTTATCTAAACTTAAGAAAATTGAAAAATTATTTTTTGAACCTTTTCTCAATTATTTGTATTAAATACTAATTAAAAGTGCTAAAAGTGATTTAAATTAAGAAAAATAGCAAACAAGCTTAGAAAAATCTGAAAATTTGGAAAACTCTAAAATAATATGAGGAATAAAGGAAAATAGAAAACAGTGCATGTGTGAAGGAATAAGGAATCGATGTGCCAAGTGCTTATAAATAAGCACTTGGATAAGCCAAAAGCACACCAAAAGGCACCCAACTGAAATGTAAACTACTATGAGCTAAAATGACCAAATGCAGCTAGAATCAATAAACCACAACCCTCGGATTACAAGCTAGATCGATTGATGATATGAGATTATGGCGTAAAACATTAAAGGGGTACGAGTGTTGGACATGGAAATAAGCACATGAATAAGCCGGAGACTAAAAGAAAATGCTAGAACTTAAAGATGACCGGTAGAGAACTTGTAAACCAAATTACAGACCTAGACAAGCTCAAATGAGACTTGTGCAAGGTCTCGCAAACCCGCAAAAACCTTGTGCAATTAATTGCCTCGCACCATATTGATAAGCTTATTTGAGGCTTATAAGAATTTAACAAAATTACACAAAATGACAAAAGAAACTAGACCAAGAGGGCTCTATAAATCCACAAGTTACATTGAAAATGATTTGAAATGAGCTCATGAAAAATCTTCCTAGATGGGCTCAAACCGAGATTTTGCATTTTGACTTTTGAAGGATTTGAAATGTTTGACTATTTTGAACTTTGAAGCTAATCTTTGACCGATTATGATATGAATACATGAAATAAGCCTCGCTGCAATATATATCTATGTGATTCAATACAAAATAAGATTTTGAGTTGCAAAATCTTCAACAAAGGAATGATTAGGACAAATATGAAGTAATTTTGACTTTGGTGGTTTGTATTCACAAAATGAAGACAGATATGAAAGTGATGGAGCTAAACTCACCTAAACCAACAAATTTCTACCACATAATAACCCTACATCTCATACAAAACAAAAATCCAAACACCCTATATTTCAAGTTATGAAATTAAAATGAGATTACAAGCGAGCTAACCAATTCCATTGATCAAACCGAGCTTGCAATACCTAAACACAACTATATAAACAAGCTAGAAATACCGGTGATCACAGATACCAAGACAAGCATGAACGCAAGATTGACTAAAAAATGAAAAGTGAAAAGGTTACTCACATCGTCCGGTGGTTGCAAAGTTGAAACCAAACCAAATCCTACACTATCCTAGGTTACTTCAACCCAACACCATCATCGCATCAACCATTATCATTTCGAATCCAGATTTAACCCATTTGACTTTGTTTGACCAAGATACAAAATTACTTAGAATTGAATTCAACTTATCAAAAGCTTCAATGAGCTTAAGTGAGCTTGTATGAGCTTAAAATGAACTACTAACACTTGTACCTAGGATTTTGAAACCGAAAACTGTAATGAGAGCATGAACTTTGTAGATTTATATGAAAATTTAGATTGACAACAAAAGTACAATACAAAGATGTTTTAACTTGAATAGGATGCAAATAAACTTAAACTACAACAATTGATTTAAACTAATACATTTTAAAGAGAAAACGACATTAAAGGAAAAAATGAAAACTAGTGACTCCTCTCCTCTCTCTTCCTTCCTTTTTATACCCAAGCTTGCTTCTCTCTCTCTTGAGATAATCCCACTCTGCTTACAACCATTGAATGACCCAGTGATTTTTGGCCATAGATGCATTTTGGCGGAAATTTGGTTTTAAGCATGTGAGTGAGATTGAGTGTGGGAGGAAGTAATCAATGATTTCTTGTATTCTTATGTTTGGGGGAACAAGGTGGGTGGAATATGATTTGGAGGAGGGGAGGTCATGTGTTGCGAGTCTTTTGGCGTAAGAAGCGGTGGGAGAAGAAGTTTGGCGCCAATGGGGTCTGTTTGACCAAGCTTTTGACCAGGCTAATAATAATAAAGGGGTCAAAAGTGTATTTGACAAGGGTCAATTGATAGGCAGCCAAAAGGTTTGTAAAGGTTTAAAAATACAAGGACCTAGCTTGTAAATTCTGAAAATTGGAGGACCATAGCTGCCAACTCATCAAAGATGTTCCAAGGACTTAAAGTGACAATCTTCAAAAGTGCAAGGACCAATCTTGCCATTTTCCAATTTTCCAGGGGCCAATTTTGCCAATTTTCAAACTTGGAGGACCATTTTTGTAATTTTCTCAAACTTTTGATATTTTTCACCAAAGGACTAATTTTGACAAGTTATGATTTAAAAGGACCTTTGGTGACTTTTCTTTGAAATTTTGACTCGGGGACTATTTTTGACAATTTTAGAAACTTGGGGACTGAAAGCGCCAATTATGCAAACTTTGCTCATTTTTCATCTGTTTTGAACATTTTGCATCCGAAACATATAAAATGCATTTTGGAATATTTTCAAGACTTTGATGCATTTCGAGCATTTTAAACGCTTTTGCTCAGATTAACTCCAAAATGATGAGTATTTACACACTCATCAACTACACACTTGGTTCCATACGGTAATGTCTCCAATCCTAAGAGCAAACACTACAACACCTAACTCAAGGTCATGGGTGGTGTAGTTTTCTCATGCTTCTTAAGTTGTCGGGATGCATAAGCAATCACCTTCTCATGTTTCATCAAACAAGACCTAAGCCTTTGTGCGAGCGTCGCGACACGACAAAATCTTCACTTCCTTCAGCAAAGTTAGGATGGGCGACACACAACTTCTCCTACGAAGTTGGAATGCTTCTTCTTCCTTTTCTCCCATTCATACTTAACATCCTTCCGTGTTAATTTTGTCGATGACTTAGATATCTTGGAAAATCCTCAATGAATTTCCTATAATAGCTCGCTAAACCTAGAAACTGTCGGATTCGATGGGTTCTGATGAATGTCTAAATACTCATCATTTTGTACAATCTAAGCGCAAAATCATCCGAAAACACTCAAAAATGCATCAAATTATGAAAATATCACAAATCAGTGTTTTATGTGTTTTAAATGCAAATATATCAAAATCGGATGAAAATGATTCAAGTTTGCAAAATTAGCGCTTTAGTCCCCAAGTTTCAAAAGTTGTCAAATCTAGTCCTCAGAATCAAAATGTGGAATTTTATCATTCAAGGTCCCCGAAATATTCTAAGTTGTTAAAATTGGTCCTTGAATGATTCTTTGGTCAAATGGCGAAAAGGTCCCTAAACTTTGAAAAATGTCAAAATTAGTCCTTGGATATTTTAAATGGAATTTTATGCAAAAAGGTCCTTGTACTATCAAAGTTTGTCAAGTTTGGTCCTTGTGAAAAGTATGGAAAAGTGGCATGTTGGGTCCTTTATCTTTGGTCAAATTACATTTTGGTCCTTGTATACTTACTAAACCAAACGGACCCCTTTGTATTTTGAGCCCAACCAAAACAAATAGAACCCCGCCAACATCCCCGACCGCCATATCCAATTTTGACCCCTCTTATTATAAAACCACGGGTCAACAAAGTCAAACCCACCCTTACTGTTTATCCCTCTCACAAGAGCGCGCCAAAAACCAATGACTCCTCAAAACCAGAGTGGTTTCCTTGATTTGTTCTATCTACCCTCACCACTTGTATCCCTTGTCCCCCTTCACCTCCACTAACACCCAAGATCATTAATTGACTATAACCTGCTCAAACCTGCTCAAGAAAATTGGCGCCAAAATTACACTTGTATGGTTCTGATGATTTTAGCCAATCCAATGGCTCAGATGAGGTGGGATGCATTCAGAGGTCATCAAGGAGTCCAAAAGTCTATAAAAGAAGGAAGAGAAGCATTGTATTAATATATCTAGTATAATTTTATTTTTCTTAGTCGCTTTTATCATTTTAAGCTTTCTAGTGTAAAACTTAGCTTTCAAGTCTTGTTTTAATCATTCTCGTGTACTTTAAACCCTTTTCAATAATAAATTTCAGATTCAAGTATCAATTTCAGCTTATGCAATTTCATGTCCAAAATCTCATATGATTCAAATGTTGTTGCTAGGTGTTATTATGGACTGAATAAGCCACATAAGCTCCTATATAGCTTATAAAAGCTATTAGATACCTTAAAATTCAGCTTTAGAATCAAAAGGAAAATCACCAAAATACCAAATAATTAGTTGAAAATCAAAATCCCATGGAAATGGTGTTTACAATTTGAGCGAGGTGAATTTTGGATGGCCTTGGGTTAGTGGCTTAGTGGTAAGCCTATAGGAGTGATCTTGGCCTTTGGTTCTCGGCCATTGGATAGCTATTTGTAAGCACTTTGATCCATTTTGGCATTTTACTGTACAAGTGTTCATTAGCTTGAATTTCTGGTTCTTTATGTTCATTAGTTATAGTTAAGTGTATTTAAGAATTAAAATCAGTTGGTTGTTCTTTTAAATTTGTAGTTTATAAAAATCTCATTTTGACAGTAAAAATATCATAATCATCATTAGTGAGTTTTATGTTGTTATGACTGTTGTTTTATGCTTATTTAGTTATAATAATTGATATTATAAAGTCTGAAATCAGTTCCATGGTTTTAAGTTGAGTTTTGCTTTGGAAATCACCATAACAGTCATTTAAAAGGGTGTTTGGATTTGTTTGTTTAAACTATAACAGGTCTTGTTTGTGTTGTTGGTTTGTGCTTGTTCTGTGTCACATACACACTTAATAACTCATATTGACAAGAAAACCAGTGGTCATTTAGTGAAATAGTCAAAATCACCTTTGATCACACCTAGATAGTTCACTGTTAGGATTTTTGAATACAAATCTCATCAAAGTAGCTTAGAATCTGTTAACCTAGCTTAAATCAGTCTTAATATAGCTTATTACAACATATTCGAGAAGTAGTATTGATCACAAGTTCATAAAAGTCAACTTAACTAGTTTTTATAAAAGTCAAAATTTTCCTTTGGTCGTTTTGAATAAAATGATATTTTTGTGTGTGTTTAATATTAAGATTTAGGATATAAGCTCTTGGAATATCAAAGTTTAGTTGCTAAACTTAATTAGAAAAATGCTAGTTCACTTTTAATCGCCTTATTTAGTGCTTATTTACTAGCTTCTTTTGAGTACTGCTCAAAAAGTGCCACATGCACCGCTTTACAAGACTTTCACAAGCTCACCACGAGCTTAATTGTTGGTCTAATATTGTGATCCTTGGTTCTTTGAAAGCCAACCAAGCCATCTTGAGGTCTCAAGCTTGGTTTTCATTTTCTAGCTTGTTTACTAGGGCCGCACTTGGCTTGATGTTCTCATCCATTTGTTAGTTTTACACAAGTGCTTATTTGCTTATTTCCATCTCATCAAGATGCTTCTTTGTGTTTTCTAGCCTCATTTGAGTAGCTTAAGCTTTTGCATCTTTATCTACTTTTGTTTTCACTTACACAAGCTTGTTTGAGCTTAATTCATCAAATAAGCTCATTAAGCCCATCGTTAGCTCATAAGCTCACTTAAACCGCTTATTTTTATTTGTAAAATTTTTGTGTTTGTTAAAGTTTCTTATTTTAAGTAGTTAGTAGTTTTCAAAAGAAAAACCAGAAAAACATCATTTTAAAATAGTGATAGCATTTATTTAATAGTTTTTAGCTTTTTGATTTTTCTTTTCATCTTATTAATAAGCAAATCTAGTTTTATATTTTTCTTAGTTTTTGTCACCTTAAGTTATTTTAGAAACAGTTTCATAATTTTCCTAATCTTTTAGTATTTATTAGAATTTTAAATAGTTAAAAGTATTAAATAATTAGTAATAAATAATTAAAAGCATAAAAATGTCTTTTCAATTTTAAAATAAGTTTTATAATATTTTAGATTTTTCTGAATCATAATCTTATTTTTCTAGCCTTATTTCATATTTTCTTTTATTTTAGGTTATTAATAAATAGTTTAAAATAGTTTTAATTAATAATAATTAAATAAATAATTATAAAATAATTTTCTTTTCTAATAATTTTCTTTTATTTTTAGGATTCCAAAATGTCATTTTCATATTTTTAGGTCTTTTATTTCTTAGATTTCATTTTTTATTTTGTTCGCTTACGTAGTTTTTAAACGACGCTTTACGCTTGTTATATCGGATTGTTGTGCTTTCCAATTGCACTAATTCCATTCTAATCAATCAAGAGTGTAATAATTCATCAAAACCTTTATCGATCACTATCCTTAGTGATCATTCTATCATCTCGATCAAGTGTTTACACACCATTGAGTCTCCGTGGGACTAAACGACCCGGAATTCATTATATTCTCCGATCTTCATTGTATTGGTTTCGAGCGCTTTAAGTTTGTTACGGTTGGCCATTCATAAGTGGTCGCTTGTGTGATTAAACTTGACTGTTTCAAGACCAATCGTGTTCTTAGAGCTTCCCATTCCTTAATGGCCTTAATCTTAGGTGGGTGAACATGAACACCTCGACTATCTATCACATGGCCTAATAATTTCACGGACGGAATCCAAAATTCACACTTAGAGAATTTGGCATACAACTTCTCCTCTCAAGAATCCTAAAATGAGCCTCAAATGCTCTTCGTGCTCCTCACTACTCTTAAAGTATATCAAGATGTCGCCTATGAATACTATCACAAACTTATCTAGGTATGGCTTACACACTCGGTTCATGAGATCCAAGAAAACCGCTAGCGCGTTGGTCAAAGAAAACGACATCACTTGGAATTCATAGTGTCCATAACGAGTCCTAAACGCAGTCTTAGGGATATCCTCTTCTCGAAATCTAAGCTGGTTGTAACCAGATCGTAAATCGATCTTAGAAAAGACACTAGCTCCTTGGAGTTGGTCGAATAGGTCATCTATTCTAGGTAACGGATATCGGTTCTTTACTGTTAACTTATTCAACTCCCTATAATCGATCACATCCGAAATGATCCATCATTCTTTTTCACAAACAAAACTTGGTCGAATGAATCCTTCTCCGACAATTTCGCCAACTGCTTAGACAATTCCTCCAATTCTCTTGGAGCAAGTCGATAAGGTGCCCGGCTACGGTGCCAGACCGGTATCAACTCAATTTGAATTCCACTTGTCGAATGTGAATCCCGCGGATCGTCGGAAACACATCCGGAAATTCTCTAACGACGGGTACATCGTTGAGGTTTCTTTCACTCTTCTTCTCACTTTTCCTTTCAGAAATTCGAGCCAAGAAAAGATAACCTCCTCTATCGATGTACTTTTGGGCCTTAATACAAGAGATGATGCTCAACCGGGAAGGACTTCCACAGTCGCTCCGATCTCCTTGTATGCTCAGAACATTTCCGCCATACGGTAAACGCACAACCTTCTCATCATAGATGATGTATGCACCGTTCTTCGATAACCAATCCATTCCGATAATGACGCCAAAACTTCCTAAGGTAACGGCAATAGATCTATACTAAACGGGCGGTCTAGGAAACTTAAGGTACAACCTCGAACTACGGTGTGTATCTTATCTCTATTCCCATTCTCTAATTCCACGTCGTAACTAAACCCTAGAGGTGTTTGGGAGATTCCTAGTAATGGCATAAAATTGGTGGATACGAAACTCATATCCGCACCAAGATCAAACAAGATGGAAGCATAGCAATTATTGAGAAGGAACGACACGTAATTCACGTTAGGGTCCTCACCAGCTTCCTTCCCAACAGCAGTAAACACGCTACTGCTCCCATGTCTCTGGCCGATTCCTAGCACCGTTTCCTGGTTTCCCACAACCTCACGCTTCTGTGGTTTAAGCCATTACCTCCTACACCTCGGTTAGCAAATCCTCCTACATTATCGGGATTTCCTCTCATCCACGACTCTCGGGATTCATTCTTTAAGTGTCCCTTCTTTCCACATCCAAAACATGTGACAGTGGCCTTCCATTCCGATCCCTGTGCAGTTTGAGCTGTAGCAAGTTGTCGAGACCTGCAGTCTTTGGCCATATGTGCTACCTTAGAGCACTTCCAACACGCATTTGGACATGGTCCATGGTGGCAGAAGATAAGCCGATGAATGAGCTTCTCCAAGCACCCATCGAGGGTTACGGAGATGTTATTGTTGTCCCACCATCGTGGTCGATACTTTTGAGCTCAAACCGGGTTGCTTAACTGTAACCCAAAGCCAATTCTATGGTTTTGAGCGGGATGATCCTCATGCACACATTCGATGGTTTAACAAGATTGCATCTACCATCAAGTACAAGAATGTCCCACATGAAGCTATCAAGCTTCTTCCGCTCCCATTTTCTCTAGAGGACAAGCCGGAATTGGCTTGAGAAACAACCCCTGCTCTATTGAGACATGGGAGGATCTAGTCACCAAGTTCGTTAATCTAGTTCTATCCTCCATCCCGAACCACAAGTCTTAAGAATGAGATAATGAAATTTTCTCGGAGATTTGATGAATCATTCGGGAGGCATGGGATCGTTATAAAGAGTTGCTTCGCAAGTGTCCGCATCATGGTTTTACCGAGTTAATGCAAATGGATACTTTCTATAATGGTCTCAACCGGACTAATCAAGACTCTTTGAATGCCTCCTGGAGGTAATTTCTGAGCAAGACTACCAAAGAAGCCTTGCAAATCATTGAGAACAAATCTCGTGTCCGCCTTTCCGAGCAAAGACATATCGCCTCATGTCGGACCTTCTTCTTCTTCATCTCCGGTGAGTACATCTAGCACCGATGCTAAGATTGAAAACTCACAGATATTGTTCAAAGCTTTGGTTCTTGCTAACTAAAAGAAAGTGACCTTCACACGCATACCAACACATGGTGAAGTGAAGAAAGTCGAGAGTTGTGTTACTTGTGGTGGTCCTCATGCATACTACAATTGTATCGCCACCGATGGTAGTCCGTCTGAAGCCAATGCTCTAGCCGGTACTTCACATCGTGGAGGTAATCAATACCGCCCTCAAATGAACCACACTACCGTGCTAACACTAATCGTGCACCACCGGTTTTAACCGTAATCATAACATGCAAAACCGAATCGTAACCAACCGAGAATGAACCAAGGTTATCAAACCAAGGTAATTTCTATCCTGGACCAAATCAAGGTTTCCAACATCAAGGGAACCTTAATCAAAACAATTTCAATCGAGGGAATCAATTTCATGGGAATATGAATCCTAATCAAGGAAATTTTCAAAATCAAGGCCCTAATCCTAACATTAGAGGCCGAATTTTCCTAATCCACCTCCGCCATTGTTCCAACTGGACCTTCATCCGATTAGTTGTTGAAGCAATTCATGAACCAAGATGAAATGAACAGTTGTTGGTCGGTCGATTGTCGATCTTAAGAAGTCTTTAAATGATCAACCCTTGGGCTCAGAAAACTTCCGAGCAACACGATCGCTAACCCGATGGGCGATGCAAAGGCGATCACAACCGTAAGTGGTGTTTCATATGATGGACTGCTATTCCTACTACCTCTCTTCTTCTCTCCCAAAGGTAGTAGAAAGTGAACCTCCGACACAATGGACCTTGACTCCAATGCCTCCACTAGGAGAAATGAGTTGTTACCAAGGATACAACGAAAAAGGTGCATTATTCAAGCCCACGGCACCGCACACGTCCTACCTTCAGAGTCCAACCTCAAGTTGTCCAGAAACCCAAGTCAAATCCAGAGTTGTTTTGAACCTCCAAGAGCTCTGTTGAGAAACAAATCCAAATCTTCTATTCCTTACCCATCACGTTTGAATGAGCAAAGCTCATGAGAAAGCTGTCATCAAATGGACAAATTTTTCCAAATTTTCCAAGAGTTACATTTTGACATAAGCTTTGCGGATGCTATCATCTCGATGCCCAAGTTTGCATCAACTCTCAAACACATGTTAAGCAACAAGGAAAAGTCGTTCGAAATGGCAAAACTCCTTTGAACGAGAACCGCCTCCAGCTATCTTCAAGAAGCTTCTGAAAACTTGGAGATCCCGGAAAATTTCTCTTACCTTGTGTATTTCAGAATGGTTGAATGCTTTGCCCTAGCCGATCTTGGTGCAAGTATCAACCCGATGCCTTATTCAAGATGGAAGAAACTTTCTTCCGGAACTCACTCCTACATGCATGACTCTCGAGCTTGCAGATCGTTCCATATCCCGTCCTCTTGGCATTGCCGAGGACGATTTGAAAGTAGGAAAGTTCCATTTTCCGGTGACTTCGTGGTTTTGATTTCGATGTCGATCATCGGGTTCCTCTCATTGTTGGTCGAGGATTCCCGAGAACGGGCCGTGCTCTCATTGATGTATTTGAGCAAGAAATCACATTACGTGTTGGTAATGAAGTCGCCACCTTTAACCTTGATCAAACTTCGAGGTACTCCGCAAACTATGATTTCGAGTCGGTTAACCGAATAGATATCATTGATGTTGCTTCAAGAGTACTCAAGAAATTCTTGGTTATTCTCATAATTCGTGAGTGGGATCCCACCACATCTTCTCAACCTATCATAGCCAATTCTACTCCTTCTCTCACTCCATTTTGAGGCGACTTCATCTTGGAAGAGATTGAAGCATACTTGGCTAGTGATTCTGCTCCATGGGAAATTGATCACGCCCAATTGATATTGAGGGGCATACTTCTCATTGAGAAGTTGCTTTATGATGATCCATCATCAACCCTCATTCTAGTGATTCAATTCGGTGAGATTAATCAAAATGAGATTAACTGAGGAGATATTCTTCTTGAGAAATTGTTAAATCATGACACTCCTCCCCTCCCGCAAGCTTCATAACAAGGAAGTCAAGTCAGTTGAGAAAAGCAAGAATTTCCGAGGTTGAGCTTAAGGACTTACCTCCTCATCTCGAGTATGCATTCCTTGAAGGTGATGATAAATTACCAGTCATTATTGCTCGAGATTTGAGTAAAGATGAAAAAGTCGCTCATAAAGGTCTTGAAGTCACACAAGCAAGCAATTGCTTGGAAACTCTCCGACATTAATGGTATCAACCCCGAGTTTTGTACTCACAAAATCTTGATGGAGGATGACTTGAAACCAAGAAGTTCAACATCGAGAAGAGTAAATCCAAAATCCATGATGTTATCAAACAGAGGTTATTAAACTTTTGATGCAGTGATTGATTTACCCGATCTCGATAGTCCTTAGGTTAGCCCAATTCATTGTGTTCAAAAGGGTGGCATTATCGTTGTCACAATGAAGATAACGAGTTAATTCCAACTCGATTGGTTACGGATGGCGTGTGTATTGACTATCGTAAGTTGAATGACGCCACCAGAAGACCATTTTCCTCTACCCTTCATGGACCAAATGCTTGAGAGATTAGCAGGAACGAGTACTATTGTTTCCTTGATGGTTTCTCGTGTTACTTTGATTCCCATTGATCCACGGTGATCAAGAGAAGACCACATTCACCGCCCATACGGAACTTTTGTCTACAAACGTATGCCTTTTGGCTTATGTAATGCTCCCGCACGCTCCAACGATGTATGATGGCAATTTTCCACGACATGATCTGGGAAACAATGGAGGTGTTTATGGATGACTTCTCGGTCATTGGGGATTCATTTCAAACATGTCTCTCCCATTTAGATAAAATGCTTCAAAGGTGTGAAGACACCAATCTTTGTCTAAAGCGGGAGAAGAGCCACTTTATGGTCAAAGAAGGCATTGTCCTTGGCCATAAGATTTCCAAAATGGGATTGAGGTAGATAGAGCAAAGGTAGATGTTATTGCTAAATTGCCTCATCCTACTACCGTCAAGGGTATTAGGAGTTTTTAGGTCATGCCGTTTCTATCGTAGATTCATACAAGATTTTTCTAAAATCGCCTGCCTATGACTCATCTTCTTGAAAAGGATGCTCCTTTTATCTTCTCACCGAGTGCATTGAAGCTTTTGAAACATTGAAGAAAAAGCTATCAAGCACCCATTCTCGCTGCTCCGATGGACTTGCCTTTTGAGCTCATGTGCGATGCAAGTGATTTTGCTATCGGTGGGTCTTAGGGCAACGAGAGCTAAGCATTTTCACCTATCCACTACGCGAGTAAGACTATGATCAAGCTCAAACTCATTACACCACCACGTAAAAGAGTTATTAGTCATGGTATATGCGCTTGAGAAGTTTCGCCGCACTTAATCTTGACCAAATGCGTGGTGTATACGGATCACTCGGCCTCAAATATCTCTTTGCAAAACAAGATGCAAAGCCGAGATTGTCCGCTGGATTCTCCTCCTGCAAGAATTTGATATCATCACACGTGATAAAAAGGAGCCGAGAATCTAGTCTGCGATCATCTCGTCCCGCTTGAAAACCTTCACCAAGATGTTTTCGAGAAAAAGGAAATAAATGAAACATTTCCTCTCGAGACACTCAATGCGGTTTCTTTCGTGGAAATTCTACCACCCCATGGTTTCTTGACTTCGCAAATTACCATGCGGGTAACTTCATTAATGAAAGTGGACGTCGACCCAACGTAAGAACAAATTCTTCAAAGATGTTAAACATTACTTCGGGACTTCCCTACTTATTCAAAATCTGGCGGATCAAGTCATCCGACGTGTGTTTATGGACAAGAAGCTATTGACATTCTCACATTTTGCCATCTTCGACCCAACGGGGCCATCATAGTCCAAACTACACCGCCAAGAAGGTGTTTGATTCGGATTCTATTGGCCCACAATTTACAAGGATGCCCATGAATTTGTCAAAGCACTGACGCTTGTCAACGCCACGAAATATATCTCAAAGAAATGAAATGCCGAAAATGCCATTCAAGTTTGTGAGATATTTGACATCCGGGGTATTGATTTTATGGGGCCATTTCCATCTTCTCGAGGTAACAAATACATACTCGTGGTCATTGACTATTTGTCAAATGGGTTGAAGCAAAAGCTTTACCTACCAATGATGCCCGAGTTGTTGTGAAATTTTGAAATCTCTTTTTGCCGTGTTTAATAGTTTTTAGCTTTTTGATTTTCTTTTCATCTTATTAATAAGCAAATCTAGTTTTATATTTTTCTTAGTTTTCTGTCACCTTAAGTTATTTTTAGAAAAGTTTCATAATTTTCCTAATCTTTTAATATTAATCTTTTAGTATTTATTAGAATTTTAAATAGTTAAAAGTATTAAATAATTAGTAATAAATAATTAAAAAGCATAAAAATTTCTTTTCAATTTTAAAATAAGTTTTATAATATTTTAGATTTTTCTGAATCATAATCTTATTTTTCTAGCCTTATTTCATATTTTCTTTTATTTTAGGTTATTAATAAATAGTTTAAAATAGTTTTTAATTAATAATAATTAAATAAATAATTATAAAAATAATTTTCTTTTATTTTTAGGATTCCAAAAATGTCATTTTCATATTTTTAGGTCTTTTATTTCTTAGATTTCATTTTTTATTTTGTTCGTTTACGTAGTTTTTAAACGCACGCTTTACGCTTGTTATATCTCGATTGTTGTGCTTTCCAATTACGTACTCTAACTCCATTCCAATCAATCAAGAGTGTAATAATTCATCAAACCTTTATCGATCACTATCCTTAGTGATCATTCTATCATCGATCAAGTGTTTACACACCATTGAGTCTCCGTGGGACTAAACGACCTGGAATTCATTATATTCTCCCGATCTTCATTGTATTGGTTTCGAGCGCTTTTAAGTTTGTTACGGTTGGCCATTCACAAGTGGTCACTTGTGATTAAACTTGACTGCTTTCAAGACCAATCAAATTTTAGCGCCACGGGAGGCTTTAGCGTGTTCTAAACCTTTTCGGACCCATTCTTGCACATATACCATCTTTTGTAAAAAGTTTTTTGTAAAGTTATAAAAATATCAAAAAAAGTTCATTAATACTTTTCCTAAAGTGTTAAAAACACCAAAAAAAATATAAAAACAACAAAACAATCGGAACGTTTTCTAGCTTGTGTTTCTTTTAAGGTGATTCTTAAAGAGATACGATTTTGTTAAACGAGACGATCCAAAAATATTGTCCAAAAGTTTTTAAACCCTTTGCACAAATCTAAACCTACGTCTTTTCGGTGGTACTTAATATATACATAAAATCAACCACATAAATCAAGGCAAGACACCTACTAACGGGGGTGTGACTATAATAAGTTCTAACAATGATTTAAAACTTGCCTTTGTGTCCTTGTGATTTGGTGTACCTTTTCAAAGAAGCCATTTCATTTGTGATTATTGGTTAAGTTCACTTGTCGCTTTGCCTCGCATTTGTTTTGAAAATTGATTTTATACTTAGTGCATGCGCACTCGCTCTTCCAGCTCTACAAGTCCACTTTCGAGCTTGGAAACATTCCTCGTAGACGTGAGGACGCTCGCCTTCCACCGTGACGGAGGAACGCCTACCACCACCACCACCGTCGTCAAGGGCGGAAGATAAGCCGATGAATGAGCTTCTCCAAGCACCCATCGAGGGTTACGGAGATGCTATTGTTGTCCCAACCATCGTGGTCGATACTTTTGAGCTCAAAACCGTGTTGCTTAACTGTAACCCAAAGCCAATTCTATGGTTTTGAGCGGGATGATCCTCATGCACACATTCGATGGTTTAACAAGATTGCATCTACCATCAAGTACAAGAATGTCCCACATGAAGCTATCAAGCTTCTTACATTTCCCATTTCTCTGTAGGACAAGCCCGAATTGGCTCGAGAAGCAACCCCTCGCTCTATCGAGACATGGGAGGATCTAGTCACCAAGTTCGTTAACGAGTTCTATCCTCCATCCCGAACCACAAGTCTTAAGAATGAGATAATGAAATTTTCTCGAGATTTGATGAATCATTCGGGAGGCATGGGATCGTTACAAAGAGTTGCTTCGCAAATGTCCGCATCATGGTTTTACCGAGTTAATGCAAATGGATACTTTCTATAATGGTCTCAACCGCACTAATCAAGACTCTTTGAATGCCTCCAGGAGGTAATTTCTGAGCAAGACTACCAAAGAAGCCTTGCAAATCATTGAGAACAAATATCGTCCGCCTTTCCGAGCAAAGACATATCGCCTCATCTCGGACCTTCTTCTCTTCATCTCGGTGAGTACATCTAGCACCGATGCTAAGATTGAAAACTCACGATATTGTTCGAAGCTTTGGTTCTTGCTAACCAAAAGAAAGTGACCTTCACACGCACACCAACACATGGTGAAGTGAAGAAAGTCGAGAGTTGTGTTACTTGTGGTGGTCCTCATGCATACTACAAGCATCGCCACCGATGGTAGTCCGTTTGAAGCCAATGCTCTAGTCGGTACTTCACATCGTGGAGGTAATCAATACCGTCCTCAAATGAACCACACTACCGTGCTAACACTAATCGTGCACCACCCGGTTTTAACCGTAATCATAACATGCAAAACCGAATCGAACCAACCGAGAATGAACCAAGGTTATCAAAACCAAGGTAATTTCTATCCTCGACCAAATCAAGGTTTCCAACATCAAGGAACCTTAATCAAAACAATTTCAATCGAGGGAATCAATTTCATGGGAATATGAATCCTAATCAAGGAAATTTTCAAAATCAAGGCCCTAATCCTAACATTAGAGGCCGAATTTTCCTAATCCACCTCCCGCCATTGTTCCAACCGGACCTTCATCCGATTAGTTGTTGAAGCAATTCATGAAATCCCAAGATGAAATGAACAAGGTTGTTGGTCGGTCAGTTGCGATCTTAAGAAGTCTTTAAATGATCAACCCTCGGGCTCGTGAAAACTTCCGAGCAACACGATCGCTAACCCGAGGGGCGATGCAAAGCGATCACAACCAAGTGGTGTTTCATATGATGGACCGCTATTCCTACTACCTCTTCTTCTTCTCTCCCAAAGGTAGTAGAAAGTGAACCTCAGACACACAATGGACCTTTGACTCCAATGCCTCCTCCACTAGGATAAATGAGTTAAGTTACCAAGGATACAACGAAAAAGGTGCATTATTCAAGCCCATTTGGTACCGCACACGCCCTACCTTGAAGAGTCCAACCTCGAGTTGTCCGAACCCAAGTCAAATCCAGAGTTGTTTTGAACCTCCAAGAGCTCCGTTGAGAAGCAACCAAATCTTCTATTCCTTACCCATCACGTTTGAATGAGCAAAGCTCCGCGAAAGCCGGTCATCAAATGGACAAATTTTTCCAAATTTTCCAAGAGTTACATTTTGACATAAGCTTTATGGATGCTATCATCATCGATGCCCAAGTTTGCATCAACTCTCAAACACATGTTAAGCAACAAGGAAAAGTCTGTCGAAATGGCAAAATTCCTTTGAAGCGAAATGCTCTGCAGTTATCTTGAAGAAGCTTTCGAAAAACTTGGAGATCCCGGAAAATTTCTCTTACCTTGTGTATTTCCGTGAATGGTTGAATGCTTTGCCCTAGCCGATCTTGGTGCAAGTATCAACCGATGCCTTATTCAAGATGGAAGAAACTTTCTCTTAGGAACTCACTCCTACATGCATGACTCTCGAGCTTGCAGATCGTTTCCATATCCCGTCCTCTTGGCATTGCGAGGACGTATTGAAAGTAGGAAAGTTCCATTTTCCGGTGACTTCGTGGTTGTTGATTTCGATGTCGATCATCGGGTTCCTCTCATTGTTGGTCGAGGATTCACGAGAACGGGCCGTGTTCTCATTGATGTATTTGAGCAAGAAATCACATTACGTGTTGGTAATGAAGTCATCACCTTTAACCTTGATCAAACTTGAGGTACTCCGCAAACTATGATTCCGAGTCGGTGCTAACCGAATAGATATCATTGATGTTGCTTCGAAGAGTACTCTCAAGAAATTCTTGGTTATTCTCATAATTCGTGAGTGGGATCCCACCACATCTTCTCAACCTATCATAGCCAATTCTACTCCTTCTCTCACTCCGTTTGAGGGAAGCGACTTCATCTTGGAAGAGATTGAAGCATACTTGGCTAGTGATTACATTCCATGGAAATTGATCACGCCCAATTGATATTGAGGGGACATACTTCTCATTGAGAAGTTGCTTTATGATGATCCATCATCAACCCTCATTCTAGTGATTCAATTCCACCGAGATTAATCAAAATGAGATTAATACGGAGGAGATATTCTTCTTGAGAAATTGTTAAATCATGACACCTCCCTCCCGTCAAGCTTCATAACAAGGAAGTCAAGTCGGTTGAAAAGCGAAGAATTTCCGAGGTTGAGCTTAAGGACTTACCTCCTCATCTCGAGTATGCATTCCTTGAAGGTGATGATAAATTACCGGTCATTATTGCTTGAGATTTGAGTAAAGATGAAAAAGTCGCTCTCATAAAGGTCTTGAAGTCACACAAGCAAGCAATTGCTTGAAACTCTCCGACATTAAGGGTATCAACCACGAGTTTTGTACTCACAAAATCTTGATGGAGGATGACTTGAAACAAGAGTTCAACATCGAGAAGAGTAAATCCAAAATCCATGATGTTATCAAACAGAGGTTATCAAACTTCTTGATGCGGATTGATTTACCCGATCTCGAGATAGTCCTTGGGTTAGCCCAATTCATTGTGTTCGAAAAGGGTGGCATTCTTGTTGTCACAAATGAAGATAACGAGTTAATTCCAACTCGATTGGTTACGGGATGGCGTGTGTGTATTGACTATCGTAAGTTGAATGGCGCCACCCGTAAAGACCATTTTCCTCTACCCTTCATGGACCAAATGCTTGAGAGATTAGCAGGGAATGAGTACTATTGTTTCCTTGATGGTTTCTCGGGTTACTTTGATTCCCATTGATCCACGGGATCAGAGAAGACCACATTCACCCGCCCATACGGAACTTTTGCCTACAAGCGTATGCCTTTTGGCTTATGTAATACTCACGCACGCTCCAACGATGTATGATGGCAATTTTCCACGACATGATCGGAAACAATGGAGGTGTTTATGGATGACTTCTCGGTCATTGGGGATTCATTTCAAACATGTCTCTCCCATTTAGATAAAATGCTTCAAAGGTGTGAAGACACCAATCTTTGTCTAAATTGGGAGAAGAGCCACTTTATGGTCAAAGAAGGCATTGTCCTTGGCCATAAGATTTCCAAAAATGGGATTGAGGTAGATAGAGCAAAGGTAGATGTTATTGCTAAATTGCCTCATCCTACTACCGTCAAGGGTATTAGGAGTTTTTTAGGTCATGCCGGTTTCTATCGTAGATTCATACAAGATTTTTCTAAAATCGCCCGGCCTATGACTCATCTTCTTGAAAAGGATGCTCCTTTTATCTTCTCACCTGAGTGCATTGAAGCTTTTGAAACACTGAAGAAAAAGCTTACTGAAGCACCCATTCTCGTTGCTCCCGTGGGACTTGCCTTTTGAGCTCATGTGCGATGCAAGTGATTTTGCTATCGGTGCGTCTTAGGGCAACGTAGAGCTAAGCATTTTCAGCCTATCCACTACGTGAGTAAGACTATGATCAAGCTCAAACTCATTACACCACCACGAAAAAGAGTTATTAGTCGTGATATATGCGTTTGAGAAGTTTCGCCGTACTTAATCTTGACCAAATGCGTGGTGTATACGGATCACTCGGCTCTCAAATATCTCTTTGCAAAACAAGATGCAAAGCCGAGATTGCTCCGCTGGATTCTCCTCCGCAAGAATTTGATATCATCATACGTGATAAAAAGGAGCGAGAATCTAGTCACGATCATCTCGTCCGTTTAGAAAACCTTCACCAAGATGTTTTCGAGAAAAGGAAATAAATGAAACATTTCCTCTCGAGACACTCAATGCGGTTTCTTTTCGTGGAAATTCTACCACCCATGGTTTCTTGACCGCAAATTACCATGCGGGTAACTTCATTGAAAGGGACGTCGACCAATGGAAGAACAAATTCTTCAAAGATGTTAAACATTACTACGGGACGACCCTACTTATTCAAAATCGTGCGGATCAAGTCATTCGACGGTGTGTTTATGGACAAGAAGCTATTGACATTCTCACGACTTGCCATGCTGGACCCACCGGGGCCATCATAGTCAAACTACACCGCCAAGAAGGTGTTTGATTCCGGATTCTATTGGCCCACAATTTACAAGGATGCCCATGAATTTGTCAAAGCTGTGGACTTGTCAACGCCACGAAATATATCTCAAAGAAATGAAATGTCGCAAAATGCCATTCAAGTTTGTGAGATATTTGACATCCGGGTATTGATTTTATGGGGCCATTTCCATCTTCTCGAGGTAACAAATACATACTCGTGGTGTTGACTATTTGTAAAATGGGTTGAAGCAAAGCTTTACCTACCAATGATGCCCGAGTTGTTGTGAAATTTTGAAATCTCGCTTTGCCGTGTTTGGAACTCCGAGAGCTATAATCGATGATCGTGGTACACATTTTGCAACGATCAATTTGATCGTGTCATGCAAAAGTATGGTGTTACCCACCGCCTCTCTATCGCATACCACCCCAAACAAGTGGGCGGTGAAAGTTTCCAACCGTGGTATTAAAAGGATTCTTGAAAGGACGGTGGCGAAAATCGTGCATCCACGGTCGGATAAGCTGGATGGACGCTCTGGGCCTTCCGTGCGACTTCACGAAACACCCATCGGTGTACTCCATACAAGCTAGTGTACGGAAAGGCATGTCATCTTCCGATTGAGTTAGAGCACAAGGCATCTTGGGCCTGAAGCATGCAAATTTCGATATTCGAGACGGTGGGATCACGTAAAAGTTCAAATGAATGAACTAAATGAACTCCGTGATCAAGCATACGAGAACTCTTTGATCTACAAGCAAAAGACAAAGAAGATTCATGACTCTAAAATCAAGAACCGCGTTTTCAACGTTGGTGATCGAGTCCTTCTTTTCAATTCAAGATTGAAGATTTTCTCGAGAAAGCTCAAGTCCCGTTAGTGCGGTCCATTTACTATCGCTAAGGTTTATCCTTATGGTACCATTGAGTTATCTCAACTCGATGGTCCTAATTTTAAAGTGAATGGTCATCGATTAAAGCATTACTTTGGAGAGGACATTCCATCCATGGTTGTCCGGATCTACAAACTTTCCCCATGAACCAATGAATGCGGGATCGAGTCAAGCTAATGACTCGTAATCAAAACATTAGCACACACCATATGGGTTTTCACCCATATTTCATCTTCTTTCTATTCTACCACCCTAGTGTGGGGAGTTGCCCATCTTGTTGTATATAAAAAATTTAAGTCCAAAAAAAAAAAAAAAAAATCTCTTTCAAATAATGGCCGTAGTATTTCCCTTTACGTTCTTTGTTTCGCATAACCGCGGTACTTTGAATATTGAGGGCAATATTCAT
The DNA here is from genome assembly GCA_022545495.1 of Chrysanthemum lavandulifolium. Taxonomy (NCBI): domain Eukaryota; kingdom Viridiplantae; phylum Streptophyta; class Magnoliopsida; order Asterales; family Asteraceae; genus Chrysanthemum; species Chrysanthemum lavandulifolium. The sequence continues at coordinate 59,613,398 of CM040240.1, forward strand.
TTCTAGTGTGGGGGAATTCTCATGAATTTTATCATGTAATTATACCGCCTAATTCCCCGCTTTTGGCCAAAATTTTTTGGGAGTAAGTGTTTTCACTTACTCGACTTATGGTAATCATCCGCCATGTCTAAAAATGAAAGGATTGGCTAATCCAGAGCAAAAGGCTCTTGGTAAAGATATCTCAAATCCGTTTTACGACTTGCAATTTGCCCAAAATTGTATGGTATTCAACTCACCATATCCTAAAAAGTGAAGAGTTGGCTAGCCCGCAAGTTTATGGCTTGTGGTAAAGGCGATGGAAAAACCATAATTGGTAATCGGCCACCAAAGATAATTCGATAATTTATCTAAGAGTTGGCTAGTCCGAGCAAACGGCTCGGTAAAGACAAATCAAATCCGTTCTGACTTATGATTTGCTCAAAATCATTTGGTTATCGTTGTACCAAGGTTCTTACTTGAATCAAAACAATTGGCTACTCCGTATGATGGCTTTTGGTAAAGAGTTTTTAAAATCCATTAAAGTTCAAACCATTGCTAGGGACTAGCAATATCTTAGTGTGGGGATTGATGAGTGTTTAAATACTCATCATTTTGTACAATCTAAACAAGAAAATCATCCGAAAACACTCAAAATGCATCAAAATGATGAAAATATCACAAATCGTGTTTTATGTGTTTTAAATGCAAATATATCAAAATCGATGAAAATGATTCAAGTTTGCAAAATTGGCGCTTTAGTCCCCTAAGTTTCAAAAGTTGTCAAATCTAGTCCTCAGAATCAAAATGTGGAATTTTATCATTCAAGGCCCTGAAATGTTCTAAGTTGTTAAAATTGGTCCTTGAATGATTCTTTGGTCAAATGGCGTAAAAGGTCCTAAACTTTGATAAATGTCAAAATTAGTCCTTGGATATTTTAAAATGGAATTTTATGCAAAAGGTCCTTGTACTATCAAAGTTTGTCAAGTTTGGTCCTTGTGATAAGTATGGAAAAGTGGCATGTTCAGTCCTTTATCTTTGGTCAAATTACATTTTGGTCCTTGTATACTTACTAAACCAAACGGACCCCTTTGTATTTTGAGCCCAACCAAAACAAATAGAACCCCCGCCAACATCCCCCGACCCTGCCATATCAATTTTGACCCCCTCTTATTATAAAACCACGGGTCAACAAAGTCAAACCCACCTCACTTGCTTATCCTCTCACAAGAGCGCCAAAACCAATGACTCCTCAAACCGCAGTGGTTTCCTTGATTTGTTCTATCTACCCTCACCACTTGTATCCTTGTCCCCTTCACCTCCACTAACACCCAAGATCATTAATTGACTATAACCTGCTCAAACCTGCTCAAGAAAATTGGCGCCAAAATTACACTTGTATGGTTCTGATGATTTTAGCCAATCCAATGGCTCAGATGAGGTGGGATGCATTCAGAGGTCATCAAGGAGTCCAAAAAGTCTATAAAAGAAGGAAAAGAAGCATTGTATTAATATATCTAGTATAATTTTTATTTTTCTTAGTCGTTTTTATCATTTTAAGCTTTCTAGTGTAAAACTTAGCTTTCAAGTACTGTTTTAATCATTCTCAGTGTACTTTAAACCCTTTTCAATAATAAATTTCAGTATTCAAGTATCAATTTCAGTTTATGCAATTTCATGTCCAAAAATCTCATATGATTCAAATGTTGTTGCTAGGTGTTATTATGGACTGAATAAGCCACATAAGCTCCTATATAGCTTATAAAAGCTATTAGATACCTTAAAATTCAGTTTAGAATCAAAAAGGAAAAATCACCAAAAATACCAAATAATTAGTTGAAAAATCAAAATCCCATGGAAATGGTGTTTACAATTTGGGCGGTGAATTTTGGATGGCCTTGGGTTAGTGGCTTAGTGGTAAGCCTATAGGAGTGATCTTGGCCTTTGGTTCTCGGCCATTGGATAGCTATTTGTAAGCACTTTGATCCATTTTGGCATTTTCTTGTACAAGTGTTCATTAGCTTGAATTTCGGTTCTTTATGTTCATTAGTTATAGTTCGAGTGTATTTAAGAATTAAAATCAGTTGGTTGTTCTTTTAAATTTGTAGTTTATAAAAATCTCATTTTGACAGTAAAAATATCATAATCATCATTAGTGAGTTTTATGTTGTTATGACTGTTGTTTTATGCTTATTTAGTTCTAATAATTGATATTATAAAGTCTGAAATCAGTTCCATGGTTTTAAGTTGAGTTTTGCTTTGGAAATCACCATAACAGTCATTTAAAAGGGTGTTTGGATTTGCTTGTTTAAACTGTAACAGGTCTTGTTTGTGTTGTTGGTTTGTGCTTGTTCTGTGTCACATACACACTTAATAACTCATATAAACAAGAAAACCAGTGGTCATTTAGTGAAATAGTCAAAATCACCTTTGATCACACCTAGATAGTTCACTGTTAGGATTTTTGAATACAAATCTCATCAAAGTAGCTTAGAATATGTTAACCTAGCTTAAATCAGTATTAATATAGCTTATTACAACATATTCAGTAAGTAGTATTGATCACAAGTTCATAAAAGTCAACTTAACTAGTTTTTATAAAAGTCAAAATTTTCCTTTTGGTCGTTTTTGAATAAAACAGATATTTTTAGTGTGTGTTTAATATTAAGATTTAGGATATAAGCTCTTGGAATATCAAAGTTTAGTTGCTAAACTTAATTAGAAAAATGCTAGTTCACTTTTAATCAGCTTATTTAGTGCTTATTTACTAGCTTCTTTTGAGTACCTGTTCTGAAAAAGTGCCCTGTGCACCAGTTTTACAAGCACTTTCACAAGCTCACACAGAGCTTAATTGTTGGTCTAAGCTTGTGATCCTTGGTTCTTTGGAAAGCCAACCAAGCCATCTTGAGGTCTCAAGCTTGGTTTTTCATTTTCTAGCTTGTTTACTAGGGCCGCACTTGGCTTGATGTTCTGTCCATTTGTTAGTTTTACACAAGTGCTTATTTGCTTATTTCCATCTCATCAGTATGCTTCTTTGTGTTTTCTAGCCTCATTTGAGTAGCTTAAGCTTTTTGCATCTTTATCTACTTTTGTTTTCAGCTTACAAGCTTGTTTGAGCTTAATTCATCAAATAAGCTCATTAAGCCCACTGTTAGCTCATAAGCTCACTTAAACTGCTTATTTTTTATTTGTAAAATTTTTGTGTTTGTTAAAGTTTCTTATTTTAAGTAGTTAAGTAGTTTTCAAAAAGAAAAACCAGAAAAACATCATTTTTAAAATAGTGATAGCATTTATTTAATAGTTTTTAGCTTTTTGATTTTTCTTTTCATCTTATTAATAAGCAAATCTAGTTTTTATATTTTTCTTAGTTTTCTGTCACCTTAAGTTATTTTTAGAAACAGTTTCATAATTTTCCTAATCTTTTTAGTATTTATTAGAATTTTAAATAGTTAAAAGTATTAAATAATTAGTAATAAATAATTAAAAAGCATAAAAAATGTCTTTTCAATTTTAAAATAAGTTTTATAATATTTTAGATTTTTCTGAATCATAATCTTATTTTTCTAGCCTTATTTCATATTTTCTTTTATTTTAGGTTATTAATAAATAGTTTAAAATAGTTTTTAATTAATAATAATTAAATAAATAATTATAAAAATAATTTTCTTTTTCTAATAATTTTCTTTTATTTTTAGGATTCCAAAAATGTCATTTTCATATTTTTAGGTCTTTTATTTCTTAGATTTCATTTTTTTATTTTGTTCGTTTACGTAGTTTTTAAACGTACGTTTTACGTTTGTTATATCGGATTGTTGTGCTTTCCAATTCTGTACCTAATTCCATTCTAATCAATCAGTAGTGTAATAATTCATCAAAACCTTTATCGATCACTATCCTTAGTGATCATTCTATCATCGATCAAGTGTTTACACACCATTGAGTCTCCGTGGGACTAAACGACCCGGGAATTCATTATATTCTCCACGATCTTCATTGTATTGGTTTCGAAAGCGGCTTTAAGTTTGTTACGGTTGGCCATTCATAAGTGGTCGACTTGTGTGATTAAACTTGACTGTTTTCAGCACCAATCAGGTTCTTAGGAGCTTCCCATTCCTTAATGGCCTTAATCTTAGGTGGGTGAACATGAACACCTCGACTATCTATCACATGGCCTAATAATTTCACGGACGGAATCCAAAATTCACACTTAGAGAATTTGGCATACAACTTCTCCTCTCTCAGCAATCCTAAAATGAGCCTCAAATGCTCTTCGTGCTCCTCACTACTCTTAAAGTATATCAAGATGTCGTCTATGAATACTATCACAAACTTATCTAGGTATGGCTTACACACTCGGTTCATGAGATCCAAGAAAACCGCTAGCGCGTTGGTCAAAGAAAACGACATCACTTGGAATTCATAGTGTCCATAACGAGTCCTAAACGCAGTCTTAGGGATATCCTCTTCTCGAAATCTAAGCTGGTTGTAACCAGATCGTAAATCGATCTTAGAAAAGACACTAGCTCCTTGGAGTTGGTCGAATAGGTCATCTATTCTGAGTAACGGATATCGGTTCTTCTTGTTAACTTATTCAACTCCCTATAATCGATCACATCCGAAATGATCCATCATTCTTTTCACAAACAAAACTTGGTCGAATGAATCCTTCTCGACGAATTACGCCAACTGCTTAGACAATTCCTCCAATTCTCTTGGAGCAAGTCGATAAGGTGCCGGCCACGGGTGCCGCACCGTATCAACTCAATTTGGAATTCCACTTGTCGAGCAGTGTCGAATCCACCGCGGATCGTCGGAAACACATCCGGAAATTCTCTAACGACGGGTACATCGTTGAGGTTTCTTTCACTCTTCTTCTCACTTTTCCTTCGTAAATTCGAGCCAAGAAAAGATAACCTCCTCTATCGATGTACTTTTGGGCCTTAATACAAGAGATGATGCTCAACCGGAAGGACTTCCATATGCTCCGATCTCCTTGTATGCTCGAACATTTCCGCCATATGGTAAACGCACAACCTTCTCATCATAGATGATGTATGCACCGTTCTTCGATAACCAATCCATTCCGATAATGACGTCAAAACTTCCTAAGGTGGCGGCAATAGATCTATACTAAGCGGGCGGTCTAGGAAACTTAAGGTACAACCTCGAACCACGTGTGTATCTTATCTCTATTCCCATTCTCTAATTCCACGTCGTAACTAAACCCTAGAGGTGTTTGGGAGATTCCTAGTAATGGCATAAAATTGGTGGATACGAAACTCATATCCGCACCAAGATCAAAGCAGATGGAAGCATAGCAATTATTGAGAAGGAACGCACACGTAACTACGTTAGGGTCCTCACCGCTTCCTTCCCAACAGCGTAAACACGCTTGTTCCCATGTCTCTCTCACGATTCCTAGCACCTGGTTTCCTGGTTTCCCACAACCTCACGCTTTACAGGGTTTAAGCCATTACCTCCTACACCTCGGTTAGCAAATCCTCCTACATTATCGGGATTTCCTCTCATCCACGACTCTCGGGATTCATTCTTTAAGTGTCCCTTCTTTCCACATCCAAAACATGTGACAGTGGCCTTCCATTCCGATCCCTGTGCAGTTTGAGCTGTAGCAAGTTGTCGAGACCTGCAGTCTTTGGCCATATGTGCTACCTTAGAGCACTTCCAACACGCATTTGGACATGGTCCATGGTGGTGTCGGTTACAACGACCATACACAGGCTTACTACCCTTATAATCATTCCTACCTCCATTTCTTATAGCGAACACGCTGGCTGTCTCTTGCCGTTTGTTGACATTTCCTTTTGCAACTTCGTTCCTCTTCCTCTTATCACTCCTATCATTCTTACTCTTGCTCCCTATCTAGCACATATGAGTCCATCAAACTCTGAGCCACAGCAATTTCCTCTTGCAAATTGACTGGTTTGGCAATGATGACATCATTTCGAGTAGCTAAAGGTAATCCATCAGTATACCTTTCAATCTTATCTTCGGTATGAACCATTTCAGGGCAAAGCAAGGATAACTCTTGGAAACGAAGAGTATAAGTCACCATGTCAGTACCCTTAACTTTGTGGTTCCAGAACTCACTCTCTAACTTCTTAACTTCATTCCTAGGACAGTAAGTCTTAATCAGGAGAGCCTTAAATTGAGTCCAAGACATACTATAAGCTACATCAATTCCTACTGCTTTGTGGTAATTGTTCCACCAGGTCAACGCTTCGTCCTTCAAAGTGAAGGTTGCATACTTAACCTTACAATCCTCATCACGATTACTCACGGCAAAGAAACAGTTCGCTTTTCTAACCACCTAGTCGGGTAAACTACTCTCTCGGTTCCTCCAAAATCAATGGGACCACATAATCTTAACTCTTATAGGTACAAACTCGAGTTCGATTCAAAGACTGAGTTCCACTAGAAGTGTTAGAAAGATTAGCCTCAAGAAGCGATTCGGCGACAGCTGCGACACTAGTCGGTCAATGTGGGTGGGTTCACAAGTGGAGGGTTTTGTGGTGCAGAGCATTCTAAACATGGTCGTTCACATTCGGTTTTCTACAATTTGGGTTATCAGCGTTCGGGTTCTCAACATGTGGTGTGATCGGGGTGGACGGACGACCTCGACGACCGGGCAACAAATGCAGGAGTCGCTCGGTTGTTCTTAAGCGAGTTTCGTTTTGTTGCCACCATTCTAGAGGCAAGAAGAACAGTTTCATGAGTTCACAGTTTACATTCTAAAATAGAGTTGGGTTCCAAGGGTCACTTAATAACGCATGAATACATATTCAAGGCCAATGGGGATAACACTATAATAGAGCGAAACAATTAGACACCGCATCATAACTAAGGATGCACGTTCCCATAACCATAACTCATAAATTTTCAAAAGTGGAAATACATGGAAGGATACGAAGAAATCAAAAACGATCCTAACGACGATATTAGTAAACAACTAGGATAATCCTACATCTCGAACCAAGTACTACTTAGTTTCAAGACGGTACAAAACCAGGAATCTAATACTATCTAGCCACGTCTACAAGCACTCCTAAATGATCTCCAAACATCATCCATCACTCTCCAAAGTGATAGAATCCCCAAACACTGAGAGTCACAATCCTTCCTAAGACTCACGACCTCCTTCTCCAAACTGTCGACCTTGCACTGAAGCGCCTGGTCGGCCTCCAAGGTTGTTAGGCACTTTGTATGCCGGTACCCAACCTGCTCATAGAGTCCCGACAGACCTTCTCTCAAGGCCAATGACTTCTTCTCTACCTTAGTCAAATCTATCCTCAAATCCTCTACACCCGCCCTCGTCACTCCATCTAATCGATCTGACAACCTACTGAGACTAATACTCAGGGATATAATCCTCCTCCAGATCTGACCCATACCTCCATACTCCTCGGGCTCGAAGCAATCTCGGCGGTATCTCGATTCTAACGGGCTACCTATCTCGTGTGAATGTGGTGGTGAATCAAAACCAAAAGGTCGTCTAGGGACTCGGGGCTCGAGCAAAGGAGAACTGGTCCAGAGAAATGCGAGACTCTACAATTGAGGAGTACCCCTTCTAAGATATCCTCATCATCCTCCTCCTGAGGATCCTCATCCTCATCAACATACTGCTCCTCAATCTCATCCTCCTCCTCAACCTCATACTCTTCCTCAACCTCATGCTCCTCCTCGCCCTCATCCATAGGAGGAGAGTCCATGAGTCGGAGTCTCTGTGCAGGTAAATCCTGAGGTGGTACACTAGGAGATCTAGGCCTTCTAAGACATGGTGATGCTGCTAAATGGATAGGTGATGATGGTGGTCTCACGGACATGCGGGCAGTGCTATAAGCAAGCCTAGGAGTATGTGCTCGCTCTAAAACCTGCTGTAAAGTGAGCTGCCTAGATGATCTAGGGTGATCTGATGATGATGAACTAGAGTGACGGGCAATCTTATAAGGATCACCCTGCACAACCGTCATGAGAGTCAATGCTGGCGAACTAGCAACAGGCAGGACCTCCTCAGACACATCATAAGCTAGTGAAGACATAGTCTGTGACAACAGCATAGGGTAGGTATAAGTGTTTGAAACAACTTGTTTCAATAAGCGCCTCAACTTAACCAAAATACATATCACATAATGAATGCTTTAAAAGTAAAGGTACCGCATTACTCAAAACATGCCTTTAATAAAACACATAAGTTTTGTCCATCACATAATCCCATATCAAATCAATCGAGTTCAACATTTCCAAAATCATAATATATCGTTTACTCAAATCAAATTCCGTAATATCTCGACAATCACATCTCATTTTCAAAACCAATAATCATATAATAATAACGTTTCAAAATCGGTTCACAATATCCTTAACAATCATCTCATAATTCAAATCGCATTCATACCATAATCAAATAAAAGCTTCGACAGCAAGCGGTCGCAAGGCGGTCGAGGATCAATTTTTCTTAAAAGCGGTTATAGTTTAGGGTTTATAAAATACTTAGTTCTCTATAACCTTGAGCTCGATACCAATCAGTAACACCCCAAATCTTGGTACAACGGAAGACTTAATCAAGTTTTTAGGCGTTACTATGGGATTGGTATCGCACAAATATAATAAAAGATAACCATTTAACCATTAAAACCAATCCCAAATCAAATATTCAAACATTTAATCTGAAAGTATAAATATTAGGCCCAAAACATAGTTTAAAAAATAGGTCCCCATAGTTTATCAGAGTCAGAAATGATCCTTGAACCCTGCCTTCTTGCCAAGCTTCCACAATCCACATCTTTAAAATACCTAAGAAATCATGCTAAAAGGTTAGCTTACGCTGGTGAGTTCATAGGTTTAAGTTCAACAAAATCATAGTGGACCTATAAGAGTTAATTTGCTATGCGAGACCTAAGATAGATAAACACCGTTTGCACACCGATCCTTTCCGGATCACCAATCATAACACACGTCCCGCATCCAGGGACTACTCGAGCTCGCGACTCTAGTCCAGCACTCTCGTGGCAAAATCAAGAACAATTGCCAACCCCGGACTAGGTCGATGTAGAAGTCTATTCTTAGTTAGGCACGGTTAAACCAAAACTAAGGCAACAACTACCACACATCTATCTAAACAGTCAAGCATCTAAGCAAATGCAAATAGTTTTAACGGTCCAAAAACAGCTGCATGATTCTCATCCCAAAGTAGTTCAAAACGTAGTTAAAACGTAGATAAAAATGGGGCTATGAAACTCACCTCAAGCAATCAACGCACAATCAACGCACAAATATCACTAGCAGGAGATAACAGAAATCACAGCACAGCAACTATCGACTCGGCACAACCTATTAATGTAGACCAACTTTAATACACATATTTCTCAAAATCAACGTTATCTACCCCAATATATTCCATTTCTTTATTTCCAAAAACGTCTCGTTTCACCATTAATCCTAGTGTTTGGTATCCTCATGTGGGTGTATCGACTTAATATGATGTCGTGCATGCACTCAAACAACCAATATATAACTCAATGCGACACAATGAGACTTCTAAATGATAACTTCCACAGTTCAATAAGTTTCGAAATAAATAGTAGACCTTATCGAATTCGTCAACTCGATAAACTCGTTCATTTATTCGTGTCGCTTATTATCCCATAAATCAATCGTATCCTAAAGAGTCATAAGAATAATTCACCCATTAATAAGGTTACCCAACGTACCTAGCGGGCTCTTATTAGATTCGTCAACCTAATAAGTCCGCTACCTACGTGGATCAACACTATTAACGTTAGGTTATCCGTAACCCATGCACACATAACGCAAATAAATAATTACTTATCCAATATTAAATGTCCACAATTGACATTTATTGATACACGTGTACTCAAAACCTTAATTACTTATTTATTACAAAACCTTTCCAATTTAGTCGTTAGTTTACGTTTAAAATAGTAAATAACAAGATAAATCTTGCTATCGATATTTTTGTACAAAAAGCTCATTATTATTTACATTTCATAGTTTTATTAGCATTTTCATATATATATATATATATATATATATATATATATATATATATATATATATATATATATATATATATATATATATATATATATATATATATATATATATATATATATATATATATATGTATATATTTAAATCAAATTCCATTATTAATCTCATATCGTTATTCGTTTTGAGTCCATGCACCCAGTCATAACTTCTCGGCTTTAATCAATCAATTGTCCAAATTATACTAAAGTCCATATTACGGCTTTGTCGGAGTCAACTATTGACTAAAAAGTCAAAGTAACACCGACGTAGCTCAAAGTCAACAATATATATATACCAAGTCCATAATTAAAAGTCATGATATCGCAATTAATCCCAACCCAACTCAAAACAATTTCGCCAACCAATCATTTAACCCAAAGTACTCGAAACCAATGTTATGACCCTAATGGTCATGACACGGTCGCGGTCAAGACCACGTGAACCAAACAAGCTTCTAAAAGCTTTTTGGCTCCACGCGTCTCATCCAAACCTCAACAAAACCAATCAATAAGCTACCAAATCGACCCGAATCGGACCCAAGACACAAGTGGGTCACATACACCAACCCTTGGGTCACGTACGTGACCATGGTGGTTCGTACGCCCCATGTTGCTCAACAAAACACAACCAAATCCAATCCACAACACTCAAATCTAATCATTCAAGCTTCAAACACTATCCAAACATAAAACCCATCAACTATTCTTAATTAAGAACATGCAACTATACCCTAAAATGCAAAACCCATCAAAATAATGCACCACACATGTACCAAAGACTAATTACTTTTTTACTTAGTCACTAATTAGCTTTAATTTCATATTCCACCCAAAATCCCTAAAACTTATTCATGGGTCGAAACCCTAGAATTCAATTCGTGGGTTTATATTGCCCAATCAAGCTCAAAACATGTTTCATTTACCTTATCTAATCACCAATTGCAAAAGCCTTTTGAAACCCTAAAAGTACGAATCTTAATTCTTGAATTAGTAGGTGTTAATGAAGTCCAAATAGAGTGTATGATATATGGTTGGAAAGAGGAGAAAGAGAACCATCTTTTGGTGGTGGAGGTGGTGGTTGACGTCCGGAATAGTGGCAGTGGTGGCCGGAATATGGCTGGATTTTATGAAGGTGGCGGCTAGGGTTTCTTAGAGAGAGAAACAAGAGAGAGAAAGGTGTATTGTGTGTGTTTTTAGTGAGAGGTTGAAAGTGGAAGTGACGGTGGATGACCCTTTATATACATGGGACTTAGGGACCTCAAAATAATTAATTTAGGGGGGGGGGGCGCCGGCTATAAAGAAAAAAGTAGGGTTCAGGTTGACACTTTTCGTATCTATCTCATTTACCCATTCCCGAGCTCACATATCGTCCCCCGAGTGTCCCACAACATTTATTTAACTTTCCAACATCGTTACTTACGTTTTTCCACAAGTTTTGACTATTTATTTGTCAATTTTTGAGGTACGGTCTAAAAGTTACAATAACTCTTGTTTTAGGCTTTTCTAGTGCCTAATCGAATAGTGCCTACCAGATAGAGTTAAAACGCATACGATAACTCATTTAATAATGAAATAAACCGTAAAAAACATTTGACGATATAAAATAAAGTCACGGTTTATTAAAATAGTGATAAAGGCAAACTCTAGTTTAATTTAACGTAATGCGGTTATCTAAAATAGACTCCCTAAATTGCCGGTTGTCACACCTTGATAATGTAATCATCGGTTAAAAATTGTACAAATTGTTTATTTGAATTTTATTGTAAAAATATAATATTCATTTTTTTTAAAGATAAAATATGCATGTTTGAAATTCTTACCTCATTGTCATCTGATACATCGATAAAAGATATATGTTTCTCGGGTGGATCCAAAGTATTTAATGCTTTACTGCCTTCCTCGTTTTTGGGAGCCTACATACGAACAAACAGAGAAATTAAAAGTAAATTGAACAAATTTGCCTGCAAATGAATTGAAAAGTAAATTTGAGTTTAATCAATTGGATTTCTATTTAAATTTCGTAAAATACATACGAACCTTGGGTGACTCGTTGTTCACCATAATGTGATTGTAGGAGATTGATTGTGTGTTTATGTCCTACATTGGTGGCACTTTATATACAAATGTAGACAAATTTAAGTTAAGAATTGATCTCTAACATATTCTAATTTTCTTTTTAAATTACATAGAATTTGTGACTTGATTACATCAAATTATTTAATTGTATAAGCAAATGTAAAAAAGGTAATATGTTTGTAAGTCTAATAGTTAAAAAGACTATTGTATATGGTTAAATATAATTAGTAACTAAATATTGCATTGAAATACTCTTGTGGTAACAAAATTATTGTACATGGTTAGGCAAGTATGTTTGTGTAACACGAAACAATGTTTGCAAATTGTTCTACATTAAGTTGACTAACATTGGGTCATTGGTTATTCAGTTGTATACAAATATTACAAAGATACTTTCTAAAATAGCATTTATATTAAACGTGTGTTTTCAAAGGTGATGATTGTTCCAGCCATAAAATATCAAGTTTCCCTTGATAAGTGAAACGGTGGTAGATGAATTATCACACACACCTCATTCATTAAGAAGCGAATACTGTAGCGCTTTAGAACCAAGAACATGTAATGATCTCAAACAAAATAAAAATCTAATAGCTTTATTGTTAGTTTTATTTTGATCTGCATGTAAGTAAGAATGACAACTATAATATAGTCAACACCAAGCTGTTTAGGGTTTAGGTTGATTCTTAACCCTTAAGATGGTAGTGATTTATAGTATGTTGATACACAGTTACTTGCTTGGGGTATGCGGTTTCATATTTCACGAAATAAGTTTAAATTGTTGATTATTTGTTTTGTAGTTTCTATAGACTCTATTAGATATGGAGATTAGTCTTCAAGCGTATATGTTGATTAATTATCTATGGTGTATGTTTTGTTTAAAAGTTAGTTAAGACAATAACATAGTATGTGGTCCATTATTTTGTTAGATGGTATGTATGATATGATTATTGGGTGAAATCATAGAGTCGAAAGGTTGCGCAAAGAAGAAAGTGTAGTGTTACTGTATAAGTTTTATAAAGGTGTTGTGTTTATACTGTATTCGAAATTAGTAGTAGGTATAAAGTAATCACGTAAGACCTATAGTGGATCGATTCAAACAATTTGCGTATTTACAATATATACGATATGCATTTATACTTATGATATACGATAGGCGAATTTATATTTCTGAAGTGATTGCTATGTTTTAAATCTGTTGTTGTTTAGATATTTGTGTTATGCATAGAGTATGATTTCTTATATATGTTTAGATTATTGTTACTAACTCAGTTATTTAGCTAATATATGTTCATTAATGGTCTATGGTGTATGACCTTTAAAAAGTTAGTTGACACAATAAAACAGTATGTCCATCATTATTTTGTTAGATGGTATGTATGATATGATTATTGGGTGAAATCATATACCCGAAAGTTTACGGACAAATAGAAGTATAGTGTTAGTGTATAAATTTTATAAAGGGGTTGTGTTTATAATGGAAACATAAATTAGTATTAGTTATAACGTAATCACCTATGACTGTCGTGAATCAACGTAAACCATTTGTGTATTTATGATATACGATATGCGAATTTATATTTGTAAAGTGATTCATATGTTTTAAAATGGATACTTCTTTTGATATTTGTGTTATGCATAGAGTCTGATTGCTTAAATTTGTTTCCATTGTTGTTACTAAATGAGTCATTTAGCTAAGCTATATGTTAATGATAATTTGATAGGATGAGTCTTCAATTTGTGTTTGCTGTAAACAAAACAAAGTTTGTGAAAAGTCAGGTATGCGCGTAAGGTGATAATTTAAACGTTCTATATTCTTACCCTGTCTGGATCAAACAAAAGTCAGAAAACCATTACAATTTGTACGGAGATGAGTGGGCCAAGTTTGTGGAACACAGTAGGTATACAGAGGTGGAAATGTTGCACTTTATAAAGGAAGAGGAAGACACTTATTACGTAAATGCCTACAATCATGCTGGGGTTGAATGCGGTTGATATGACAGTAGGGAGATAGGCAGCATGCAAATGAGATGCTTAGTATTTCAGGGTCAAAATCTTGGACGTTCTCCGGTAAGCATACAACTAACACTTATTTTTTAATGTGTTTTTTTAAGTTGACACAACTTCTGTTTAGTGTGTGAATATGTTGATTATTTATAATTGTATGTAGTTGCTTCCCGGAGATTTCCTGCAAGATATAGTGACTAACGAATTTGATATTCGGATGGGAGGAATGAATTTAGCAACTGTAAACCATCGTCGTGTTCATATACGAGGAACATCACATCCGAAAAATATGCAAACTTGTTTTATGGAGATGGACGGAATACTGTTGTTGAGAGTCAACACCTGGTACCCGGGAAACCAATGGTTTTCACAAATCTTGGTGGTGCAGTGGTTAATATGATTACTTTTGGAAGCGATGGACTTGGTTTAGGCTTTGAGGACATCCTGAGAACAGAAATGGATTTAGCTTTTCCTATCTATCGAGGTCCCTTGAACAAAGGTATCTTTCGATATTTATGGTATCTATATTTATTATATATAAGAGGAGGCATGCCACGTCATAATGCCACTTGGCATCCCATAATGCCAAGTCATATTTCCATGTCATCATAATTAGGCAACTAAAATCTGGATTTAATTCGATCGGAAAATTCGGATATAAAAATGTACAAAGTGAGATTCAACTGCATCTTTAGCTTCCAATGCAAACGTCCCAACCAATGGAGCCAAGCCATAAGTTGTGATCAAAAGCCCAAAACAAAATTTATATCTTATAACAATACCTTATCTGTTTATAATATTTTTCTATTCCTTAATTATAGTTTTACAATCTTTTAATTAATTTTGATCTTTTATTCATTATCACACAAAACCCTAATTTTTCTCACCATCTCCCTAATGATCGAGAATTTTAGTTTGCTTCTTTAATGATTTATTATGTTTTGTGCCATATTTGTTTTGAATATCGGTTTTATGTAGGTATTAATCAACTTTGCAATATTTGTTTTTCTTCTTGATGACGTAGGAATCATGCCACATCGTGGATCGACACAATGGAGTGCATGTATTAAACTTCATAAACCATCATATGTAATGTGTTTAGATATTTGTAGCCTTTCTTTATGCCATATTTGTTTTGAATATCGGTTTTATGTAGGTATAAATCAGATTATCTACAAATACTCACGGTATTCCTACTTGGTGTTCTAACAGTTTATGATATTGTTGTGTAACTTTAGTGCATATTATGTGTGTTTTGTACCATATTTGTTTTATATTTGTTTTGAATATCAGTTTTTATGTAGGTATTAATCACTGCTATCCATCAATATTTGCTTTTTCTTCTTGATTAGGAATGATGTCACATCGTGGATCAGCTTTCAATGGAGTGCATGTATTAAACTTCTTAAACCAAGATAGGTAACGTGGTTAAAAATTTGTAACCTTTCTTTGTGCCATATTTGTTTTGAATATCAGTTCTTTATGAAGATATTAATCAGATTACCTATGAAAAAAAAAGTTAATATGCTCTGTTTGATACACTTTTATTTAATCTCATCTGAGACTAGCTACAAACTTGAATCAAGTTTCCTTTATACAAGTAAAGATAATACTTACTAGAATTTTAATATGCTCAGTTTATGTATGATAGACTCATAGAAGTGAACAAAAAAATTGAAGTTAAGTTATTGGGGTATGGGTTCAGGGTCGGATTCAGTGACTCGAGGCCTCGAGGGGTATTCCCCTGGTTTTAACTATTAGGGATTATAATCAAATTATAGAGTACCTCTGATACATCTAGAAGAATTGTGAAAGCAAAGGCGGGGATACGTCCACTCAATACTACAATAAATAACGAAAAATTTGAGTTTCCACATACATAGCGAAATGCATTATATAAAATGAAATTTAGAACTTTTGTAGAAAGTCGACTATGTACTTGCTGATCTCATGCGGCTTCTCTTGGTTTATCCAATGAGCCTCATCTTTCATCACAATGACATACTCCAAAAATGGAACATCCTGTTTAAACTCATCACCTAATATGTAGTCTTTAATGCCCGGAATATGATAGACCAAGTCGATATCCCCAAAGATGAATTTTGATGGCACTTTGTCACTTTTTGCTGCTGTGCCATGTCTTTGCTATCGATTCGGTTCCTATACAAAGACCAGCAAAAAGGAAAATAAATCCATTCAGTTGGTAAAATATTGACCATATATGCAAACGTCATGGACGATTTCTATGAATATTTTGATTTCTGTATATTTCTTATTCCCCATGATTGGAAACCTTCGCCTGATATGCAGGTTTGCCTTTGTTTGCTTATGTTTTATATGAGGTTACAAAATGGACGGGGTGGTCAGGTTATGTAACGGGTCAAAACAGGTTCTGGGTGGATCAGGGCATCTTTAGTACTTCTGTACAGGTCAAAATGGATCGGGTTAAAGTGAGCAATTTCATGTAAATTAATTCTTTTACTACAATTGCTTAGGATCAATAATCTACGAAGTTGAAAGCCATCTGATATTATAAGAAAAAATGTCAAATGGGTTAGGTTGCCATAAAAATCTCAAATGGGTTAGGAACAATGGAGGATTGGGATCAAGAGACGTTGGAAAAAGTCGTGGCGTCAAAAGAGAGAATATAACCAAAATAGACCAGCTGACATTGTATGCTAGCGTCCACATTGGAAAGACTTCCCCGGTTGTAGGTGTCGCTCAGCTTTCCTTAGTAGGTTCCTTAATGGGTCGAACGAGATATTTGCTAATTACTAATTTGATTTATAAAGCTACTCTTACACCTGATATAAGTTAGTACGTATATGTGGCTGCTGAAATGTGTACGTATATGTGTGTAGAATTAAGTGGGTGTTTGGTTTAACTAATTTAGTTGACTTATTTCATAGTCATTGGTTGTTTGTTTGCTTTTTAGAAATGCAGTTCAAATATAACACACCAAAAGTAGACGCGTTGCTACTTAGTCCAGTCAAACGCGTGAGGTTAAATGGGTAATTTTTTGTTGTGGGTGTTAATGTGATATATAATAATCTCAAATACCAATTATTACAAAATATAAAAACTTCTAAAATAAGTGATTTATGAATTTGAATTCTAGGTAATTACCTTATAATTAGTTTGTCTTTATATCAGCTTCAATATAAGAAGCTTGGAAAAGATTATTCACCGACACATGACTCCTCTGGCATTACATTTTGTAGCACTGGCTACTATGGCTGAGTGATTATTCAAGCTAGACTCAGTTATGTTTCCACCCATAAATTAAAGTAAACAAATTATTAGCCATTGTCATCTTATGATGGTGGGACAGTAGAGGATGGTGACGGTGTGGCACACAATAAATAAAAACACTCGGATGCAGAGGATTTGGGTATCACATTACTCTCTAAAAACCTCTCCTCAAAATTAGTCTCATAGTTGCATTATCGTATTTCATCATTTTAGTAAGTTTGGAAAACGGCTTCAGGTACAAATAGTTAAATTTTGGGCATGTTTGTTGCATTTATAGTGAGTAATGAGAGGTTTAATCTGATATATTAGCAGTTGCAATTTAAAAATATGTAATTGCTTGATTCATTCACTCAAGGCATTGTTGAGCCTGTCAAATTCTTTTATGTAATGTCTTTTTTGATTAATGTTTGAATGTTCAAATATATATGATAATAAATCCATAATTGAAACTGTTTGTTAATGTTAATTAACAAAACCCTTCGGTCTATTAGGTCGTGGAATGGGTTTTGAGGAAAAAATTATGATAACGAAGACATACCTTAGGCTTCTAAATGGTTTTATAGTGAGACCATTTCGCAGTTAAATGATATTCATATTTCAATGGTGTTCAGTGTTTGTTGATTATTGCAGATTCGGGAGAACGTCACCTAATACATTTAAGTGGCGTTTGTGATGAAAATGTACAAACACGTAATAAAACTGAAGGTGGGTTAAAAGGTTTATATATTTTATTGGTTCTTTTATGATATTGCTTTTATTTTTTCTTTTTTGTTGATTTATTTACAGCAGCCGCGCTTGCTAATGTTGGAACATGAGCGTTACTCGATATTAGGCTTATGATGATCTTTCGAACAATGGTTGTCGCAAGAAGTTTGTACTAAATATTCTGAAAACTGATAAAGGGAGAAGATAAATGATCTTAATGAATGCATTCTCAATGTGTCTGATTTTGTTTTGTCTTACTAGATTCCGTGTAAGTTTGGTCGTTTTTTTGTTTTTTTTATAAGTGTTCCATAAACTAAATTTTAGAGCCAATATGCTTATAACTTATGATCATTGGTTTGGATTTCAGGAATATCGTTGGCAATGTCTAGCTATCAACACCTAAACAACGCAAGCATAGCTAAATGTGCATCTGATGTTTCACCAGTTGAACGAAAAATTATAAACCTGTAGACTATTCATCTTCGTGACCTGTCTACTTATACGGTGAAACTTGCTGTTACCGTGCTCATTACTTTTGTAATAACTTACGTTAATAACACGCATATTCTTATTGCTATAGTTGAATCTGGTATGTTCAACAAGAGCTAGGCAGTTCAAACTGAAAGACTTATTTTTAATTTAGCTTACCATGCCCATATTACTTTATCATAAGTCACTAATTTTTAATACAAGTTACTTTTGAACAACGCAGGCACGCACACTGAAGACCAAATGCACATACGAACGGTTGCCGTGAATAGTAAATGAGCAAGAACCACCCTGACAGGTGACTTATCTATTTCCACGTTTTTTATTCTCATTATTCTTTGTAATAACTAATGTTAACATTATGGTAGTTTTATTCCTATAGTAACGTTTGAATGGTGAAAGCGGATAAGAGTAGCAATGGCAACCAAGCATCGATAAGTAAAGCTTCTTCACCATATGCGGCGTGGACGAAGCAGCTAAGGCCTTTGTCTCCTTGGATCACTGATTTGTTTCTCGCTGCTCATTTAGGTGTCAGAAGTTACTACTTTTATTGGTAAGTGGGTGTTTAATTATGGATTTTGTGTGATTGAATTGAAGCATTAGCTATTGTGGATAATGTGTAGTGATTTAGTTACAATAAATGTAGCGTAATGATGTTAGGATACGATTTATAATTGATTAAATCAGCAGATATGATCGAGTTATATGTAGAATATGCAGTAAATTAGGATAGGATTTTTAAGTGTTTTAGCAGAAGTGATTTAGTTTGTTCACGGACACAATATGTAGAAATTAACTAATGAAAAGCATACAATGATGATGGTAGGATAAGATATGATTTATACGTGATTTAACGGATGTGATTAAGTAAGTTCATGGTCACATACTCGCGATATCTATTCTGGAGGATTGACGTTAGGATATGATTTATAAGTAGGCATGATTTTAACATGAGAAGAACCCTTATTGCAACTTTTTAGTTACACATGATTACAGCAATGACAATAACAAAAAACATACAGTGATGGCGATAGGATAGGATATGATTTATACGTGAATAGTTCATGGTTGCAGACTCGCAATAGCTATTGTGGACAATCATTTACAAAAAATGTATAGGATTGACGTTAGGATTTATGTTATTTAGCGGATGTGACGAGTTACTAGGATGGAAACATCATTCTTTTAGTATTACTATTTTATTACCGTCTTTGTGTCTTTGGTGGCTCATTGTAAGCTCGCTACTACACACTTAACAATAAGATATGAAAACTCCAAAATAAATTTAAAGACATAATTAAAACAAAAGCGAGGTGGGCTTAAATCAAGGTATGTAAGGGCTATTTTATATTCATGGTCGTGTTGTAGGGTACACGATGTCTTTCCTTGAGCAAGGATGCTAGGACCATATGTCATGGTTGTAGTTGAAATACATGTTTAAGGTGGATACTACTTAACGAAAGACGAGTTTGAGGTAGGATTCGTAAGCCATTAGGTATCGACAATAGGTCAGTCTAGAGAATCTCCCTCAAATTACGATAGACATAACCACACAGGTTATTCTAATTGTGTTCTATATTTCCTGTAAACTTAGAGGCTTACAAGATGAATTACACAATCAGGTTGTAATGGATGAGATTTTAGACTTCGTTATTCCAAGCACTCCAATTTAAACAAACAAAACATTTATGGAATTACTGCTATTAATTACGCGTTGCGACGCTTAGTGCAGCAAGAGGTTTCTTCAGCTCTAAGTCGATTATGTACTTCAGGTTTGTATTAATTATTGCATGAAACATCTCTGTGTCAGTGTTTGATGCAGATTATACAATATAATTACACTCAACATGGCCAAATGAAGACCAGAGTGCCATCTTGGTCACAACGTCTTGCTAAATACAATCAAGTGTGATTATTCTCACCTTCTCGAATCGTTCTTTAGTAGCCCAAAAGCTCTTACACAAAGGTGACCATAAAAGAGGAAAAAACTCTCTCATCGGGTCTGGTTATGGCTGGTGGCTTCTTTACACTGCTGCATTAGCAGGTGACTTCCCATTTGTTCAAGAGTTGTTGCACATAAAGATGCTCTTCCAGTTTTTGGTGAAGGGGAATATGGTGTGACTGACATATTGTATGCGGCTACCAGGGGTAAGAATACGAAGGTTTTTAGGTTGATTTATGATCCTTCAATGTGTCCTAGGTTTTTATCGAGTAATGGTGGACAATTTGAAGAAGATATGGGGGAATTCCGTCTATGTATAAGCAGGAAATGAAGAGTAGATCGGTTCATGCATCGGCTAAGGGTGCTAATTTGGATATATTGACGGGTCTTCTTGGTGATTGTTCCAATGATAAGTTTTTGAGTTACAGATATATTTAGGGCTCGACTATCTTGCATACTGCAGCTAGACAAGGTCAAGTTGAGGTACGAGTGTCTTTGTAATCTTTGTGCATTGCTTCTTTTAATTACTCGATATATTATGAATTCCTTTATCTTTTTGTTGGTCTTTTAATTGGTATATTGATCAAGGTGGAACAATTGGATTCAAGTAATATTCATTCTCAGAGAAACATGTCTAAGGATAGTAGCTCGACAAAATCCCCGGAAGTTAACTCTCCAAGCAGAATAGATCCATTAGGTATGTTCCTTATGCATATAATAATGAGTTGTGTAACTATCTTTCCAGATATGAAAATGTAATTGAATTTATATATTGCAGTGAACAGACAAACAGATTCAAACGTAAATGTTGACAGAACTATTAATCATGAACAAGGTGAGTTTAGTTCGCGTTTAGTTCTTTTTGTGCGATATGTGGCTAATTTTGATAAATATGAATCGGATCCTTTGGATATCCTTGACCGTGTGAGGATGAACAATACCCTTGAAGACCCAATGTCAACCATCAGAAGTGTTCTTAATGATTCGAAGGAAAAGGATTTATGGTTTAAAAAGGAAAATCTAGAAGAATCAGAAGGACGGCTGAAATTGTCTTTGTTAAATTTTATCACAAACTTCATCT
Organism: Chrysanthemum lavandulifolium; assembly: GCA_022545495.1. Lineage (NCBI taxonomy): Eukaryota > Viridiplantae > Streptophyta > Magnoliopsida > Asterales > Asteraceae > Chrysanthemum > Chrysanthemum lavandulifolium. Next base: position 59,634,990 of record CM040240.1, read on the forward strand.
TCTGAAGCATTTCAGGTGTTAAACGGATAATGATATTTGTTAATTTATATTGATCTTTTATTTGCGATAGCATACGGGATGGAAACATGACTGGTTGATTTTCTTTTTGTTTATGAACGGAATAGTTATTTTAATCTCCTAGCCTTCTCGAAGATATTGAAAAAATGTGAATAGGTTAAAGAACTACTGATATAGTCGAAGCCTATTATTATCTTACTTTTCCAGTAAACAAAATGACTGCAGTTAAAAATTATCATGAACAGATTAGTGTACGGTGTTGTTGGTCTTCCGAAACTGAATTTGGTCGAGTTCCGTACGCGTCTGAGAATGAGTGTGGCGAGTTAGAGCGGGTTTCTGTGTATCCGTAGTTGTAAGAAACGTTTCGTGCATATGCTGGTGAAGGAGGTGAATCCATTACTGATGATCACAATTTACGGATGAGGGAGGAAATTTGATTAGGTCAAGTTATAAGTAGTAATAGATCTAACAAATTGTATAGTGAAAATGATTTATGAAGTCAATCGTCTTTTTTTAAACAAAATGTCCAAATTTTCTAGCCTGTCTTTTATTTATTTGATTTTTTTTTGGAAATAAGTTGATAACATTCTATTTTATCTACTACGTGAATACTTGCGCAAAGCGACGTGTATAAGGAGAAATAATTATACTTACAAATCGTAATTTTGGTTTGACCCTTGATTCAAAAGGTGTGTCCTTTTATTTACAAAACATGTGTTTTTCAAATTAATATAGTGTGTGTTTTTGAAAAGTTGACAAGTTTAAAAAAAAACATAATTTAACTTGTCTAAGTATTTGAAAAGTTGTCAAGTTTAGGATGTGTTTGGTAAGGGGAACCGGAGTGAGGGAATCATATTGGATATGATTGCAAGTGTTTGGTTAAGATGTACATCTTTTAAATATGGGATTGAAATACACGTACGTTCCATATTTCATATCACTAAAAGGGAAAGGTATGGAACTTTCATACCTAAAGAGTCCACCTTATATCTAAACCCACACCTATTGTGATTAATGACAACATACCAAACGCACCTTTCATGTGTAGTTAAGAATAATTTAGACAAACTACATTTTTCAAGATTCAAGATTAAAATAAACAAAAACAAAATTAAAAATAAATAAAAAATAAAAAATAAATAAACTCTTTATAATTAGTAGAAATATGAGTAAACACATTTGTTTAAAACTTAAAAAACTTAAAAAGTGAATAATGTTATAGGAGAGTTATTTTACATACTAAACTTTTCTCACATACCAAGTGATTCATCCATATCTTTCATCTAAAAAGAAATCAATTGCTTAGATTAAAAATATTTTAATATTTCACCTATTTTTTATAATTTAAGTATCTTTTAAACCATTAATCGTTAAGCGATAATAATTACACTATCGCGACGAGCATTTAATTATCTTTCTATAGACGGGCACTTTGATATATTTTTGACAAAAAAATCATGTTTATCACGTTTTTCATTTTTTCGTATTTTTTTTACTGAAGTTTGCATGAAAAAATCAAATGTGATTAAACAATAATTTGGATATTCTAATAATATCACGTGTGATATTAATGTTAAATCATATATGATATATAATATCACATGTGATATTAGTGCTAAATCACATATAATATTGCATATCATATGTGATATATGATTTAACACTAATATTACATATGGTATTATAAGAATATTCAAATCAATGTTTAATCACATGTGCTTTTTATGCAAATTTCGAGAATGAAAAAAATAAAAGCGTAAAAAATGTGAAAACACGAAATATATATATATATATATATATATATATATATATATATATATATATATATATATATATATATATATATATATATACTAGTGTCAAAACTCGTCCGATGGACGGGTATGACTTGTGGTTTTATTTTTAGGATTTAGTAGAACAAATATATAGTAAAAAGTAATTAAAAGTTAAATAAAACGGTTAAGATCTATAATTGATGTTACCATAATCCATAAAAGGCTAAAAGCAGGTAAGTATTTTGAGTTTTGGTTTTTATTTTTAGGATTTAGTTGAACATTTATATATTAAAAAGTAATTAAAAGTTAAATGAAACGGTTAAAATCTATAATTGATGTTACCATAATCCATAAAATGGCTAAAAGCGGTAAGTATTTTGGGGTTTTATTTTTAGGGTTTAGTTGAGCAATTATATATTAAAAAGTAATTAAAAGTTAAATGAAATGGTTAAGAACTATAATTGATATTACCATAATCTATGTGGTTTTTATTTTTAGGATTTGTAGTTTTCTTTTGATGGTATTTGTTAACGGAAATTCATTTTAAGGATGGGGCTTAACTAATATTTTGATGGTATTAGCTTACGTTGAATTTTTTAAGAAAGGTGAGCTTGACATACTTCTACTATACATTTTAGGGATGCGCTAATTGGGGTTAGCACCGACCAACCGACAAAACTTCTACTACCGAAACCGACCGGATTCTCCGGTGTACCATTTTGGCAAATTCGGTCTCGGTCCGGTCCGGTCCGGACCCAAACCAAAATTTAGCTTTGTTGGACTGGACCGACCTAGACCGGACCGGACCGACCACATTAGGAGATTCGGTCTTGGTCCGGTCCGGTTTCGCCCGATGATCGACCTACTCTTAATAACAATTATCATAGCAAGAAGTAATTATGTAGGTGTCTTGTATCATTAGTTCAATACTAATATTAAAATAAAATAGCAATACTAAATGGTTTTTTTGGTTATTATCTATATCAAAAAGGGTGACGGAAACTGAAATCTAGTCATAAATAATCAATACAAAATGAAACATGTGTTAACTCAAGTGTACAAATCCTAATATAAAAGGTGTAGATTATCTTGATTAGGTTTAACAATGAATAAATAGATATAACTGCAAAGGTTTAGAAGTTGAACAAAAGGTTATGTGATGTTTATATTAGTGAGTAAAGTATTGGTTTAAGAGGGGTTTTGAGCTAAAAGAATTATAGATTTTAATCATGTCTTGATTCCATAGTCATCACAATGAAGGGATGAAGGGGTGTTTGAATTATAGTAATTGGAAAGACTAAAAGAACAGCCTGTCAAAAAAGACTTCACTTTACATAAGTTTTGCACATATTTCCATTGATATTATTTTGGCCTTCCTCCTCATAACGGCCATCATCATAAACCCAAAAATGAGTGGCACGACGACGTTGCGCACTTGCCACCTGAAACAAAGCAATCAAATAGATTTCTGAATTATAGAAAAGGAGACACCTAAAGGTTGCAATTTTAGCCCACTTTATTATGAATGGATAGACTCGCGTTATGCTTTATGTAAGACTGTACATGCATACTTCCGGAGTGAAAGTTCAACATCCCCATTGGATCAAAATCAGACAATATGTCAGCCACGGTAGGAAGTAGAGGCCTAAGAAAATCAGCCTCACTCCTGCACAAGAATGAGAAAATACTTTAGGGCAACCGCAAAAAATAAGTTTCGGAGCACTTGAATATAACAAATTACATCTCCTTGTATACATAATTCAGATAATTTCATCATATCTTGATATGAATCTAAAATTTGATGAGTTCGTGTCATGAAACAAAAGAGTTAAGAACAATACATTCACAAATAAAGAGTAGCAATCTGCTCAAGATTTATCTAACATAATGTCGATAATCTTATATTTTCTGGTACCTGTATGAAACTAATATCATTAGCATCGATATTTATAGGACAATATATATTTGTTCACAAGCATGGTTCCAAGCTGCAATATATGCATGGCAGTATCACCCACCAGTGAAGGATACGTGTCACAGAAAAATAATATTTCACAAAAAAGTTAAAGACAAACATGGATAGATAAATGCTTCCCCGAAGCTAGTTTTAGGTGGGAAGCTTATAGCTATCGCCATCAATACCTGGTCATCTCTCCTAACCAATTCAGGATATATGTTGATTAAAGTCGATGCTAAATCTGCAAGCATAAGAGAAAGTATGTGAAAATTAAAATTATTTCAACATTTAACAATAAGATCGCTAACTACTCACCATCTTGTTTTGTGAAAATAGCGATAATGAGATAATTTACAACAACGGACATGGTCATCTGGATAACGGGATAACGGCTTTCGGTTCGAAACTTCCAACTAATATACATATGTACTTAGCTTCATATTGTAATAAGCACTAAGCAATGGTATGTATTCTGCATTGTCTTTTATTGCCAACAATCTTGTTCTTTTTCTAACCAAGAGTTCGGTGCATATTTATTGTCAGTGATTGCGGCAATGTGCAGGGCTGTGCGACCATATGAATTTTTCTTTTCGATTTGTTCCCCAACATCTAAGAAGTTCAGCAACTTTTCAAGGAAACAATTATGGCCTTTTACAACTGCTAAGTGAAGCATAGTGTTGCCATTTCTGCTGATCACCTCTGTAGCCATATCTTTGTTGTTTTTCAATATTCTTTTGCTTCCCACCAACGCCCTTTCTCAGTAGCTTTCCTCAACTTTATTTTTTAACGGGCCTTGTGATCAGTGTCATATTGTAAGTTTATTTCTGTTGTTTCTACACCTGGGTAAATTATGAATACTGGTGGAGTGGAATCTGCATTTCACAGAAAATTGTCAATTCAAAGGTCAATTTCTACTATTGGCAATTAAGTAAACACGTACCTATTTTGGGATCGTAAAAGGATTCTAGTTTCGTCCATACATCTCGTGCAGATTCACATCCTACGACATTCTTGAGAACCTCTTCATTTAGTGCATCGTAAATCCAACCTTTAAGAAGGCTGTCATATTGTTTAATGATCTTGATGCTCTTAGCCTCCGGACTATCAAAATTGGCATCAATGATGCCACGCATCAGCTGACTCTCCATGAGGCAAAGCATATGAGCCTTCCATGACATGGTAGTGAATTTGGGCTGAAAGCTTCACCAAAACAAAGTTGGCGACATTAACATTTGATGCCTATATGTATTTCAAGTCTTCCATTGGTTAGGCAGAAACATTAAGTGAATCGACTACCTCCATTGACATGTTACCATTATGATTGGATGTAGAAAACAAACACGTAAAAGAAACAATAATCTTAAATTATGTATGTGTGTGTAAAAAATCAAAGCTCTAAGAAAGTTCCCGACTTAGTAGATGTTACCATAGTAACTTGCTGATGTGATGCAAGGAGTTGCAGCTCCTACTTTAGGTTATTCACCTGGCGGCCCACTAAGACCCCAATACACCGATGTCGGTAAATTTACCTTAAGTTCCTCACGAATTTTCAAGTAATGGTATAGCAGTGGGTTGGTCAACCTGGCCTCCATCCAACCATTATTCCTTTTTTCCACCCAACTCTTTCCTTCTCTTATGTCGGTATAAACTTTATACATCCCAAGTCCTCAATCAATACTCTTTGATGATCCAATTTTCTCTTCTGGTATAGTTATCACTGATGTCGAATCCAAATTAGCAAAAACTTTAAAATGATAGTCATCCAAGTCTACTTTAAAAATAGGCCCATCATTGGACAGAACGTGGTCAAATACATGTCAGATACAAACCAATCATAATCGTCACTAACCACAAATAGATCAAATACAAAATATCTGCCTTTTGTGACCTATTTCTTAATGCAACACTTATTTTAAGAATCGTCAAACCCAACTTGTAAAAAAGGAATAAGAAGTTAACAAAACTTACCAAAATCTGCATATAAATCACAAAAGTATGCTTTTTTTAAGAGAATGTGTGCATTTTATGTAATAGTTTTGTATGGTTTAACAAATACATTTAGCGATATACGGGTTATTTCAGTATATACTTTAGGGTGAGGGTTGATGGCCACAACGGCAATGGAATGGGTATGTAAGCCGGATAAAATGCAATTATTACTGGTGGAGGCTAATCACTTTTTACAGTCGTTGAAGTTTCTTCTTTGATGTCTTGTTCCAATGTTTCAGTTGGAGCAGCAACCTCCATGGATTGATCAGAATGGGATTGAAAGATCGTTTTAATGAACATGGGTCGTTGTCGGGACGATATGCACTCTCTTGGAGGAGCATGAATTCATCCTCTGGTCATTCTTCTACCTGTGAGACACGCAATTCTTATGCATATGAAACAATTATAAAAATTGTACCTAATGACAGAAGTAAGAAAAAAGACAAATCATATCTAGAGCCATGTCTAAAAGGCTAGAACGTCTTTTTCTCCTAGTGGAATTGCACTGCCTTGTAAATATTTTTGTACATGGTTGGAAACCTGAGTTAGGAGTCCTGGATAAGACATAATTGTGTGCAAGCCACGCGAGTCTCCTTTGCCTAACTTTTGGAGTCCAAGTAGGAACAGTCGATGTTCCTCCTACGCCTGTGGAGTACCGCAATAATGCAATTATTTAGTGTACCATTCAAAATCTTGTGTCAAATTATATTAAGCCTATATTCATGTTTAAGGAATAAATACATGAAACTCTTTCAAAAGCCTGACACTTGTCTAGTAAACCTATTAGATTTATTGCCAACTTTCCCTACTAAATTAGTAGAATTTGCCTCATACCTTTCCGATGAGTCACGGGTTGATGTGATCTAGTGTTGTTCAAAGTCCGCATCATTGTGATCAAAATTTCAAAATAGAATAAGAAAGGTAAAATAACTGAAGCTAAAAATCCTATGAAGAGCAAGTAAATAAAAAACATTTAAAAGTTTTTGGGACATTTTAACTCATGACCATTTTGACCGATTCGGTTTTGCACGAACTAATACAAATAGCATATCTAGGTTCATGAATTAACAAAGAGGATGTTTTGAAAAATATCAGAAGTCACTTTGTGATCCTATTTTGAAAAGAATGGCATGGAAATAGAAAACGCTACCTAGTTCAATCATTATTATAAGCTTGTAATTCTTCTTTGTTTAACACCACTTTAAGGTATCTTAATTATTTAAGTTTTAAATTTCAGTAATTTTGTCAGAAAAATAATTTGCCACCTTAAAATGTAGATACAGTCATCATACCAGTTGAATCACGAGAGACAAACCTCATTTGAGTTATCAATTCAGCCTTGAATCATTAGTAAAATAATTAGTAAAATATTATATAACATTTTTTTGTCACCATTGCCAACCTTAAACTTACTGTGGTCATAGCTGATGCTTCATACGTAAAACCACTTACAACCAAAGTCCTCATGCTTGGACTCGGTCAAACTACTGATGTATTCATCAAGGCTGGCCAGCCACCAGTCAGATACTACATTGTTGAACGGGTTTATGCCAGTGCACAAGGTACTCCATTTGACAATACAACTGGCACCACTATCTTGTAGTATAAGACCGCCAAAAATGCTACTTCAAAGTCATTATGTCGTCTCTATCAGAATATAACGACACAAAAACCCTGCGTGCCAATCTCTTGCAATTAGTAATCTGTAAAAGAATGAAATAATTGAATTTTCAGACCATGTTAGTTTTACTAAGTGCTACGGAATACAAAAGCTAAAACTAATAGCAGATGTGGTATGTTCCTCAAGTCAAAGAGCATCAAAGCAGCTTATGTGCAACAATTTTGGTTTACGATATAGCAGTTTAGATTTTACCTGTCTGCAATGGGCGCATATAGTTGGCATCGATATATGTGGTGGGCGGGTCTATGTTATCATGTGGACTACCGGTGAATAGAGATATACCTGTAGAATTTTAGAAACAAAAAATTTGACAAAAGTTTAGTTGTAGCAACATAAACCTTGAGGCCAGAAGAATTCAACAATCAAAAATCCGAATAGACAGTACCTTTGGATAAATCAGGTTGACATGTATATATAGCAAGAGTGAATAGTAACAGGATTATTTTAGAGGTATTACGAACACCGTTTGCGATAAGATGATCGTTAGCATTACGACTTCCATAGGTAAATTAAGATGAGTTGCAGCTAACACACAAAAAGGCATTATACACAGATAAACACGTACATACCAAACCAAAGTTGTTACTCAACAGCAGATGGTTAAAAAATACAAACGGTGTCGGTTTCTAGATGAATGTTCAAGCGACTCGCTAAAACATTCTTCAGCATCATGCACCTTTATCTTCCTTTTATCAGTTGGTAAGACATTAGGTATAGATCGACTTCCATCTTTACTATTCGAAAGATGCTAAGTACATAAGTAAAAGGCAAAAGAACACAAACTATAACCATGCAACAAAGCCAAGTTTTGATCTCTTCTTTCGTCTTTGCCATGTTGGTAAATCTCCACTAAAACCGCTTCCATCATCCACGTGAAAATGCTCACTCTTTGGGGACCTTATCATCGACCCTGACCCACGTTCAGTTGTTTCCTTACTTACACTTTTAACTTCTAAAGCCTCATCTTCCACAATACTAAGTGTATCACCATACTTTACCTTTTTCCCTCATGTCTTGGGGGTTGTCGGGTTTAGTGAAAGCCCAGTCAGGCTCTTCGTGATCTTCCATGTGGTGAGATAGGTATCCTCCTTACATCTTCTTTCATCATCCGTTTTCTTAAAAAGCCAAAACTCCTCTTCTGAACATTGGCTACTGAACATATGTGACAGAAACTTACTTCCCAAGGTCAATGATTGTTTTTTGTTTTATAATAAAGGTTACATAAAGGGCAACACCTAAAAATTACTAAAGTTGCCCCTTAAGTCTGATGACAAAAAAGAGATAACCTTGATCGTTTTCATTGCAGTCATGTTGGTGTGATTCTGACATTACTAAAGTTGCCCCTTTTAATGACCTCAACATGCCCTCTATATCATTACCACAGTTTTGGCTTCAGACTGTTTTGTAAGAAAAAGAAACTCAAAACCAAAATCTTGTAAACTATCTATTTCAACCCCTAAAGGGCGCGTTTTGTTTATTTATTTTTCTGCACAAAGGGTGCTTTTGGAGCTGTTGATTTCAGCCCCAAAAGGGTGCGTTTTGATTGTTTATTTTTCTGCACAAAGGGTGCATTTGGAGCTGTTGATTTCAGCCCCTAAAGAATGCGTTTTGTTTGTTTATTTTTTTCTCTGATTTCACAAAGGGTGCATTTGGATAGGGTGCATTTGGAGTGTTGATTTCAGCCCCTAAAGGTGCGCTTTGTTTGTTTATTTTTCTGATTTCACAAAGGGTGCATTTGGACCTGCTGATTTTAGACCCTAAAGAATGCGTTTTGTTTGTTTATTTTTTTGCATTTGGATCTGTGATTTCACCCTAAAGGTGCATTTGTTTATTTTACACAAAGGGTGCTGATTTCAGCCCCTAAAAAGCATTTTGTTTTTCTTTGTTTGGGCTCGCTGATTTCAGCCCCTAAAGGGCGTTTTCTTTGTTTTTTTCTTCACAAATGGTGCATTTGGAGATGCTAATTTCAACCCCTAAAGGGTGCGTTTGTTTGTTTATTTTTTGCACAAAGGTGCATTTGGAGTCTTGATTTCAAATTTCTAAAGAGTGTGTTTGTTTGTTTATTTTTCGCACAAAAGGTGCATTTGAGCTCTAGGTAATTTGGTTACAAAATACTAATGATATAGTAGAAATATAAATTACAGCATTATTCTGATTTTTATTTCATGTCTCTTCTTTTTCAAGCCCTTGTTGGAATCGATCAGTGGATCCCATAGCTTTTCCATTATGCTCCATTAGTGCCCATTGTCCTTATAAGGACTAAATTAGGTTTGTGGTTCTTTCTTTACCTCAATACTCAAAAAGTTTTCGCATTTTATAGAATTCTTTGCAAATCAAGATAAATGTGTCTTAGCCAAAGACATAAACGTCATAAGCTTTTTAATCAAGGGTCTTTATTTAACAATTGCAACCTTCGCTATAAGTTTCAAAACTTTCTTATATGGAAACTATTGCCTTGTAAGTTCTTTCTTTTTCAAATCATGAATAAAGTTTAGTGTATTTGTTATTGCATATTTAAGAGAAGACATTAAATTATTAATGGACTATCCAGGGGCTTGTACTATATCGACGTCACGGATACCAACACCTTATATAGATCTTGCAAATGTACAACAAAAGAGGCTCTGATTGCTAAACACAAAAGTAAAAGGATCGATACTACAATTAAAAACATAAGTTTTACACAAGACTGAATTTCAAGCACCCTTAAATATGATTGGATAAATACCTTGTATCAAGTCCGCACAATAATTTCTATAGAAGTAGTGCCTCCATTATAATATCTCTCTCGGATTATGTCTGAAAAGCCACATTGAACACACAAAATTGACATTAGCCGGCACGAGTGCACCTTAAGGAGATGAATTTACCTGATTCAATACTTGCTTTTGAAAGGCATGTTGTTTTAATTTGCCAATGACTCTTTGGGAAGATGTAGAGGCGGTACAAGTTAGCGAGGTCCGGTTGGTGCGCAAGGTGAGCTTCAACAACTTCAAAATTTGAGGAGGATCAACCATGAATTGGTGGTGGACTCGAGTTATAGTTTTGAAAAACCAAACACATTTCTCTTGTGTAATTTTTAATGTAAAGAGACCCTCTTAGTTCTAAGCACACAAGGAGCCTCAAACATCATACGGACAACGTTCAAATGCATAGACATGCTATGCACTTGATTTAATTTTCATATAAATTTCTAACAAATAATATGCGATTAAGAATGATAAGAACGGGTCCACAATGGCTCGAGACAAATCGAGCAATTCAATGCGCTGGGGTCGTTCAACACCACCTTTAGAACTTTATGAACATCAGGATCATGCAACCCACGCTCTCCTTCCTGCACCTCGAGCGCGGCTGGATTATCTTTAATTATGCATACAGATAGAGAAAGAATCCCGTTGTCACCCACAAAGGCAATGACACAAAGATCTAATTAGTTGTAAATGTATCCTAAAATTGTGGGACCAAGTGACCAATGCATTGAGCCTGTGAATATTCACTAAATATTTGTCACATTAGATGGAACTGAAGGAAAATGTTATGTTGATTCTCACCTGATTCGCATTCTTCCTGGAACCATTTGAAAGTCTAGAATCATAAAGTTTATGGCTACATGAGCAATTGATATTTGTTGACACGTAAATCAGTTAGCAATTGATATTCCGATCTCCATACGTTCTATCTCCAACTTCACCAGTTCATAAAACCTCGCTACATAAATCACATTAATTGTTGAACTCAGCGTAATCTGCAAAGAGCACATAAAACCTCGGGTTTGTAACAACACCAGAATTTAACCATGATGAATAATCTAAAAGCGTAAATCAATGATAAAAAAATAAGTTGAAAATTAATAGGCATTATGATAATCAGCCGAAAAGCATACCTGTGGTAAATCAAATAACTGAGCTTCACATATATTTATTAGCCGGAATACATACCGTAGGGGTATCTTTGTTATTTAAGTTAGTTGTCACATGACATGACATGATCTAATTGGATACCAGCATGACATGCACATATAATGGTCGGGTTTATAAGGCTTACATGTTTCACTATATACATACATGTTTATTAGGTAATATTTACATGTATTAGGCAATATTTACATAAAAAAATGCATACCTGTTTGGTTTTCTGAGACATTGGATTTATTAGGTGTCTCATTTGCATTCTCTTGCATCCTCCTTTAAGTAGCACTTGATAACCCGAAAAAAAAGTATTACTTTATTACCATAGCATCCATGTCCAACCTTCGGACTTGAAGAAGTTTCTTCTTGGTCGATAACATCAATACCAAGAATAATTGTGGGTGCTTTAGCTACAACACGAATTGAATGTGAATGCTCAAATGCGAGCGTCGAATCCCACCCTTTATGATAAATTATGATGGATTTATATAACCATTAAAGCGACGAACATGGATTGAAACATTCAACCTGAGATTAGATGACTGGCATAAAGACCTCCACAACATTACAGATAAAAATGTATCTGGAAAAAAACTGATAAGAGCTTCAGGTTGAAAAGCAATACCTGTACAGATGCCAGCCTTGGCGGAAGCATGCATTAAACCGGCATCATTTCCATGAGTCATTATAATACCACCAACAAATTGAGTGTTTATAGCCCATGAGGATGAAGCAGATGATAACCCAAAAATAGTAAAATAGCCTTACCTTGATAGAAAATAGGTCGCTTTGGGGTATGCTTTATCCCATTATAACATTATCAAAAATTTAGAATATGAATAAGCTAAGCCCAAACACGGTCACTAATTTTACCTATGGAGTATTGCATACGGAACCATTAACGATCACATGACCATCAAATATTATCTCCTCACAGCCTCCTAGACGCCACTAACAAAACCAAATTCACAATAAATCTAAAAAGTAATGAAATTGAAATTGAAGTATTTATTATTGGCTTATTACATTATCACAATACAATGAGCTTATCAATGCAATGCCTAAAAAAATGCATATTAGATTTTTAAAGGGTTAAAAAGTGATTTTTCACAGCACACCGATCGAAAACAGATTATTATCCATAAGCTTAGCCAAACACACCCTTATTAGCTTATTACACCTCCAAAAGATAAAAAGCTCATAAGTTCTTCATAATAAGGTTACCTAAACATCTTCAAAAAGTCATATTCCAAAACTGCATAGAAAACATATCACTTGTCAAAACACAAATTGATAACGAAAAGCCTCCACCATGTCACCTGATGACCAAACACTATCAACTTTACATGCTAATACTGATTGATGAACAGTCCTAAAAGAACTATGATTTAAACGGATATACCAAGAGGAGTAGACGTAGCATGGGCGTTCACACAATCCACTTGATCAGGGAAAGACCCGATTGGAAGTCATAAGAAAATTGAAAATCCGCAAATACAAAAGGCACTCAAGCTAAGCTTCAGAAAACAAAAACCTTTAATTTGATACGTTATCAAAGTTTCAAGAACAACAAAAAATCATTAAATCCCTAAAACCGTGATGGAATTTTCTTCATGAAGAGAGTATTGATAAATATACTATAGGATTCATGAAGAGATGATAAAATATTTTAAAGCGACAAAAAAGGGTGGAAATATGACTTGGCATTATGGGATGCCAAGTGGCATTTTTTGTGGCATGCCTCTCTTATATAATATAATATATATATATATATATATATATATATATATATATATATATATATATATATATATATATATATATATATATATATATATATATATAGTAACATCAATTATAGTTGTAAATTGTTTAATTTAACTTTTAATTACTTTTAGTATATATTTGTTCTACTAAAACTTAAAAATAAAAATCACAGTCATACATCATCCATCGGACGAGTTTGACACTAGTATATATATATATATATATATATATATATATATATATATATATATATATATATATATATATATATATATATATATATATATATATATATATATATATATATATATATATAATCTAGATCAAATAAGATCAAACTTAAAGTTGTTAAAATGAGATCCAACTAAAATTTGACAAGTGACATTCTCCTTACAACAAAAATAATTTTTTTATTAGCTACAACTAAATTTTTTAAAGTTTCGATAGATTTCTATTTAAAATTTACGAAACCTAGGTGATACACTTTGATTAGAAGCGTAATGTGTATCAGGTTTTGAAATATTTATTAGTGTAATGTGTATCAAGTGTATCACTAATCCAAACTCATGTATCATTTGGTTATTAGTTGCTAAAATGTTAATTTGTATTAAAATAATATTTTTTTTGTGTATTATTGCTAAAATTGTTATTTATAAATGTTTTAGTGGCTTTTTAGACTTGATCTTATTTTTACAACTTTAAGCTTGATCTCACATTAACCCTCCCCTATATATATATATATATATATATATATATATATATATATATATATATATATATATATATATATATATATATATATATATATATATATATATATATATATATATATATATGATTACATAATTCTAATATTTTGTGTTCACAAATTGCAATATATATCCAAGGGTGTTTCACATATGTCATTGGGAAGGCCATGATCGGCCACGAGGACGAAGATGCATGTTTTTACACACCAATGCTGGCCTATGTCCTAGATAGAAACCGTTTGGTAAGTATATATAATTGTTAGTGCATGTCAGTTTGTGTATATTTAAGTTTTGGTTATGTTTACTTAAAAATAAGAGCTTATTATGGTTTTATATTTGATATATAGACTGTACCTGCCAAGTATGTTGATAAGAGTGAACTGTACACATTTGACAACGCAATTGTTAGACACGTTGGGATGGAGTTTTTGGTTGACCTGGTGACTATAAGGCACAAAAAGACCCGGAAGCGGAAGGTGAGAAAGAACCATCTGACCATGATTGCAAAGGACAAATGGAAACATATCAAAAGGCAATGCCGTTTCAGGAAAGACTAAATGATACGATTCCAGCTGGTTGACGTGATGACATATTTGGTGGAGACAGTTGATCCAGAGTTTCCTGTGCTTGTTCCCATCTTTGATATGTGTTGAATGAAGGGTA
>CM040240.1:59649599-59681701 GCA_022545495.1 Chrysanthemum lavandulifolium
GTAAAGCTTCCACCCTTCGACCGCTTTATCAAGTTTCTTTTCAAAGAACCTTTGTGTCATGTTTTGTTAGAGGGTGTTACTTCTAAGAAGTCTGCCAATATTTGCCCTTTGACCGAGTTTCTACCCTTGTATTCAATTTCGTACTCTCCTAGCTCGATAGCCCATTTAGCTATCCTTCCGTATTCCGCTCAAAGTATCTCGCATAATTGGTTTGTCAAGCAGTACGGGCTATGGGTAAGCTTGGAAGTACCTTGGCATGGCCTTGGCAAGATGGACCAAGGCCAAAATTAGCTTCCACGTCGGATAATTTAGCTCACCCCTCAGAACCCTCGCTAACGAAGTAGATAGGGATTTGCTTTTTCCCTTTTCGCCAATAACACGTAGCCGATGCTTTCAAGGAGGTGCGATATACATAAATAACACTTTGATTGGGCGTAAGTGTAGGTAGAATAATCATGAAACCTTGAGCTTTTGGAAAGCGGCTTCGATCTATACTCCACCGGAACATCTTTTGTTCGTGCATCCTTTGAGTGTTTTGAAGAACGGCAAAGATCCGTCGCACCCTTTGATAAGAACCTCGCCGAGGGTTGCTAGCCTCCGCTCGAATTTGCACTTCCTTTGGGGACTTAGGAGGCCGCAAACTGTGATGGCCTTAACCTTCGGGCGATTGACCTTAATACCGCTTGGTGATCGATGCCCAAAATTGTCCTTCTTCCACACCGAAGGAACATTTCTTGGGATTTAACTTCATGTTGAAGGCGCCGTCTCGGGTCGGGTTTCCTTGATGTCGAGAGCATGTCCTCCTTTCTACTTTGATGACCATATCGCCTCACGTACGCCCGCATTCTCACCTATCTCGCTGTGGAAGGCTTTGTCCACTAAACGTTGGTAGGTGGCACCTTTGATTTTTCAAACCAAAAGGCATATTTTTGTAGCAATAAATGCCTTTTCCCGTAAAGGTCGCTTTCTTCGTCCTCTTCCGCCATTTGTATCTCGATGGTAACCCTTATAAGCGCCTAGAAACACTTCACCGAAACCCGACAAGGATTCCACTTTCCAATCAATTTCTTGCAGAGGATATCACCCTTCTGTAGGCTTTGTTAATCTCGTGAAGTCCATGCACATTCGCCATCCTCCATCATGCTTCACCATCAATGGATTGGCCACCCAAGTTTGATACTTCACCTCTCTGAGTATGCCTGCTGCTACAAGCTCGTCCACTTCTTTGCATGCGGCGGCACTTCTTTCGAGAGCTAGGCTTCGATGCTTTTGCTTGATAGGTTCAATATGCTTGAACTCATTGAGCTTGTGTTTAGTGTCAAGGGCTTTTTCGCCTATGGTGAGAGTTCTCGGGACCCCGTCATGTCGAGTAGGTCCATGTGAAGACATCTCGCTTTAGCACGAGTACCTTTTCCACCCCGCTTAAAGGAGGCCTGGAGTCGCTTCCGATTATCACCGCTCAATCGTGATAGATATCATTTACTACAATGCGTCTTTAGTGTCGCAAGACAACCGAGAACATCCTCAAGGCTCTTCCAACACTGTTTGATCCTTTTGCCTACTTCCGTAGGCTTCTTCACGTTATAGCCTGGAGAAAACTGTCCCAATGCCGATAGGTGTTTGGAATTTGATCGTGGCATGTATGGGCCGAGACAACAATGCCCATCTTCAGCATTATCGCTTCCCTATCAATAGGTTATAGGAGATTCGACTCACGATCGGAAAACCGTAGTTTTTCTTTTAGCCTTCCTTCTCCAATCGTAACTCTAAAGGGTCTTCTTCCAAGGGCCATGAGTGTTCCCCGAGAACCCTACTAAGGGTACCTTCGAATATACTCTCTCGACCTTATCAAGGCTTGAGCTTTAGAAAAAAGATTCAGAGATTACTTCACAGAGCTACCGCAGCCTAGGTAGGCCCTGCTTACTTTCTCGTTGGAGATCAAGACCTTGATGACCACGGGTCATTTGAAAGAACTTTCCCTATGATTGAAGGAAAAGTGACATCTCCTACTTCGCATAATGCTTCCTCCGCTTCTTTCCTCTTTAAACTAGAGTCATCCTTGTAAACCATGAGGATGGGTGCTTTGACAGGTGTGGTATCTTTCCCCAACTGTATGTCGGAGACCATTTCTTTACCTTTCTTTATACCCTTCACCAAATGTCCCAATTGGCCGGACTTCACGGCCTCTTCTATCTGTTTCTTGAGCTCCCTGCAATTGTTGGTTTCGTGTCCGTAATCGTCATGGAAGAAGCAGAATTTGGAAGTATCTCTGGGCCTTCCCCTATTTGCCAAATGAGGAGGAGGATCAAAGGTCTTCGCAGCCTTTTCCGTAGCAAGTATCTCCCTTGGAGACTTGGACAGATTAGCCAAGAGCCCATGGTTGATATTTTTATGGTACGTGTAAACCTTTCCCTGCTTTTTGTGTCTCGTTCTTTGACCCTTCCCACGAAGGATGCTTCGGGCTTTGCTGTGACTTTCTTTATTTTCGACCGAGCCCCTGCTGGTAGACACTTCTTTTGCTTCGATCCGTGTAAGCCTTTTCCACCAAACCCTTGTAGGTCACAGAAGATCAAGGGAGAGGAATTCAACCAAACTTATTCCGAGGCCATGCACGAAACCCCGAGATGCGCTGGTCTTCGCAAGCCCATTATCCGTAAGGTGTCATCGTGTATCCGTAATGAAAGCCCCGTGCTCGCTTTCCTTCTCGCTGATGTTGTGCAATCGTTAGGTGCGCCCTTGTAAACTTTTTTGTTGGTCGAAATGTGATCCAACTTGGCCTCGAGGTCATCCAAATTCACAATGCTACCTCGGTTTTTGCCCGTTCCACCATATACGAGCGTAGTCTCGTAGGGTGTATGTAAACATGTGGCAAGCAATGTGCATAACCCACTTCAGATTCCGATATCCCTTCGAACATGTGTAAAGGTTATCCGGATCCCTTTCCCATCGTAAGTACCAATATGTGCGAGCATTTTCAACCCATCGTGCAAAGGGTAGTCTTCATCCATCTTTACGGGAGGTTGTGGAGCCCATGGGCCCGAATAAAGGCGCTTATAAGGTGGCATGTAGGTAGGGGCAGATTTTATGGGTTATGGTTCTGAGGTATTCCAATGTGGTTTGGTTAACATATCGAGGATAAGCGAGAGGTATATGAGGGTGACTTCCAGTGGCACGAAGGATATACCATAGGTTGCCCATAGGGCATGCCACCGCACGCTTGAGTAAAACTAGGTTGTTAACCTGCCCATTAGGCGGGGGGTAAACCCCTTGAGGGTAAGATTGAGCCTGGAAAGGAGGGTACATAGCATAAGGAGGAAGATTTCCTCCCCCATTTGTTTAAGATGGATTTCCTTCTACGCCGGATGCGTGAGAAGGCTGTAACGAAACCCCTGCCTCAGTTCTTCTTCCCAGGTGAGCTGCCAAAAGTGGTGGTAAATTAACCTCCATAGTATCCTTCTATGACTCCTTCCATTGGATCCTATTGTGCCTTCCTTCTAGTCGGAGCCTTCTCCTAACATCTTCAAACCAACCGACCTTCCACTGGGCCTTCTACTACTCGGAGACCCAATCCTTAGCACTGAGCATGTAGCCCCAGGAGCCAAGGGCCTAGCCTGCATTTCCAAATCTTTGTCGTACTCAGCGCTTGAGTATTCTAACTCCCGACACATCTCCACACTCCGAGCTTGCCTCCTTCGAGCCCTTAACAAAGATTCTAAAGCTTCGATATTAGCTTCGACAAAAGCTTGGCTGATTACCTGTTCAGGGTTAGCCAAGGTTGATGCGTGGTTGTTGGGAGTTATTTCAAGGTGAGATCGTGTGTAAAAGCGTGGATGCGGTTATATTGGGAGGTTGTTAGGATCATCGATCGATTGGTGTCAAGGTCGAAAACCTCGGAGGGGTGTATCTTCTCCTTGATTCATGCCGAAACAAGTGAGAGTGATTGACCGGGTGTAAGTTTGGAATAACGAGACCAATAGTAGTGGGTCCCACGGATGGCGCCACCGATTGTACAATAATTCGTATGACCAGCCTTTGATGGTGATCGAATGGTATGAGGAGGATATGCTTGCGCCGAAACTTGTAGCCAACTCAGCAATAAGAAATAGTAGACACTTCGACATGATCGCGCAGGGTGGGCCCGCGAACTACCTCTCGCGCGAGAGTAAGTATGTGATATGTTTTAAATAATATGAAGTATGTAAAATAATCGTGTTGAATGAACATACCATTGAAATGACTCATCCAACCTATTTATATTTGATGAAAATGGATTGGAGAGTGCTAGACATGTTTAGGAGATCACGGGGCGCCCCGATTTGTGGTAACCGCTAGGCTTCATCCCACAACTCGGACTTGGCGGGAAGCTAAGGAAATAGTGGAACGTGGGAAGACCAAGTCAAGGTTCTTCTTTATCATGGTATCTTCAAGAGAAGACACCGAAGGGCATAGGCCTTCGGTTGGCGGATTCTAACTCGTAACCATGTCAATGATGAATGGTTTTACGCCACCAATGACTTATGAAGAAAGACTTGGGTCTTTGTAATGCGTCTGACCGAGGTCGGGCGGGGGTCCTTCGACCGATTGAGGGTACGCCATCAAGGATGATATCCCAATTTTGATTGGGAGACTTTTTCTTGCCACCGCACACGCTATGATTGATGTCTTTAACAAGACAATTTTGTTGTAAATTGGAAACAATAGGATTATCTTCGACCTTGGAAAATCAATGAGATATGCTTTTTCATCGACGACAACATTGATGATCTCGACCTTATCGAAGCTAGCACTCGTAAACATGCCTGTGAATGCTTTTTGCCCGACCTTTGAAATCATTGAAATCAAGATAATGATGGGATATCTAGCGATGGAGAAAGAGATACTAAGAACTGGGAATAAACAATCAAACCCTTTGTTCAAAGAACACCCGGAAGAAGTCGATACTACCCCAAACTTAAGGAGCTCCATTCTCATTTAGAATATGCTCATTGATGGGGATCATAATTTTCTCTTGTGATCTCTTCTGTGTTATCTGAAGAAGAAAAAGAGTCGCTATTGCAGGTTTTAAGCAAGCACAAGGGCAATCATGTGAAAGGTCTCTCGACATAAAAGGGATCAACCCTTCATACTTCTCTCACAAGATACTAATGGAAGATGACTTAAACCAGAGTTCAAACCACGAGGAGATTAAACCCAAAAGTCTAAGACGGGTAAAAGACGAAATCATTAAACTTCGGATGCAGTGTCCGATGACGCTATTTCGATAGTCCTTGGGTTAGTCCTATTCATGTTATTCCAAAGAAAGGAGGAATGACGGTAGTCACTAATGAAGATAACGAGCTGATACCTACTAGAACGGTCACTGGTTGGAGGGTGTAAATCGATTACAGGAAATTAAATGACGCAACACGAAAGGATCACTTCCCCCTTCCATTTATCGATCATATGCTAGAAAGACTTTCTGGACATGAGTATTATTGTTTTCCTGATGGATTTTCGGGATACTTTCAAATTACCATCGCCCCTGAGGATCAAGAAAAGACTACTTTCACCGCCCATACAGAACATTCGCCACCAAGGATGCCTTTCGGACTTTGTGAACGCCCCGCCACATTCCAACGGTGCATGACCGCAATATTCTGAGATGTGTCAAGATTTTATGGAAGTCTTCATGGAAGACTTTTCGCCGATAACTATTTTCATCTTCTTAATAACTTATCTAAAATGATTGCCATATGTGAAGAAACCAACCTTGTCCTCAATCGAGAAATGTCATTTTATGGTAAAGAAGGGATTGTTTTTGGGGCATAAGATTTCCAAACAGGATCAAGTTGATAAAGACAAGGTTGACGTTATCTCTTGACTTCCTTATCCAACCAATCTAAAAGGTATTAGGAGTTTTCTGGGCACATTGGGTTTTATATAAGATTTATAAAATACTTTTCCAAAGCTGCCAAACCTATGACCCAACTACTCATGAAAGATGAAAAATTTGATTTTAATGACGATTGGAAGAAAGCTTTTGATATTTTAAAAGAAAATTTGACTACTGCCCCTGTTATTATTGCTCCTGATTGGGGCAACGATTTTGAACTCATGTGCGATGCTAGTGATTATGCTGTGGGTGCTGTTTTAGGACAAAGGGTGGATAAAAACATTAAACCTATTTATTACGCTAGTAAAACCCTGAAAGAGGCACTAGAGCATTATATAACCATCGAAAAAGAACTCCTGGCCGTGGTTTATGCCTTTGATAAATTTAGATCTTATTTAGTAATGTCAAAAACTATTGTCTACACTGACCATTCTGCTTTGAAGTACTTATTCAATAAACAGGATGCGAAACCAAGGTTGATAAGATGGTGTCGCTGTCAAGAATTTAAAATTGAACGGACAAGAAAGGGGCGTAAAACTTAGCAATGACCACCTCTCATGATTAGAAAACCCCGAGCTTGAAGAACTTAACAAGGAAGATATTCGACCTTCCCGATAAGCATCTCATGGCAAGTAGAATAAAAGATTCCAGCTCAACCATGGTACTAAGATTTCTAATTACCTCACATCCGTAGTATTATCGAGCAATAAAACTTATGATCAAAAGAAAAAGTTCTTCTTGGATCTTAAATACTACTCGGATGATCCTTTCCTTTTAAATCATGCCCGATGGTATTATTCGAGATGTGTATTTGGAGATGAGCAAAACCGACTCTCGAACATTGTCACAACGGAGTCGCAGGAGGGCACTATGGGGTCGATAATATTGCTCGGAAGGTCTATGAGGTCGGATTCCTTTGGCCTAGCATTTTCAAAGATACCGCAAAACATGTAAGGATCAGACACTGGTCGAGAGGTGGAACATTTCTTCTCGAATCGATGCCACTCAACAACATTATGGTATGCGAGGTTTTTGATGTTTGGGGATCGATTTTATGGGACCCTTCACCCCATCAAAGAATAAAAGTTATATCCTTGTAGTTGTTGATTACGCTTCAAAGTGGGTCAAGTCGAAGCTCGCAAACGTGTGATGCCGTATGTCATTCATTTTTGAAAAGATTATTCTCCGTGTTTGGGATACCTAAGACCATCATAAGTGATCGAGGGACGACTTTTGTAATGCTATTACGGAGAAAGTTCTCAACAGACATGGGTACTCCACCGATTGTCTACAATCGTATCACCCACGCACTAATGGGAAACCCGAAAACACCAATAGGGCACTCAAGCCGAATTTTAGATTCAACAATAAAGAATAAAAGATTCTTCCGACAAACTCGATAAAGCTTTATGGGCATTCGTGATGCCTTTCAAAACTTTATTGGAAGCACCCTTTAAGATTTTTTATGGAAAAGCATGTCATTTTCCGTCGAATTGGAACATAAAGCATATTGGCTCTCAAGAATGCTAATTTAGAAGTCGATGTGATCAAGGAACACCGATTTTCCCAAATAAATTGTTTATCCGAATTACGAGACGAAGGCATACGATCATGCCAAGGCATACAAAGACAGGACAAAAAGATGGCATGATAGTCGAATTAAGGATAAAAAATTTGAAGTAGGACAAGAGGTTCTCGTTTTTAACTCCAGACATAAACTATTCCCTGAAAAAATGAGATCTCGCTTGGTTGGCCCCTAAACAGTAAGTAAAGTGTTTCCTTATGGCACTATTGAGGTTCATAACAAGGAAGGAGTATATTTCAAGGTAAATGGACACCGCTCAAAAATTTATGATGGGCAAGATGTTAGCAAGCTGGAGATGAGTTCTTCGCACCTACCTAATGGCCATGGCTCGAGTCTAACTTAAAGACTCGTAAATAAAGAAAAGTGCTCTTTAGGGAGACAACACGAATTATCCCTTTCTTTTGTTTTATTTCCATTTCTGTTGGGTTTTGTGTTTTCTAACGATTTTTGCAGAAAACGAGGAAGTAATTGCTGCAGTTGCTGATCTTACCAGAGTTAGGGCGTAATTCATCCATGTGATTACGCCGTAACCAACTCTTTGCAACAGAATTCTATAACAAATTACAAATTACGGCGTAGTACCATGTCCGCGGGTACGCCAGTAACCACTTGCTTTGCACTTATGCTGGGAAGCTTTTGCTGCCATTTACTTAATTCCTCAAAGAGTTACGACGAACCTTCATCTCGCTTTTAATTCTTTCATTTTAAAACATAATAACCTTTGTATTATTATTTTAAATGAACTTTGTGGGTGTGTTCCCTGTAAATCCTCACGAGACTTCACTCATCCAATTGGGACACCAAGTGGTTTAAAAGGCTTGTTGCATATGCTAAATGCAACCGTGATTCCTACGAAAGTGAGTTAGGTTTTTCATTTTTCATTTTTCTTTTTAGAATTATGCTTGTCAATAGTGTGATTTCAGTGAATGAAGTTTGCTCTTGGATGCTTACACGAAGGCACGCCTCTTTTCGTGGGCCTTCTTTCGTGGAACAATTTTGTGAAGTTCTCGCCTAATTCTACTCTTCTCTTCACCTTTATTTAACGCTTAGTACAAAAAGGACTTTGTACAATTCAAGTGGGGACGAGTATAATTATCTCTTGAACATTACTTTGCCCTCGCTTGCATCATTTCGAGACCATAGACGAGGTATGTTGAGTTAGCTCGATGTATTGGACTCTTTCAATTTTAGAAGGAAATATTATAGGATTATCACCAAATAGCCTACCATTGTGTGTCTATCGATTAGTCACCCGACTTCTCGACCCCATGTGAAACCCTTTTGTTGCACTCACTTGTAGTGCAAGATACCCCTAGATACACCCTCCGAGCCATTCCTTTCATCTTGTCAAGCCAATATATTGTTTCACACACCTATACACCTTAGCCTACCCTCGTAGTCTATATTTCCGATCAAGTCATTATTTGCCTAAGTTCAAGGTTCAAGTGGAAAGGTTCGAAATCACGCTTTCATCGACAACATATTCCCTCAAGATCATTAAAGACCCCGATTTTCCATTGTTCATCTCAAGTGGGGATATTATGTTTAGTTATTATTTTTATGTTGAAAAAATGTGATTCGAAAGAAAAAAAGTTGTTATGTTATTGTAAAGTGTGATGTTATAAGCATTGTATTATGAACTTTATAGACTTAGTATCGAGGAGGCCACCTCGGTCACATTCGAAGATTGGAGTTGGTGAATTTGCCAACAGTTGGAGAAAAGGTAGTGTGCCCATCAAGACGTCCTCTAATGACACATCTACCTAGTATTTCATGATCCGGTTTCTTGACTTCAAAACTTGAACTTTGGGCGGACGGTAAGTGGTGATGACTTGGTTATAGATTTAGACTACCTGCTTGATTTTTTATTTTACACCATTCATATATCTCATGTCTTATCCTACCATTTTAGTCCTGAAGCATGTATAGGTGATGCAGCGAACAATCTTTGGTGTCTTGACCATGGAATTGGTCATGTACCACTGGTTTTGTCCATCGAGAAATGATATTCATGCTAATAGATGTTTAATCTCTTTTCCATATCATCACATTATATCCTCAAACAAAAAAAGTTAATTGATAAACCCTACAAACATCAAACCTTTGCGCTCTTGTAACCCATTAACCAATTCGATCAAATAGTCAATCATTACAAATTCAATATGAACATCCTGTATAAAATAGATTTGAACAAACAAATAAAAACGATAATAAATTAATCAAAACAAATAAAACACATTGCTTACCAATTAGTAAAATCCTCGATTCTTTATGTAGGTTAAGGTTGATGATAATGATTGAATCATATATAAATCAACAAAAGATATTTGATAGCCAAAATCATAAATCCTAAAACACAACCTCGAAAAAAAAAAAAAAAAAAAAAAAAACATGATTAGAAAAATTAGTTCCCAATCAAAACTCATATCAGAAATAACAAATTACATCTACCATTACTAAATTTTTTCACCATAAACATAAAAACAAATTAAACTAAAACTTGTATTAACAGTTAAATTGAAAAAAACAAATTAAATCGAAACTTGTAACATCGATTGAATTGAAACAATCAAAAATCAATTTGAATTAAATTAATGGGTTTGCAACCTAAAAAGAAAAAAAATAAAAAACAACAATAATATAAATCAAATTGATTCAATATAATAAATCTTACCAAAATTATTGGGTGAAACTCAGTTGAAGGGAGATTTTGATTTTGTTTTGAGTATGATATACATAAGATTGTGCATATGCGTTATGATAGTTATGAATAATTTTTATTTTTTATTTGTTGGAGGTTTAATTGTTTTTGTTCATGCTTGTTTCAGATTGATGAAAATGACGATATCATTGAAAAGCGAGAAGTGGATGAACACGAATACACATGAAGATAATTTGCGACTTTTGAAGATATACGATTATTGCATATGTTTTTATTTTGTACCTGTAATTAATTGAAATGTAACAAAGAATATATGAGTATTGGTAGGTTCATGGAAAAGTGTAAACAATTATATACTAAAACACATTTAAATTTACGTTATTTAGAAACATACATGCACCTCATTTTATATATAAAAAGTGACATATATGCACCTGTATGCTAGCTAAAGAAATGGTTTAGGAGTATCTAAAAATGGGATTTAATTAAAAAATTCAATAAAATATAAAATTGCATTTTACTATAATACCCTTTTAGATGATTAATAATTTTTAATATTTAAAAAATCTCATTGGTTTATAGGAGCCTCGTGACTTAATACGCTGGTTCGAAAATAAAGTCTCTCTATATATATATATATATATATATATATATATATATATATATATATATATATATATATATATATATATATATATATATATATTTAATGCTATGTCTAATGTTTTGATTTTAAATTTGAAATTTTGAATTTAGACGACACCAAAAATTTTGACTTAATTATGGTTTTAATTAAATTCCCCCTCCTTTCGATCTATTTACCATCTGGAGGCAATGGCCCTTAACCTTAGGATAGGCAAATGAGTCTACAGCTGCAAGCATATGAACTTGCTCTCATAGACAGACATGTAAATCATATTTAGTATATATAACACAACCATTTTCACCAAACATCATTTGTACATTTGTAAAAGAAGATGAATAAAATGAAAGCTCTAAATAATCTTGATGATGTTGTTTAACAAGCTCTTACCAAGAAGTTTTACGCGACAAATAACGTTCATCCTTACTAGTTTCAAAAAAATTTTAAGTTTTCATTTTCATTTTTGGTAAATATTTTTACGTACTTCGATATAATTTTAGAATAGTTTTTTAAGTTGAATTATCACGGCGTATATTGCAAGATTTCAATAATATTTTGTTTATTTACTTTACATGTATAAACGTTACATAACATAGTTAACCACAGTATCACAACTATATTATTTATCGTAATAAATTCTCGTTATTATACACGGATATTAGTTTGTCATCTTTTAAACACCCCTAATAAAATTAAATTACGGTTATGGATCGATCATTATATACGGGTGCAAATACAGAATAGCTTCTTATTGTCAAAGTTAGAGATTATTATTTAACTAATAATAGAATAGAATCAACTAGTCATTTGTGTCCCTTTATAAATATTTGACATTTATACTCATGCTTGCTTCCCACACTTAACCGATCTTCTCTCATTTTATTTTTCCAATTTTTGAAGTTGCACCATGAATCAATTTAGGCTCCGCCCATTAGTGAAAACATGTCTCGTTTTCTACCAAAACCCAGTTTTTATTCTCAATCATCTTTTAATCCAGGGACCATGAAGGATCAAAAGGTTAGTAATAGCAGTTTTCTAATTATTGGTTATATGTTTTGTTAATTATTTGTTGATTCTTAACTCATTATAGATTTATTAGCAGGTACTAGCTAGCAAATGGCAAGCGGTACCCCAAGTAAAAGTTTTCGTGAATCATGTATTTTAGTTTATTACGCTTTTTGACAATAAATTTACGGATATCAAGAATTTTGTTTAACCCGCGTCTGCTCGGGCTCGAGTCTGCTTGGCTCGGCCCGCTTGGGCTCGACACTGCTTGGCCCGTGCCTGCTCGGCTCGACCGTTCCTGGCCTCGTGCGTCTCGGGCCGGAAAATTTGTGTAACCTCGCAACAATTTTTATTTATGTCTCCTAATAATTTTTTAGTGTTTGTTTTACTTAGTAATTGATTAAATTGTATATGTGATTAAATTGTTGTTTATTTTGGTGTAGGGGTGAATTAAATAGTTTATTAATTGACTACTTTAATAGTATTAATGTGGTGTTTTTTTAATATGTATTAAAGTGTTGTACACTATGTTTATTTGCTTGTAAGTCCGAAATTTTGTGATTTGATGTGTTGTACATCATGCTTATTACTTGCAAGTCTCGAAAGTCTAAAATTAAATAGGAGATAGAGTCAGTTGCATTATAAGTAGTAGTGATTATTATTATTATTATTATTATTATTATTATTATTATTATTATTATTATTATTATTATTATTATTATTATTATTATTATTTCTGTATAAACTCATAGTACTTCCATGCTTCGTAATTTCAAATCAAGTGAATGCAAGGCATGATTTAGTTAAAACATTTTACACAATCTTGGTTTGTCAGATTTGTAGATATACCATTTGATAAGCAATTAATTCCAACAATCAAGTGGTGTTAACTTTGTTGTTATGTCGAGACTTTACAAAAAGGGATTAAGGGTAGCTAACTAAAGCATTAAAATCCTAAAATGGGCGTTTGTGAGATGGTTATATAGACTTAGGAGCAAATGTGAAGAAATTTTAACATAACAAAGATGAAAAGTAACTACAGCTACAACTTGAATTAGATGCATTCATAATCTTTTAGATACACCTTAATATATTATCCAGCAAAACATTAGATGCATATACATATGTTAGAATCATTTCATTAAGTTAGATGAACCGTGTGTATTTTTTGCCCCATACGAGTAAAATTTGTTGCTAGATTCACCGACATTATTTCCATTTTGATGCATATAATGAATAAAGATGCATCTAATTTAAGACGATGCATATCAAATGTGTGTTTATTATTATTTCTCATTATTCTCATTTTAATTTTTCGTGTTACTAGATCTCTACCGTAGTTATATAAAACATATTTAGAAAAAATATTTTCGGACAACCCTAGCTACTCCGCTTGAGGTCATCATGGTGAGAAATAAATGTTCAACTTTCCACGACTATATATACCAAATGCGTTCTATCATCCTTTAGTTATCGATAGATAATTACCTAATATGTCCATATATGTTTTTGTTATTTTTTCTTTACATAAATATCAGGGATTGGCTAGATTAAATACCAATGCATATGACGAGTTTATAATTCGAAAGGATCGGCATCAAAGAAAACATTTCAGTTTAATCCAACCCAGAAGCTCAAAATCACTATGTAACGGACGTGAGACTAAAATGGGGAGCAATATTGAAAGTTCTTACGAAATACTTAGATGTGGAATGATTCTCATGAAAAATTACATCAGCCTAAATGACCATGTATATGTTTTCTTTTTTTTCTTCTTTTTTTTTTTTTTTTCCGTCATCAACTTAGTGTTATTAAATTATTATTAATCTATTTATTAAAGCTACTCACAATTTAAACATAGCTTTTTCCGTTTTTTTTTTTTTTTTTTTTTTTTTTCCAATATACCCCGCACCTTTGTTTCTTATTCTTCGCCCACAATTATCTTCATCTCTTAAGTCTAGTTCACAAGCCTATCTCTATCAAAAGTGAAACACCCCAACTATTTCCTATAGAATTGTGGTCTTTACGCCGTAGAGACCACAATAATGTCTCTACGCCCTAGAGAGTAAAGGCTCTCTACGCCATAGATGGCATGGTTACACAAAACCTGCGCTTTCTCATTTTTTTTAAAAACAAGACTTATCCGCTATTCCGAATCTGCAAAACTTGAATACTAACTTCATTTAACATAAACATGACGTGTGGAAACACTACAACAAAAGTGGCTTTTTAGGACCCTTTGTGTGGGACTGTATGATAATGGAGTCCTAAAAAACTGTTTAATAGGACATATGAGCGTTTAGGGTCCTTTTTAAATATTTGCTACTTAGGCGATGTCCTAAAAAGGTATATAATAGGATGGTCGATGATTTGGGGTCCTATTATCATATAACTTAATATGACATTTAAAATATGGGTCCTAATAAATTACCTTTATAAGACGTTTATTCATTATGGTTGTATTATAATAAACCATAATATGACACTTGAGTTTTGAGTCATAAGACATCAGTTAGTTAAAACGCTTATTCACAAAAAGTTTTATTATAGCAAAATTTAATAGGACCTTTGACACGTGGGTATTATAACGTTAACCTTTATAGGACGCTTATGTACAATGGTTTTATAACATCATTTTTTAAAACGATTATTTGCAAAAGTTTTATTATAACAAAACTTAATAGGACCCTTAAAGGATGCATATTAATTATGGTTTTATTACAATACACCATAATAGGACACTTGATATATAAGTCATAAAACATTAATTATTTAAAACGCTTATTCGCAAACGTATTATTAAAACATAACTTAATATGACAGTTGACACTTGGGTCCCATAGATTGATACACCATCATAAGACACTTGATATTTGAGTCATAAAACATCGGTTTTATGGAACACTTATTCGCAAACGTTTTTTTACAAGAAAAGTGAATAGGACCCTTGACAATAGCGTCTTATAACGTTAACCTTTATATAACGCTTATTCATAATGGTTTGTTTATGATACACCACAATATGGCACATCTTTTTAGAGTCGTAAAACATCCGCTTTTATAACGCTTATTCGCTTTTATAGAACGCTTAATTGCAAAAGTTTTATTTGAACAAAATTAACAGGACCCTTGACAACTATGTCTTTTAATATTAACCTTTATAGTACGCTTATTTGTTGTGGTTTTTATCCTACGCCATAATAGAACAACGATGAGTGCTTATTCACTCATCGTTTTACCCATCTATGACCACAAAACGACTAAAACACCCAAATATGATAAAAATATGTTAAAAATATCCTCGGTGTGTTTTATGTCTTTCGGTACAAAAGGATTGAAAAGCAGAGCAAAACGAGCAAAAACAAGCGAAATCGAGACAAAAGTGCTTTGCAGACAGAGCCGGACTGGATTTTCCACATTTTGAGCTCGGGTCGTGTTTTGGAGTGAGATTGGGAAAACAAACCCGAAACCAAGCCCTCAACCCAAAATTCCATTTTACCCTTTACCCGAACCCAACTTACCGTTTTACCTTTAAAATTATTTTTATCTAAAACCAATTTTTATTTTTATTTTAAACCAACTTTTCTATTAAAACAATTTTAAAAAAAAACACGTAACGTTTTTTTTGAAAAAACCTTAAAACCCTTTTAATATAAACTTACTTTTTAAAAACCAACCCATTTAAAAAAAAAGCTCCAAAACAACCCTTTTAGTAGCTTATTTAGGCCCTTTTAAATTGCTTTTTTTTTGCTCAGTTAAGTAATCACATCAGCAGCCCATAGGTTCACTTACCCTTCTTTATAGCTTATTAATAAGCTGTTAGAGGGGTCCACATTACTCCCATTCAGTATTTTTAGGAACCTTGTACTGCTAATTTAATGTCCTTGGCTTATTTTTTTAGTTTAGAGGTGTTTTGGTGGATTACTCGCTAAGCCAAAAGTCCCTTGTGGGACTGTTTTAGCCTGATCAGCAGGCCACCATAGCTGCAGTTTATTTGGCCTTTGAATCTTTTTTTTTTAGCTTATTTTCTACTTAGTTAATGCTTATTCTATGTCCCCTTTAGTCCTTTTTAGGATTTAGCTTTTGATTAGTTTTATTTGTAGCTTTTGTAGCATTTTATCCCTTTAGTTAGCCTTAATCCAAATGCCCTTTGTCATTGTAAACGCCCCTAACAGCCCACAACAAAGACTTTTTCTTTTTTTGCTTTTGATGTCCCATTGTTGCTAATTAGGCTCCTCTTGATGCTCATTTTAATGTCGTAGATTAATTTTAACTAACTTTAGCTTCTTTACTAGTTTTTTGAAAGCTTTTTTTGTTGCTTTTTTTTTTCCTTTCATTGATTTTCTTTTTTCTTCTGCTGTTAATAAACATTGCAGCTTGGTTTAGCTTGTCCAAGGTCTGAAATTTGTGTTAAACAGATTAAGTTGTCCTTATTTCCAGTTGCCAAAAAAAGTAAAAGAAAGGTGCGACACTGGATTCGAACCCAGACCTGCACCATCTTGTCACGCACTGACACACAAAGACAACCCATCGAGCTTTGAGTCATTTTGGTTATTAAACGCATAATTAATGTATTAAATGGTTTCGAGTTCCAAGTTTAAAAACCCAACAATAGATTAAAGCCCTTTTCTAATATTAATTGCTCATTAGGTTTAGCTAGCTTATTGTTTTTTTTTAATTTTCACTTATTCAGTAATTCAAAATGTACTTTTCATGAATTTTTGGTATTTTTCCATTTTCATTTACTATTTTTAATAATTGGTTTTCTAAAATTTAGTTTTTAAATCGTAATAAATAATTTAAAAGTCGAAAAAATTCCCGGCTTTTTCCTAAAATTATTTTTTGTCATGTAGAATGTAGGAAAATTGGTTTCGCACTCGTAGGACTTAAATTGCATAATTATTCACTTTCGGGGCTTAGTGTGTTCCCGGTTTCTTACGTTTTTGTATTTTAGCACCCTAGAGTGTAGTTTATCGTTATTTAATTATTTATTAGGCTTAGTAGTAGTTTATTTAGAGTTTACTTTGTTTTACTTTCTTCATTTTCACCCTCGTTCTTTATTTTGTAGAATAACGAAATCAAAACCCAAATTTGTTTAACCAATTCAAGTCCATAATCACGAAACTCAACGACACCGTCAATTTCACACCTCGTTGGGACACGACCGGGAAATCACTTTTCGGTATCACTTTTATCACATTCGTGAGCTTTGGCATGTTAACCCTTTTCCTAAAAGGTTGATTTGTTGTCACATTTATGGTTGTTTAGAAAATTATGCGAGTTTATATCCTTGTCAACCTTTGATTTGTTGTTTAGAGCATTAAAAATGGTTCTTTGCTTTTTTTTTCACTGCAAAACTAGTGTTTGGACATTATGTTTGGACAATTAGAAATAGATGTTTGGACATATGCATAAAACCGGGTTGACCCGGCGGTTGAACCGGTTGACCCGGTGTCTTGGCGGGTCGATCACAAACCCGGTTTCAAAACATTGAGGTGCATCGTTATACATATAGTGATAGGTGTTTTCAAGGATGGTGATATCCTTGATGGTATTGTAATAAAGAGTAGATCTCCTTTGGGTTTAGGTGTTGTGAAATGTTGGGTAGTAGTTCCTCCATAGTAATGGAACTAGGTGCTTGGCCTATTACCTAATAAAGGGTAGGTGACGTTGTGATAGGTATGGTTCACCTTGGATTGAAAGAACCCGTGGTTAGCCTAGCACCGTATAAATACTTAACGTCGTGGTTATGTGTTTCTTACTCTTTATCTTTCATTACAAGTTTATATATCTATCTATCAACGTCCAACATAAACAATCAAATGGATTAACATAAGTTGACCTAAATGTTTTAAAACAAAATTTTAATTGGTAAAATTATTCACCCCTTCTAGTTTTCCACAAACTATATCCTAAAAATTAAAATTAACCCAAATCAATTCCATCAATTACAAAACGTCTTAAAGATGATATTGACATACGAAGCCGCTCGATGTCAATGAGGCTCGACTAATTTCAAACTTCTACAAAACCGATCTCCGATAGCTCACAAACAACTCGACTCGGATCGATCAATTTTATCCTTAAAATTAAAAGTAACCCCAATCAATTCCATTAATTACGAAACGTTTAAAAGATGATCTTGACGTATGAAGTGCCGTAATTTCTAGCTCACAAAGAATTCGATCAATTTTATCCTTAAAAGAAAAGTAACCTTGATCAATTCCATTAGTTACAAAACATGCCGCCTAAGATCATTAAAACTCGATTATCTTCAAACTTGTACAAAACCGATCACGAATAGCTCACAAACAACTCGACTCAGATCAATCAATTTCATCTTAAAAGTTAAAAACCCCAATAAATTCCATAATTAAAAAATGTGCGAAAGATGATCCTTACATAAAAAGCCGTCCAAGGTCATTTAGGGTATGTTTGGCACAAAGCGGTGATGAGCTTTTTGGAGCGATGAGCAATGAGCATTTAAATTTTTAATAGTCGTTTGACGAAAGAGTCAGTGATGTGAGTCAGAAGTCATGGCTCATGACTCACCGCTACTACTCATCTGTTACTTTTGCCAAACATACCTTTAGCCTCGACTAATCTCCAATGTCTACAAAACCGATCTCCAGTAGCTCACAAACAGCTCGACTCGGGATCACTTAAAGCCAAGGATCCCAAATAAAACCCCCCATTGAAAGCGGGAAACAATTCAACAAAGCGGGAACTTTCCCACCCCCAAAAATTTTTCTTTTTATATAAACAAAACACTCTCCCCACTCTTCTCTCTTCACACTTTTCATTTTCCCCAAATTAAATTCAAAACCCTAACCCTAACCCTAATTCAATTGACCAATTCGACATGGCGCGTAAATCAAAACCAGAAGACGAATACTCGTCAACAGAAGAGGAGGAAGAGCAGATGCATGATGTCGTTGAGGAGGAAGACGAGGATATTTTCATGATACTTTTGATTACACGTAATATCTTTGATTGATGTTTTTTTTTATAAATTGTTATTTGTTATTTCTTAATGAAAATTGAATATGTTCTTCAATCCACCTTTTTTTTTTCTTCTTAATTTGAGTTTTTAAGATTTTTTACCGATAGTTTTTTAACCGGGATCGGATACCATATGATTTGTTGATGTTAAAGGGATAATTTTCTTCGATTTTGCGGGTAGATTCATTCAAAGCTTCGATATTTTCTTTAATTATGCGCCTTTAAACTGTAAGTGTTTTTTTTTTTTTTTTTTTTTTAATGTTGCTATTAATAAGTTTTATGTGTTAATTTGGTTATTTCTTTGTGATGAGAATAGAAATATAAGAGAAAGTGGCACCTTAATTATGTAGCTTCAAATTTGTGAGTTTAAAATGAAATGTTGGTATAATTTAACAGGATGTTATCAGTTCTGCACAAACATTATTGGCATTAGTAGACAGTAGCAATATGCCAAATCCACAACTGCCCGTTAAAGTCACGAATTTCCCATTGTTTCCTTTGCCATCGGTCAAGCCAGCTACCGAGAGTGAAATTGGTTCGTGTACATGTCGAGAATGGCGCCTTTCAATATTAATAATTTAAGTTGCATTGATTTAAGTATTCATGTATCTTTAGTTATATTCACTTTTTGTGTTTTGTATGCATTGCAGCTTTAAGTGGTCAAGAGAAGACTCTTAGGTGGAAGAAGACTTTGAAGTTTCAGGATTTTGTTGCATGAATGATTGTGAGAAGTGATAAATAATAGCAGACTGAATTCTATAACAGGTTTATAATTCGAGTATTGAAGTTAATCTGAAATGATTCATGATGCTAGCAAATTATAAAGTTCTTAACTTTGCAAATAATAGTTTACGTTGTACTAATTCTTTGTACCGTGATGTAATAGATACTAATCAAACGCCAAAGAAGAAATCTATTTCCCCGCATGCTAGCGGCTATCGCTAAGCTTATGTCTTTTGGTGCCAAGTATGGATCAACGCCACAACTTAATAGCACGGGTACATATATACCTCAACAGTGATAGTAGTGGATACTTTACTAACTACGATATATGAAAGTTTGTTCGCGTAACCATTTCGCCCGCCCGTTTCATTTCCTTTTGCCGAAGTTCGTTCAGTCGGTAAGTTTGTCTTGTTAGCTCTATTTTACACATATCATACTCATTGCTCACTTTATAACAATCATCACATTTTATTTTTATTTATTCTAGGGGCTTGGTAAGACTCTACAAACCATCTCCTTGCTTGGTTATTTGCACGAGTTTAGAGGAATAAAGGGTCCCCACATGGTTGTTGCTCCAAAGTCTACACTTGGAAACTGGATGAATGAGATCAAACGGTTTTGTCCAATTTTGCGCCCTGTAAAATTTCACATATCAACCGGTTTTGTCCCGGTTGTAAGCTCACCTTGTGCACACTTATCAATTTTTGACCTCCTTTGTATACCCCAGCCTCCATACTTGCAGTATTACATCTGTTTAACCTAATACATGTGTCTTGACTATAAATTGATACATGTTTGTTGAAAACTGAAATCTAGGTCGGGGATGAAGTTGTCCTTAAAAGCATTCTAAACTCAACCGAGATCAGCAAAAGGATGGGTGAGGAGCTTGAACCCAAATGATATAGTTGGTGGTACGAGATTGGACGAGGATGGTGTGAGGTAAACGTTCAAGTACCAACAAAAGAGATGAAGTGTTGGTGAGACCCTATGGGTTATTGCCACAATTGAAGACTGTGTTGGTGCAACCATAGCATGGCCTTGTCCCTTTATCTCGGTATGTCTTTGTTAATCTTGTGATACCAATAATTTTACTAACATGGAGCTTAATGCTTATACATGGGTGTTTATTTGTAGGTGGTCCGTGAGGATTGAGAGAGATGATGCATGATGACCACGGACTAAGCTTCTTGTTGCGTTAATGTATTGTTTAATGTTACCGACTTTATGTTAGATTCTGTCTACCTTATTTATGTTTAGTGATTTTGTTATGACAATTGCTAATTTGAAATACAATTTCGTTTTATTCATTTAATATTTAGTTGATGTTTTATTCATATCGTAATAATAGAGTGTGCATGGTGAAAATAGCGTCCTATCATATGACTTGTCCGGACTTTGAAATTGTCCTATTAAACTTATTAACCGTCCTAACAATTAACTTAACATTGTAAAAGTGTCCTAATATGTTGTTATTAGGACGTTATTTAGGTTGTTAATAGACATTTTATACGACCAAAAAATTGGTTTCATAATCTTCCTTGAGATATTAGAACCTTTTTCTTGGTGCTAAAATAGCTATAATGTTATATGATAAGCGTCCTAACAATTATCTTTTAAGTACGCTTGTATGTGTATCAAAAGATTAAAATTAGGTAACAACGTTTTACAACATTGTAAAAGTGTCCTAATATGTTGTTATTAGGACGTTATTTGGTTGTTCATAGACGTATTATGAGACCATAAATTTGGTTTCATAATCGTATTTGGGATATTAGGACCCTTTTCTTGGTGTTAAAGTAACTATAATGGTATATGATAACCGTCCTAAGAATTAACATTAAAGGACGCTTGTATGTGTATCAAAAGATTAAAAGTAGGTTACCACATGTTAGAACATTGGAAAAGTGTCCTAATATGGTTTTATTAGGACGCTATTTGTGTTGTTCATAGACATATAATACGACCATAAAATTGGTTTCATAAGGGTTAGGACGCTTTGGACCTATTACAACCGCCTTACATGAAACGCTTTCATCCTTGGTCCTATTAAATGAAAGGTCCTAAAAGTACCATTTTATGACGCTTATGGGGTCCTAAAAAGCCACTTTTCTTGTAGTGAAACAACATTGCACGAAATATGGGTGCTATCCCAAACACTCCATTTGATCCTTTTTTCTGAACTCGAACAAAACATACTTATTACATCATGCTGCAAATTTGACCCCAAAGATATTTGAGTTAACCAAAAGATTTCACATCTGAAGGACACGAGAGGGTTTACTTGTTCTCAAGACTTGCTCCTTTCTAATTAAAAAATTGGATGAGTATCATTCACTTCAAATTCTAGGCATCACTTAATCCTTATCTTTATCTTTGCATATATGAGAACCTATAAAACATTTAACAATTAAAATGTAAGCTTTTACTTAGTTAGTAACTTTTAATAATTTAACGAAACATAAATACCATTCAACTCTATTACTTTGAAAACATAACACTTTTATAAATAACTTTATAGACATTTCTTAAATAAATATTACTCTTTTTATGTCACGAGTAAAAATCCTTTTCCACATATCTCATCTCATTCTCCTCTCTACTTGTCACGCCGAGTACTCCACGTTATCGTGAGGGTACTTTCATTTTTCATTTACCCTCTAGGGTTCCATAACTTACCCCAGAGAGTAATTACCATTAACCCCAATGGTACTATTCCACATAAACCTTCATAACTTCCATAATTAACTATCACCAATCTTTCACACACCTTAACATACTAGCTAGCTTAACACAATAAAAGCACATTCAATTCATACACACCTTGCATAATTCATTAAGGACATACAGACATGTAAAATTTTACCTTCACTATGCTCTAGCATGTAAAGCTTTGCATGTTTCATAGACATAACATCATACTATTATCTCATATAGCACATTCGACGCATACTAAGAAATTCACTTCATGATTCATTATTAAATCAATTGTCCCTAAATGTCTCTATTTCTCCTCATACTTATCATATGAGTATTACATTAATACTCTCAGCTATTTACATGTACAACTTTGCACTTTAGCACTTTCGTTGTTCACATTTATATGCTTCATGCTTTAGCAATTCACATGTTAACTTTACATTTCAGCACCTTGACATTGTCAGATAAAAGAATGTATGTGTAATATGAATAATGATTTGATTACTTGAATAAACACTGCCACACGATCGGCTAAAATTAGGAGGAATACAAAAGTTATTTTGGGTAAACCCCACCAATCAAGCTAATCACTAATTACATTAAAGGTAAACACTAATTGACACCTAATTACATTAAAGATAGACACCAATGATTTGGACTTATCACCATATTCAGTTAAAACTCCCCGTACTTTGAGCGGCGAAATCGCGAAAGCTCGGACTGTAGATTAAAAGCGAACAAAGCAAAACTAATAAATAATTTTTGAAGAAGACATTCAAAAACAAGTGGATCTTCAAGCAGCAGCAGATATAAACACGCAACAAACCAGATAAACCAAATTATCCATACCAAACGGGATAAACCAAAGTATATCTTACCATTAAAAAAAAAAGGATAATCCAAAGTATCCCCTACACTAAAACAAAATAAATTACAACTAAAACTCATTCACTAACACCAAAAGAAAAGATGAGAAAACGAAAGTGTTTTTAAAACTTCAACCCTCAAAGAACATTTCAAACAAACGAGACATGTTTTTCCCTAGAAAACATAAATTCCACGTCACAAATAAACATCAAAACATGGGTGGAGTTTATTATAGCACTTACAGAGGTAAAGGTTTAAAGAGAGCCCTCCGAACCTCCGGCGTGTAGCCGGCGGCCGGAGATGGTGGCGAAATAATTTAGGTTTGTTAGGATCGGTTGACAAAAGTTATTTTGAGTAAACCCTACTATAATTACATTAAAGGTAGACACTAATTGACACCTAATTCCACAAAAGGTGTAGATTAGCGGGAACACCCTGACCCCGAGTGCCTTTTGGCACCAGCCATTGTCCACCCTACAAAGAATAACTCCGGCAACTCTCCTAGCCTAGTGGGAGACCAATTGGAGTGAGCACGAGCCAAGACTCGGACCCCTGA
This sequence comes from Chrysanthemum lavandulifolium, assembly GCA_022545495.1. Lineage (NCBI taxonomy): Eukaryota > Viridiplantae > Streptophyta > Magnoliopsida > Asterales > Asteraceae > Chrysanthemum > Chrysanthemum lavandulifolium. The sequence goes on from CM040240.1 coordinate 59,673,212, forward strand.
GCTCTTAATTTATCAATTTGAGCTTTAAGCATAAACAACGTTTAGCTATTTAGGCGTTTTTATATCTGTTTCTCGAATGCAAGGATTACAATGCTCTTTATTTAGATATAAGATTACAATTTTAGTTTACAATCTGTTTCCCCAAATGCATGACAACCATTTAGAAAATGCTTATAGATGATTAGGTTGAACAAAAATCCCCTTTAACATTTTACTTACGATTCTGATTGATTGGTCTTTAGTCTTTAGGCACTAACAACGTTATATATGGTTTATATGTTCTCCTAAAATATACGTTAATTTGCTGTCAATCTTTAAGCATAAACAGCGTTTAGCTATTTAGGCACTTTTATATCATATATTGTTTTTGTAAACGTATATTAATGTATGGTAGATCAGAAAATTCTCTTTATTTACATACAAGGATTACAATTTTATGTTACAATATGTTTCTGGAATGCATGACAATTATTTAGAAAATGCGTATAGATGATTAGGTTGAACAAAAATCCCCTTTAATGTTGTTGTTTACGAATATGATTGCTTGGTATAGCCATGGTTCTCGATCTTTTGACCAAATGATCCACAAAGTTTGAAACCACTTAAAACTCTCATCTTTTTAAAACACTAACGTAACCACTTCAAAGTTGTGTTCGTCCGGCGTAATTGATCTTTAGAGACCTGCCACACAGTGGTTAAAAATACTCGCAATAGATTAAAAATACTCGCAATAGAGACTAATAGTAATGGTGAACCTAAGGGTTCTAGACTAAACGAAACACATGGGCTTTGTTTAGCGAGGGCTTAATTGTGGCTTATTGCGGCTTGGGCTTTTAAAATAAATCGGCTAATAAAATTAGTCTCGTTTTTCTTAGGGCTTATGGAAGAGCTTATAAAATAAGTCGGCTAAAAACTTTACCCCCATAAAACGGGCTAAAAACTTTAACTCGAGGCTTTTAAAGAATAAATTATTTATTTACCAACAAATATATCTAACATATACAAAAAATCATTTAATTATATTATTTTTTATAATTTTATAATAATATTCCTCAATCCCGGGCCATTTGATATCATGGAAATCATGCTTATTTTATTATTACCAAGTACTTACCTCGTTGCACGGCTACAAGCTAACATATATCAATATCAATACTACTTCAATCCTACCAAATGAATATGCATATGATTAATACTTTTTCTCATAAACCATAAAAAAGTTTAATGCTACTTAACTAGATGTTCCTATGTTGCTAATATGCTTAGGATGCCTTATAATAAGCTTAACATGTAACCCCATATTAATAACCTAAAAAATGACTTTACACAAAACTTCTACACAAAGTGCATAACCAAATTTGACCCACTATCACTAAACCAGTATTCAGGAATACTTGTTTTTAAAACCAACTTCTAAAATTGTTTCATATGAAGAAAGTAGACAAATGCTTTTTCAACAATATATGGCCCACCCTAAACCGAGCTACAACTTATTTATTTGATTATTGCAGAACGACCAAAATCTCGAAAATAGTTTGACGCGACACAATAATGTTTTAGACTCAAAATCAACTCTTTCGATAACCAAACTTATTTTTCAACATATCAAACCATGACAACACTTGAGGACTTGCACTTGTTGATTCTAACATCAAATTACAACTCTTAAACACCATTAAATCTTTCTTTCATATCAAATGAAACTTGATATGAAACTTTTATCTATACATACACAAAAAAAAGTTTTCACTCAAAACAATTAATCAAGTTGATGATGGTTTATCATCGTCAAAAGAAAATCCACCATCAATTAAACTAAAACTTGCTTTACTTAAAACCCCTGATGCATGAACCTTAGTTTATAAAATACTTAAAAGGATTTATACATTGGAGTTATTTTATAATCATTAAACACTTGATAGGAAACGTTAAATGAATTACCCTGGCTTGCTTTCTCCTCATGTTTAACACCAATAAACCATCACTTCTACTTACTTCTAATAATCAAACAACTCCCCATAATAAAAAAAAAAAAAAAAAAATACCAAACTCCTTTTCCTTCTTTAAAATCGTCACCCTCCAAACACACGCACTACTTCATCATTTTAGTGGGAAATGAGATGTCTCCGGCCTTCTCTAACTAAAAATTTCTGATTATAGAGAGAAGGTTTACTAACTACACAAACTTAGTCCTTCTAGTTTTATTCTTTTCATAATTGTCACAACAACTTATAACAACTTTAACCGCATAAACTTTGACTTCACCTATCTGACTCTCGGTTTAAACTTTCATCACAATTTAATTGACTAACCAATCAAGATTTATAAATATACACAACAATATATTCTAGTCAAATAATATTTTCGGTTTTGGTGTGTAATAAAAAACGATTTATAAAGATGCATGCATAAATGCATGTGTTAAACTGAACTGCGTATATATAGCCGATGCATCTAACTTTGATTGCTTCTAATGTAGTAACTTTTAGTGCGTTTATCGATTTTAAAGTTGAAAACTGAGTTTTTAATTTCACTTGGATCTTTTGATCTTTTTTATGTCAACTATACATGCGTGGTGCGACACAATGGCTTTACTTTATTTTCTTGTTGAGTTTTTCCCCAATTGTGGACGTAATAGAAAGAATTTGTTTCTTTTTTTTTTCTTCTTTTGGCAAATTTCCGAGTTTTCTTTTTAGTTCTCTCCCAATTGGTTGGACCATAGGTGCGATGATTTACTTCACGGGCGAGGTCTTTGGTTCAAGTTCTTCCTGAATTTCATTCGTAAGCATCAGATTTTCACATAAACCATCAAAAGAACCATAAGACCACTTGATCATATAAAGTTTAAGAACCAAACGCCCCCATCCCATGTCTTTGGGGTAATTATGAACCTTAAGTTCAAAGCAATGGGGGGCTCCCCTCGTCCTTGTTCCTCTTCGTTTTTAGTTATTAATCCTTAACTATTGTCGGTCTCACTATATCGTTTATTCACATAGAAGAGACTTGAGCATTTGGTACGAGTATCTGTTGTATATGTCTCTGTTAGTATGACATGTATAGCTATTGTCGGCTCTTACAGAATTAATTTTGTGCATCTCCATGTTATTGTGGGGTGATTGTAATAGCATCTAAATACGAGTTCTGATTTTTAAACAATAACCAGTCTTTCAAGAAGGAGGTTAAGGGTTCAAATCCAATGGAGAGAAAATTAATCCTCTTGTGACCACGGAGGTTCACCTGCGTCGCCTCCGAACTATCCAAAAAGGTAGTCGCCTTGGAATTAGTCGGCTCGTAATTACGAATCGAAAATCCAGGTAAAATAATAATAACAAAAATGTTACTTTTACACAACTATATCAAATGCAATTTGGAAACACAAATACGTATTTAAAGTACCAAAAGTTCATTTAAACACTAATAAAACATATGTAAAACAAATGATAAGAACCACAAAATATGTATATGGTACGATTTATCGATATACATATTTAAAGATTACATAAAACTATAAAAGATAGTGAAACATAAAAATAAAAAACTATATTCAAGTGCATATTAGCATTATGCGTGTCATCATTTCGCTATTCGTAATAGCATTTTTTTAGAACGGCAATAGTAAACAAAACTATCCTAGCAAGGAGCTAAGACTCAAACAACAAAACAATTAAAGTCAAAGGGCATTTAAGCCAACCGACCACATCTATTTTCTCCCAGCTCTAGCATTACACCAAACAAAAGCATGATGAATAATAAGATCATAAAGAGATGCCTTTGCTGGGACATCTAACGAGAAGATCAACTTATTACGATACCACCAAATATTCCACCAAAAACGAACACAGTACCTTCTAAATATTCTTTCACCTCCCTCCTAAACTTCAAACCTTCTAACTAATTTAGCCAATCTTGGTACGAGAAAATTCTGGTAACGTGAAGCCCCCACCACACTTGAATCTTTGTGACAATATCAGAAGCAAGCGATCATGAAAAGAAAAGATGATTTGTGGTCTCAACCCACGACAAAGTGGGCAAACAATAAAGGCACTCCCAATCCCTCAAGGACATAGTAAACCTTAACGGAGCTTATTCATCGCTATACGCCAAGCCAAAATGTTCAATTTAATAGGACCAACTTAATCCATCTTGTAGGCGCAATGTTGCAAAAATCGCTAGGCACTAGTCGGGCGGTCGACCATCTTCGAGGCGGAATTCGCCTAGGCGCTGCCTAGGCGGATTGGAATTTTATATATATAAATATTATAAGTAATATGTATAATAGAACAAAATACTTCTAATTTCAAATAGTTCAAAGCTCACATAGTTTGAAGTTGCAAAATATACAAATAAACATAACAATTCAAGTACTTAAAACTTCAAATATTTTAATCCTAAATATTAAATTTATGCTTGATTCTCATCTTGTCCATATTGTTCAAATCATTGAGAATTAGGTTCGAATTTCATATGAAAAACCCATAATTTTATATTTACAATCATTGGTTTTTCTTTTGTGTTGCGATTTTACGATAAAGTAAGTATGGGTCGGTTATTTTGAAAAGAAAACCCATAATTTTTAGTTAAAAGATAACTTTCAAAATTTTTTATTTTAAATTTTGACTTTTTTGACCGCATTGGCCGCCTAGCCCCGCCTAGGCGGATGTTTGACCGAATTTTGACTTTTCCGCCTAGTTTGGCCGATTTGCCCAAAATCGAGGCGGTGTATGCCAGCCTAGCGCCTACCCTGCTTTTTACAACAATGTGTGGGCGGCTCATCCAAAAGACACAACCCCTCATATATATGTTTCAAATCCGAGGCGACCGAAAAAAGACCATTGCCATCTAGAGACCACGAGCATCTATCTGAACATTGGAGAACACAACCATACTAATCTTGTTTGCTAACTTCTCCAATTGCATGCCTTGAACACCCCCTAGGCATTTTTTTAAACCATAAATCCATTAAGAATTTTATCAAAAACCATGACTTGTTTGTTTTCCTCTAAGGCAAATAATTGAGGTAATTTTTCTTTCAAAAGACCATCCTCTATCCAACTCTCCAACCAAAAAGAGGTACCTTTTCCATTCCCCACTTTTTTTTAACACGCTATAACAAATCCATACCTTTAACTTCTAGCAGAGTCATACTATGGATGCAATCTAGCAAAATAGACGAATTACGCACAGGAATAACCCGATCGAGATTACCATCTGACCCATGAATAGCCTTAATAACCGACACCTACAACACATCAGGTTGTGACATAAATCTCCAAATCCATTTAAGAAGCAAAGCACGGTTCATAGCAAATAAAGTAGACATACCTTAGCCTCCAACATCCTTACTCGTGACTACTTTATCCAAACTAAACCATGCTGTCTTTCTCACCAGAATCCACTCCTCGAAAAAGAAACTACTTCTACAAGATTCAAGACGCCTAAGAACTCCAACTGGAACCTTAAAAAGAGAGAAATAATAAGTTGGTAAGGAACTCAAGACCGCATTGGTAAGAGTGAATCTTCCACCAATAGAGAGAGTCTTTGCCTTCCACTTAGAAAGTCTCGAAACAACTTTATCAATAACCATATCTCATGCTTGAATCCGAGACATTTTACTGCCCACCATCACTCCAAAGATATTTGACTGGAGTTTTAGAAGCATCACATCGGATCAAAGTTGCACCCAATAAAACCGCATCATTGCCATAGAATAAGTGAGAAACGTGCATACTCTCTTGAAAGCCTATTTGAACACCTTTAGAGAAACCTACTTCCATTGCTCGAAGGGGAAAATATGCAAAGATTCCATAACCACCAGAAATAAAAATGGAGAAAGAGGATCACCTTGATGTAAACCTTGAAACCGAAATTCATGAGTGGCACTCCGTTTAACTAGAATCGAAGCAGTAGAAGAGATGAGGTATCCCTTTATCCAGCCCCTTCATGTAGCTCCAAACCCGAAATGATGCAAGATCATGTCAAGGAAATCCCATCGAACCGAGTCGTACACTTTCTCGAAATCAACTTATAAATCATAGCATTTTTCTTCTTCCGGTTACACTACTCTATAAGTTAACTAAGAATCATTGGGTCATCAAGAATTTGTCGACCATGAATAAACGCAGATTTCTCCTTACTAACCAAACTACCAATCACCGTACTTAACCTATTAGCAAGGATCTTACCGACAATCTTATATTGACATCCTATTAAGCTAATAGCAGTAAAATCCTTCAAAAATTTATCATCGCTAACTTTAGGAATCAAAGCTGTAAAAGATGGTGTGGAAAACTAGAAGGGGGGGGGTTTAATAATTTTACCGTTTTAAAATTATTTTTCTTTGAATAACAATGGGTGAATTCAAACAATATAGAAAAACAAAAATAAATAATATGCAAGTAAAGGAAGAAACGATCAAACCACAACACTATTGTTTATAGTGGTTCGGTCTACAAGGACTCTTTTCCCATGCCCTACTCCACCCCCGAGTGTCCAACTCTAGAGTATCTCTAATAATCAACAAGCTTCTTTAATCGGCGGAGAAAAGCTTTACACGTCGCTTACACAATATTTCTGACACAAAGCTAGATGTCGAGTTCTTCTACAAGGGCAGAACCACTCCCAGCACACTAAGTATTTTAAGGACTTAAATACTAACCACTCATACTCAGAAGTTTATGATGGTTTGGTACAAACAATGATATATAAATAACAATAATTCACACAATAATAAACAAACAAGACTTGCAACAATTTGTTGAAGCTTGGAATGCCTTGATCTTCTTTGCTACAAAGATGATCACTAAAATGAAATGAGAATGAGTTAGATGAAAGAGAATGACAGAATGTATGTGCTTTATACTTAGAAGAGATGAGAAAATAACTTGGTTTGGTTTGCTATTTATAGCCAAATGTCTCAAGAACCCACGGATCACACGAAACCAAAAATTTCGTTCGTCCTTGTTAATTTTTGTTACGTAGTCCGACGTGAAAATCTCAACAAAATATTTACCATATCTTACTAAGATCTTAACATATCTAACCAAGATTACATTTGATATGTTGAGTGAGAATCTAAACAAAATATCCAAGAAATCTTTCAAGGATTTTCATGATGATGCAACACATGGTGTAATATACATGTTCATTTTTAGTTTTATATGTTTATGTAAATAAACATTGTAATGTTAGCAAAATTTGTGTAAATACTAATTTGCTTGTAAAAGACTAGAGATGTAATGTGTCTCTTTGTTTAATGAAAAACTACCATTTTGTTAATAAATGTTGAAAACATTTTGTGTTTAAAGAAAAATTTGTAGCTATATGTAAAAGTCTTGACTTGATTTTATACGTTTTCTAAAATGAAATCTATTATTGTTAACAACAAAATATAGCAAAGATCGTAAAATATAAATAACGTTTTTAGGCGATATTTGTATTAACAGATGGGTTACATCCTTTAGGAAACCGGCCTGAACGAAAAAAAGAAAAACACTTCACAGCCCGAAATTCACTTCATGATTCATCATTAAATCAATTGTCCCTAAATGTCTCTAAATGTCCCTAAATGTCTCTATACTATTATCTCATATAGCACATTCGACGGATACTAAGAAATTCACTTCATGATTCATCATTAAATCAATTGTCCCTAAATGTCTATTTCTCCTCATACTTATCATATGAATATTACATTAATACTCTCGGCTATTTACATGTACAACTTTGCACTTTAGCACTTTTGTTGTTCACATTTATACGCTTCATGCTTTAGCAATTCACATGTTAACTTTACATTTCAGCACCTTGACATTGTCAGATAAAAGAATGTATGTGTAATATGAATAATGATTTGGTTACTTGAATAAATATTGCCACACGATCGGCTAAAAGTAGGAGGAATACAAAAGTTATTTTGGGTAAACCCCACCAACCAAGCTAATCACTAATTACATTAAAGGTAGACACTAATTGACATTAAAGATAGACACAAATGATTTGGACTTATCACCATATTCAGTTAAAACTCCCTTTATTTTGAATTGAGCGGCGAAATCGCGAAGTTTCGGATCGAGATTAAAAGCGAATAAAGTAAAACTAATAAATAATTTATGAAGAAGACGATCAAAAACAAGTGGATCTTCAAGCAGCAGCAGATATAAACACGCAAGAAACTAGATAAACCAAAGTATCCGTACCAAACAGGATAAACCAAAGTATCTCTTACCATTAAAAAAAAGGATAATCGAAAGTATCCCCTACACTAAAACAAAATAAATTACAACTAAAACTCATTCACTAACACCAAAAGAAAAGATGAGAAAACGAAAGTGGTTTCAAAACTTCAAACCCTCAAAGAACCTTTCAAACAAACGAGACGTGTTTTTCCCTAGAAAACATAAATTCCACGTCACAAATAAACATCAAAACATGGGTGGAGTTTATTATAGCACTTACAGAGGTAAAGGTTTAAAGAGAGCCCTCCGAACCTCC
>CM040240.1:59681801-59881181 GCA_022545495.1 Chrysanthemum lavandulifolium
ACTTTTAATTGTTTTTATTACTTATTATGAGTTTTATTCATCCTATAATTAATCCCTTGAAACAAATTATTGTTTATGATGTTTATGAACTCATGACACCCTAAGAAGGTATATGGTAGGTTTATAATAGATTTGGTGTTGAATTGAAGTGATTGAAACAAGTATTACGCTAGAAAATTCATTTTCGACAACTTTAGATTGTGGTCTGATCGTTTTTGTAAAATATGGAAATTGTGATAGGTCATGGATTATTTTGGGCTAGATATTCAGAAAATATATTTTAAAACAAAACCGTGGTCGCTTGAACGGGTTAAAACGGATTTATAATGAAGAAGTGACGCTATTTTCAAGTTTAACGACGAAAGTTAATTTTACGAAAAATTCAAAGCTGTCAAGTGTTATTTGAGGGCAAAATGAGTTTTAAACATTATCTAAATGAGTCAATTTATCAAAAATATATTAGTATACTTTAACACGAAGCTAAGGATATATAAAAGCGTGAAAACGGACTTATAACGACTAAGTTACACGCGATTTAAATAGAGTTATCGTAACTATTTTATACAAGTATAAACACTTATATATTTTCTATTAGTCAAAATAGTTATCACAAGTGACCATGTTTGGAGCCGTATTTCACACCGATAGAATACTTTTGAGAAAACGATGTCTTCTAGTAAAAGTGAGTTTACCTAGCCTATTTTCCAAAATGTTCAACCGTTTGTCAAACAGAGTTGTAACGAATAGTATACGGTCACTCAAACTTTGCCGAAAACTAACCTTAAACAATATTTTTAGTCCGACTACCTTACTCCATCTACATTTTTCTTGGGATGTGAAAGTGTCAAGAATGACAAAGTCTTGGAAGAAGTCAAATCTTGCTAAAGAAAAGTCAGCATCTTTGTCAAGTCAAAGTCTTGCAAAGCTAAAGAACTGCTATATTCGTTTATAGAAAGCTTTGTTATTCTAGAATATTCTTTGTTTAGATTACGTGTCATACAAGCTTACAAATTGTAAACCGACTATGGTTATCCTTAAGCCTATAAAAAGACCCCTAGATTGGCATTAGAGGTACGTGCATTATTAGAGTTTTAGAGAGTTCGATAATAGTGTTTTAGAGTTGTTTAAGAATCTGTATAACAAGCAGATTTAAAGTTTTAATAAAATCGTTGAAAGTTAAAGTTATATTCTTCTTAGCTTTGTTAAGTAAATTCCGCATACTTAATAGAGTTTGCTCAGTGTTTCATTGTTAATAACTTAGGATTTATCTGAGGTTATTAAAACCTTAACAAGCTATATAAGTTAGTTTGGTTAGAGTACATCGATCTAACGGTGGTATCGAGCTTATGTGAAAACTCGACTAAGAAGAAACCCTAAAACCTAGTTAACAACAAAAACCTAAAGATGTTGTTCAAGTGTTCCACCACCATCCATCACCTCACCGTAATACTAATCATTAAGAAGGAGATTACGACCTATGGAGCATGAAGATGAGGCAAAGACATTGCTATTACGGACCATGCACTATGGAATGTAATTGTCAATGGTAATGAAGTAATTCCAGAACCTGTAGAGATTCCTCGACAACCTAAACCACCCAAACCAGTCTTACCATCAGTGTAACACCCCAACCCGACAAGGGTAAAGATATCACAATACAGTATCATATCAGAACTTTAAATACCATACAAAAGCGGAAGCCTTTACAAAACTTACAAAAGAAAACATAAATAACTTAATAATCCAAATAAATCTAAGATCCCTATATTCAAATCCTGCTCTCAGTTCTACTCTCAACCCAGATCAGCCATCCCATAAGCTCATCTTGAATGCATAATACATGCCGCAGGAAAAGAAATGCGGCTGAGCTTACAAAGCCGGTGAGGAATGATATAACAAAACGAAAACTAAACAAAAATAGAAATACGAAATGAAACAAAGGAACAATAGCAAGGTTGCAACGGAAAGGAAACAATGAGTCAATGAGGATCCCGCGAACACGATTATCTGACGATATCCAGCAAGAACAACAATCAAGGAGAACACAACAAGCAACGCATCCATGACATATATATATAATCACATATAAGCAAACAGACATACAAGCACCGAAACCAAATCAAGCATACCAGACTTCGCATCCACTCAACATAAGAATAGCACGCAGTCAGATCAGGAAATCAGAATATAAATAAGCCAACAGGAAAAACTAAAAGCAAGCGGAAGCAATTAATTAGGAAGTGCACATGTCAATCCCACAAGCCAAATACCCCATAGTTAATAACATAACAGCATCATAACAGATATAACATGGCAAGTCGACAATTAGCAATAAGACACCAATGGATAATCATAGCCCATAAACATAATTAAACGGAGGTATCCATAATAAACAGATAATCAACTAATTACACCCAAACGTGATCACCAGGCCATTCAAGGTTCACATAACAGTAAGATAACATATATTCAGATAACAACGGTTGAATCATATCGTCAAATAGTAATCATATCGTAGCAGGATAAACAATAATCACATAGAACATGTAACAGCATAAAAAGATTCAATAATCACATAATAACCCGGTACGTGAATGGAACGATAGTATGAAGTAACGAAATAGGAGTATGTCAGATCAATGAAATGGAATATAGCATGGTAGTAGAGTGAGTCACATATGGTAAACTAACATATAATCAGATGACAACATGTGAATCACATTTAAGCATATTAATCATAACCTAGCATGGAAACGGTAGTCACTTAAACATGTCAAAGCATAAACACATTCAATAAACATATAATAATTCGGTATGTAAATGGAAACATTGACAAATACGTAATCATAAAGAATATCTAACACGAAATAACAGATCTGATTTAGTTATCTACCACGAGCCCGAACATATCATATCGAAGTAACTTTCTTATTCGGAGGGTGACCTCGAATACCTTATATAATATGAGGAGACCTCAATAACAAATGGAGTAGCTAGCTCCCGAATTTGTGAAGACGCCAGATTGCACACCGACATCATTCACCGGACAAATCACATCGATAATGATCGGATCTAGGATGCATCCATATCGCCCCAACAGACGGATAGTGGCCATACATCAATAAACCGATAATGAAAGGGACTTGGCGAACATCACTCTCATCGCCTAGAGTCATGTCGGTGCATCAACGACACGGACATGGAACCCCCATGACTAGTGAAATATTGGCTCGGTGTCAAACTAACTTAGGTCAAACAGTTGTCATAAATGACACAGATCATAATTCATCATAAAGGTCAAACAGTTTACAAATCGAAATTTTCATATCATAAGTTCAAATCGGATGTTTCATGGTTCAATAAACGTAGATTTCGGATAAGCAACGGATCAAACAAATCGTAAAGGGTTCATATCAAATGTTCAGAAATCAAAGGTTCATATCACGATCACATATCATACGCTCATAATCAAGGTTCATAATCGATGTTCATAATCGAAGTTCATAATCAAACATAGCAAGGTTCAACAAGCGTAAGTTCGATACAAGCGATTCACATAAGCAGAGGGAATCATAGCAATGGCATAGGGATTCCTAATAAGTAAAATAGAAAAGCTATCGAAAAGAAACGTCATAAGGAACCTTCTTGAAAAGGTCGAATATCTCACTTAAAGCAAATGAGAGAAAAGCAAGCGAATGTAGGAACACGAAGATACAACGTCGCGTCTCCTCCAACGAATCTACGGATTATGATTTATTTAATACTTATTAGCATCATTAAAGTTATAACGGATTAATCGCATTAACATTCTTAGAGTTATAAGTATATTCTCATTTTATAAGCTTCTTATGCATTTGTAAGTGTGTTACCTATTGATATCATATTTTATCTTCAGTTTCTTAAACTCATATTCGGACCAGACTTTAGCGATTTTTATAAAATACTTACTTAGCTCAAATGAAATCAAGTAAAATCCAGGGGTTCCCATATGAGTTAAGAGACTCTACAAAATTGGTGGGTTCTATTTACATGCTAAATGGCCTACGGATAATCATAAGTCCGAACCGGTCCAGAACTCACCCAGATTTACACACACGAAAGTATGGCCCCAACAAACACACTTACCCTACTCAACACATCAAACCAAAAGCTACAGGTGTCACACCATATATAAATATCATATCCACCAAAGGAAAAGTTCCAGAACCTCATAGATTAAATACTAAAATCATTTACTACATCATAAATTTCAACTCAGCAATTCAGATTCGGACACCTAACTCCAAAAATATAAAATCATACTTTCACATTTGCAAATGATACAAGACTTATTTTCCGAAAGCTATTTCAATGTACTACAATTTAGGCTCAAGAAGCACTCAAAACATGCAAGTATCATCAGATAACACCTAGATGAATCCAACCTAAATTTCAGACCCGTTTTCTCAGCTTTGACACTTAATCTTGTAAAATTCAAAATACGACTTAGACAACTCCAAATTCGACCAAACCACTTGGAAAACTTAACTAAGACATAAAATAAACTTTTCCAACAAAACCAGATTATCGCACTTGTAAAATTCGATCTATGACACACACAAGTTCGACATATGATGCTGTCCAGTTTTAGGGTTTATTAAAACCAATATAAGCACATGTTTAACCTTCCCAAGCGCACCCATGACCCATGAAAGCCATATGACCTGTTTTAATAGCATCCTAACCTTTCATATTCCCACCTCTCAACTTTCTACACACCCATTATAATATTTAATGAACCAAACAACCGATACCTCACATAAATTATAAACATCCATAAAATAACGACTTAGGGTTTCTCATTATAGGCGCACCCAAATTGATGTGTCTTAATTTTGCTACTAGGGCTTATATTAAAGTACCATGGTGGTTTATAGTTTTACACACGACTCATGTTTCATTCATATGGCTCGGTTTAATCATGTGTTCCGTTAACATGCTTCAATGTTTTAAACGCTTGCATGTAGTAATAATGAGACGAAGGAAGCGTTGTTATACCTTGATACCGCTCGGATCAAGCACACGAACACCAAGAGTAGCAGCCGATTGGAAAAAGACACCAACACCACCACGCTTTGTGGCTGCAATCGATCGGACGAAAAAAAAAAAACAAGGAAGGCGAAACCTTTTGGTGCCGTGATCCTTTGCAAACTAGGGTTTTCAAATTTGATGTTTGTGTTTGTATTTATACCTATATCCGATCGGTTTATGGGCCCTTTTGGGTGTGGATCGACTTGCAACCAAACCGAGCCCATGGCTCAAGTATAAAATCCGCTTGTACAAGAAATCGAGGCCCAAACATTTAAGTTGGATCGGCTCATGAAAGAAAAAGGCCCAAGATGTTTTATACGCGTGACTTTTATTTCGTCGTACCAAATGTCGATTACTTAATATACACGTTAGGATTTTCAAACAATATAAGTTAGGTTTTTAATTTCAATTGATGAGCGTTAATTATATTTTACGTATTTTATAATTTTGATTACGTTAAGGGTAAAATAGTCTTGATATGCTTTTATATTTTTGGGTTTTACAACTCTTCCCTTCTAAAAGAAAATTTCGTCCTCAAAATTGAACAATACGGACAGACGTAAAACGAATCGGACTTGAATTTCAAGGAATAGAGCAAGCGCGAAACTTATTTTAGAAATGTATGATTCTTGTCGAACATTCATACTTATACTTTTCGTAAATCAATTCAACGGTCAAATACTTATAAGATAATCATATACTTATCAAAGTAATGGCGGATATGATGATGAGATGCGAAAAATCAAACAACACACTCTAACTTATTCGGTATCTAATGATGAAAACAACATATGCATAGGCGAGGCTAATCCTAACGGTCTTACTAATCGCAGATGTACGTGGAGACATACAAACTTAGAAGGGACATAGTAATCTATAGGTTCACACGGATCATAACGATTTCGATTCCAAGCGTACAAAACTTATATATAACAGATTGTCAATGAGAATCTCAAATAGGTACAAAATTTCAATCGAACATGAGGAGCGACAAATATGTGATACAAGTCAAAGTCCATTCACGTATCAACCATGGCATTTCCCAGGGCGTCATATGATTTCAATAAGTTCAAATTATATGATCTCGTATTATCACGTTGATCGGCGTCATAATACTTGCATCACATAACAAGTCCTTATTATCATCATATTCTCATCTCGGGTCATGACAACCCACATAACTAATATCAAGACAAAACATATCACATACGATAACAAGCAACATACTAAAACAGCGGATCACATACATACCACATATTTACATCACGCAACTTACCATATTACCAAACAAACGAGGCCACCAACTTGCATAAAATGGTTCCTCATGACTCATTCTTGTCGGTCCAAAAAGAAAACCGAGATATACCGAATGCTAAACGATAAAACTTCACGATTCAAACCGAGTTCGAACGAATCAAAGAAAAGTAATGCCGATCAAAATCACGTAGCAAGATATCAAACCGCCTCAAAATGCGTGACAAACGAATCGAGTAACACACGTCAGCGCTAAATCATATGAAGTAGATGAACCTTCCCACCACCGGTTGAATCATGTCTTCATCGTTCGTCTTTGGTTGATTCGTCCGGCTTCCTCCAAGAAAGATCCTCGATGTCTCCAGAAGACGACGGTCGGTGTGGCTTCTACTTCACGAACCTCTCCACTCGAGATTGCAAAAGAATATTGTGTTCGGCACCATCATCTTTGTCTCCACGGGTAGTCTCCATCTAACAATCGACAAACGGATGTGCGAAGACAAAATAATAAAATCGAATGTGAAGAGAAGAAGACCAAAGCAAAGTGAAGACAAAAGATTATCAAGTCAAATCGAGCGATACCAAAAGGAATTGAAAGATATCCGAATGGGCGGAAACCTAATGTCTACCCAATCCTCACAAGTCATAGCCTAAGCTCTAAGGGTCCTAAAACCTAGAGCTCGATACCATAAATTGTAACACCCCAACCCGACAAGGGTAAAGATATCACAATCTGGTATCATATCGAACTTTAAATACCATACAAAAGCGGAAGCCTTTACAAAACTTACAAAAGAAAACATAAATAACTTAATAATCAAAATAAATCTAAGATCCCTATATTCAAATCCACTCCTCGGTTCTACTCTCAACCCGGATCGGCCATCCCATAAGCTCATCTTGAATGCCTAATACCGCCAGAAAAAGAAATGCGGCCGAGCTTACAAAGCCCATGAGCAGATATAACAAAGCGAAAACTAAACAAAAATAGAAATACGAAATGAAACAAAGGAACAATAGAAAGGTTGCAACGAAAGGAAACAATGAGTCAATGAGGATCCCGCGAACACAGTTATACGAGATATCCAAAGAAGAACAACAATCAAGGAGAACACAACAAGCAACGATCCATGACATATATATATCACATATAAGCAAATGACATACAAGCACGAAACCAAATCAAGCATACCGGATCAGATCCACTCAACATAATAATAGCACGCAATGATCAGAAATCGAATATAAATAAGCCAAGGAAAAACTAAAAGCAAGCGGAAGCAATTAATTAGGAAGTGCACATGTCAATCCCACAAGACAAATACCCCACAGTTAATAACATAACAGCATCATAACACATATAACATGGCAAGTCGACAATTAGCAATAAGACACCAATGGATAATCATAGCCCATAAACATAATTAAATAGAGGTATCCATAATAAACAGATAATCAACTAATTACACCCAAACGTGATCACCAGACCATTCAAGGTTCACATAACAGTAAGATAACATATATTCAGATAACAACGGTTGAATCATATCGTCGCATAGAAATCATATCGTAGCAGGATAAACAATAATCAGATAGAACATGTAACAACATAAAAGATTCAATAATCACATAATAACCCGACGTGAATGAAACGATAGTATGAAGTAACGAAATAGAGTATGTCGATCAATGAAATGGAATATAGCATGGTAGTAGAGTGAGTCACATATGGTAAACTAACATATAATCGATGATAACATGCGAATCACATTTAAGCATATTAATCATAACCTAGCATGGCAAACGGTAGTCACTTAAACATGTCAAAGCATAAACACATTCAATAAACATATAATAATTCAAGTATGTAAATGGAAACATTGACAAATACGGAATCATAAACGTAATATCTAACACGAAATGATAGAATCTGATTTAGTTATCTACCACGAGCCCGAACATATCATATCGAGTAACTTTCTTATTCGAGGGTGACCTCGGAATACCTTATATAATATGAGGGAGACCTCAATAACAAATGGAGTAGCTAGCTCACAGAATTTGTGAAGACGCGTGATGCACACGACATCATTCACGAGACAAATCATATCGTATAACCGACGGATCTAGAATGCATCCATACTCCCCAGCAGACGAGATAGTGGCCATCTTGTCAATAAGCGATAACGAGAAGGACGTGGCGAACATCACTCATCGCCTAGAGTCATGTCGATGGTGCATCATCGACACGGACATGAAACCCCATGACTAGTGAAATATTGGCTCGGTGTCAAACTAACTTAGGTCAAACAGATTGTCATAAATGACACGGATCATAATTCATCATAAAGGTCAAACAGATTTACAAATCATAGTTTTCATATCATAAGTTCAAATCGGATGTTTCATGGTTCAATAAAATGAGATTTCGGATAAGCAACGGATCAAACAAATCGAAAGGGTTCATATCAAATGTTCGAAATCAAAGGTTCATATCACGGTCACATATCATCGTTCATAATCAAAGGTTCATAATCGATGTTCATAATCGAAGTTCATAATCTAACATAGCAAGGTTCAACAAACGTAAGTTCGCATACAAGCAGAGATTCACATAAGCGAAGGAATTATAGCAATGGCATAGGGATTCCTAATAAGTAAAATAGAAAAGCTATCGAAAAGAAAACGTCATAAGGAACCTTCTTGAAAAGGTCGAATATCGTACCTTAAAGCAAATGAGAGAAAAGCAAATGAATGTAGGAACACGAAGATACAACGTCGCGTCTCCTCCAAATCTAATCTACACGGTTATGATTTATTTAATACTTATTAGCATCATTAAAGTTATAACGGATTAATCGCATTAACATTCTTAGAGTTATAAGTATATTCTCATTTTATAAGCTTCTTATGCATTTGTAAGTGTGTTACCTATTGATATCATATTTTATCTTTCGGTTTCTTAAACTCATATTCGGACCAGACTTTAGCGATTTTTATAAAATACTTACTTAGCTCAAATGAAATCAAGTAAAATCCCAGGGTTCCCATATGAGTTAAGAGACTCTACAAAATTGGTGGGTTCTATTTCCATGCTAAATGGCCTACGGAAAATCATAAGTCCAGACCGGTCCGTAACTCACCCAGATTTACACACACTGAAAGTATGGCCCCAACAAACACACTTACCCTACTTAACACATCAAACCAAAAGCTACAGGTGTCACACCATATATAAATATCATATCCACCAAAGGAAAAGTTCCAGAACCTCATAGATTAAATACTCAAAATCATTTACTACATCATAAATTTCAACTCAAGAATTGATTCGAGACACCCTAACTCCAAAAATATAAAAATCATACTTCCACGTTTGCAAATGATACAAGACTTATTTTTCCGAAATCTATTTCAAAGTACTACAATTTAGGCTCAAGAATCACTCAAAAACATGCAAGTATCATCAGATAACACCTAGATGAATCCAACCTAAATTTCGAGACCCGTTTTCTCGACTTTGACACTTAATCTTGTAAAATTCAAAATACGACTTAGACAACTCTAAATTCGACCAAATGTTGAAACAAACAAAGACCTTAATAGATCTTGAGCTCGTGGATCGTTATGTATGCCTATGTAATCACAAGCACAATAAAAGACAATCTCTACTACTAATGTTTATCAGCGGAATATAAACACAAGTAACAAATAACTAAGAACTTCTTGATCCTCTATGGATCTTTTATATTAACTAAAACTGAGTTTTTCCAATCGGTACATAAACCTTTCTAATGTGTTCCTTTTATAGAGAAGGAACCCTAAACAATATCGCTAAACCGTTTCCCAAGAAACGTATAATCATAAAACTATATAAGATATACACAATCACTTCCTAATAAAGCTCATGTATATCTACACTAAATAAACTAAATACGGACGCAGAAACAAACTAATCACTATTATACTTCGGAAGATTATGTCTTCGGCAGAATCCACTTCACTTCAGTAGAAACACTTCAGCATTAATATCAGCATAATCAAGACTTTCACATAATTCCCAACAATCCTCCCCTAAACCGAATTTGACTTGTTAAGTTCCAGGTTTCTTGATAGATCTTCAACACCGGAGGATTGGACACGAACAACGACAACAAAGAATCCAAAGAACATCTCGATGATGAAGAAACTCGAAACTCCATATCTTTGCGACAACAAATGACAAAAGGTACATCAAAAATAGATTAGTTTCATACTATTCTCATCACATCCAGTGTGTGAACTCCGTGAGAGGTGAATCATTGAAAATAATGGATTTGATGTCTCTTTACCAATAGCCATCACCACCGGAGTAGCCATATGTTTGAGTTCAGTAAACTATGGTACACCGATAACCATCGATTTATTGGCAAACCAAAGAACCATATAAACGGATTTGAAATGTCTTTACCGTAGCCGTTTGCTCGGGACTAGTCAATTCTTAGAATTGATGAATTGAGAACCAAATATGGAATGCCACCGCTTTTACCACAAGCCATATACAAGTGGGCTAGCCAATTCTTGGATTCCAAAAGGAATAAACCATGGTGAATTGAAAACCATACAACTCTCGAGCAATTAAGCATAGGTGGTTGCATACCCTATGATTTTGAGCAAACAATTACGACTATCAATGATTTGATGTGTCTTTACCAAAGTGTACCCTTTGGACTAGCTAACTCTTTGACATACACAAAGTATATCAATGAGTCAATAACCAAAAATATACAACAAACCCGCAAGAAAAGTTAGATAAAACCAAAAACTTTTTTTTTTTTTTTTTTTTTTTTTAACTAAGAAAGAAACAAAACAAATATTACATACAAGATGAACCTTAAAGTGACATAAGTTGATTTTTAATCAATCCAACACATTGAGTAGCATGCAGTTCATCATTGCCAACAAAGATTAGGAGGCATCACAACTTGTGTCTCAAGAACTTTTCCATAAAAATATCGATAAAGGATAAAGCTTATCGATAGCATACACAAATCATCCCATGTAGTCCGAACTACATGAACACAAAACAAGGGATAAAACCTCCAACTCTCAATCTCCCACTTATGAGAATTCTTCCAAATAGAATAGCCTTTACCATTTGGAGAATTAGAATCAAACATAACCTAAAGATCACCCAATGATATAAACCGCACCCGGTTGCTTGATGAGACTTATAATCTTGAATAACATGATCATCAAACATTTTCAAATCATGTCTATTCACTAAATGAAGAATATCCTTCAAGAAGTTGAACTCAAGAACAAGTATTATCCACCTATAAAACGATGTTAAGCTTTCCACTTTCCAATCAACCAAGACCACATGAGTTCCTTCAGAGAATCATCAGCGCCCGGCTTTAATAAAGGTAGATTCATCGACCTTGAGATCTAAATCAAGATTCTTGAAGCATGTTTCTTAGCCAATCTGTCGAACTCCTTGTACCTAAGCTCTATTGTTCCATACCAACAATGTTATCGATCAAGTCAGATCGCCTCTCGAATCGGAGAATCACTTAACTCCACATTTGACAACATTTCGAAGAAACCAAAGAAGATTCAACAGAAACACCCATATCGGAAGAAGGAGTAGCATCGAAGTCGATCGAAGGAACAAGCGGAGATACCTCCGGCAAAACAAGATCAAAATTATCCACAATTTCAACTATTTTCTCTCTTGTTTGTGGAACATCACCATTGAAGCACTCTTTTCCAATTGAGAAGCGTAAGTAGAACCGTAAGAAGAAAACTTCATAACCATATGATAATTGTCTAATCAAAGCATCATCGACAAAGTCATTATTTGCTTCATTGACATACCGAATTATACATAGCGACATTCTTCACAATTCTCCTCATATAATTCCTCTTTTGAGCAACGATCATAGGTTTTCTCTTTTGGCTTTATTTCTCGATCAATAAGAGCTCTTCTCTTTGCAGCAGATTCTTTCTTCCTTTGATTACCAATTGCCACCATTTTATCCACAAAATTATCATCATGAAAAGAATCTCCTAAGATAAGTTTTGCAAGATTCGGATCGATGCACCTTGAGAAATATAACCATCCCATTGATCATCGAAGAATCGTAGAAATAATGCATCAAGCTCTAATTGCCTTTCGTGAGACAAATCGAAGCATCCGATCTTGAAGAAATTTAGCCACAACACGACTCTTCTCGGATATTCTCATAATCAATGAAACAATCCACTGAGCTTGATATTGTTCTTTAGTCACTCTACCCGAATTCAAGAGATCATTAATCACGGGTCCTGTACTTTCTCGAAGATGTCTCGTGAGAACCAATTTCGCTAGAACCAATGTGAGCTTCGGAAGAAACAATCAAACCCACATCGAGGAAATAGGTTGAGACAATTCCTCAACAGTCTATCGAAAACTTCGTGAAGCATTCAACTTATACAGCCTCTCAACAAGAAAAACCTCTTCATCATCTGCTGAAGGTGAAACATTTGAAAGTTCTGGTATAGATGAAGTTTGACCATGATCAGAAACAACCTCCTCAACTATAACATCAGCAGATGCATCAACCATATGTGTCTCCTTTGAAGTGTCAGCAGACACCTTATCCAAAGATTGTCTTCTTCTTTTGCTAGTATAGAGAATAGGCTCCTTGCTAGACTTCTTTCTTCGTGAAGATTTAGCAATAGAAGAAACATCAGATGTAAGTGCCACATCAGCCAATATCTCAAGAGATTCATTAAGATTCTCTTCATCCTCCTCCTCGAAGAAACCAAACATCTCTTTTACCCTTCCGACTCAAAGAATTCCTCCAAGTGCTCAACTTTAGCCTCCAATTCCACAATCTTGTTACCAAGAACAGACTTGGTTTCGCAAGTTCTTTCTTAAGACCACCACCACCCTGTAAGCTTGTTCATCGAGCATATAATGAGGTAAGTGTAATAGGATCCTTATCGGCATCATGTAATTGCTCACCAAAATTGAACTTGATGGACTGCTCAGAACAACATTAACCCGATCAATATTAGAGCATCCTTCACCAAATGGAGTCCTAACAGACTTGGTGTAAGCAATCTATCGATATCAACCGAACTTCATCAATTTGATCCTGGACTTCATCAATAGTAACTTGGACTTCATCAATAGGAACTTGTATAATTGCGGGACTAGGACATGGTCTAGGTGAAGGTATAGATGCCTCGGCAACAATAGAAGGACCTCATCACCATCTATCAAGGATTTCCATCGGTGGGATTGATGAAGATAAGACAACATTAGTCTCATTATCGGTCTCATTCTCCACGAGGTAACATTGCAACTAACAAAGGAAAATGTGTCCCTTCAAATTTAGTCCTCATTGTAGCAAATAACTTAGGAGTCAAAACACTTATGGGATGAAAAGCTTGGGTTTGTGTAGAAACATTCAATATCATCTGTAAGAACCTAGGGTACATCAAAAACTTACCCTTTTTCCTATTTAAATTTTCTACCATATTATCAAAGATATACTTAGAGAAATTATAAGTCAAACCCTTAGATAAGCAAACAATACCACATCCCATTTGTGTTGAAAACTGATCCCATCCTCCAGACTTATTGCTCATACACTGTAGCAACGTATGAACCAAGAACCTCCACATAGGACAAAGTTTGTTTTTCAACCACATATCTGTCCTCGTACTTTGATATCCAATCGCTCTAAGCCCTTCAAGAACCATTGAAGAATCAGAATGATAAACTCCATTCTCATCATCTAAGTGAAGTTGTCTTCTGATCAGTTCCTCTGTCACCACATACACTTGTCCATCAACACTTGCAACTATCTCATTCTCACCTCTCTTTTCTGCCGACGCCCAAAATTGAGTAATCAAAGTTTCATAAATAGCATTTAGAGAATGCGTCAATGCATACACAATCTTTGATCTTAGTAAGAAAGAAATCATCGGCCTATAAAGCTCATCTCCTCGAGCGGATCCAAGAAAAGCAACCTTATTATGATCATGTTTTGAATTGAAGCGCCATGAGAGTTTTGAAGATTAGGGTTACGATTGTGCACAAAGGAAGTGTTTTTAATGAGAGTAATAAATCGAATCACTTATTGTGGAGCGAAAATATGCCGTAGAGAATAAATAGAAATTTCCCAATTTTGGTCAAAGTTGACCAAAGTCGACGGATATCTACTTTGCTCGAATTCACTTATAACTTCGTAGAAACGAAACCATTCTCAATAAGTAGAATACTCAAGAGAAACAGATGACTTACTCACGAAGCTTCAAGAAATATCTTTTACTTTGTTTCACCCACACATTAATTCTCTTACCACTTGAACCCGCCTATAAAACAATCCCAATGTACATAGACTTTTCATCAAAATCCCCAAATAATATTTCAAACCCTAATTCCTTCAATACTTCACAATTAACCAAAATCAACATGAGTACCAAACACGAGATCATAGATCTCACAACAACATCCTCATCATCATCCTCATCATCTAGTGAAGATACCAATTCATGGTTTCACTATTTTCCAAAACCATATCCACTACAAAGAAGTCACCCTTTCTCCTCATCGAAGATGAAAGTGTTGAAAACCAAGTATATCTGTGAAGACTACGATGACTCCTATAAGGAGGAACATCTTACTCCCAACCCCGGCACCTAGGCCTCAACAAAGGCCATTTAGCTAAAATCCACCACTCCCTATGGGAAGAAAGGTGGTGCTTGGTCTCTTTGCATCATGTTTTGGTGCATCATCACATATCGTGTCGAGGAACGGAAAAAGGAAAATGATGTAAGTTGATGTATGATTTAAAGAGTAGATGACGACAAATGAAAATCTTTCGCCTCATCTCTCGCCATAATCGCCTTCGACTTCTTCGTTTTCATCAATCCATCCTCCATTTTGATCCTTAGCATCTGTTAGGGTTGGTTATGCTTATCACAAAAGCATAGCCATCATATAGTGCCAAAAGATGTGAGTGATCGTGCATATCCAATGACTATTAGTGTGAAAGATGTGAGCGGTCATGCTCATCGTGCTCATCTTAGATGTTGGAGCAGATGATATGTAATAGATTAGGACTATTAAATCATGTAGATGCTTTTGATGTTGCTAGTACTCAGTAAGCTGTAAAGTCAGAACTTTCTTGAATGAATGAATGATCTATTTGTTTCAAGACTTCTTTTGATTGAGTCATATATCTTCAAGACTTCAACTTCGAAGAAACAATTGACTAACTTCAAGACATTGATCTCGGTAGGAACAAGCTTAAGCTCTCTTGACCATCTCTCAACTGAGCAGGACAACCATTCGCAAAACAAACACGAAACATACACAAACCAACAAAGAAACACACTAAAATTACATTAGCGAGTGTTAGAGTTAGTTAAAATCTATCAAATATACAAAATTACATAGCAAAATGCAAAGTTATACACAAATCCTCCCCGAGGCATATGCCTCCCGAGGCTATGCCTCCCCTTAAACTTTGCGCTAAGGGTTAAGCATGCCAATATGAACCACAAGGTGTTGAAACCTTGGTCCTTCAAAAGCCTTTGTTAACAGATCCGCCACATTATCATCGATGAATTTTGACCACATTTATAAAATTTTATCATATGCATCTCTTATAAAGTGGTGCACGATTTCAATATGTTTTGTTCATTGTAAAAGCGGATTTTTAACAATGCATATGGTACTTTGATTATCAATAAAATTGTTGTGTTCATGAAATTATACCCATAATCCAACAAGCGATTTTGAATCCAAAGAACACCGTCCACAAAGAATTAGCGTGACCACATACTGCTCTTGATAGATGAGGTAGCCACAATAGTTTGTTTCTTGCATTGCCAAGAAATCAATCTCTTTCAAGGAATTGGCAACCTCCAGGTGGTGGACCTCCTATCCAGATTAGCACCAAAGATAGTCACTATCACTATAAGCTTCCAACTTAAAAGGAGACTCTTTGGGTACCAAAGACCTAGAAAAGGTTGGCCTTTAAGGTACTTAAAGATCTTCTTAACAAGATTAAGATGGGAAGTCGGTGGAGTAACTTGATGTCGCGAACAAACACTCAAGACAAAAGTAATATCGGGCACGGAAGTCATTAAATACATCAAAGACCCAATCATAGACCCGTACAAATGAACATTCACAGTGGATCGCCTTCATTGTTGGTCTTTGTCTTTGAGCTTCATAAGGTGTAATGTGCCCTTACACCCTCCATACCAAACTTCTTCAATATGTCCTCACATATTTGTCCCGACCGATAAAGATACCATCGAGGCTCACGAACTTGAAGACCCAAAAGAAAGTCATTTCTCCCATTGCACTCATCCGAAACTCTCCTTCATAAGCTCCTCAAACTCCCGCACCAAGCTTCCTTTGTGGATCCAAAGATAATGTCATCCACATACACTTGCACAAGAATAATGTCGGTGGAATTCTTATTTAGGAAAAGAGTCTTATCGATTGCACCTCTTACGTAACCATGCTTCACAGAAATGTAGAAAGCCTAGCATACCGGGCTCGGGTGCTGATGTAGTCCATAGAGAGCTTTGACCACCTTATAAACATGATTAGGATGATCGGATCTTCAAATCCTTTAGGTTGAGTGACATATACCTCCTCTTCAATTTCACCATACAAGAAGGCTCCTTTAACATCCATTTGATAGACCATAAAGCCCATATAGGATGCATAAGCTAAGAAAATCCGTATAGCCTCAACTCTTGCCACGGTGCAAACACTTCATCATAATCTATCCCTTCCTCTTGTCTATAACCCCTGCAACTAACTCGGCTTTGTTTTTAATGACAACACCTCTAGCATCTCTTATTCTTCGAATCCATTTTGTTCCAATAGCATACTTACCATCGTGTAGTGGTACCAAAATCCAAACCTGCCGATTTTGAAACTGCATCTCATCCTGCATTGCTTCAAGCCAACTTGAGTCTTCAAGAGCCCGAGTAACACCGGTTGGTTCCACTTGTGAGAGAAAGCAAATGAGACAATGTTGATAGTCCGTGATTGTCTCTCTGGCGATTTGAGACATAAGAGATAAAGCCACTGTCCATATTTAGAGCGCGCCACGTACCTCTTGTTCTAAGCGGGGCATGAGGATCACCAATAATATTAGACGTGGATGAACATTGTTAATCCTTGTAGTAGTGGTGGTGTTGACATCAATTGAAGAATCAAGATTAGTCATGAGGTTCAAAGTCGATTATCATAGGAAGGTGTGTTGAAGATGCCCGCTTTAGGTAGATGATGACCAAGATCCAAGGTTTGGGAAACCTTGTATAGGGTTCACCAAGATCTGTGACACTTTAGTAGAAATAGGAGTAGTGTCACCATGTCTTTCATCCGAATTGGAGAGGTGAGGAGAAAGCAGAACTACCTTGACAGAATTGGAGTTTCTGCAGAGAGCTTCATTTGTACTATTTTCAACATTCCTCTCGGCATCTAAATTGGTCGCATACTCTTGTTTCTTCGATCGGCAAGGTCTTGACATAATAGAATTCATCTTCACCCACATCGGTATAATCTTTAGAAGTGTCACCTACAAAATTGTTAGGAGAGAAGGAAGGCACTACAATGGGTTGTTCATCATCATCGGACCACCGCCGAATGAGCTTCCAAAGTTTACGCACTAGTAGTTGGAGATGTTTGAGATCGCATTTGATTAGCCATATGTCTAGCATAACCCAAGTAATCGGTCAAGTAGTCAAGATCAAATGACCAAACATGACCCCATCCTTGAACATTAGGCTTGTCTTCAAGATACCTCGATTCAAAGTCTCCTCAATCTTCTTAGCGGATACATTGTAAACCACATATGCCTTACTATGAGCGTAATACCCACAATGTAACCATCATCGCCTTTCTCGTCAAATTTGCCCAAGGGATCACCGGTATTCAAAATAGTCACTTGGCGACCAAACGGTTTAAGGTAATGAATAACTGGAACTTTCCCAAAAGAAGTTCATATGGTGTTTTAAGGTGTGGTCTAGTAATGGACACTCTATTAAGTACATAACAAGTCGTACCAATGACCTCATCCAAAACATGGTAGGAAGTTTAGAGTGCGCTAGCATTGATCTTGCGGCGTCTATTAAGGTTCTATTTTTTCTTTCGCCACCCCATTTTGTTGAGGGTTCTTGGAGTGCTATAGTCCTTTTGATTCCCTTTAACTGCAGAGTTCTATTAGAATGGCATTTTGAACTACGTACCATTATCACACCTAATCCTTTTCACCTTTTGTTCAACCGATTCTCAATAAGTGTAATGAAGTCTTTAATACTTCGGATGTTTCATCTTTGGTCCTTAGAAAGAATACCCAACAAAATTTGCTAAATCCATCGGTGATCACCGGACAAAAATATTTATGATCAATGCTTCTCACTTTAGTTGGACCAAACAGATCCATATGAAGCGGTTGAAGAGGTTCGAAATAATGGTTCTTCTTTGTAACAGAACACCTTGTAGGAGGCTCTCTTTGCTTTCCTTTGTTGCATGCAACACAGTTATGATCATTGGTGAATACTTTGGCGGGAAGGCCTTGAGCGAGGCCCGACTTAGAGAGCGGTTGATGGTCTTGAAATTGACATGGGCCATCCTTACATGCCATTTAGTGGACTCATCCACAGATGCTTTAGCCACCAAACATGTTAAGTCACTTTCTTGGTTGAACATTAGTTAAGTTGAATGTATAAAGATTATGATTGCGAGGAACCTTCATGAAATTGAAGTTTCTTCGGGAGTTTGAAGTCTTTAGATAGCACAAGACATTCATCCTCCGTGAAGAGTACTTTGTTCTTAGTGTCACAGTTGTGAGGCCGAAAACAAATTGAAGTGTTGAAGTTCCTTGACATAATAAACATTCTCAAAGTCCAAATGAGGTGTTTTGATGGTCCCTTACCTTAATTAGTCCATCACTTCCTCCAAAGGTTACATTGCCTCCACCTTCAATAGGTATAAAGTTATGCATCATGTCCTGTTTCGACATACTTCTAGAACAACCACATCAACAATTCCAACATCTTTATGCTTAAGGGATGATCCTACAACAACAAAAAAAATATACGGAGAATTAGTACACTATGGGCTCAAGTCATTGCTTGACTTGAACCTCGCCTAATGGATCATATGAGTTGTGCCATGTAGAAGTATAAGATCCACTATTGTTCTTGGGTTTCCAATGAAACTTAGGTCTGTTTATTCCAAGAACAACTCACGAGGTCTTGACAACAGATCGATACCTCTCCCATCGGTCATAGGGTTTACATATCTAGGCCAAAACCATTTTTAAAATATTCACTTGTTGGTTGAACATATGGTTTTCCAAATGATCTTCTCCAAGGAAAAGAAGTATTATAATTAGCGACTTGGAACATAAGGTGGTATATCATTAACATTGGTTCACATTGGTCTAGATTTCCTAGAATCACCACACCTACTCATTCTTTGCTCATGATAATCACAATCCTTAATTAAATGAGATTTACTTCCACACACAAAACATTTCTTCCAAGAGAAGATTTATTCAAACCAAAAGAAGTATTCTTACAAGGTAAGCATTCAAACCAAAACCATGAAAAGAATTGTTTTAACAGTATTATGATGCAAAGAATTAAAAGAAAGTCTTGAGAGGCAACTGCCTTGGAAGTGCATTCCTTGGCGACAACTCTGTCATGCTTATTGGTAGTCTTGGGTGTAGGCGGGGTGAAGACTTGGGAAAGTCGGACTTGTCATTTGAATCACACTCAGAGACCCTTGCTTGGAGGACTTGTCACTCATAACACAAGAGACAAAGTCATTAGTAGAAGTATTAGGTCGCAAGTCTTTTGACTTTTGCCATACGATGGTGTGATCCATCAAAGTCATTAAGAGTGGAAAGGTCAATGGGCATATGCTCACCTCTAATTGGTCCACGAACGGCATGTAGGTCACCTTCTTTCACAAAATTTGCTAGGCTCAAGCGGGTGTAGATCTCGTGTGTCATCCCTAGCTTCTAAGCCTACATATTTCTTAAAACCTAAAGCCATCTTTGTAGAATTGGGAGCTTGACCGCTATAAATGAGACTAGCCAATTTATTACGTTCATCATCCACTCATTATTCCTAGCAATTTCCTCCTTAAGTTTCTCCTTAAGCTCTAGATTTTCGACTCTACATCCGCTCTTAACTTCTCGCACCATTTTAATTCATTTGTAGCACATTCGAGATCTCTTTCTAAAACACCTATTTTCTCATCATAAGCTATTTCATTCTTTTGTAACCAAACCTTTTGTATTTCTAGTGTTTTTAAAGCTGTTTATAAGCTTCTACTTCCACATAGCATTCATTATATTTTGGTTCCATAATATCATAAAGCTTGTTTCATTCATTATAACGCTCACTACAACCAAACAAACAGTTTTGTACCGAGAGATGCCCATCAAGGCAATGCGATCATGCCTATCCTCGAAGTACGACTACAATCAACCCAACATTATCGAACCATCATTATCGGACTCCTCATGTAGCTTCCAATCCACATTGCTATCAAGAGTGACCAACGCAGATTGATCCTTTGAAGTTCCGCATCCTTCGACTGGCGATAAGTAGAGTATCGTATCTCATCACCGCTTTCCTGTCTTTGCATTCTCTGAAAAGTGACCTATCTGTTGGCATGTGAAGCATTTAACCTTCCTTTATCAAACCTTGCTTTGGATCGCGTCCTTTGAATCCAAACGTGCGCGACTGCGTTCAAAAGTCTTGATATCCATGGAAAGCATGGCCACTTGCCACCTCGCCTTCATCTCTTCAAACTCAAGTGGGTCCACTTGATCAAAATCCTCATAAGCCGGTTCCTACCGAGGATCATAATCGACAAAGAAAGATCCAAGAACATCTTCCATAATTCCACCGGATCTAGGAAGAGAGCTTGATGAAGGAGCGACATTAGATGATGATGGATATGGGCTTGGACCATAGCGTGACTTTGGAGTAGAGGCTCCAACAAATGCGATATGACTAGCGATGAAGATGATCGAAAGGGCTTCTTACATCATGTTCAAGAGCTTTAAGTTTGTTATCTGACTCATCAAAGGTCATCATATCCAAACCACCTTGACTTTTAAAGCTATGCTTACATGTAGCCGGGAAGGAGGTAATGACCTCGAAACTTAGAGTTCTGATCATCATTATCCGGCTTTGCTGTGGTGATTCAACCGACTTAAGATCTTGTGAAACTTATCATAGCCCTTGTGAATTCCTTCCTCTTGAGAGATCCGAAAGTCCCAAACTGTTGTCTTAGCATGGACTTCTTGATCTTCTAGACTCCTCATTCCCACCGAACTTCGCCTTAATTGCTAACCGGTATCCTTGGCATCTTGCATGAAGTGAAAATCACTCAAGTGATCCTCGGGAATAGCTTGCGAAAGAATAGTTCGACCTTTGTTTCTCTCTCGAATCGCGGCAACTCTTGGCGGTTTTGGGAGGAACATTCATCATATTACCAGCGACATCCGTGGTAGTCCTCTTCAAACTGTTCCCTTCAAAATTACACGCCATAGATTCCAATCAATGTTGGAATCCGGTTTGCATCTTCATAGCCCAAAGATCATATTCCTCCCTTTTAAGGTAAGGAAACTTAGCATTGCTATTAGATGAGACTTAGTTCTTTGCAGATGGGTGGAGTTTTGGTTGTTGGTGAGTTCGATGTCGACATCCAACCGGGCATGATGGTAATGTGTTGGTTGTATTGGTGTTTAAGAAAGACTTGTCCTTAGTATCGTAGAGACTCTAACAGCTCTGATACCACTTGTTGAAACAAACAAAGACCTTAATAGATCTTGAGCTCGTGGATCGTTATGTATGCCTATGTAATCACAAGCACAATAAAAGACAATCTCTACTACTAATGTTTATCGGTGAATATAAACACAAGTAACAAATAACTAAGAACTTCTTGATCCTCTATGGATCTTTTATATTAACTAAAACCGAGTTTTTCCAATCGGTACATAAACCTTTCTAATGTGTTCCTTTTATAGAAGGAACCTAAACAATATCGCTAAACCGTTTCCCAAGAAACGTATAATCATAAAACTATATAAGATATACACAATCACTTCCTAATAAAGCTCATGTATATCTACACTAAATAAACTAAATACGGACGCGAAACAAACTAATCACTATTATACTTGAAAGATTATGTCTTGGCGAATCCACTTCACTTGATAGAAACACTTGACATTAATATCGGCATAATCAAGACTTTCACATAATTCCCAACACCAAACCACTTGGAAAACTTAACTAAGACATAAAATAAACGTTTCCAACAAAACCCGAGTTTATCGCACTTGTAAAATTCGATCTATGACACACACAAGTTCGACATATGATCTTTGTCGCTTTTAGGGTTTATTAAAACCAATATAAGCACATGT
This sequence comes from Chrysanthemum lavandulifolium, assembly GCA_022545495.1. NCBI lineage: Eukaryota > Viridiplantae > Streptophyta > Magnoliopsida > Asterales > Asteraceae > Chrysanthemum > Chrysanthemum lavandulifolium. The sequence goes on from CM040240.1 coordinate 59,704,583, forward strand.
TTAACCTACCCAAACGAACCCGTGACCCATGAAAGCCATATGACCTGTTTTAATAGCATCCTAACCTTTCATATTCCCCGCCTCTCAACTTTCTACACACCCATTATAATATTTAATGAACCAAACAACCGATACCTCACATAAAATATAAACATCCATAAAATAACGACTTAGGGTTTCTCATTATAGGCGACCCAAATTGATGTGTCTTAATTTTGCTACTAGGGCTTATATTAAAGTACCATGGTCGTTTATAGTTTTACACACGACTCATGTTTCATTCATATGGCTCGGTTTAATCATGTGTTCCGTTAACATGCTTCAATGTTTTAAACGTTTGCATGTAAGTAATAATTGAGATGAAGGAAGCGTTGTTATACCTTGATACCGCTCGGATCAAGCACACACGAACACCAAGAGTAGCAGCCGATTGGAACAAAGACACCAACACCACCACGCTTTGTGGCTGCAGTCGATCGGACAGAAAAAAAAACTAGGAAGGCCGAAACCTTTTTGGTGCCGTGATCCTTTGCAAACTAGGGTTTTCAAATTTGATGTTTGTGTTTGTATTTATACCTATATCCGATCGGTTTATGGGCCCTTTTGGGTGTGGATCGGCTTGCAACCAAACCGGAGCCCATGGCTCAAGTATAAAATCCGGCTTGTATAATAAATCGAGGCCCAAACATTTAAGTTGGATCGGCTCGCGAAAGAAAAGGCCCAAGATGTTTTATACGCGTGACTATTATTTTCGTCGTACCAAATGTCGATTACTTAATATACACGTTAGGTTTTTCAAACAATATAAGTTAGGTTTTTAATTTCAATTGATGAGCGTTAATTATATTTTACGTATTTTATAATTTTGATTACGTTAAGGGTAAAATAGTCTTGATATGCGTTTTATATTTTTAGGGTTTTACAAGCAGCAACAATAAGAAATCAAGAAGGCTCTCAATATCACGTTGTACGCTATTCCGGATGGTCATCTACTCAAGTTCCATGATGCTAAAGATGCAAAGCAACTCGAGCTACTCTCAGACAAGGTTTGGAGGAATGATGCTTCCAAGAAGATGCATGAAATATGTTGAAGTAACAATTTGAAACATTCAACGTTGGAGAAAGAGAAGGACTTGATCTTTATGATGATTCCAAAATCTTCTAAGCATCTTGGAGCTGTACAAAGCGAGGTTTCATTGAATATGCAAATTTGAAGTTCTTATGAGTTTGCCATCTACATGGCTGTGATTGCTACTATGATCGAGGACAACCTGGTTTGGATGTTATGGACTTTGATGATCTCCACAATCATCGAAGGTGTATGAGCATGAGATGAATGGCCAAACAAGTTCAAAGTCTCACAAGATAGCCTTTTGTCATCTCGAAAAGAGAGCGATGCTTCACTAAAAGTCTTGCTTCTCCTACTCAAAATCTTGTTGCCTACACTACTCCCGCCTTTGCTCGACAAGCCACACCAACAAATACCATCCACTCAGATGAAGTCGTATGCTCTTTCTTTGCACAGCAAGCTACCCTACCTGTTACTTATGAAGAAGATCTCTCACAGATTGAAGATGATGCACTTGAAGAAATTGATATCAGGTGGCAAGTTGCTATGATCACTACAAGGATCAAGAAGTTTATGAAGAAGACAGGAAGAGGCATTGACTTCAAACCAAAATAGGGAATCACATTTGACAAATCCAAAATTGAATGCTTCAATTGTCAAAAGACTGGACACTTTGCAAGGGAATGCAGATTTGCTAAATATCAAGCAAACAGGATGACTGAGAAACCTAAGCTTGAGCTAAAAGAAATTTCTATTACTGAAACAAAAGCTTTGGTTGCTTAAGAGAATTTATAAAAGGTTGACTTGAGTGCTGAGTTTGATGATGAGCCAGTAACCTATTGTATGGTAGCTGAGGAGGAATCAGTGGAAGAGTTTGATTAGAGCCTGACTTTTGATGAGGAACTGGACATCTTTGCTTTGGAATCCAGAGATGGTCTAGGAAGCTTTGATTGGAGCATGGAGAGTGAAGATGATCTGTTATACTTGCTATGGTAGCCACTTCACCAAGTTCACCCCTATCTCTGAGGTATGTTCTAAGTGTCATAACTTTTATCAAAAAGTCCTTAATGATTATGTGACTAAAAGAGATAATTATCAAAGGCTAGGTCTGAGGTAGCTGGTTATCAAATAACTTTAGAATCAATGGAAGCCAAAATCATAACACATGAAAATAATGAAATGGCTTGGGCAGAAAAGTATGAAAAACAGGATTATTAGTTAAAATTAAGTGAATGAAAGTTAAATTGTAAAATCTCTGAAATTGAGAAGCTTACTAAGGAAAGAGATGAACTGTTAGCAAAGTTTGATGCCTGGAAAGAATCTGGTCTTTTTCATGTTACTTATGTTCAAAAACAGAGAAGAGCTTACATTAGAACTGGCCTAGGTTTTGGTATGGATTTTAATAACTTAGAAGAAAACCCATCTAGTGATAAGGATAACCTTGATTTTGAGGATATAACCACTAGTGATGATGAACTCATTAATTATGTAGACACATCTAGTAATGAGGAATCGCTTAGTGAAACACCTCTGAGTTTAAGAAAGATAATGGTTATCATGTCGTCCCTCACACTAGAAGTTTTCAACCCTTAGGTCCGATGTTTCTTGTTTTGGAATAGACAATCTAGAGTTTAGGAAAAGCTTATTGGTCAATCTAGATCCGAAACCCCAATAGAAACTGTTGAAACCCTAAGGATAATGATGTTAAAGTCAAGCGGTACCTTCAACTCAATATCATTACATGTTCAAGAAGCCTTTAGGAAAAAATTTCAAAATCTTGCTAAACATTTTGGGATAATTTTGGTCAAAAGCAGTTTTAATCATTCACCTAGAAGAAAGAATAGTTTTGGTCATAGACATAGAGGAAGCAATTTTGGGAGTTTGGGTCAAAAATTGTGTTTTGTTTGTTATAGTCCGGATCATCTGATTAAGCACTATAATTTTCACTCAGAGTACCTAAGCAAATTTCCAAAGAACAGAACTACCAACCATATTCCTAGAGAGAATAAACCAGTCTGGAATCATTCACATAGGGTTAACCATAGCAACTTTTCACAAGACTATAGGTACCCTCACCAGAGAAGACCTTTTTCAAAACCTCCAGTACCTTTAAATACCTTTCAAAGAACTCAAGCAGTACCTTCTCAAAGTACTGCTAGATTTTTAAACAATCAAGGTACTGTAAACACATTTTAGAATGGAAAGCCTAGGAGATCAAATTATTATCAATCTAGAAGGCGTTACAACTCCAAAAGGGTAGCTAAGTCAAAGGACTCTACACCAGCAGTTAAAACTAAATGAGTTAAGAAAGAAAGTACTGATGAGGAACAAATAGTACTTTCAACAAGTACTGGTGAAACAGAGATTTTTGATAAAGATGATTTTATGGAAAAAGAAAAGGAGATTTATGTTGAAAAAGAAAGTTTTGCTGAAAATCCACCACAAGTTTTAAAACAAAAGATAATGCTTGATTTTGTCTACAAAAACTGTGAAGGTTACATACTCAAGGAATTTGAGTATGTTACTCCACAAGGAAATACAAGTCAAGAATGGCTTGGGTTCCTAAAAGACACTAACTCTTTTATCTTTGTGCAGGGCAACCCAGAAGAGGAGCTTAAAGATCATCTAATTGTGGATAGTGGTTGATCTAGAAGCATAACATGAGAAAAGGAGATTCTGTCAGATTTTAGATCTTATTGTGGAGAAAGAGTTGCATTTGGGAATGATCCTAATGAAGGAAGAATCACTGGAAAAGGAACCATCAAATCAGGGCGTATAGATTTTGAGATTGTTAGATATGTAAAGGAGCTAAAGTTCAACCTTTTGTCAGTCTCTCAAATCTGTGATAAAAAACACCCTGTGTTATTCACTGACACAGAATGTCTCATCCTTTCCCCTTAATTCAAGCTTCTTGATGATAACTTGGTAGTCCTTAGAGTACCAAGAACCAATGATGTATGATCGGATATGAAGAGTCTTCATTCTTCGGGAAGAGCCACATGTTTAGTGGCAAAAGAAACATCTGAAGAAGCACATCGGTGGCATAGAAGATTGGGCCATGTAAATTTCAAGAATATCAACAAATTGGTCAAAGAAAATTTAGTTAGAGGTTTAACTTCAAAGACTTACAATAATGATCACTCATGTTTGGCATGCAAGAAGGGTAAACAACACAAAGCTTCAAGTGAAGCTTGAGGAAAGAACTATTAGAGAACCTTTGAGTCGTTACACATGGATTTGTTTGGACATGTCTCTTGTTGCAAGTCTAAACAAGAAAAAGTACTGCTTGGTTGTGACAGATGATTGCAATAGATTCAGTTGGGTATTTTTCTTGGGAATTAAAGATGATACTTTTGATGTTATTCATAATCTTATAATAGCACTTGAAAACTAATTGAGACTCAAGGTTAGAAGTATTAGATGTAATTATGGGATGAATTCAAGAACAAGCTTATGGATGAATTTTGTGCCAACAAAGGGATCAAGAGGAGTTCAAGATTGCAAGAACACCACAGAATGGGTGTTGCGAGAGAAAGAATAGAACTTTGATTGAAGCATCCGAACAATGCTTACAGATTCACAATTACCTATTCAATTCGGGTTGAAGTCGTAAGTCTTGCTTGCTATGTGCTTAATAGAGTATCGACCACCAAACCTCGGATGAAGACACCTTATGAGTTGTCGATGGGCAACAAACCCAACATTCGTTTTATGAAGCCTGTTGGATGCCCTCTAACAATTCTAAATACAATTGATAATCTGGGAAAGTTTGATGGCAAGTCAGAAGAAGGATATTTAGTGGGATATTGTACCAGCAGCAAAGGATTTAGAGTGTACAATAGAGTCACCAAGAAGGTTCAAGATTTTCTTCATGTTGAATTTTTAGAAGATCAAGAAATCAGAAGGGTAAAGGTCCTGATTGGATGTTTGATCTTGAGGTTTTGACTCCTTCTATGAACTATGTAACTGTTAGAGAAGAAAGTCAACCTGTACACAATGGAGAAGATTTAAAGTATGTTGTTCATGGAGTCCATATTAGACCTAATGAAGAACCCATACCTGTTGAACCAAAGAAAAGTACTGATGAACCAAAATCCTCACTGTCTGCTGAGGATCAAGCTATTCAAGAGGAACTTAATCAGATGATTTTTCAAGATGTAGTAGCACATTCTTATAATGATGATCAAAGAAGAGCTTATAAAGAAGCAAAGAAAAAGAACAAGATGCAGAGTTCTCTCACGATACTTAAGATCATAGTACTTTGGGTGACAAGCTTTCGATCAAAGCACTTTGTTGCACTGATGATGACACTTTGGATGATTTGGATGATCCTATCATGCACGGCTTAGAAGATACGATGATGAGTTTGAAGATGAAGGTATTTTCTCAGATTCCAATAAAGATGTTGATTTCACTAATTTGGGTGATAATTATGAAGTTCCACAGACTCCTATCTTAAAAATTCATAAAGATCATCCTACTGGTCAAATCATTGGACCTTCTACTCATGGAGTGCTCACAATAACCAAAGCTACGGGTTTTTCTACACCTCATAACGCTTTACTTAGCTTTGTCTATAAACAGAACAGGCTGAATCATAAGGATCATCAAACATGCTTGTTTACTTGTTTTATCACTCAAGAAGAACCAATAATATTGCTCAAGCATTAACTAAAGAGAGTTGGGTTGAAGATATGCAAGAAGAACTTCTTCAATTCAAACTTCAAGAAGTTAGGTACTGTGTGATCTACCAGATGGAAAGAAAGTCATTGGTACAAGATGGGTTTTTAGAGTCAAGAGAGATGAAAGAGGGAATGTCATCAAGAACAAGGCACAGTTTGTTGCACAAGGATATAGACAAGAAGAAGGAGTAGATTATGATGAATTATTTGCTCTGTAACAAGGATTGAAGCCATTAGAATATTCTTTGCTTTTGCATCATATATGGGATTTGGGTTTATCAAATGGATGTCAAGAGTGCCTTTCTATGGCACTATTACGGAGGAGGTTTATGTCAAATGCGACCTCCTGCTTTTGAAGATCCCGCACATCCAAACAAAGTCTACAAGGTGGTTAAGGCTCTTTATGGCCTTCATCAAGCACCTAGAGCTTGGTATGAGAGGCTCTCGTGTTCGTCTCCTTTGACGCAATTGGGGTTGCTTGATTTTGTGCCGGGCGTGCGGTTAGTGAGGCGCACGACGTAAATGTGTCAAGTATGAGGTTAAATGCGCAGATATCGGATCGGGTTCCTCCCTTTTCTTTTTCTTCTTTTGGAGAACTTGAGAAGATCACGGTAACCTTACTAAAGTGTATTAGACGTTTCTCCTTGACTCAAGACATTGGGGCTCGTCTTTGCAAGTCATATTTTTAATCGTATTAGTTTCGCTATTGCTAGAGGTGGGGCCCAGTTGGTTTCTCGGCTTCCCACTAATTTCTTGTAAATCCTTTGAGTTTTTAATAAAGTGATGTTACCATTGCTAGAGGTGTGGGGGCTCGGTTGGTTTCGAGGCTCCCACTAATCTTTTGTAATCCTATGAGTTTTTAATAAAAGTGATGATTATTATAAAAAAAAAAAAAAAATAATAATAATAATAATAATAATAATAATAATAATAATAATAATAATAATAATAATAATAATAATAATAATAATAATAATAATAATAATAATAATAATAATAATAATAATAAATAGAAAATTGAGCTTATGAGGTTTTCAATTTCAAATAAGCTCATAAGCCCAAAAATAAGCTAATCTAAACGCCCCCTAAAGCGACATGTTCACAAGAAAATGGGTCGAGATTGCCATTCAAATGAAAGAACTATGAAAAAGTAAGTTGTGCACTTACATTACCAGTCTTTTAACATGCGTGGCTATTAAAGTGTTAATTGACGGTTAAACAAAATGCTTTGTAATATTTAGTTAAACGTCAAACTATAAGCTTAAAGTTGAAAAGTCCACTCACCGGTAGATGTTTTAATCGAGATAACATCTTTGGTCCCTTTTAGGTTTTATATTACTAAAAGAAAGAAAATGTCAGTTGTAGTTATCCTATTATAACTTATCAAAAATTGTTTAAACATTGATAGTCAAAAACTCTTAGTTTCTTTCTTATTTGGTAAGGCAAACAGGATTACATAAAACAAATCAATATACATCAGTGACCCATAACCAACGGGATCTGTCACCCATAAACTATCAGCAATTTTAGAAGCGTATCAGTGACCCATAAACTGTAAACTATGACTGGGAGAAATAAAGGATTAAGAAAGTTGCAGGTCATTACCTCCTTGTTTGTTTGTGTTAGGATCAGCATCGGCGACCTCTCATCATTTAATATCAAGCTTTTAAGAAGATCAGAACTCATTTTTTTAATCTTGATTAGAATCACAGATCTGCTATACTAAAATTGCTGACTAAAACAACAGATTTATGATAAAAGTCTCTAGCTTAATCAACCACCATCTAAGTAAAAACAACAGGTTTTTTTAATGCCTATTAAGTATCAACTAACACCATCTGATCAACCACCACACTAAAAAGTAATGCGGTCCTAGAATGGATTAACTGGAAATTACCTGTCTCAAACGCAAGAGCAGCAAGATCTTCTTTGATTTTGGGTCCATAGCATTAATACTAAACATCAAAAAATATAAAAATAAATTAGAATATGAAGCTTTTCTCTTTGGAAATGTAATTATCGGACATAAACGCTTTTATGTTTGGAAATTTAGGGTTCATATGCGAAACAAACGTGTAATAATGGGACATAACAAATAATTAAACTGGTGTCGAAAAATTATTGCAATTTCATCACTGTAACCTAAACATAAGCAACTCAATAAAACATGAACAATTTAATAAGTAGACACTTGACATTACTACTATATATTTGGATTGTGGATATCAGTTTCCTAATCTTTTCTTTCAAGTACAGGGGTACCATGGTTTCTTGATTGTTGTATTAAGTTTCTTCATCGCATATTGTGTTGTTATGATGGATACCATGCTTCCAATATCATCTCCACTGCAGTTTAAACATGATCAAATGTTATCATCAGCTACCGTCCAATAGATAACTAACTGGCTCTCCAACAATGCAAACTCACATTTATGTGAACCGAAATCCTCCATTGTTTTTCCCCAGCTCGGATATGAGCTGTTGCGCGTATTTATCTTCCATAAAAGCATCAATATTGTTAACATCAATAAATTGCATATAGCCATCCTGATCCATGGGCTTTTAAGGATTAAATCATCAGTTCCTGGCAGAACAATGGCTGTTATAAAATACAAATGAATATATTTAGTTAGTTTAAGACGTAAGTTGTACTTTTTAAAGTGATTGACAAAAACTATCAGTAGCTATATAAATGTTTAATGAAATAGAACTGAAAAGGGTAAGGATATAAAGGAATTCCTATTTGATAGAGATAATTAAATAATGTAAAAGGTCATGCGCAACTTTATTAGACTAAAACTATCCATCCAATTTTAATACGGTTTCAGTTTTAGGCGTTAAACTTTTATAATCTTAGAAGTGCTAAAGAAGGTCATTGTTATTATTCAAATGTCACATTTTGCATTTCTTTTTAGTATCTTGCTCCTAGTAGCATAGAAATTAATAAAAAATTAGCTTAAATAAGGTGAAACGCAACCTAACCTATTTTGACATGTGTTCAAAGTAGACAATTTGGACCCGCTTCGTGGCCATTTTTACACGGATAAGATGCACATTTGCTACTCACATTAGCAGTAGCCCTAGAGATAGATAGATGAAACAATTAGCATGGAAAATCGATAAATGAAATTGTGTATGCCAAGAAAAAAAATGAAAAAAGTTAAGATCACAAGGCTAAACTTGCCCTTAAATACTTCTCTGATACCTCGCTATATATTCCCTGACTATGAAGCTCATTCCCCTGCCAAAATTGAGATGAAGCCTTATGTTTAATATGGTATGTAGTATGTGTATAAAACCTTCAAGAATATCAACAGTTGGCTACCGTTTGCTTTAGCATTTGAGCTGCATTTAGCTAATAATTGATCTGTGCATTTGCTCAGGAGCGCATAGAAGCAAGCTCCTCAGGTGTTGCATTTTCCATCTTGGCACCAATCTCAGCCATCTCATATGGCCGAGTATATTTTAACTATTCTGCAGCTCGTCTTCCGTTCTCAACATTCATATTTTTCATACTCTCTGATGCCATTTTCAAAATCATTGTTGTGTCAACATTTGGGTTACGCGGAGAGGCAGTTTCAAACTATCCAATTTTAATATTAAGCGGTTAACTAGCAGCCCCAAGCTCCTTAGCAAACTCACGAGTCTAAAAAAAATAACATATTATTTAAAAAATAATAATTTGAATTTCCAGACCTTTTTTTCATTAGATTTTTTGCCGCTCGCTATAAAAGCTAACTAAAAGCTAACTAATGGAACTACAATAAAATTTCCTCAAAGGAGTTCAGATACTACAATCAAAAAACTGAAAGTGCATGATAGAAAATAGGGAAAATGACAAAAAAATGCATCGAACTTGACACTTGTTGTCATTGTGTGTAGCCAACTATTTTTTTTCATTGTAACACAAACCTTTTGAATTTTGTCATTGTATGTAGCCGTTAGGTGAATTTGTGTTATTGTATGTACCCAGTCGGGCTTAGCGTTACATCGTTAGTCCTTTTATATTAACGGTCGTTAGTAAATAACTTAAAATTTCGTTCTCTTACGTTTTATTCGTTTTCATCCGTTATTATACGTTTTGTCCGTTTTATACTTTTAAATCCGTTGCTTTTCCCGTTTTTACGTTTTCGTCATTTCTTACATTCTCGTCCGTTTTCTTACGTTTTGTCCGCTTTTATCGTTTTCATTCGCTTTTATCGTTTTAGTCCGTTTTATAAGTTTTCATCCGTTTTATATATTTTCGTCCGTTTTCATCTGCTTTTACACGTTTTCAATCGTTTTCATCCGTTTTTTTTTTTCCGTTTTATATGTTTTCGTCGGTTTTAAATGTCTTCGTCGATTTTCTAACGTTTAGTCTGTTTTTATATGTTTTAAATCTGTTTTGCTCTGTTTTATCGTTTCGTCTTTTTTTAAGTTTTCATCTGTTTCTTACACCTTCATCCATTTTATACGTTTTATGCGTATTCTTAAGTTTTATACATTTTCGTCCGAAAAAGTAAGAAATGAACGAAAAGTAAGAAACCAACGAAGCGTATAAAAAGATGAAAATGTTAGAAACGACGAAAACATTAAAAAAGCAGCAAAATGTATAAAAGATTGAAAACGTGAAAGCGGATGAAAACGATAAATACGAATGAAGCGTAAAAAGCGGACAAACGCATAAAAACGGATGAAACATAAGAAAACATACTGGCGTATAAATATGGATGAAAACGAGCAAAAGCGTGTAAAGCGGACGAAAAGGTATAAAACGGACTAAAACATAAGAAAACGTCTGGCGTAAGTAAACAAGCGAAATGTAAAAAGCGGATGAAAGCATTGGACCAAAATGTATAAAGCGGACGAAAAAGTATAAAACGGACGAAACGTATAATAACGGACTAAAACATAAGAAAGCGTGGGAAAGCGTAAGTAAACAAACGAAAATGTAAAAAGCGGATGAAAGCATTAGACCAAAATGTATAAAGCGGACGAAAAAGTATAAAAGCGGACTAAAGCGTATAATAACGGACTAAAAGCGTGAAAAACGTGTAAAACGTAAGTAAACAAGCGAAAATGTAAAAACGGATGAAAGCATTGGACCAAAATGTATAAAGCGGACGAAAAAGTATAAAACGGACGAAACGTATAATAACGGATGAAAGCGAATAAAAACATAAGAGAACGAAATTTTAAGTTATTTACTAACGACCGTTAATATAAAAGGACTAACGATGTAACGCTAAGCACGAATGGGTACATACAATAACACAAATTCACCTAACGGCTACATACAATGACAAAATTCAAAGGTTTGTGTTACAATGAAAAAAAATATTTGACTACACACAATGACAACAAGTGTCGAGTTCGATCGTTTTTATCATTTTCCCTAGAAAATATGATATAGATTCACTTATACATATGTTTGTTAAAAGTATTATTATTACTATTTGTGGAAGTTACCGTGTACTTAACCTTCATGTGCTGCAACAGGTGAGTGTAAATCTTGCCTTTATTGTGCGGATCAACATGATCAGGCTTCTTTAGGTACCAAAGCTGCCAAATGCGAGATACCATTAACAAAATTCTCGTTTACCCTCCTGGAGTCTTCATAATGCCGGAATAAAATATTTTGTAATACATTCAAACACGTATCTTTATTTATCTTGTCATCGTAGTCTTTTTGTGCGAGTCATTATTATATAGTTTAGCGCCACATTTAGGTCATTTGCTAACCCATACTCATCACTTTTATATAAAGTTCAACATCATATTTCAATTAAAAAACTTGTGTACACACAGAATGACCAAAATAGGACAAAATTTTATATTTTGATGACTTGATGTACAAAATAACCCAAATGCTGGCTTTTTTTTTTTTTTTTTAATTTTAATTTTTGCAAATAATCCAAATTAAAAGCACCCCAAGAAACAAACAAACCTGAGAAGTTTCTTTTGTCACTTAACCTAGAATCCACCAAATTCACCAAGTGGTCTCAAAAATTCACAAGCCAATAGTTACCCTGTGTTTTTCTCTCTCGCATTTTTTCCTCAATAGTTCCATACCATCTCATCAATTGGAGTTTGCAAAGTATTTGATGAAGGTACCCTCCACTCGGTCTAGAAATTGATGAACCTAAAGTGTAAAACATTATTAATTACCTTATAAGAGCTTACTATGTACTGAAGGGAATGTTGGGTATCATCTTTCTTCACTCATGATTAATAAAGCACCTTATCCAAAATTTTAGGTAGCTTGGTAATAAAAGGGAGTTGTTTGAAATGGCTTCTTAGCCTTGCCATAATACAATGTTTTACATCATGTTTCTGCTTCATGAAGCTCTGGTATTTGAAAGACATTAATACGTCTTCAACATTAATCTTTATGTCACTTGGTGAAACTAACATGTTACATACTTCTCATTCTTTAATAGATTGTAGCAAGCTAAGGGTTTATTAGAAAGTCATTAAAATTTAGTTTGATTGGATCTTCTAGCATTATAATATACTTTTTGACTCAAAAAGGTTCTTTTTTATGTCAATATACAAACCTGGACGTAATAACATATGTAGTACAAGAATTGTCCTTGTTACTAATGTAAAAACTCAACCAATTAAACCCTTGGTAATCTTTAATATTTGTTTGAAATCCAAAGCGATGGGCTTTTGAAAAGCATCTTTCTCCCGTCCTTCTTTCTCCCTGGACTCTGCAACAGCTTTTATACTGAAGTCCTTTCTCGTGCTTCTGTAGCAGCCTTTTCTGCTCTTTCCTTGCCCTCAGCAGCCGCTCGTTCACGAGCCTCGATTTGGGCTCTCTGAACAGCAGCCCTTTCAGCCTTTCAACGTGCTTCAGCGGCGGCTCTTTCATGAGCTTCTCTGTTAGCCCTTTCTACAGCTTGTCTCGCTTTCTCCATTTCATTTTCTCTATTTCTTTCTTTCTCAAGTCTCATTTGCTCTCTTTCTCTTTCTCTTCCATTTCTCTCTATTTATACATAGCCTGCTCATCTCTATGTACGTGAAAAGTTTCTTTATTTCTGTTACTTGAAGCAAATGAAGCATTTGCATTTTGGGAGTACTTAGCAGAATAGAATGACGAAGAGAAATCATCATCTACTGTTCTAAAATTTGACGCAAATGAAGCTCTTTCAAGCATGTTGGTATTGAATGAGGTGGCTAGCTTATGGGTTTAATTGAAAAGCTCATGAGCCCATTGTTTTTTCCTGTTTATGAGCTTATTAAGTTGAGCTTATGGACTTAAATAAGCAATAAGTTCAAGTTAAATAAGCTGAAAGCTCATTTGGCTAAAAGAAATAAAATGAAGGAACTTGAAGATGCAACCCCCTAAGGTTCAGTTGGTAAGACAGTGAGTATGTGAGGTGCTGCTGGTAAAAGCGAGGTCCCAGGTTCGACCCATGGGACTCCTTTTTGAAAATTTATTTTATTTTTTTACTTTTTACTTTAAAAACTTGAAGATAACAACTTTTGTAAAAACTGATTTTAAGAAAACTGAATTTTAAGCTGGTAAAAAGCTGAGATAACTTAACAGATAAGAGATAAGCCAAAAACCAAAAGAAGCTAAATCTTTTAAAGAAAACTAATCTACTATAAGCTTCAATAAGCTATCCTAAGTATAAATGAGTGAATAGGTTCCTAAAACTATTCTATTAAGCAGTTGTAATCCTAATTAAATCAAGTTAATAGGCTGAGATAGACTTTTAAGAACTAAAGAACATTGAGTAAAAACTAATTAAAGCACTTAAGTGCACAAGCTCAAATGAGCTTGTGCCTACTGTATTAGAAGCTCTTAAGCACTTAAAGGCAGATCTAAAAGTTAACTTTAAACTTTATTAAGCAAATCCTATAAGCAATATAAGCTAAAAAGGCAACAAAAAAGGCAAAAGGGCTGTTGTCTTACTGCAGGCCTAAAACAGTCCTAAGGACAGATTTAAGCTCACAAGCCATCATATAAGCTCTAACTTCCAAATTAAGCAAAAACATATGAAACTCATATTATAAGGATTCCAACAAACTGAAAATGAGCTATATTGAGCTTAACATGAGCTTCTAATTGACTTGTTAAACCAATGGGTCAGACTACTCAAAACTGACCCTAATTGAAAACAACTTGAACTAAGCAACTTTAAGGTTAAATAAAAGAAAAATTAAAACCATTAGAGCTGTAAAAATCTGAAATCAAATAGAGAGTGGCTTCTAAAGAAATGGAAAAAGCTCTTACATTTGGACCTCAATGCTACATTTCAGCAGCAGCCCGCGAGTAAACTACCTCGTGTTGCAATTTATCAACTCAAGAGATACTTCAATAACACAAGGCTTCGACTTTATTCAGCACCAGGTTGACACTACCTAAACGATCCAACAGCAGTATATAAAATTATCAGTAACGCCCGATGACCGTTTTTTACTTATTCCCTTTGTGTGTTCTTAAAACAATCAAAATTCGTCAAACACTAAATGATCTGATTATAAGCAGATACTACTTTCAACAACTATGAATGCAAATCCAAACACCTAACTTTTTTTTCAAATCCAAACACCTAACTTTTTTTTTATCTAAGTCAATATATTTACTCCTCTTATTTCACTTATTATACATATCTAGCTTGACGTAATCTCATCTTCTTTTTTGATTGAATGAAAAGCTACAATCTTTTCAAGTCTAATAGAATCTTTATCGTTCTTTCAAGAATTTCATATGACAAACAATTATAATCGAAACGTTACCTGAATATAAGAATTAGTCTGTGGATTCGTCAAGTACTCTAGAGCTCCTTTAGTCTTATTTTCATCTCTTCTAAGCGACTCTGCAGCAAGTTCTTTTTGAAAACTGCATACATCAGGATATTAGCTTATATAAAGAAATCTATATGCAAAAAATTTGTTGTTGCACTACGTTTATAGGTTGTATTAATAATATATGTATTGGTTTCTTATAAACAACCCTTGTAACACAATTGGTTTTGTAGTATAATTCATGAATTATATTGTTGTTAAAACAAAGTTTTGACAGTAAAGTATTTGTGGCCACCAACCAAGACCTCATAAATGACTCATTTCCGTAGCATTCAAATTCTTGAATGACAGCTAACAAATGCAAGAATATTTATTCATACCAAGAAAACATAACGATAAGGCATAACTTACAGCCCAAGGCTTCTCAAAAGTAGATGTGTCACGCCTATTGTAACTGGAGTCTTTTTTTTACACGGAGATTGTGATACACCAGTCTTATTCTAATCAAACTTATGTAACGCTGCCCCTTGTCTTGTAAAAGTTGGTCATAACTCAAGTATAAAGATATACGGATCACGAATGTTTGGCATCATATTTCGAGAGTGACAAATAATCAGCTTCTAGTGTTTAGGCATAGTTACTATTCGACGCATCCCATTTTAGTAAATTCTAAAGTGCTTATGAATCCAGACAGCAAATTACATGGGCGAACATATAGGATTGTCATATTAACTTTCTACTATTTAGGCGAAGTAATATTCATATATAAACTCTTCTCGACAACCTCATTGGAGCTAATATTCGAAACAACTTACTTAAAGAAACCGGGTGGCTTGTTCGAACCTTGTGAGTACCTTGAACAGGGAGAACAATCTACATCAACAAACTTGTTAATAACATTCTGCGTGTAGTAGGAAAACCTCTTGTTACCTCTCCCTAACCTGTAAATGTTTTTTCACCAATTCTAGAAACACAAAGAAAAAAGAGCTACATGAGAAAGCAATAACATTACATCTTAATAGCATGTAGCTAGCAAGAGAAAGTTAACAAACTATGTGTTGGTTGCAGATGGTAAAATATATATATAAGTTCAAGCATTTTGTAATTTAAATGGTTAGTCTATATATAATTTATATTGCAACCCTCAAGGATCAACCATCACTTTATCTGTTCTCTTACATACAGTTGCCTATCTACAGCTTAAGAAATTTAACAAACATTTGATAGAGAAATGTACTTAAATCAAGAACATATGATAGTTTTATATTTGACCCATAACACACTTCTTTTTCTAAATGACCTGTTACCAGACCACTTATACATGCCAGTGTGCCACGTATAGTTACAACCAAGTTTGTCAATACAGATCACTAATATTTGTTAAACGCTGAACATAACTTTTTGTGGTACAGGTAGTGTGCATACTTGAACCTTGTAGTCCTAAATACTTGCATGACATTAGTATATCATGTGCACGCTTGCGAAAATGCCCAGCCACAAAAACCTCAAAGTGTTGGATGCATCATACAACATCTAATAAGATAAGCAAATACTCATAAGCAAAAGTAGAAACAAAATGTTTGTTGTGATTACCTTGGGTGGTTTGGCCATGGTACACACCATTGTTTCTAGCGATTTTATAAGGATGTTCTCGTTGTATAGTAAGGAAGGTGATAGTGATACTCCAGACGTGTCACCCAACGATGGAAGCCCGTTACACAAAGGCATTGTATTCAAAATTAGACCCTGTATGGAGAGTAGATATTGGAGCACGTTCGAAGTGCCAGGCACCCACGTCTTTTCCAGTGCAACAGTTGTAAACATGCGGAATATTTGATCTTCACCACAGTTGTTCAAATTTGGATTGACACCAAGAACAAAAGAGTGAGAGCACAGGAGCTGAAACAAAAGATCAATCCTCGTTAAATTACGAAACTAAGCAAGATTATACTTTGTATATATGTATTCGGATCAAGTAGGTAAAGGAAGAGGCGACATACTGGCGGGCTATCAGGATAGTTGCTCGGGAAACACACGTCAAAAAAGACAATGTATCCTGGTAAGTGCAATCGGACCCAATTCAGTTCTACAAAAATTACACTTTTAACTCGTTACCAACCTTAACATTTTTCCACCTCTATAAATGGTGAAAGAGCATAAAACTGAACATTAAATGTAATTACGATGTAGAAATCAGGTTGTTGCAAGCAATATTTTTTTCAAGTAAAAGAGACACTCACTGAATAAACTAATATTTGAGATGTATAGAGAATTATGCATGAGAATATTCAGTAATATAATGGATAATAGAGATGGAGATATGACTGAAATAAATATCTCAAGGTCATGTATATACAAAAAAAAGGGGGTAGTATAGGTTATATGATGTATTGTCACAAATAAGACATACAAATAAAAAAATTGCTCGTAAAAGATCCTTCCTGTCTTTGTAAGCCCTCACAAATATCGTCTCTGTGGTCAGGAAGCATGCTTAGATTAAGGTTAATCATTAAACTATACAAAAAAAGGGGGTAGTATAGGTTATATGATGTATTGTCACAAATAAGACATACAAATCAAAAAAATTCAACCCTGGTTGTGGATCAATGAAGCTCTTGGTGAGATTAGATTAGCTATGAAGATCCATCCCATCCTGTCTATTTAATGACATCACTAACATCATCAAGGATACTTATATGCCTTTTCAAATTCGGGAGTAAATGGAATAAACTTAATAACCCCTACAAAAGATTAAGGAAAGTTTATCATCAAAAACATTAAAAATACATCAACTTGCTGACTTTTTAAGTGTGAAAAAACAGCATGAGTAAGTGGCAGGGCAGAGCCTTACTACATCGTTCAAGTTCGCTGAGAGATTTAGTACCGTCCTGCATCAATAAACCCATGAGAGGGAGAGAATCACAAAGTGAAAAATCAGCACCCAAACAAAATGCATGTAATCTTACCAGCATTATTAGTCTATGAACTATGGGAAATGGTAATACCTCCTGGCTGCTAATGTCTTGGGCCTCATATTTTGCTGTAGAGAGACTAAAACTCCTTTGGGATCTCATCGCCTCTGGTCGGGTCATAAGATTTGGACACGACAACTGGAAGATGGGATGAAGTTTGAGACATTTGCAGAATTTGATATGTATCGAATCCATTTACATTATTGCCTTGGTTCAGAGAGACACGTAGCTCATTCTGCTCCTGATTATGAATAGACCGTTGCCTTTCAAATTCACAGATTATAGCATGAGCTCGGACTTCTGCTCGTCTTTCTATTTCTTGTTCTCGACGCTTTGCTTCTATAGCTTGTCCTTCCATCTCCTTTTGTATGTTGTTAACCATTTCTTCTGCATGTTTTCTTATTTCCTGTTCTCGATGTTTTGCCTCTACATGTTTTCTCATTTCATGTTCTCGATGCTTTGCCTTTAATGCTTGGAGTTCCATCTGTTTTTGTATGCTGGTAACCATTGTTATTAGTTCACTATCTTGTTTTAGAAATACAGAAGATTGCTTGTTAATTAGGTTTATCCAAGCACTTATTCCTAAAGTTCTTACTTATAAGTGCTTACTTACAACAACAATCACCCTAATAGCTATAAACTCCACTAAAATCAAAGCATACTTCAATAAACAAACAAAACATGTAAAAAGTAAATATAAAAGTATTTACCTCAAACTCTTCAGGCTGTTGAAACTCAAAATCCTATGATTCTTCATCAACTATTCTTAAGGAATCTGCTCAAAATCATTAAAAAGAATTTTCGTCATGAAGAGAGTGATGGGCTTGGACTACACTACTAAATGAGTCAAAAAATTCACATAAAATATATGATAAAAAGAAAAGAGGACATGTGACCTCTCACTTCATGAGTCATGGTGTTAATATGCAAGAAGAGTATATAGTGTTAATATGATCAGTAGAGTTTACAATATCACGGTCGTTGCCTTTTCTGGGATAGGGTCCACGGATAACTAATGCTGACACCCGTAGGCGATAAAGTGGCAGTCCTAGTCGAAATCACTTCCGCCTCAAAATCCAAAGTAATATAAGCATTTGGCAAATCTGGATCCAATATTAAAAGAATAAATCATCATGTTAGAAAAAGAGAATTAAAACTTACTACCAGAGGAAGTGTATAAGGAAATTACATGTGAATGTAGGAGGAACCTATTGTTTAGAATGCTCGTTAGCGAGCTCTACATGAGAAACAACCGAACGCGAAGGGTCAGAAGATATGCATGACCCATCAGCAACCACTGAATGGTCACCAAACATTGAAGAGTTGTATCTATCAAACTGTTACCCGTGAGTTTCAATGCTTGCTGTTGAATATCAAATTGTTGGTGTTTGAGAGCTGTTGCACTCTTCATTGATCTTTTTACACTTTTCCTTCTCTCAACCAAATTTTTCAACAGCTACAGAAACTAAAAACATATAAAAATACTTATTATTCAATTTTTTTTGACAGATGCTTTTAGATGAGTATGGTTCCTTACCTCAGGTTGAACTCCCGTTGCTTTTGAAAATGGTAAGCGTGAAATTAGACTATCATCAGATCTCTCTACTGTTCTAAAGTAGATATTATACTCCTGTTTTGTTAAACGAAAAGCATATGAGGTTTACTCAGCTGACAATTGTAAAGCTAAGAGGTAAGTATGGTGGAGACATGACTAACCTGAAAGATAGGTGCTAACCATTAACAATTAAAACATGCACCTCGTGAAAATTAGGGTTTTGAATTAAAAAAGAGTTGTTAATAATGAATGAATTAAGAAAAAATATATATTTAAGGAAAAGATATGTATAAAAAGTTTTAAAAAAGATAATTACTTAATATAATTTTTGTAGATAAATTGTATTTAGTATTGGATTCCAATATAATCATAGCCATTTATAGATTATATTATGCAACATAATTATCAAAATAACTTGTTGCCTAAGTGGTAAACACACAAGTTATTTATTAAAACAACCACGGATCAATCCTTGCAAGGAACCTTTTTATAAACAATTTTCAAAATATTGATTATTTGGCATTGAGGTGGCGTTAATGCCAAATCTTCCATTATATATATATATATATATATATATATATATATATATATATATATATATATATATATATATATATATATATATATATATATATATTAGGATCAAATAAGAAGATAAATTAAAATAAGAATGATAAGAAGAAACCACAACCACTCATTTCGGATAGATCGCATCTCCCTTAAAATTATCTTTCTTATTTAAAATGTGTGGTAAAATCCTTCCTATTCTTCTCATTTTAGTTTCTTTACTAGATCCTTCCCTATATATATATATATATATATATATATATATATATATATATATATATATATATATATATATATATATATATATATATATATATATATATATTTTTTTTCCGATGACTTATTCTTTTTTTTTCTTTTTTTTCACATACATCACATATCCCCACACTCGTATAAGCATACACCAAAAAATACAAATAAGAAGTTGCACACCTTCATCTTCGTCGGAATGGCACACACGAATGGCAAAGTGCGGCTAACTCGTAATCATCAAAAACAATCCAACAACCAAGCAACTAGCAACCAGCCATTTAGACATTGACAAGGTTAGAGCTAAGGTTTAAAGTGAAAAATGTTTTTGTATTTTTCTGGATTTAACAAAAATGAAAAGATATGCTCGAAGGGTGTAACTAAGGGTATCTAGCGTTAAAGATGAGCGTTAACAAATGGGTCCATATGGCTGGTTAACTAATCGATGTGGTTAGCTAATATATCATTAGATGTAAGTGGAAGGCCATTTGGTTTTATTCCTAAGGTGCCTCTTTATCACACGAATACACTTATATCACACGAATGTGATTTTAATGCGGTCTGGTAATGATTTGCAAGTAAAAGTTCCAGAATAAATAAAATTATCGGCACACTCATAGCAAAATATCCAAGCATAAAAGATGTATGCTATATATGAAACAGGCTCAAATCCTCACAATTTAGTGGAAGAGCTATTATATGTGCTAGCAAATGTTATAGATCCCAGAATGGATTGCAATATTAATCGGGACACATGTCAAGTTTTTTAAAAATTATTGATTTCACCAGTGGGTTGATCCAGTTATTCTAATATATTATCCTATAAGCGTGAAAACAACTAGATCATAAGGGCAAACAAGTTCACAAAATTTTAAAAATTGGCCCGAAAATTTGGAAATTCAAAAATGAGTTTCGTTTTTCTTATTTAAACTTCCCCCACACTTAAGTTAAGCATTGACTCAATGTGAAAAATAAACTTCAAAGCATTAAAATAGGGAAAATAAAATAAACAAGCTGAGAGAAACAAAACTTCCCGGGCCAAAGAAATCACGATCGAACTCCATATGATAAAATGCCCCGCATAAGCTAGCATAAGCTTGTGAGAACAATCGATTTCAAATCCAAGCATCCTCCTTCATCACCTGATGCAATTAATCAAATAAAACAAAACTAACAAATGCACAAAATGCAAGTAATAATAAACATTATTAGCATTTAACACCCATACACTTAAGATTTTTCAAGTTTTGAAAAGAATTTTGCAAAAATGGTTCACATGTTTATTAAGAACAAATAAACAATTATAAGCACGTTTTGCCTCCCGAGAAGCACTTAATTTATTTCTGAGTCATTAGCTAGACTCTTCCCCGGGTTAGGGTTTAGGGTTCAAATGGGGAATTTCAGTTCTTAAACGTTGAGGGTATGGGATCTTTGGTATGTACTGATGGAGATACATTTGATTCTTTTAGTTTGACCAAGTGAAAGTCCCTCTTCGTTATCCTAAACGTTTGGTCGATTTCATTAGAAACAAAAATAGATAGCGAATATTTTTTGTTGAAAACTAGAAGGGGGTTGAATAGTTTTGCCGATTTTAATTTGATTTCAAAAACTTTAGATTCGATATTATGTGAAATCGTATGGATGTTGAGAAAGAATAGGTCTAATGATAATGCAAGCAAATACAATAAAGTAAGGGATACAAATGACACAACCGATTTATAGTGGTTCGGCTACAAGGACACCTTCCTTGCCCTACTCCACTCCCCGAGTCACCTACTCGAGAGTTCAAGCACTATGTCAAAAAACTCCTTCACTTGGCGGAGAAGCCTTCACAACGTTGCTTACACCTCTTTCCGGTACAAAGCTAAATACCGAGTCCGTAACACGGTGGACCAAACCAACACGACTATTACACAACAAATATGTGAAATATCAAGTACAAGATCTTTGCTACAGAAATCTTGCGGAGGAACAAATCAATCAAGGACCCCTTGCTTGGATGACTTGTAGAATGCTCGTGATCTAGCCTTAGAGAAGGACCTATATGAGAATCAAAATAGAAAGAAAGAAGAACAACTCTCTAGATCAAGTGATCTATATGTTAGAAGAGAATGAGAGTGTTTGAGAGATTTAGTAAGAAGAGGGGTGAGTTAGAATGGAGAAATGGCTCTCTATTTATAGGAAAATTCTTCCACTGTTCCCCGGATCCCACGGATTCCTCCCACAAAGGATCCGTCTAGTGTAATCCTAGGGATCCGTGGGACACTCTTCTTTGCCCATGGGTTTTTTGGTTATGAGTCATGGGTTATGGGTTGGTCCATGGTTTTTCCTTAGATTCAATGTATCTATAGTGTATATTGTATCTAGCCAACATGGGTATGGGTTATGACACATGGGTTATGATCCATGGGTTGTGGTTTTTACCCATCCTAATAAACTATTACAACAAATGATTAATTACAACATTTTCGTATTAAATGGATATATGTAAATGCTTTACAAAAATAACATGTATCCTTATAATTTTACTTGTGATAACATTATCTTTGTTATCAACAAAACACAAAGAGATCCCAAAATATTAATAAACGTTTTTACGGTTTATTTGTATTAACAATCTCCCCCTTTTTGTTGATGACAAAACATAATGTTATGATGAGTAAAACTTAAGAATATATGTATGTTTTGAAAGCCCTAAGTTTTACTTCTTCTCCCCCTTTTTGTCGAAACAATAAGTTAACCCATCGAAGAAATAAATTGTGGAAAAAATGGTCCACGTATCGCTTACTCCCCCTTGACGGTAGCTCCCCATTGTTTGGGGCGTCAAGTGAGAAAAAATATAAAGAAATCCTACAAAGAAAAATGTTCGAAACATGCTTATGTAATCTTGTGATCGACGAGAATCAAGATTGGGAACCAAGGTATGTAAAAAAGGCCTTGTAATAAAACAACAAAGTGTAGTGGTTTTTATGCCACATACAAGCATGTAAAATTAAGAACAAGACTTGTTCTTTAAAAATGACTAAAAGAAAGTACTAATAGTAGAAAAATAGTGAGGACTCCTTCCATGTTTGCATTAGGTTTTATGGATGGAAGTTTTGAAGAGTGATGGTATTGAGGCAATCAAGAATGTGGTTTAGGATGAATCGCATTTCCTCCCTAACTTCTATTGCAATATTCCTAGTGGATTGGCAATGTTCACAATGTAAGTGATGTGGGTAATGAGTGCGAAAATTTTCTGGGTTGTGTTGATTTGAGTTATGCGGAAGATGTGGTGGAAAAATAGGAAAATATGGATCAACGCGGAATGTTTGTAAGTGGTGGTGGAAAATAACCTAGGTGTTCTTGTAATGCAATGGGAGCTAATGGTGGTGATGTTTCAAGATCTTGAAAAATAGTATTTGGAGATGTGGTGGGTGTTGAAAAGACTATTTCTTTTTGTTTAGGTTGTTTAGATCTTGTTGGAGTCTTAAGGAGTTCCAAAAGAGAGATCCTATGTGGTGAGTTGATGGGTGATGATGTTGGTGTACTTATTGGTGATGAGGGAGGTGCTATGATGGAAGCATTTTGTGGTAAGTTGTTGGTTGAGGATGAACCATTTGAAGGTGGCTTTGCTAAACAAGATCGAATGCTAATCTATGCGGAGATCTTAGATTTTGATTGTGGTATTTTGGAGGGTGGTGAGACAAAGGTTTGAATATCTAGAGATGAGTTGTTTGCACTTGATAATTCATCTAAGTTGTATGATCTCTTGGAAGATATGGTTGTGTGTGTGTGTGAGGATGATATGAGTAGCAAACAATGTTGGGAAACCTTCTTATAGAAAAAAAAATGTTGCATTGCAATGAATGCTTGACCCAAAATATGGATTAAAATATAATGATTAGATATGAATTTAAGCCATGTGATCATGAGAAAACTAGCATTAAATCATATACTCCAAAAAAATGAGAAAAATAGAAGTTCATCAAGCTTCTGTCTCACGGATCCTTCCCTTGAGGGATCCGTCCAGCACTAAGGCTGGGATCCGTGGATCTGGTGATCCAAATAGCATAACATTTTCCTTTTGGAAACATTTTTGTCTAGTGTGTGCCTCTAAGCAAACTATTTGGAGTTGCGGTTATCTCGACTCCAAAGAAAAAAAAATAAACTAGAAGTGGAAAAGCATCCTATTATGTGAGATAACCCGAAAACACATTTTTAGTACTTTGAGTACATAATTTAGTATTACCAATGCTCCTAATTCGTTGTGCCTTAAATGAATGTACCCAAAAACACATATTAGTTATGTGTCCCCTTTAGCATTCAAAAGACATGAGATGGAATGAAAATGGGTTTTTACGTTGTATTAATAATGAAAAAGCGATTTGTCCTAGACGTGAGAAATTGCTTTTGTGAAATTGATACGGGAAGAAGTATCATTTTTGAAGACATTTTGAAAAGAGATTTCTATGTTGTGAAATACAAATGTTTACATACCTTGGGTTTTGAAAATTCCCGTATTGTTTGTGAGTTGTGTGTGAAATAGAGATCCTAGACTCAGAAAGAAGAAGGCAAGTGTTTACATACCTTGTAGAGTCAAATAAATTACTACGTTTCTTCCATGAGACTAAGACCAAGACGAAGTAGGTTGAATTGTTCCCGCTTCAACGGTTTGGTGAGGACGTCGGCTATGTTGTCTTCGGATGCTACCTTCTCAACAGAGATGTTCCCCTTTTGAACATTATCTCTTAAGAAGTCATGACGAATCTCTATATGCTTTGTGCAAGAATGCAATACCGGATTCTTGCTTAAGTCGATGGCACCTTTGTTGTCACATAGAATGGCTATGTTACTTAGATGAATGTCGTAGTCAACTAACGCGTGTTTCATCCATAGTGCTTGTTGGCATGCTTTGCCGGGGGAGACGTATTCGGCTTCGGTTGTTGATATTGCTAGTGCCGTTTGTTTCTTAGAAAACCAAGATGTTAAACAACATCCCATGAAAGTACATACCCCACTTGTACTTTTTCTATCAACGTAATCACCTTTACCAATGATTTTACTTTTGCTATTCCCGAACACCACATTACCTCTATTGAAGGATTCATATGTGGAGAATAGATCTTTACTGCCGGTCATGTGCCTTGTGCACCCGCTATCCTTGACCCATTCATCCGGGTCTAGGTCAACCTTTAAGCACACATAAGAAAACAAATAACTCAAAAGTTTGGTCCCCATTTGTTCATGGGTCCGTTAAGGTTAAACATTCCATTCATGTTAGACATGTATGGATAAAGTGAATAAGCATTCCATGATGCAAAGTTTTGAAAAGGAAAACTATTTTGCATACTTGGGTTCCATCCCATTTGATGGTTACTTTTCGGGTAAACATTATTAGGTCTTCTAAATGGATTTGGTTTTGACAAAGATGGAGCTTTGTTTCTTGCAAAAGTAGGATTATGTTTTGGAGGTGGTTGTCTAGTGGTGAAATGAGTTGGTTTCCTTCTATTAACGATAACAAAATCAGTTCTAGATGAAGAAGCTTTGTTATTACCATCTTTGTTTGCAAGAGACCCACGGATCCTGGTCAGACACTAGCGGTTCCTTTTAAGGGATCCGTGGGATCCGCCACAATGATGGCTTGTTTTTCTAATGCCTTTACAAATTGTGTTTCTTTGTTTTCACTAGTTGATGGATCAAGTTGTTGAATACCTAAACCTTTTTGGTTGTTTCCAGTTTTGACACTATCTAATATCATATCTAGTGTATTAGTACTCATTCTAGCAATTTTAGAATCTTGGTTATCAGCTAGTGTTTGAAGTTGAATGCAAAGTTCACATTCACCACTTGCTATTTTACCCTTTTCTAAACGTTTCAATTTTGCTTTTAACTCTATGACTTCTTTATCTAGACGTTGGTTTTTATTTTTCAAAAACTTGTTTTTGTTAATAACTTTTAAACTAATTTTGCAAAGTTTGTCATATTCGTCATGCAATGAATCATCATCTAGTGATGAGCTACTATAGTATTCGTGACATACCTCGTCATTTGCCATGAGAAAAATTTCTTCGTCCTCCTCCTCGCTCATTCCCCACGAGCCGCTCACAAAGGCCTTTTGATCATCCCTTTTGGGACACTTGCTAATAAAGTGGTTTGGGCCTCCACATCTAAAGAAAGCACAATCATCCTTTGGCTTCTCATCCTTTTTGCCTTTCCGGAATCCTTTCTTGTCATCATATGGTTGTTTGATGTATCTTCCCTTCCTTCTAAAGAACTTCTTAAAGTCCCTTACCGCCATGTCATACTCCTAAACATCACTATCCGAAGAGGAGTTCTCTTCATCGCTTGAGACTTTCTTCGCTTTAAGGGCAAGAGATTTGTGTTTCTCTTTCACCTTTAAAGCTTCGGAATCTTTAGCAAGAACAAGCTCATAGACTTTTAAGTTTCCTATGAGTTCATCAAGGGTGAGGATCGTCAAATCTTTTGACTATTCGATCGTCGTCACCTTAGATCTCCACTTGGATGGAAGTGCCCTTAGATATCTCCTAACATGGTTACGGCTAGAAAAAGATTCATCAAGTGCTTGTAAAGATGTTATAATAGTATTGAAATTAGCAAATGAATGATCTATAGTTTCCTCATCCGATATTGAAAATTGTTCATATTGTTGAACAAACAAAACAATTTTATTATTTTTAACTTTTTTATTTCCTTGATGAGTTACAACTAAAGAATTCCAAATTTCTTTAGAGGTTTTAAGCATAGAAATTCTTTCGAATTCCTTTTTCGGTAAAGCATTATATAAAACCATTTTAGCTTCACTATTTTTAGAAAGCTTTTTCTTCATTTAATCATTTAGTTTATCATGAGGAATGTCAACTAAATTTCCTTTATCATCATTTGAGGTAGCCTCAAAATCACCTTCAACAATAATGTACCAAAGATCAATATCTTTAGACTTCACATACGTTTCGAATCTATTTTTTCCTTATAATTTTCAGAACCCATAGTGATCGAAAAGTTTTTAAAATACAAATTTACTTTAAAACTTTTATAAACTTAGCTCTTGATGCCAATTTTGGAATTCTA
This sequence comes from Chrysanthemum lavandulifolium, assembly GCA_022545495.1. NCBI lineage: Eukaryota > Viridiplantae > Streptophyta > Magnoliopsida > Asterales > Asteraceae > Chrysanthemum > Chrysanthemum lavandulifolium. Next base: position 59,731,484 of record CM040240.1, read on the forward strand.
GAAGGGGGTTGAATAGTTTTGCCGATTTTAAGTTGATTTCAAAAACTTTAGATTCGATATTATGTGAAATCCTATGGATGTTGAGAACGTATAGATCTAATGATAATGCAAGCAAATAAAATAAAGTAAGGGATAGAAATGACACAACCGATTTATAGTGGTACGGCTACAAGGACACCTTCCTTGCTCTACTCCACTCCTCGAGTCACCTTCTCGAGAGTTCAAGTACTATGTCAACAAACTCCTTCACTTGGCGGAGAAGCATTCACAACGTAACTTACACCTTTTTCTGATACAAAGCTAAATACCGAGTCTGTAACACGGTGGACCAAACCAACACGACTATTACACAACAAATATGTGAAATATCAACTACAAGATCTTTGCAACAGAAATCTTGCGGAGGAACAAATCAATCAAGGACCCCTTGCTTGGATGACTTGTAGAATGCTCGTGATCTCGCCTTAGAGAAGGACCTATATGAGAATCACAATAGAAAGAAATAAGAACAACTCTCTAGATCAAGTGATCTATATGTTAGAAGAGAATGAGAGTGTTTGAGAGATTTAGTAAGAAGAGGGGTGAGTTAGAATGGAGAAATGGCTCTCTATTTATAGGCAAATTCTGCCACTGTTCCCCAGATCCCACGGATCCCTCCCACAAGGGATCTGTCTAGTGTAATCCTAGGGATCCGTGGGACGCTCCTCTTTGCCCATGGGTTTTTTGGTTATGAGTCATGGGTTATGGATTGGTCCATGGTTTTTCCTTAGATTCAATGTATCTAAAGTGTACATTGTGTCTAGCCAACTTGGGTATGGGTTATGATCCATGGGTTATGGTCCATGGGTTGTGGTTTTTACCCATCCTAATAAACTATTTTAACAAATGATTAATTGCAATATTTTTGTAATAAATGGCTATATGTAAATGCTTTACAAAAATAACGTGTATCCTTATAATTTTACTTATGATAACATTATCTTTGTTATCAACAAAACACAAAGAGATTGCAAAATATTAATAAACGTTTTTACGGTTTATTTGTATTAACATTTTTGATTTTTTAGAGGGTCATTGGACTTTCCACTCCTAGTGAATATGGCATCCACATTCTCAAGGTGAGCTGTAGGAGGTGGGTTAATCCTACCATTTTGTATTAAAGAAACTGGATTTTGTGGCTTAGACCATTCGTCTATCTTTTTTTCCAATTCTACATTCCAGCTGCCACCAGTTTTGTTGAACTTCTTATCACCAACATGGTGTTCAGAACTTTCTAGTGGATTCATTGGGATATACATGTTGCAATCCTCAAGAAAAGGTGACACGATTGGTGAGTTAGACATGATTTGGTCCAGATTTGGCGTGGTTGGAATATGCTCAGTCTCGTCCTCTTCGATAAATTCAACCTCACCCTTATCGTTCTCGTTTCGAATTGAGTTGGTTTGTAGAAAAATTCATGTCTCGAGTTTGTATTTGTGGTGTAAGGAAGAGATTCAACATGATGGACTTCCTGCTCCTTACTTAATCTTTCTACGCTCCTCTCCAAGTCTTGGATTATGGCTTGGTGGTTCCTTATTCCTTGATTGACTTTACGTTCCAATTCAACCATCAGGTTTGTCATATTCTCATTGGCTTTCGTTTGACTGGCCATCCACTCTCTCATCATTTCCTCCGGTGAGGTTTTAGGTGTATTGAAATGTTTTGATGGATGTGGTATTATATTCCATGGTTGATATGGAGGATATGTATGGGCTGGGTTGTGGTTTGGATAGGAGTATGAATTTCTGGAATGTTGGTCGTGATATCCTCCGTGATATCCTTCTTTTTGGACGTCGTTCACTTCCATGGAATCACGCATCGACGTGTCATCCTCTACATCGTGTTTATTATTTTAAAGCTCCATCATCTCCCTCCATATGCTTATGAATTTGGCATCGATGTTTGTGGAGAGAGATTCCAATTTCTTGATCAATGAGGCATGATCGGTATTGATGTTGCTTCCACTGGCGAAAACAACGGTATTCGGATTGGGGTCGTCTTGGGAATTTTCAGTGAAATTGAGCTTGAGTTGGACCTTGTCCTCGAGGATTTTGAAAGCTTCGTTTGGAGTTTTGTAGAGGAGGATTCCTCCAACATCGAGATTTCCTTGAGTTGGATCGTCTAAACCGTGATAGAATGTTTGAATGATTGTTCCTTTGGTTAGACCGTGTCGGTAGCAAGTTCATGCGGAGCCAAGCGTCAACGAGACTTTCATGATTGATTTGTTGAAAGTTGTTAATGTCATTTAGGAGACGTTTGAAATTTTCGGAAGAAAAGTATCGGCTAATAAAAGCTTCTCTCATCTCTTCCCACGTAGTAATAATTCCTTCATTTAATTCTTTCAACTAAATCTTAGCTTCTCCGGTTAATGAGAAAGGATAACTCCACAATTTAACCACTTCCTCTTGATTTTCAGCATATTGGAATAGGCTACTAATCTCAAGAAAATCGGTTATGTGTCGGTGAGGATTGGACCATATTCTCCCATCAAATTGATTCTCCCAAAAAATTTGCATGTGGATACCCTTGATATGGAAATTATTGGTAAAATGACGTTGAATAACAGTGAAACTAGGTGTTGGTGCAACGGTCCTAGTGCTTGACCACATGGGTTGGTCATCGGGATCAGTGACGATTATGGTTGGGGAATCGGGTGGAGGTTTAAGTTTCTCTTCGACTATGTCAATTACGACAAAGAGTTCCTCGATGAACGGTGGTTTTGGATAAGGTTTGGGTTTAGTCCTCTCTTTGATTTGACGTTTAAGCTCGTAAAGTGGACTAACGAGTTGTTTACTCCACCATTGTGAGTTTATAAATACCCGGAGCGATTCGCAAAATATTTTAAAAAGCAAAAATAAAAAGATAAAAATAATGAAAACGAATATGAAGAAAAATCTTTTTGTAGTTTTTTTTTTTACATAAAAAAAATGACTTAAAGTAAATAATTTAAATAACTCTAAGACTTTCTTTCTTTTTTTTCTACTTTTATTTAGAAAGAAAACTAGTTATGACTTTTTTTTTTTCCTTTTCCCAAGAGTTCTCGGTAGCTCCATTGAAACGCACAAAGAAGCGGAGAAGAAGGTCAGCGCGAAGCATATTAAAAACCCAACTTCTTTAGTGAATCAGGGAGATCCGTCTTATACCTCTCACATAGTTTGTTTACAATTGGTGAGCCTTACTTTTAAGGGAATAAAATTTGTTTTATTAAATAATCTACCAAACAAACAAACAAGGAAAAACACAAATAGGAACAAGACTAAACAAAGCTTGAACTAAAACTTAAAAAAAGATTGAAAAGAAAAAAATATGGTTTTTTGGACAGAATGGTTCAGCCGATCGGCTGGGCATCCAGCCGATCCGGTTGGATTTGGTTTTGTGGTCTAGCCGAATCGGTTACGGGGCCGTACCGATTGCCTGAACGAACTGGTGAGAAAAAATATTTTTTTTCGCAAGCAACGGCGGCACAACAAGGGAATGATTTAAGCACAGATTCAAAGCACACAAAAACACAAACAAAAGGCGCCAAAGACTTGATGTGTCTCATGACTACTAGTTTTAAATTTATAACAAGGATTACTGGATTAAGCTAAGAACACACGGGCAAGTATGAAGCTTTCGTATGTAGTTAGTTTTGGTTGGTAAGCCGAGGTCGTTCACTAGGATTTGGGTATTTTCAATTGTGAAGAATCTATGTAATAGCAAGTTGTGGAAAACTAGAAAGGGGAGGGGCGTTGAATAGTTTTACCAATTAAAACTTTCTTTTAAAAAATTTGGATCGACTTATGTCAATCTATTTAGATGTGTATGTTGGACGTTGATAGATAGATATATAAAAGTGTAATGTAAGATAAAGAGTAAGAAGCACATAAACACAACACGATTATTTATAGTGGTTCGGCTACAAGGACACCTTCCTTGCCCTACTCCACTCCCTGAGTCACCTACTCGAGAGTTCGTAATCACTACATGACACCAACTCCTTATGGCGGAGAAGCCTTCACAATGTCGCCCACTCTTTTTCCGGTACTAGGCTAACCACCGGGTTCTTTCACACCAAGGTGAAACACACCTACCACAACGTCGCATACCCTTTATCCAGTACTAGGCTAAGTACCGAGCTCCATTACAATGGAGGAACTACTACCCAACACTACACAACACCTAATCCCAAAGGAGACACACTCCTTATTACAACACCATCAAGGATATCAACATCCTTGGAAACAAAGTATCCTTATGCGTATAACGATGCACCTCATCGTTCATATGACATAGGAAATCTTCATAAATGCCACTTGATTTGATTCCTAGGCATCCTTCACTAATTCCTTTGACACAACGCTTGGCACCTTTCACTAATGTCTTCGTCTTGACACCTTTAGCATTCTTCACTAATGCTTTCGTCTTGACTTTTTCGGCATCCTTCACTAATGCCTTCGGCACAACACTTCTATGGAGAAAGAAAAATCTATCAAAAAGAGAACTTCAGTAGTCTTGATAATGATGAAGCATGGAAACTCATGGACTTGAGCTTGCTCGAATTCAAGAAGTGGTGATCTCGCCTTTAGGAGGAAACTAGAGAATCACACAAAAACAAAAGACAAACTACATAGAAAGATCCCTTAGGATCAAGGGTTACAGAGTTACAATACTTGCGGAAAGTATGTGTGAGAGTGGCAAGGAAAAAGGAAGAAATGCCTCACTATTTATTGAGGAGCAATTCTTACTGTTCCCTTGATCCCACGGATCCCTCTCACAAGGGATCCATCTAGTGTAAAACTAGGGATCCGTGGGACGCTCCTCTTTGCCCATGGGTATTTTGGTTATGGGTAATGGGTTATGGGTTGATCCATGGTTCTTTTATTAGATACAATGTATCTTATGAGTGTAATGCACCTAGTCAAATGGGTATGGGTCAATACTATGGGTTATGGATATGTTCCATGGGTTGTAGTTTTTACCCATTTATCATACATACTAGTTATGTATATATATTTGCCCAATATGTAAACACTAGTTATTGTACATATATATTACTAAATCATAAAATCGCATATACTTGTTTTAGTGTTTTATGTGAAAACGTAAGTGTGTTAGAAAACTATTGGCTCAAACTATTTACGTATTTGATTTGTTTTGTTAAAATGATTTTACGTTTGTTATCGACAAAACCTTAGAAGATCGTAAAATATAAATAAACGTTTTTACGGCTTATTTGTATTAAAAATCTTTCCCTTTTTGTTGATGACAAAACATAAAATTATTTTAAGGAAAAACTAAAATTCATAAACGTTTGAATTAGAGTTTTTACTCTCTTCTCCCCCTTTTTGTCGAAACAAAAGAGTGTCGAAAAAAACTAACACATTTTTAAGAAAACATGTAAAAGAAAAGATGTAAAGAGCAAGTGACGGAATGGTTCTCGTCTTAAATCCCTTGACAGGTTCATCCCTTTGTGAGGGCATCAAGTAAATATAAACTAACAAGCTAACGAATTGCAATTTTTTTTGCAAATGGTTTCGTCCTTGTGACGAAAATGCTCCCCCTTGAAGATTGCAACTTTGCAATGGGGTGTCATGAAGTGTAATCCAAATAAGGATTAAGTTCCAAATGGTTTTGCAATGTATGGTTTGACACAAAGCTCCTCCTAGCTTAGAGTGTCAAGTTCTTCATGTGTAAAATCTACAAAATAAAGGTTAGAAAACAAGAGTATAGTGCATAATTTCCTGCAAATAAGACTCAAGTTACTAGAAAATTGTTCTTTTGTACCACGAATCCCACGGTTCCCTCCTTTGTGGGATCCGTCTAGGCAATTTCCAGGGATCCGTTTGTCTGGTGACAGATGATTCAGCAAAGGTGTTATATCAAACAATGCTAAATATGGAAGTGAGATATGTATACAAACAACAAACATATACTCAAACCAATATGGCAAATCAACAAAGACATAATCACGAAATCTCTAAAACTAAGAGAATGATTTAGCCATGCAATACATACTCCAATTAATACTAATGAGTGACCTAAACTCAAGAAGCAACAACGTGCTTAAGGATGGTTAATCATGAAATGGGATTCCTAAACGTTCTAAGTTGAGCTTGAGACTAGAACACCGTTTTAGGCTCATGGTTGTTTAGGTTTGTTGACCTCTTCGAAACGTTCGAGGAGGTGATAAAACATGAAACATTGCTCTTCATGTAATTCATGTATTAACCTTTCAACATGTTGACAATGACAACAATCCTTGTCATGGTTTGAGCTTCTTGAAGCGGAGGTTCAAGTGAAGTGGGTTGAGGATACTCAAATAAAGGAGGAATTGGTGGAGGCTCATTAAGTGGTGGCTCAACAATGTTTGAGGGTGGAGGTAGAGAAGTGTCAACTTCCATTTGGTCGGGTGGTTGACTTTGATGTCTCCTCATAATCCAAAATGGACTATTAGAGGCAAATGGAGAAATTGACATTGGTGCAAGTGTTGATTCAACACTTTGGTTTTGTTGTACAACCTTTTCTAGTGAATTTGTTGGTAATGGTGGAGTATGAGATGGCCAAGGGGGTAAGTCCTCTAAGTTGTGAGAATGTGGAGATGATTGTGAGGTGTTAAATGATGTGGCTCTAGGCACCAATGATGTTGGTTGGGTTGAAAAGGGTGTGTTTGGTTTAGTAGAGTTTGGTGATGATATCCTTGTGGGAACAATCCTTTTGGGAATTAGTTTGATTGGTTTATTTGGTGTAGGGGAAATCCTAGCATTTGTGGACTTAACCGAAGATGATTCGGTTGAGGAAACTTCGTGTATGACCCTAGCAAGTTTCTTGGGTGGTTCTTGGGTGGATGAGTTAGCACTAGGAGCTTTTCTAATGATGAAATGACTAAGGAAGATGTTTGTAATTGCTGAGAATTATGTTGTGTTTGATGACTAAGGAGTTCTAGTAAGATGACTTATAAAGGGAAGAGTTTGGCAAGTGCATTTAAGATTTAAGACACTAAAATTCTTATAAATGTGATGATTAACATGCACAAGATTTAAGTTCAGAGTTTCACTGATCTAGGGACTTATTAAAGAAGAGGTGGAGTGTTCAAGTTAGCAAGATGAGCTTGAAATGATTGTTTTGGCTAGAGTTGACATAATCATCACCGGATCCCACTTCCCTCCTTTGATGGATCCGTCTTGGCTAATCCTAGGGATCCGGCTCTCTGACTATGAAAGGATAAAATGATGTTTCTAAGGTCTAAGACCTATACCATCTTGAGTGTTTGGTTCTCCTAAGTATCTTAAATGAGGTTGTACTTGAAAGATCAAGAGCAATGAGTGATATAGCTAATGATTTCCTTTTATGGAAGGAAAATGAGACTTTGTGACCACCAATGGATGTTCAAGGATGAAACTAAGAATTTTGATGGTGTCAAGTTACAATAAATGATCCTAGAAATCAGATGTGAGCTTGTGATGAAGTTTGAAAAATTCTCAAAAATCAAAAGAATTAAAAAACTAATTTTTGACCCGTTTTGAGATAAAGATGACTAGAAACAATTTTCTAAAATTGTTCAATATGTCCACCTAAGTGTTTTGAAAAATGAAAAGCAATTTTTGAGTATTGAAGCGGAAATATGGTGAGTTTTGATGAGTTGCTAAATCAAAATGGACTTCGAATAAGATCTTATGTAAGCTATGAGTGGGTTTAAGGCTTTCTCATCATTGAAGAAGACTTAGTTGAGTTCTAAAATCTTATTTTTAGCTAGTGTGGAGTGATCTAGTAAACTATTATGATGTATGGGATACTGTATTGCTGATCTGTTGTCACGGATCCCACGGTTCCCTCAAGGGAGGGGTCCGTCTAGGCTAATCCTAGGGATCCGGCATCTGCAGATCAGAACCATCACAGAATCAAGTGCAGATTTTGCACCTAGCAACATACACTAATAATCATTAAACTAAACAAGGATATAAACATGTCATCACATAAAACATCTCATATATAATGGTAGAAATAAAAATATCCAAGTTAACACAAACAGGAATGCTTAAACATAGTCATTCAAATATTAATCAAATGTCTCAAATTAAACATAGACCTATAGTCTCTTTCATCAATCCTTTCTTTTCCTCTTTCCCGACTTTGTGAGGTGATTAGCTAGGTTTTGAATCATACTCCTCAATTGTTTGAAATCTGCGGTCTCGTTTGCAATAGTTGGAATTTGTCCATAGTAATTAGAGGGTTCCAATTCGATGTTAGCTATGGGGTCGGCATCTTCTTCTTCTTCATCTTCTTCTACTTCACCATCCGAGGAATCCTAGATAGCTTTAGGTTTTCTTCCATTGACCGTGAACCTTTTAGGGGGTTGTTTGGTGAAATATTATTGCTTAGGTTCTTTAAGTTATGTTACAGATTTTCAAAGGTAAAAACCGTTTGGTGAACGTTTGCGTTTTCTTGGAACTGGTTTGGGGTGTTTTGTAAGATACTTAGAACTGATTTGAGGGTGTCTGGGTTGAATTAATCTGCCCTAAAATCCACCACTATCTCTTGGCGGTTTAAGAGGTTTTAGGTGGTTCCGGTTGGTAGTTTTGAAATACGTTGTTATTTTTTTGCTGGTTTTTGTTGTTTTGGTTCTCGTGATGATGCGTTATATTCCTATGATAGAAAGCTTTAGCATGATTCTTGCATAAGGTTTGTTATGTTTTTGAGCCTTTTCTTTTATAATCTTTCAAAATCTTTGAGATCCATTTATGTACTCTGAATATCTTTCAAGGCTATGAACTTTGAAGATCCATTTTTTGATTTACTAGGATGAGATTTATGACTTATTTAAACCAGTTTTATTATTTTTCTTGCTGCAAAATGGGATCTATGCTTTTAAGACCATGTTATGAATTAAAACCAATAAGGGGCTTTTTCTATGAACTCAAATGATGTAACACCCCCAATTTCGTGATACGCAGCGGAATTCAAGCTGGGTGTTACTTCATGGCTCAACAGTTACAATAACAGAAAACGAACTCTAATTGTGTCATTTTAAAAGATTTATCATTCGATTTAAATAAATATCAGAGTTTACAAAATGAGGTCCCAGTGGTTTTGTAGTTTATGAAATAAGTTTTCGAATGATAATATAGCCTTCTTGAGTATCCGTACCCTTCCGTGCCATCCTCGTAAATTATGAACCTGAGAAAAACATGCTAAAAAGTGTCAACACAAAGGTTGGTGAGTTCATAGAGTTTATAGATAAAACATTTGATTTCAGTAACTTAGAGTTTGAGCGATTATTGTAATAAATAAAAATATTCATGAAATAAGTAGTGGGTTACGTTGTTATTCACCCATAGTTCGTTTGCTTAGTAATCAATTGAACACAAGTTTCAAGGTCGGGCCATGTTGTTGCACCCATAAATTCAGTAAGTTGCGGCATTTGTATCATTGCAACACGGTGTATATTGCCTTAAGTCTCATGAATGCAAACCTTATGATGCGGCATCATAGTAATGAACTAATGATGTAAGTTACTGACATCATAGAGATGATGTAAGTAATAAGGCCCTCGGGTAGGAGTTTGCCAACTTCCTATGTGGTTCTCAAATAAAGTGCACTTGGCTACTTATCCAGCAACACAAGTGGGGCGTCAACTGCCAATAGATCTATTCACTATATTCGCGTTCACTCGCAAGTGATTAATGGCTCATGATAGAGGGACTTTTAGTGGCAATAGTAAGTAACTTAAGCAATAGCAATCAGGTTCACCTAAAGATAGTACTTGTGTTCAGGTTTGTAGCAAAACGTATAAAGTGTGATTACGAACTCATAGTAGTATGTAAAAGCTTTAGAGTACTTATGAAAGTAATAATTAGTAGTTAAACATGTATCTCCCCCAAAAATAGTATAAAACGCATAAAAGTAGGGGCTATGAAACTCACAGTAATATGTAAAAGTTTAAAATAAATGTAAAAATATCAAGCAATATTTGAGCATGTATATCCCCCAAAACGTTCAAAATAAGAAAAAGAGGGGCTATGAATCACCTCGATGTTATAGTAGTCTGGATGGAAAACAAATTAAGTAATGTGAATAAACTTCTCAGACTTGTGACCTGAGTTAGTATGTCATGTTTTTAGTATTCGAGTTCAATTTTATGCAATATTAACGCTTTATCGATAATTAGATAACATAAAGTCTCTTCAAAAATTAATAATACTTATCATACTTATTTTTATGGCTCGAATGATTGCTAATAAATTTTTATCAAAACCAAAGTTGTTAAATATTTTATGTTTTCAAAATGTGATAATTTACAATTTTAAATATTTACAGTTTTTACCCTTGCACTTTCAAAAATGACACTTACACCCTCAACTATGGGTTATTGACAAAACCAGCCCTTGTATAATTAACTTCACAGAAATTGCATTTTTAGTCCAAGAAAAACTTTATCTTACAAAAATTACAATTTTTATGCTTGAAATTTTATAAGAAAATTCACTTGTTTTTGGCATAAATGGACAAAAGTGCGGGTGAATAAAAGCGAGGCCTTAAAAAGGTTTTTACTACGTTCTTGATCCTTTAAAGAGTTTGTCCGGTGTTATTTCTAATGGTTCAAACTAGAGGTCTTAACCTCTTACGGTTTAGTCGCAATGATTTTCCAAAGTAGGGGGGTTAGGTGCCTTTTGTTGTTTTTGGGCGATAACAGGGCTAAACAAGGGCAGATTTTACACGTGGCAAGCTAGTATTTCTACAACACATTTGACCCTTTAAACACTTTGATGTAACCTCTTCTAAATGGTATAGGTCTCATGTCCTAGTTCTCTTTGATTAGAAAGATACAAGTCCACGAACATGGCCACTTTGCCACGACGCGTTTTAAGAATATTTCATTTTTAACTCGTTAACTTTCACAGTTTCATCTAGGGACGTTGTAATATGTTTATTAACTCTTTTTAAGTTATTTCCCATCATCCTATAACTCCCACGACTCAAATTTTGAAAAATGTACACAAGGCTTATTTATGAAAATTCCTGCGAGTCACCCTCTTTGTGGTCGATTATAAAAGAGACTATAAGTGCTTTTAAAGACGTTATTGGGGCATTAAAATCTTTGCAGTGTTCCATTTAAAATGGTGTAAACCTCGTACTTTGAAACCCTTTAATTAACAAAATATTAACTACGGAAAATGGCTACTTAGGCTATTCTTGCCAAATTGCAATTTTCGTTTTTAAACCATAAAAATCTATATCTATTGCATGCAACCTTGTGAAATGTTGTTTTACCCATTTATAATGTTTCTAAGATAGTTCATAATCAAATTTATCAAAAAATCCCGTGTTTTTTCACATACCCGTTGTAAGAAGCTTTTGGTGTTTAGGACTTTTAGCCAAAATGAATGGTTGTTTTTAAGCATGGAGACTAGGCTTTTCAACCGGGTTATGGGGGCGTTCTAGAGTGTCCTAGGTGGTGTTTACAACGGTACTTTGGTTGGCCTTAATACCTTTGACATGATGTAAATAAATAGGGCGCAAGTAGGGGTGTTGAGGCATTTTTGTAAGATATACCTAACATTTGTTGGGATTTCTATTAAATTTTGGCTTCGTTATCGTTTTCTAGACCCGTGCACCGATTTTTGAAGAAAGCGTCATTCGGACAACTTTCGTGCTTTAACTATTTCATGAAACGGACCGAAATGCCTCGTTTTGCGTGCGACGCTTACATCCACGAAAGTTTCGATGATTTTGGCAACTTCTTTAGACCATAACTTTTACTCGTGTACTGCGTTTTAAGTGATTCAAATTGCTACGTTTTCCTTATAAAATCCTTTTTAACAGTATGCAATTGATATTAAAAGTTACAACGAAATAGGATGAGTTTAAAAGACTTACATGCTTGGGATTTTGACAAGAACAACAATGAGAATAGGTTGGCTTCTAAATGGTACAAGACTCTTTCCCTCCTTCCTTTACTTTACCTTGGGACTTAAGATCAGTTTATAAGTGTGTGATTGAGTGGTTTGTTGTTAGAACAAAGAATGAGGTGAAAAGTGTGTTTGTGTGATTTATATAGGCAAGAAGAATTTGGGTTTGTGGAAGGTAATTTGGCCACTTGCATTAAGTTGTAGCCATAATAAGGAATGTGGTGAAGAACAAGGTGATGTGGTGTATTAGAGATTGTGTGGTGCTTGTGATGGTGATGAGGGTGGCGTAGGGTGGTGGTGTTTTTAGCCATGAGTAGTGCCTCAACTTTTGACTATGGTAAATTCTCAAGGTAAAAGGAATGATGTGTAAATATTATGTGCAAGTAACTAATTGTGGCTAGGGTTTTTACATGTAGTACTAGGTAACTAAGTGGTAACTAGTTAGTTCATTTTTAACCATGATAAAGGGGGGCGTTAGGCATTGAAGGGTAGTACCTAGGGATTCTTAGGTTGTACCTATTGTGTAGTCATGTAAAAACTTAGTTAAGTTTCTAATTTACTTTAGGTAAAATCTAGTTTAGGTTAATTTACATGTAATAAATAAAAGTAAGGGCTTAAGTTTTGGTGCATTGTTGTTTGTACATTAGCATTGTTTTATTGTACTTACTAAAAAGAAAATATATTTTTAAGGCTTGTGCATTATAGGGTTGTACCGTGTGCTTAAAAAATAGGTACATTGAGGTTTATAATATAATTTATATAAGTATTAAGCTTGTATGTATTAAAGACTTGTACATATGCTTGAAAGACTTGTACATTAATATTTTGAAAATATATCATGTACATAAAATCATAGAGTTGTATATTAGGGCTTGTAACAGAAATTAAAGTATAGCTAGGTTTCATGCTTTAATGACTTGTACTCTAGGTATAAAATGTTGTACTTTACCATTTATGAAAAAGCGTAGTTATAATAAATTAGGGTTTCATGTAAGCTCAAATAAATAGTCAACGTTTAACTTGAAAGTTTAATAATTGTACGTTAACGTAATAACGTTAAGTGGTAAATAAAAGTTGAAAACTTTCATACTTGACATATAAGGAATAAACTTAAGACATTCTGATGTTGGTGTGTGAGTTCGTCATATTAGTTAGTTGTTGTGATCAAATAAAGGATATCGTTTCTTAAAAAAATTTGGACGTAGAAAATGGATAAGTATTCTTTCGTTAGAATATTATATTAGTTTAATACGAGGTGAATTTACCGGTGGTTACAAATGAGGCTATTTTATTTATGCCTTCAATATAAATTATAGGCAAAAATGCATATATATCCCTCCCAAAGTGAATAATTGCATATATATCCTTTGTACAAGTTTTTTATGCACATAATACAATGGTTTTTATGCATGCTTTGGATATATATGCAATTATGCATTTTCGGGTGGATATATATGCAAAAGCCCCTAAATTATACTTATGTTATCAGATTTAGATTCTTATTTCTTTAGAGGCTGTATTTTGAAGCATTATTTTTTGAGTTTTAACTTTTTGATGCTTTTAGATCTAGCCAATGAAGTAATCTTTTAGATCTAGCCAATGAAGTAATTTTTTGAGTTTTAACTTTTTGATGCTTTTAGATCTAGCCAATGAAGTAAGATCTAAAAGCTTTAAGATCTGAGCCTCATGGTGTTTTAAGGCCATAGAAGTGTCTTTAGTTAAGATCTCATGCTTTCAAAAATATGAGACCAATGACTTTATTGAGAAGGATGGTGTATTTTGATGTGCTGAGAAGTTGTTTCCTTTTTGTTTTTGATGTTGAATGTAGATGTACAAGTAATCTCTTGGATTTTTGCATACTTTTGCCTTAACGTATGTTTTCATTTTGTAAGCCCGTGTTGACAGCTACTATAGCTAAAGCCTGAATGTGTCACATTCCTACTCTAAAGATTGGAAACCCAAGTGATTTCTTATTTGAATTTCAATAGAGAATAAGCACATGGGAAGTTTATAACGCTGGGATGTGTGAAAAGCATGAGGATACACGACCGGATTGTGTTGCGTAGGTAGTAGCTATTTTGAAATAAAAGCATATCACTAAGTATAGAAGTTTATAACTAATGTAGTATGACGTAAAGACAAAATTTACAAAGTTGATTATATGATTTCTTTCAAAGCAACGAGTTAAATTAATCTATGGAAAATAAGGAAAGCCTAGAAATGGGTACGAATTTAATGAGTTGAGTTATGAGCTATAAGTACCACCAATTTGTAAATAAAAGGAAATAATATATACTAAATGACTAGGGGGACATAAGATTTTTAAAAATACGCACACTGCCGAAATCGTAATTTACAAAAAATTATGCATCAAGCGTCAATAGTTGAACTCACGTGCACCGTCGCACCAAAAGAGTATTCTACACACACAAAAGAAAATGTAAAGAACACAAACAGAAAAATGAATACCAATTAGGTTGAAAACTTTACAATTCCGCCGCTATGCATAGTAAGTCACACATAAACCGTTATAGGAAAAAAAAAATTGCAACTATGCTATCAGATAAACAGTTATTCGAAAAGGAGCTAACGCTAGGTGTCAAATGGGTTGACCCGACCTGACCCGAACCCGATAAGATCTTATAAAATTGGGTTGAATCAGGTCAAGTTAGGGTCTTAATTGGTTCGTTACCGGGTTATCGGGCTGACCCGATAAGCTATAATCACTACTACAAAAAGAAGTATCCAGACCCCCTCATGAAGACCGGATACCAATAAAACAGGCCTCAAAAGTCAGAATTCGCCCTCACAAAATTATCTGGACCCGTGTTTAATTCTAGACCCGGTCTTGAAAAGAAAAACAAATGCAGACCGGTGTATTTCATAAATCCCGGTCCACCTTTTCTAAGAAAAGAGACATGTTTTTGTTTGAGAACCGGCCCACTAAAAGTAAAGTTATCAAGACCCGTGTTTATTAATCAACCGGTTTGCACTTCCAAAATATTTGAACCTAAATACCAAATACCCAAAATTTGAGTCTTCCCTCCTTTTCACTTCAACCTTACAAAACCCTAACACACCCATCTTATTCTTCTCTCAACACACACCCACCGCCAGTTTTACTGGGGTTATGTTTAAGAAGGGGCTTAGCTTAATCTTGTTTCTTCTGTTCTTCGACAGTTTATTACTCGAGGCATCCACCAATGAATAAGTTAAGTTAGTTTTGTTTCTCTTAACTTAAAGCTTTTAATCTCCCTAATCTTATTTTATGACTAAGTTAGTTTTGTTTTCTATTAAATGTCTTGCTTATTTTTGTTTGGATATTGAAACTTCAAATATCTTATTTTATAATCTCAACTTTGTGGCGAATTTGAATCTCCAAGATGTGTTTGACTGAACTTTGGGGCTGTTTGGTGTGGGTTTTAAACTTCAAGTTCCTTGCTAAATCACCTTCTCTATTGTTTCTAGTACTTACAGGTCAGTAGTAGGCACCGTTGGTACACGCTATTTTATGGTTTTAATTTACTTAGCATTGCTTGTAGTTTCTTTATAGGTTTCGATCTGAGATGATATCACTATTATTCCACCTGTTATTTTAATGTTATGCTTACTTATGGATTCAATTCATTAATTTTATTACTTTTTGGAACAGGGTACTTATTCACTGTGGTACTTTATGCATAAAGCCCTTTTTAGTGAATGAGCACATACCTCTATTTTGGTTGCTTTCATGGTACATGTAGAAATGATGATTAATGTATGAGGACAGTGGTACATTTTAGAGAAATTTTTTTAAATGGACAATTTCTCCGAGTACTTTTCTAAAATGAACCACGCCCATTGAATTTTCTAAAATGAACTTTTCAATATGAGGCGTTAGATTGGTAGCGTGTCGTTTTAAACCGTGCGTGTATACCAATTCCACAGGCGTGGTCGGGCGGCGAAGTGGTGGGCGTGGCCCTAGGCGTGGGCGTGGCACAGGCGTGGGGAGGCCACAGGCGTGGGGAGGGCACAGGCGTGGGAGGCCACAGGCGTGGGAGGTCTGCAATGGTGGCTGAATGCTTGAAGATGGTGCGAGGAAGATGGTGAGCTGGGTTTTGAAGATTGAAGATGGTGAGCGAGGAAGATGGTGAGCGAGAATGAGTATTGTAAAAGGAACTCCTTAGGAAGGTTTATAGGATTTAAGCATTTACATTGATCCATGCGAACAGGTTCTTTGATGCGTTCTAGCTTCCTTACAGCACAATTGATAACTTATCTTAAGGTTTACTTGCATACAAAAAGCAGACAAAGACACACAGGTTGAAAATGACATTTTTTGGTCACTTTGGTAAAGTGTGAGAAAAAGGTTCATTTTTGTATTATCGATGGGTATATGGTTCGTTTGGGTAATTTGCTTTACATTTTACTTAACTAAACATTTTGATTGGTGCCAAATCACAGTTGGTGCTACATTTTACTTAACTAAATGTTTTGAATCATTCGACAGGCACTAATTGAAGATGGTCGATAAAGTTCACCAATTGAGAGGATTTTTTTGTTGGGTTGATCTTCCTACGCCATAAACCGCTAATCTAGAGTTATTGGCCTTACCTCAAGTCATGTTTTATACTGTTTTCGTGTTTGTTTTTCCTTCATGGTTTAAAGTATCATATTCTATATTTAAATAGTACTTTCTGTGATATATTCATTCACTAACTTTTACTTAATTCAGCTGTTGAAAGTTTTGCCTTCTGTGATTTCTGTAGCTTGAGGTTACTGTTCGTGCAGCTAAGAGAGCCTCCTATAGATCTTGATCACTGGCTACAACTACTTAAATAAGTGTTTGCAACTTTTTGTAGGTTTCATCTGTAGCTTGTTTTACTTCGTAGTTGTTTTAGCTAAAAGCTTACACATATATACGATTCATTTCATTTAGAGGTGACGGATGAATTAAACATGTATACATATGAATGATGTATTTTGGTTGTCTAGAACTTGATATTACTGAAATGCATGATTGTTTCGGATTGCTTATATTAAAGCTACTGGATTGTTTATTGAATACACTAATAGGGACTGTTTGGGAGCAATCCCAAACAGTCCCAATTTTTTTTTTCCAAAATAAGATAGAGACAGGTTTTTATAGAAATAACCGGTCCATATTATGTTTTCAGGACGTGTTTTCAATCACTAAACCGGTCTCAAAAACCAAATGTAGACCGGTTTATAAACCGGTCTTGTTTTGATTTCACATAGAGAGCCCCCCTCATATAGACCAAACGATAAACCGGTTTCAATTTGGTTGTGAACAGGTCTCTAAAGTACTTTTTGTAGTAGTGAATAACCCATTAATAAATCTATAATTTTTTTTTTCTTCCCAAAAACAAGTTTTGTGTGTTGGAGGTATTGCTCATAGTTTTATTGTACCACAAATTGACATCAAAATCTTAATTATCGTACTCAATTTTGTAATTTTAGTGCTATTTAAACCCCGATAACCCGATTGACACCCCTACCTACAAATACAATTTCTCGAAAAACAATTATTCGCCGTTGAAATTTTGTCGAATCTAGACACCGCATGACCGCTAGGCGCTGGTACTCGGCTAGTGTGTGTACATACATATATATATATATATATATATATATATATATATATATATATATATATATATATATATATATATATATATATCTTTAAATATGGACATTCAAAATTAAACCATATAAACATATATCCAAAAGTAAAAATTGAAAATATATTAAAAAACTATAATGTTCATTAACCTAAACACCCCTTTTTCGATCCGTTTTCAAGAAACCTCCACTTAACACCTCCCTTTGATTGCATGGTTAATATGTGGAATTATTCATTACACAAATTTCATATGGGTAACACAAAAATTTTGAAGCGGCAATAATTAATCGTTTTCAATGATCCTCAAAATATTCCTATAATTAGGGCTCGAAAGAACATTAATGTGGTCGATACTTGATATCTAGAATCATTTGCAGTGGTGGCGTTAATGCATCTAGCTAATACCTATTCACCCGAAATGAATTCATTGTGGTTTGATCTTAGCCGGTTTTTATCTCTCTTTGACCATTTTGTACGTTTTGTTCATTTCTCCAAATATTGCAGAATTCTTGTGGAAAACTAGAAGGAGGGGGGGTGAATAGTTTTACGGATTAAAACATTGTTTTAAAATATTTAGATCGACTTATGTCAATCTATTTAGATGTGTATGTTGGATGTTGATAGATAGATATGTAAGTATGTAATGTAAAGGTAAAGAGTAAGAAACACAAAACCACGACACAAGTATTTATAGTCGTTCGGCTACAAGGACACCTTCCTTGCCCTACTCCACTCCTGAAGTCACGTACTCGAGAGTTTGTAATCACTACACAATACAACTCCTTATGGTGGAGAAGCCTTCACAACGTCGCCTACTCTTTTTCTGGTACAAGGCTAGACATCGGGTTCTTCCACAAGGTAGAACCACACCTATCACAACGTCGCCTACACTTTATCCGGTACAAGGCTAGATACCGAGTTCCATTACAAAGGAGGAACTACTACCCAACACTAAACAACACCTATCTCAAAGGTGACCCACTCTTTATTACAACATTATCAATGATATCAATATCCTTTGATACAACCTATCTATATTTGTACATCGATGCACCTCATCGATTGTACACCCTTGGCATCTTTCACTAATGCCTCTTGACTTGACTTCTAGGCACCCTTCAATAATGCTTTTAACGCGGACGTTCGGCACCTTTCACTAATGCCTTCGTCTTGAACCTTTTAGCATCCTTCACTAATTCCTTTGACATGGACGTTAAGCACCTTTCACTAATGCCTTCTTCTTGACTCTTTCGGCATCCTTCACTAATGTCTTTGACACAAAAATTCTAGGGAGGAAGAAAGAACTATCAACAAGAGAACCTCAGTAGTCTTGATGATGACGAAGCATGGCAACTCATGGACTTGAGCTTGCTCGACTTCAAGAGGTGGTGATCTCGCCTTTAAAAAGGAACCTAGAGAAACACACAAAAACAAACACAAACTACATAGAGAGATCCTTTGGATCTCATGTTAGAAGGTTTACAATACTATGAGAAAGTATGTGTGAAGTCACCACGCAAAATGAAGAAATGTCTCACTATTTGTAGAAGAAAATAAGCTAGTGTTCCACGGATCCCACACATTCCTTACTTGAGGGATCCATCCAGTGTAAACTGAGGGAACCGCGGGACGCTCTTATTTGCCCATGGGTATTGGGTCATGGGTCATGGGTCATGGGTCCTAGACTTTGGACCATGGGTATCCAAGTACATACAATGTATCTAGTAGGTGCAATACATGCAGTCCATGGGTCATGGATAATACCCATTCAGGCTTATGCATGATGTTATGCAATGGGTTATAGGTTATGCTCCATGGGTATGGGTCATGGACTTTGGGTTATACCAAACTACATTCAATATATTTGGTCAATGGTTCAAATACTTAAACTTCTACCGATTATATTACGCATTATAATACATACTAATTATGTATATATCTACCCAATATGTAAACACTAGTTGTTTTACATATGTATTACTAGATCATAAAATCACTATTACTTGTTTAGTGTTTTATGTGAAAACATAAGTGTGTCAGTAAACTATTGGCTCAAACCATTTATGTTTTTTACTCGTTTCGTTAAATTGATCTTACGTTTGTTATCGACAAAACATTAGAAGATCGCAAAATATAAATAAATATTTTTACGGCTTATTTGTATTAACAATCTCCCCCTTTTTGTTGATGACAAAACATAAGATTATTTTAACGAAAAACTAAAATTCGTAAAAGTTTGAATTGGAGTTTTACTCACTTCTCCCCTTTTGTCGAAACAAAAGAGCGTCGAAAAGAAACTAACACATTGCTTTAAGAAAAACATGTAAAAGAAAAAGAATACATATATATATATATATATATATATATATATATATATATATATATATATATATATATATATATATATATATATATATATATATATATATATATATATGAGAGAGAGCAAGTGACGGGAAGTATTCTCGTCTTAGCTCCCCACCGAGTCCATCCCTTTGTGAGGTGTCAAGTAAGAAGAAATACTAACTAGTGCATTGCAACTATGTTTGCAAATGGCTTAGTCTTTGTGACAACTATGCTCCCCCTTTATGATTGCAACTTTGTAAGGAGAACGTCATGTAATGTAATCCTAGTGTGAATTATATTGCAAATGGTTTTGCAATGTATTTCTTTGACACAAAACTCCCCCTAGCTTAGGGTGTCAAAGTCTTCATGTGTATATTGAAAATCTACAAAACAAAGGTTAGAAAACAAGTATATAATGCATAATGTCCTGCAAATAAGACTCGAAGTTAGTAGAAAATAAGTCTTACATTATACGAGATCCACGGTTCCCTCCTTGGAGGATCCATCTAGGCAAAAGCAGAGGATCCGTCATTTGAAAGTTTAAGACGACAAGGGTGATGTGAACATCAAAGAGATATTCATTAAGACAACAAACATATACTCGAGACAATATGGCATAAAACATGTAATTTCATTCAATAAAAAATACGAGAAATAATCTACAAATCTCTGAAACTAAGAGAATGATTTAACCATGTAATACATTTTCTACTAATTCTAATAAGTGACCAAAAACTTAAAAAGTATCAATGTGCTTGAATCTAAGGATGAGTAGACTTGTTGATTTGGTCCAATTATTCAAGAAGATGATTAAACATGAAATGCAAATAATTTCGTACTTCTTGAACAAGTCCTTGGGTGATTTGACAATTAGAGAAATTATTGTCATGATTAGGAACCGGAGGAGATTGGTTATTTTGAGGAGGCACCACAAATGTTGGTGGAGGTACATTGAGCAATGTAGGATGAGGTTCTACTAAGAATGAAGGGGGTGGTAATGGAAAGTCCTCTATATGATTAGGTCCTTGGTGGTTCCTTGTTTCCAAAGGTGGACTATTTGGTGATGTAGGTGGTTCCCTATTTAACGAGAAGGTTGGTGAGTGGGAAGTTCTCGGTGGAGAGTGCTCAAATGAGTAGAGATTTAGATGAGAAAGAGGTTCGGTAAAGGAATGTAGTCTATGTTCTAGGAATGAAGGCTTAGGCGTTTTACTAGAACTAGGAGCATTTGGTTTAGAGCTTGATGAAGCCTTTTCTAACATAAAAGGTCTAATACTATTCTTGCGGTTCTCTTGGCTATTGTTGATTGAGATTGTTGAGGTGGGATTCTAGCATTTTGACCTCTTACGGGTGATGATTCGGTGGTTGATATCTCATGGACCATATGAGTATTCTTTTTGGATGAACCTTTGGTTGAAGAGTTATTGCTAGATGCTTTAGTCATAGTGAAGTTGAGGATGTAGTAGGAGTCTTCAACTACTGATTTTTTGAGATTGTGGTGACTTAAGCTCTCAAGAGTGTTTGGTTTATAAAGGATGAATTTGAGTTGATGAATTAAATTCATGACCACTAAGAAAATTTGGCATGCACCAAGGTCAACTATAGTGTTGCTCAGCTCTAGGGAATCATTAAATGGTAAGCAAAAGTGTTTAGATTACCACAGATGATTTGAATTTTGAAAGAAAAAATGATTAGAAGCTTTTTGTAGACACGGATCCCAGGGATCCCTCTCACTAGGGATCCGTCTGGTTATAAACCAGGGATCCGTCTGTCAGACAGAAAAGTGGTGAAGTGATTATGCTCTTATAAGGTCTAGTACCTATAAATCTTGAGGGTTTGACTTTCCTTAGATTTCTTAAGTGATAGATGACTTAAATTCCCAACCACTGATTTGAGAATAACAAATGATGGCAATTGATCATAGAGATTAGATGATGACTTAAGAGAAATTTGAAAAATTCTTAAAAATTTAAAAGAAATGAAAAACTAGTTTTAAGCCTATTTTAAAGTAAGGATGACTAAATCAATTTGCTAAAATTGATAGAAATATCAAGCTAAGTGTTTTGAGATGTGAGGAACAATATGCGAGCATTGGAGCGGAAATATGGTGAGTTTTGGTGAATTGATAAATTAAAAACACTTTGAATTTGTTCCTAAGTTAGCTATGAGTGAGTGTGAGACCTACCGAACTTGAGAGAGACATAAGGAGTCTTAAGAAATCATGTTTAGCTAGTATGATGTGTTCTAGGGGACTGGTTTCAAGTGAAAGGGTTTATATCTGATATCTGTTTGCCCGGATCCCACGGTTCCCTCATCTGAGGGATCCGGCTAGTTATAGCCCAGGGATCCGGCTACTGCTGGCCAATAGCTTCTCAGCAATTGTGCAATTTTTGCACTCTTAGCGAATGCTTATCCTAATCATTTCTGCAATCAGTAAACACATGCAAACAACAAGTATAACGCATAGCAAGTGGGGGGAACTAAAAGGTAATCAGAAATGAGTGACAACGACTACTTGAATGAGATGAAGTCGTCGTACAATCTCATTTTACTAGCTCCTAAATTAAAGTGTCTAATGCCAAATCATGGCAACTCCTACAAGCTATATCCTAATCTACATAAATATTGTTAAGATGTTTACAGACCATTGTTTTAGAAATTTTTTTCACACAATAAGGTCCGATGACCTTACATTCCATCCACACCTCCTTCCATTTCACTTACGTCTTCATCTCCACCTTCATCCCCTTCACTCTTCATCCCACCATCTCCAATTCTTCTTCTTCATCAAGAAGTTAGCAAAACACTTGAATATCCCTTTAGCTTGTTGCCACTCTTATGAGGGACTTGGAATATCCGGAAGTTGATTCATGTATTCTAAAGGGTCGACATCGGTGTTGTCAAGGGGGTTGCTACTTCCTTCTCCTTCTCTTTGTCTTTCCTTTTCATCCGATGAATCCGTTGGTGGGTAAGGTCTCTTGCCATCCACCATGATCCATCGGATAGAGGTACCATGACCTTGTTAAAAAAACTATGGTCAAAGGAATAAGGAGAAGGATCTTGAGCAAAGATGAAGTTTGCTAGACGGGTCAGGAGCATTGCATAAGGGAGTACCATCTTGTCCATGCTTTTCACACTTGCCATTCTTTTTACCATGTAATAAGCGAGGTTGAAGTGAGTGCCGGTCACAAGGCAATAAATCATGAAGCTCAAGCACGCATTGGGATGATCTTTGTTCTTTCCCAAGCAAAGCACATTCTCCCTCACCACGAGTTCCCTATAGGTCACCTTGGAGTTTCTCGTGACCCTTAATGGAGATGCTCTTTCCATGAAGACGGTATCCCTTACCGTTGTTGCGTCCGGGATGGCCGTGAAGTATACTTCATGATGATCTACCATGTCATGTAGCTCCGCCAAAGACCATTCGTTAGAATACATACACACTCCTTGATATGGGACACGGAGTATCCTTCCAAATTCTATAAGAGTGAGAGTGTACTCATGCTCATTGATGATGAAGGCAATTGAAATGGTACCGTCTTCATTCCGAACGATTCTCATTGTCTTGTTAAACTCAAGCACAAACACCGGACAAATTTACTCATTAATGTCCAAGAGGCAATCAAAGTTAATTCCTCCAAAGACTTGTCGAATGTTTGTGTTTGCGAGGAATGATGGTTCAACCACACGGCCTTCGTGGAAGAGCCTCTTTTCTAAAATTTTGAAAGCTTTTCTATCCTCCGGGCTTAGGCCTTCCTTACGATGATACATTGGGATATAGTGGGTGGTGTCATGGTAATCTTGTTGGCGGTTGCTAGGCATGATTGTTCCTATACAACAAAACCACAATGTGGTGTTAATTGTGTGAATAGTAACCTAATGAGATTGATCACAATTTTGCTCAAAACATCTTCATTGAATTCAAGGAATGAGTTTAACTTGTATTAACAATGTTAATTCTTTGATTTAGATTATCTTAGAAAACAATGTGGTAACAAATTGTGACAAACCCATTTAAGTTCAACTTCTAAAGATGAAAATTGTAATCCTATGAATCAAGGAATGGAAATAACAATGTAGTGAAGATTATACTTACACAAGAGATTGTTTTGCTTGAAGAATATGATCAATTTGCTCTTGTGAGAAGTAAATAGGTTTATGTTCGTGAGTCTTGATAGAGTGGAGTGGGTAGTGGAACTTCCAAAGTGATCATTTCTTTCTTATGTTGTCTTCTGTTGCACGGATCCCTTGTATGAGGGATCCGGCTAGTTCAAGCACAGGGATCAGGCATATCAGCAATTTGACAACTTAAGTGATCCTTGATAATTTTGGTTTGGGAGTTCTAAATTGCCTAGGGTCGATTTTTATGCTCTATAAATTATGGTTTGGGGTTTTGACGAGTTATACTAGTCCTGTTGTGAGGTTCCCTTTTATGAATAAATCATAATTCTTTAGGAAGTTTTCAAAGATTATGATAACATCCCATTTTATCACAATATGAGAAATTTCACATGGATACTTATTGACATAGATGAAATGTCAATAATCCTTATGTGAGGAGTGATGATCAAGGCTCTCGAATAGCCAAGATATCATTATCACTAGTATGTAGTTTTGTCTATAGAGATCAACGAAGAATACCATTCTTGATGATGAGTTCAATATGGATAACTACTTTAGTGATTATTAAGAGAGCGTAAAGATACTACTAAAACTTAATTATGATTAAAGCTTAAAGGATGACATTATTAATTTATCTAAAAAAATATAAACGAGAAAAAGTTATTTGTAATTTGTTAAAAAATCATACCTTTGCTAAATATTCTTTTTAAGGAAAGAAGCATTTAGAGAGAAATTCTTCATGATCTTCTTAGGATGCCCAAATCCTAGTATGGAGAATTCTCAACAAGGAAAATATTCGAAAGAAATGTCCAACATTGTAAAATATGATGTTTTTAAAACGTGACCTTTTATTTTTATGGAAGTTCCTCCCTTGTAGTTTGCAAACATACATAGATCGTGTCAAGTTTTAAAAGTACAACATACTTTTAAGAAACTTGGTAACGAAGCTCTGATACCAATTGTGATAAACTAGAAGGGGGGTTGAATAATTTTACCTATTAAAACTTCGTTTTAAAATATTTAGATCGATTTATGTCAATCTATTTAGATGTGTATGTTGGACGTTGATAGATAGATATGTAAGTATGTAATGTAAAGTTAAAGAGTAAGAAACACAAAACCACGACACAAGTATTTATAATGGTTTGGCTACAAGGACACCTTCCTTGCCCTACTCCACTCCCCGAGTCACGTACTTGAGAGTTCGTAATCACTACACGAAACATATCCTTTTGGCGGAGAAGCCTTCACAACGTCGCCTACTCTTTTCCGGTACAAGGCTAGACACCGGGTTCTTTCACAAGGTAGAACCACACCTATTACAACGTCGCCTACACTTTATCCGGTACAAGGCTAGATATCGAGTTCCATTACAAAAGATAAACTACTACCTAACACTACACAACACCTATCTCAAAGGAGACTCACTCCTTATTACAACATTATCAAGGATATCAATATCCTTTGATACAACCTATCTCTATTTGTACATCGATGCACCTCATCGATTGTACACCCTTGACATCTTTCACTAATGCCTCTTGACTTGACTTCTAGGCACCCTTCACTAATGCCTTTTACATGGACGTTCGGCACCTTTCACTATTGCCTTCGTCTTGACTCTTTTGGCATCCTTCACTAATGTGTTTGACACGGACATTAAGGACCTTTCACTAATGCCTTCGTCTTGACTCTTTCGGCATCCTTCACTAATGCCTTTGACACAACACTTTTAGGGATGAAGAAATAACTATCAACAAGAGAACCTCAGTGGTCTTGATGATGATGAAGCATGGCAACTCATGGACTTGAGCTTGCTTAACTTCAAGAGGTGGTGATCTCGCCTTTAAGATGAACCTAGAGAATCATACAAAAATAAACACAAACTACATAGAGAGATCCTTTGGATCTGAGATTAGAAGGTTTACAATACTAGGAGAAAGTATGTGTGAAGTCACCACATAAAATGAAGAAATGACTCACTATTTATAGAAGAAAATAAGCTACTGTTCCACGGATCCCACGGATCCCACGGATCCCTTACTTGAGGGATCCGTCCAGTGTAAACTAGGAGAACCGTGAGACGCTCCTCTTTGCCCATAGGTATTGGGTCATGGGTCCTAGAGTTTAGACTATGGGTATCCAAGTAGGTACAATGTATCTAGTAGGTGCAATGCATCTAGTCCATGGGTCATGGGTTAAATCCATGGGTCATGGATAATACCCATTCATGGCTTATGCATGACGTCATGCAACGGGTTATGAGTTATGCTCCATAGGTATGGGTCATGGACTTTGGGTTATACCCAACTACATTCAATGTATTTGGTCAATGAGTCAAATACTTAAACTTATACCCATTATATTATCCATTATAATACATACTAATTATGTATATATCTACCCAATATGTAAACACTAGTTGTTGTACATATGTATTACTAAATCATAAAATCACTATTACTTGTTTAGTTTTTTATGTGAAAACATAAGTGTGTTAGTAAACTATTGGATTAAATCATTTACGTATTTAATTTGTTTCGTTAAAGTGATCTAACGTTTGTTATCGGCAAAACATAAAAAGATCATAAAATTTAAATAAACGTTTTTACGGTTTATTTGTATTAACAATTCTGATTCACTGAGAGATTCGCCCCATACACAGGATTCGCCCCCCATACACAGGATTCGTGCATATCATGACAAAATAAAATTATGGATCCTGTGAATACAAGATTTAGGGCCCCACACACAAGATTTATTTTTATATTCTTTAGTCAATGTTGTTTGTGCATATTGTGTATACTCATTTGCCACTAAGTGTGATGTACGTCTATCTAATGAACTGTGTAAATATGTGTGTTATAAGCGTTTATGATTGTTGGTTTGTAAGACTAACCAAAGATTATTATTGTAGCTACATGGAGAAATGTGCAAGACGCTCTCTTTAATATATGTCAGAGTATTGAGTGTTTTCCCCGAGCTAGAAAAGGCTCGCCCCCATAGCACTTCCGGGAATCAAGCCTTATGTTCTTTGCATATAACGTTACATAAAAAAAAGACAGTTCATCAACAATTTGTTGAATCTTGTAAAATGTTCTTGGTAATGCCTATATCCTTCTCATCTATATTATATCCTTTTTCACTAAGATTTCATCCCATTTTCAAATTTTAGGATTAACAACTGTTACAAGGATATCAGCGATTCATGTTAGCGTATTAGCCCGTAAAGGTGGTGGCAACCATGCCTAAGCCATTTTTTCATACATAATCACCCATCAATAATATCTTTTCATCTCATCTCATACCTAATAATAGATTTTTAGTGGCAACCATGCCTAACTCATACCTCATCTATTTTTTTTTTCAATAATACATAACGGTAACATTGACTAGCCCAACGGCTAGTTGCTTTGGATGTAGAATCGGCAACCTTTGCCGATTATCTTCATTTTGACACCACACCGAATGAAGCCGAACAAGAGGTAATGGAATCCCCGATTGGCATGGTTATTGTTGATTCCATGCCTAACTCGGTAGCCACCACCCTTAGGCCCACGGCCCATTTAGCTTTTAGGGTTTTACATTTTGTCTCTATTATAAATACTCGTTGTATGTTCTCTTTTGTTTGTCAATTCAATATACTTTGCATTGTATCGTTAGTTTCTACAAATTTCATTAGCGGTTAAGCACACATCGAGAGTTTTTCCACCGGCAAGGAAAGCCGTTTGGTTAGGACCAATAATAGATTAGATCACACTCGCTAACCAAAGAGCTAGCATTTTAGAAATCACCTTGTATACACAACCAATCAGACTAATCGGCCTAGAATTCTGAAAAACCAAGAGGGTCTCGCTTTTTAGGAACAAGAACAATGAATGAGGGATTGCATCATTTGCCAACTTACCAGTAGGCTCAAAAAACTTAATACAGTCAACAAATTATGTCCATATAATTTCCCAATAAGTAAAAATGAGATTTTTAACAAAAGGATATTACATATAATACGCAGTAAATTAAGGCCATGCCTCAAAATATTGGTATGCGTTGTAGCTGATAAATAAGAAGTCTAATACACAATGACCTGAATATAAGAGACCAACTCGTAGTTTTGACCAATTAAGCAATCCAGGCTTTAGATCTTTTGCCCCTCCTTCAGCCCATCATTTTCTGCACTTCCGTCAAGCGAAAACATACAACTCATCATTTCGTCATCCAAACTTAGGTGACTCATTCTATACGTGCGGGATATACGCAAGTTTGTATTAAAAAGATCATCAATCTTGATGTATCAGTATGTTTCACATATATTGTTGCATTATATGACAAGGTTCACGTGTCAAACAAGATGCAATGTCACAAGCATAATGTAACATTTTTTTTTTCTTTTTTCTGAAATGGTAAAGATATTATAAAACACGCAACGGCGAATAAAAAGATATAAAAAGGCTATGAGCTAGAGCGACAAAAATGAAAACAAGAGTGAAAAAAAAAATCAGACAAAAACAAAACACCAAAAAATAGGCCTATAAGAACTATGGATGTCTCGTTTTAGCAGGAAAATGTATCCACCGATCAATTCCATGACCGATTCTTAAAAGCCCTCTTCGAAGCCCAAAAGAAAGAAATTATTTGAACCACAAGAAATATATCTTCATTAGAATAAGCAAACCTGTAATCCTACGAAGTTGCGTGACTAGTTTTGTTTCTCCAATTCTTTGACTAGTTTTGTTCCATTTTCGTTGATTGAAACATATACCCAAAAAAAACCCCTTCACCGTAACTTTATGCTGCTTATATTAATTACTCTTTCTCTCGCGAAAAAATATATAATCACCTTCGATTTTATAAATCAGCTTATCATGGTTCTTCTTGGGTATATTTATCACCAAAGTCTCAGGATCCATCCGCACGCTGACATCCTCGATCTTGTAGAACCTACGAGGTAAATAAATCTTTGTAACATAACCTCCATATAGGTCCTCAGGGTTGGGACCCTCATGTCCAACGATAATGTAAATTGCTGGTATATATCGCACGGTGCGAAATACTTGCACGGAACTGATCACATGCATTCCTGTTATAGTACATAAAACAAGAAAGATGTCACTTCACATATCATGTATGCATATATATATATATATATATATATATATATATATATATATATATATATATATATATATATATATATATATATATATATAGAGTTAACGTAAGGTCAAACTTAAAGTTGTAAACATAAGATCAAGTCTAAAAATCACTAAAACATTTATAAAAATAACAATTTTAAGAATAATATACATAAAATAATATTTTAATAGAAATTAACATTTTAGCAACTAATAACCAAATGATACATGAGTTCGATTAGTGATACACGATACACATTACACTAATAAATATTCCAAAATCGATACACATACAAAACACGATACATTACACTTCTAATCAAAGTGTATCACCTAGGTTTCAGAAATTTTAAAAGAACTCTATCGAAACCTTAACAATTTTAGTTGAAGTTAATAAAAAATTATTTTGTTGTAAGGAGAGTGTCGCTTGCCAAATTTTAGTTGGATCTCGTTTTAACAACTTTAAGTTTGATCTTATTTGATCTAGATTTTATATATATATATATATATATATATATATATATATATATATATATATATATATATATATATATATATATATATATATATATATATATATATATACACCATTAGGTAGAGGTGGAATCAAATAAAAAGGTTTTTGTTATGGGAAGCATTGAAGGCTTGGAACCAAAAAATTCATGAAACTTTTGTAACATTGGTGAATGAAAGTTGCAATTTATTTTTGAAAATATATATATATATATATATATATTGTACCACTAGTGGTTTTGAGAAAACTTTAACTTTTTATTTACTATAGGAGTGTGTTTTATAGTGATCCGTGTATGATACCGCTAGTGGATTCAACAAACTGGTCGAGTTCTTTAGCCTCCTTCATCACATCCCAGGTAGGGCAAGGTGTGTCAAAATGCGTCAAGTGTAGTAGACTGCGCATATCCCTTTTTGGAAGGCTTTCTTTCACATCTTCATGGAGCCCTCTCATGCTGCGGAGTACGTAAAAATAGCCTTCTTCTTCGTACTCACCAGCAGACCACCTAGGATACCCGTATGGAGATGGCTTGACTCCAAGTAGATCATCCATCAAGTTTAGTTGACTAGACAGATTTCTAGTTGCTGAGATATGAGGACAGTGCGCAACTAAATTCATTCAAATTAAAAGGCGTTAAAAATATATATGCAAAAAAAGAACTGCAAAGCAAAGCATGACTTTCAGTTGATCAACATTCGATTACACCAACACCCAATGGTACTACTATCTTCGCAAATAATATACTTTTCAAAATGTATTTTATCTTTTATTTTTTTGGAACGGCATACTTTTCAAAATATTTAAAACAGTACCGTAGCTAAGATTCCCTTTATGAAAACTTATGCCGTAACTAAATATGATGGTCAAAGATCTCATATCTAACTATTGAAGGAAAAAAAAAAAAAAAAAAAAAAAACCTTATATTTTAACTATATAGCTTCAATTTTGACAAATATACAAAACATAGAATCATGTATCATTAACATTTTTTGTTGTCTGAAGTAAACTTTGAGGCACCGAATATACTAGGAGGTTTACATTTTGATGCCCCTAAAATCTTGAGGCCATGTGCGATTGCACGCCTCGCACACCATCATATACGGCACTGATTTAACTACGCAACACCTCGTATACATCAGCATGTCTAAATCATTCAGAAATAAGATGTTGTGGGCGTAGCAATTAATATTTCTCTAAAAAAAATGGTAAATCGAATAAGAGGCAGAGCTCTCTTAGAGTGCTTTTCTTTCTTGACCACTTGATCACGGCAACTATCAATTAAAAATAAAAATATATACTCACCCGTCAGAAGATCACGAATAAAAGGTGGGCATTCGCGAATAAAAGTAGCGTTGTTGTCCTCATTATCAACGAGAGGTTTGGTGTTAAATAAAGGGTTTTGGTAAATCTGATAGTAACGTCTTTTTTCAATGTCTGCGTCTGAATGCACGTCTTATTTTTGTCAACTTAATATTCTGAACTTTCATTTTTACCAATCACCCCATCAAACTTGTTTAACCGCACCAAAAATTTTTGCCCATTTTCGCACGTTCTTGTCCGTTTTGCACGTTTTGTCCGTTTTACGTTTTACTTGCGTTATCACACGTTTTCATCCGTTTTGCGTTTCGTTCGTTTCGCGCGTTTTCGTCCGTTTTGCACATTTCACGTTTTGCATGATTTCATCCGTTCTTACGTTTTTGTTCGTTTCGCATTTTCATTCGTTTCTACACATTATTTCACTGTTTTGCACATTATTTCCATTTTGCACGTTTTCGTGCGTTTCTACATTTAGGCATCGTTTTGTCCGTTTTGCATGTTTTACACATTTCGCCCGTCTTTAAGCGTTTTAAATGCGTTTCGCATTTTCATTCGTCTATTTTGTATGTTTCGTCTGTTTTGCTTACGTTTTAAGCGTTTTCGCGTTTTCATCCATTATTGCGTTTTCGTCCATTTTACGTTTTATGCATCTTTGCATGTTTCGGCCGTTTTGCCCGTTTCATTCGTTTTGCACATTTTCGCGCGTTTTACACAAATGGACAAACATCGCAAAACCGGTGAAAAAATATAAGCGAATAAAATGCGTAAAAGCGAACAAAAGCGGTAAAACGGGCAAAACGGACGAACGATGCAAAATGGACGATAACGTCTTGGCGTTCAAAGGAAGTGGTGTTACTCTTATCACAAGGCGAAAACATGTAAAAGCGAATAAAATGCATAGAAGCGAACAAAAGCGGTAACAGACGGCGTCTGCGAAAATGGACGATAACGCAAAAAGCGTTCAAATGAAGTGAGTTGTTACTCTTATCACAAGGCGAAAACATGTAAAAGCGAATAAAATGCGTGAAAGCGAACAAAAGCGGTGAAAGCAGACGACGTGCGAAAATGGACGATAACGTGCAAAAGCGTTCAAATGAAGTGAGTCATTACTCTTATCACAAGGCGAAAACATGTAAACGAATGAAAATGTGTAAAACGAACAAAATATGTGAGCGGATTAAAACATGCAAAAGCGTGTGAAAATGTGCAAAAGCGAAGCAACAGACAAAAGCAGACGAAAACACGTGAAAATGAAAATCGTTATATTAAGTGGGACAAAAAATAGTGCAGCGTCTAGATCGGTACATTTGAAAAATGCGTTCTTGTTATACAGTAAAGCGGCAATAAAAATGTCAAGTATGATGCATAGCGGTTTCAAACTTTTTCCGGTGGCGGTCACTTATGGGTAGATTGGAACAAAAAGCAGAAAGTTAAGTAACATTAAGTGGGACAAAAATAGTGCAGCGTCTTAGATCGATACGTTTGAAAAATGCGTTCTTTATTATGCGGTACCAAATAATGCGAGTAGATGAGGTGATTACAGGACGAAACAACACAATAGATATGTTAGAAACAAATACTTTAGCAAGCGATGAAGCCATCTAAATGAACAGAGAAACTAGCAAGGAACAAAAAGGCCTTTCAATGTAAAAATAACATAAGGATATGGAAGAAAAAGTTTAATGTTACAACGGAAAGTATTGTGTATGATTATGAATATATTTGCCTTTAATATTTGTTCTACACACAAGGGAATTTGACTCGTTTTTACCTTTAGGCCCCTCGAAATATATATTAGCTAATTTTGCTAATATACATATAAACTTGGAGGAAAGAAAGAAGAGAGACTATGAAGTCTTGGGAAATAAGCTGACAAAGTGACATTTTTGTGTTTGCTTACGTTTTCCCTTTTATGTTTAACTTATATACTTTGTAAATATTGATTTTGTAACACTCATGCCAGGACATAAGAACGAGAGGTCACAATCAAACATGTACTAAAGATGAAACAATATAAACATTTATATTAATTTTTAGTTTGAGATGTAATAATGTCTTTACAGACATAGACAAATATATGAATATCAGAAATATTTTATATAATAAGCCTTTAAAATTTTAATTAATGAAAGGTTATAACTTATAACTATGTGTTTTTTTTAACTTGTGTCCTGAGAGAACAAGTTAAGCACATTAAATATGTATTGGGACTTACAGAAAATATATTGGGACTTACAAAAAAAAAAAAACTCAAAGACTTATGAATTTTGTATGTCTCGAATACCCCCCTTTTTTTTTTTTTTTTTTTTTTTTTTGTTTTAAGTATTTTTGTAATTTTTAGTTTGTTTAACTTGTGACTTAGTCTTGTCTTCAAGAGCTTGAGTTAGAAAAACTCAATAAATATAACCGTGTGATACACATGAAAGACAAACTATGCCGCCGAGCCACGTATCTCAACTATAGTAATTAGCTCTTATTGGTTTGGAATTTAGGTGGGCCAACTTATTCATTTAGACTATCTTTATTCACAACCCAACCCAACCCAATCTTTAACTAAAATATTATTTTTCTTTCCTCCACCTACACAACCAATACATACAACCAACCCATATTTTTTACCATTTATCAACAACCCAATCTATTATTACTTTTATATAATATAATAATACAAAGTAATAATAATAGTGGTACAAATAAAAAGAGTTTAAAAAAAATAAATATTAAATGTCCATTAAAAAGGTGACATGTGGCTAAAAATGGGTTGGCAATCTTGGTTGTGAAACGACCTGGTCGAGAGTTACATTGTGTATTTTTTGTTTAAAATTAATAAAAGGTACATTTGAACCCCACCTATGGGTTGGCAATCTGCACCTATAAACATAGTCTTAGTGAATCAATTTACATTAGAGTACCCGGTGTGACTTTTTCATCCTTCGCCATTCCTGCTATGTTATCCTTGCCATAGCTAGCCATGACACCGCCCTTATTATTGCTTGTCATTCCAACCTCATCGCTTTGCCTTGCTGCGATAGTAAAATTTGTACCACAATCGTTTTTTTTTTTTTTTTTTTTTTTTTTTTTTTTTTGGTAAATAACCCAAGTTAACACATAGCTCCGTCACATTTTGTCATTTCACTTTGATACATGGACGATCCGCACTTTCAAAAATTAAGTCTGCATGTGCAAATTGAAAATAACACAGGGACGTTTTTGTAGCTCCCAAAAACATATTGTAACATTATTTGCGTGAACCGCAGTCATGAATGCCACCTTAACATTTGCCGCCAAAATTAGCTAATATATATTAGCTAAGTTTGCTTCTACTTCTCAGTTTCATCATAAGGTTGAGTTATATTTCTATTAATTAATTAGTTTATTACTCCATTTTTCAAAACATTCATGGGATATTTTGGAAGTTAAAAGTTATCCCAGTTGACCAGAAAATTCAGCATGCACTTGAACAAAATTACAGTCTTCATAAAAAAGTCATAGTAGCCAAATCAAATTTCTCTGAAAGAAAGGTTAAGTAGACCAGGTCTAAGCATGCTTTTCTCTAAAAATGGCAGAGGAGCTGAATTCGGGATGATTCTGTGTAACCCATGAAATATATCTCTATAATTGTTACCGAATATTAGTACATCTCCTGATTCTAACAAAACTTTGTCTGCCTCGTTCACATTTCCAGAATCACTATAGAAGAATTCTGCAGAGTCACCCATAAAGAAGGAAACTACAGGCCATCCTTTTCTTCTTTTATAATACCAAGATTCTTCGTCGTGTTCCTGTATTACAATAAAAATATGTGGGAAAATGTATCCAATAAGAATTCAACAACAAAAGTTTGAAAAACTGGGCAGTTTTGAAAAGTAGCCACAAATTTCGCTTTCGAATGAACCAGAAAAGTGAGCTTCCCTTTTTCAAGCGAATCATAAAACTCTGGAAGGAAGCGAACCCCCTATTTTTTTTTTCCTTTAGCTGGGAGAAGTTCTCTCTAAATCCGAAGTTTGCTTCTTTTTTTATTTATTTTATTTTATTTATTTATTTTTTCAGAAAATTGGCAGAAGATGAAGAAAATGAGGTAAGTTTTCTATTACGGAGTATGTTACATGTTAATTGATTTTATTGCTTCGAATTTGTCAAAATTAGTGGTTCGCTTTTTTCATCATCATGTTCTTAATTTGTGAACTTAGGGAACTTCAGATCTACTATTATATATACTTTATTTTTTTATGCTTTTGTTTCATATTTCTCGTATCTTAATTAGGCTATATATTGAGTTTATTAACAAAAGTAATATACACATATCTAAAAATCAAACTCACCGGTTTGCTTTCTTTTCATTTTTTTTTCGCGAACGCCTTAAAAAAATAGAGAAATGATACACTCACGAAAAATTTCCACAAAACCTTCCACAAAAAGAGTTGGCATGGATTGATTGTTGTATTTTGCTTTTGATTCTCTCTATTCTCTCTCATTAGGCCAATACGCCTCATTTTGTGGATGGTTTTATAAAAATTATTTTGTGAGTGTATCATTTCTCAAAAAAAAAATAATGAACTTCATATCTGATATTAATTTTTATGCTTTTTTTTTCTTAGTTCACTACAAGAAAAATGCTTATAGTGACCAAAATTTAGTGCCGACTTTTTTTGGTCACTATTTTGTCAAAATAGTGACCATATAATACATGGACATTAATATTTGGCGAAAATGCGTATATATCATCCCAAAGTGAATAATTGCGTATATATCCTTTGTACAGTTTTTATCCACATAGTACAATGGTTTTATCGTCTTTGGATATATATCTGATTTTCGTTCGAGAGGATATATATCTGGCGCATAATATTTGGTCATCTATAAATAGTTAGTCACCAAGCTCAAAGTGGTCATTAATTTTGTCACTATACATATGCGATATTTTTCGGTATAAAAAAATGACGAGCATTAGTGGTCACTAAATTCTTAAAAAGTTAATGGCGAAAAATGTTTGTTTAAGCTTGTATGCTACTTATTAGCTTATTCTTGTTTAAGCTTATATTTCATAAGTCATAATTTTTTTAGCTTATTTTGAAACTTGTAGGGCGTTTATTATGATACAATAAACTTATAAATAAATTTAATACTAGTAATTCTTTTTGCAAATTTTTAAAATTTGTTTCTACATATATAATTTATCACAGTGCCTAACAAAAGGTAAATTTCTTGATAACAAAAGGTAATTTTATCAGACACTCCTATCACACACACTCCTATCACACACTCCTATCAAAATATTAAAAATACGCGGATCTTTTGACCCGACCCAACCCGATTCATCTCACAACATATCACACACTCTTCAATTTCAAATCAAAATTATTCAACCAAATCACACACTCCTATCACACACTCCTATCGCACTCTTTTCAAATCGATCGGATGAGGTGGTTTCAGGTGGTTAGGGTGCCGAATTAGGTGGTTTGAAGTGGTTTCAGGTAGTTAGGGTTCCGAATTAGGTGGTTTCAGGTGGTTAGCGTTCCGAATTAGGTGGTTTCAGGTGGTTCATCTATTTGATCGGTACAAACTTATTCTCTTTGTGATTATTTTTTAATTATTCAAAGTTAAAATGCAGCTTATTAAAAATGAATACAAGGTGCTCGATGAAATGCTAGTAGCAGTTATGTGTTTATTGTACCACTTGATATTGAATACGCTGTCTCAGTTGTCGAATAGATGTTTCAGTTGGTTTTAATTCATCGCGTAATGATTAATGAATAATACGGATGATATGTTTAGGTATATATTTAATAAGCGAAGCAGTTTGTTAGGCGAAATGTTTATAGGTTTCAAATCATTAGTTAGAACTTAAGTAGATTATAAGTTTTCATGCTGAAATAGCGTAGACTCATAATTTTAAACAGTAGGTGAGATACGGATGTTAAGTTTTTTCGCTGAAGTTAACAACTAGAGACACTAAAGAAATGAAGCAATTTGGCAGTATTCGTTGTGATTCGGAGACACTGAAGTTGAAGTTTAGGAATTGTGTGATATGTTTATTTGTAGCGAATTATATGTTTTAGGTTTTAAGTCGGTTCTGTTATACCGGAACCATCGCCGACACCGTCGTAAATCCCGTAATATTCGCCTATCACTGTTACCATCGTCGATCACTGTCACTGTATCCATAGATCATCAATTTAGGTATAATACAACTACTAATTTACATATTGTTGCCATTTTTTCAGATTACTTTATCATATTATGTTTGTTAGATAATGTGTTGTTATATAATCTAGAATTAGAATTAATTGATTGAGTGTTGTCTGTGACAATGAGTATGCATTGATGCATCATAACCATTATGAGTATAAAGGTGATGAATGGGTGAGAAGAAAAGGAATTGTTTGATGTTGAGGTTTTAGTAAATAGAGAGTATTTTAGTGATGATAGAGCACAATTGTTATAATTCGACAGCCTGAATTTTTTTTAATATGATTATTATACCATCTATTTTATAAGAAAATTGCATAGGCTGCATATTGTATGTGCAAATAAAGCGAATGAACCAAAATGAAATGAAGCATCGAACTGAACATTCACTTGGTCAACATAGTTGTTCGTAACAACGTGTTTTTAGTTCATGCCTATCACTTATGCATATGGTAGTTTTGTGCTTCTACACTGCCACAAATTGTTATTAGCCTATGTCAACCTTCCTGATTTTATAATGCTAAGGAGACTCTTGATCTAAAAAGTAGTAGTGCTTGCTGAAACACACTAGTTAAGGCACAGTTAAGATTGATAAACCAGAACTTGATCTAAAAGAGTAGGCTGAATTCTTGATGTGCAGAACCAATGCATGCTTTATGGTCCCAAAATCAAAACGCATTAATTAGAAAGGGAGTAGGATAAGGCAAATATGGTATTATGCTACTTTCTTGTACGCATTCACGTACTTCATTTTGATCGTTCCAAAATCCACCAACTGGTGTTTTGTTATTTGCGATCGGAGTGGAACACAAACTCCGGCCATATCTACCTTATTTGGACCCATTGATAGATATCCATTTCCACCTCATTAGTAAGGTTTGGAGTATACCCTTATATTTGGTATGATATTTATATATGAAGATTCAATTTCTTAAACAAACAACAATATTTGAAATGAAACTATTACTTCATTCCGATTAATGGATACCAAACGCACCCTTATTTAGCATACAATATGTGAGAGCAATAGGCAACCTTAGCCATTGGAATGATATTCTAGGATTGGTTATTTATTGCATTCAAACTTCTGCCCTTTGAAAATGACAATATTTACTAGAACAAAAGGTTTCAATTCATGAGACTAGGCTTTCCACTTTTAATGTCTTCCTATCTCTGCATGCTTGGGCCATCCAGCTGTGATTGCGCCTTGAATGGGTGGTTGTGCTGAATTAATGCTTATACCTTTCTTCAACCAAATGCTTGGCAATTATAGATTTTAATTTTTATTTCTAGATTACATGACGGTGATAGCTCACATTGGTGCTATCTACTATACTTGTAGGTCCTGTTATGACAAAATTTATAATTGCACTACGAGAGATTGGAACATATAAAGAAGTTCTTCCATCGCAGGTCAGTTTTATTAGTAGAATATTTGTTCTCACTTGCTATAACGAATACGCAGGCATCATTTGCTGATATATGTTTTATATGCTGTTTATGAAAGTTGTTTAAGCTTTCTAGAAACACTGATATATTTTCTTTTTTGTGCAATTGTTCCACCACCTTGTTTTGAACAATTAAACTTCAAGTGATGCAAATGCGCCACCGTATGCAATCTCCATATGACTTCCTAATCTAAATGCATGAGACCATGAACTCTTCTTATGTGGACAAAGCCAACAAAAACTAATAGGTTAGTAGACAAGAGTCAAGCTTTTAAAAAGAGTTTTGTGTATTTATTCTTTATAAACAAGAATTTTGGCTCAATAAAATTTGACACAAGATTTTGATAGTACACTAAATAATTATGTAGTTAAAAATATGTCTGATTGTCACTTTAGATAGGTGTTGAGCTTAAGTTACTAGACTGTTGCTTACGAGTGTGTCACTTGTAAGTGAACATTTCGGCGTATGGCCGTGTCACTGTGTCCTGTGTCGATAGAGTTTTAATAAATTAGATAACTGTAAGATAGGATGTTATGAATTAGTTTGATTTATTGTTGTATTGTGTTGCTATAATTTTGTCTGATCGTCTCTTTAGATAGGTGATGAACTTAACTTGTTAGAATTAGCTGACTGTTCTCATCGGTCAACATTTCATCATACGACATAAGTCATGTACTTTTTTCTTGTGTGGATGAATGCTATTTGTGATTTTGGATGCTACAGTTTGCTTATTGTTACAAAGTTGTGTTAAGTTGGAAAATATGCGAGCTGTTGTCGGTGTGATGTAAGGTGTGTATGAAACTTTGTATCCTGGATCAGTGAGTTGGAGTAGTGAGATATGGAGAACCCATGTTAATGAAAAAGTGAAAAACTTATGTGTAACAGATTGACGGATACTCTCACTGTCTCATTTGAGTGTATAACTTATGTGTAACAGGCTAAAACTGAACTGAAGAGATCTGCAGTTGCTGATGTTTCTGGTAAGAGTCGGCTTAGTGAGGTTCGAACAAGTTCTGGAATGTTTATCCACAAGAACAAGGTACTCCCATTACTCGTTTTAGTCTACTACAAGTTTTCTTTTTCTGATACTAAATCATGGTCTCCTCCATTGGTGTCACTTGATTATAGACCAATATTTAATCGATGAATCAGTCACACTGCTTATCTAAGTCAGTTGACATTTGATCTCGTGCAACATCTGTTATACTTCTGTAGTTTTTAAACATCAGAGGTTCAGTCACTTGATACTTGCTTGACGGTTGACATTACCAAATTATATATAACGATATGTACATTTTATAATATTATAAGTATTGGTGATATTCAAGCTTGTCAACTGTTTTGATTGTAAAAAATTAATGTTTTAATGAACTGATGTATCTGCCTCTCCAGGTTTACGTGAATGATCAGTTTCTCAACTAGGACCGAGTTCATCGTATCAAAGTCCCTATTGTATCAGCCAGAGCCTATCATTCATTGTTCATGCATAACATGTAAGGGCTCCAAAAATAAAATGCTAGCTTTTAAAAAAGATACGAGTAATTACTAACCAGACAATGTAATTTCAGGTGCATCGGACCCACAGCTGAAGAGCTTGAGGATTTCGGTACTCCAGACTTTACAATATACAATGCTGGAATGTTCCCGTGCAACCGTTACACTCATTATATGACATCCTTATCAAGCATAGATCTCAATCTTGGTAGGAGGGAAATGGTCATCCTTGGAACCCAATACGCCGGTGAAATGAAGAAAGGCATTTTTGGTGTTATGCATTATCTCATGCCTAAACGCCAAATACTCTCTCTTCACTCCAGTTGCAATATGGGGAAAGAAGGTGACGTGGCACTCTTCTTTGGATTATCAGGTATAAATTGGAGGTGACAAAACAAGGGGGATGGGTAATGGGTCAAAACAGGTCCGGGTCTAAACCAGTCATTTTTAACGGGTCGATGTTTTGGGTCAAACCCACTACTTTTTACCTGTTTAGTATTATTATCACTTGTTACTTTTATTTAGCTGAATGACATTTTCAACGCCACTTTTACCCTTTGACCAACTGATGGTTTGGTTTTATAATACGTGTACACCTAGGTACCGGAAAGACCACACTGTCCACAGATCACAACAGATATCTAATTGGAGATGACGAGCATTGTTGGAGTGAGAATGGTGTTGTCTAATATCGAAGGTGGTTGCTATGCAAAGTGTATTGATCTGTCAAGGGAGAAGGAGCCTGATATCTTCAATGCCATCAAGTTTGGGACAGTGATGGAAAATGTAGTGTTTGATGAGCATACCCGAGAGGTCGATTATTTGGACAAATCCGTAACAGGTAAACCAAATTATATCGCTCTATCGAAACACTCATAGCTGATCATCAGCTAGAGAACCTATTATAAAGTGCATTCCCTAATACCTCCAAAGAATATGAAGTCATTGGTGCATGAATACGATATCTTTTGTTTTCATTTTCTTATCGAGTTCAGTTAGCGTGTTATAGCTACCAATCTAGTTTGCAGAAATTACTATAATATGTATTTCACACAATAATGCATTGAATTTTAAATTAAGGCTAGCAATAACAATCTGCTATATATACAGTCACATATTGCTTTCGAGGGTACCATATATTTAAGTGTCCTTTTTTGTTATTCAAGTAGATATTTTTAGCCTGTATGGTTGGTTACC
Organism: Chrysanthemum lavandulifolium; assembly: GCA_022545495.1. NCBI lineage: Eukaryota > Viridiplantae > Streptophyta > Magnoliopsida > Asterales > Asteraceae > Chrysanthemum > Chrysanthemum lavandulifolium. The sequence continues at coordinate 59,772,791 of CM040240.1, forward strand.
TTTGCTTCATTCTTCGTTTAATGCCAGGGGCAAGGGAATGAAGAGTATGATGAATCTGATGATGACGATGATGGGGATGATGGGCAAGAAAATGAAGAGAATGCTGGATCTGATGATGACGATGATGGGGATGATGGGCAAGTGCATGAGGAGTATGTTGGATCGGATGATGATGGGCAGGAGCATGAAGATTTTTTTGACCAGCAACGGCAGAATTTTTATGTAGAGTATATTCATGTCAATTGATAGAAATGGAAGTCTCGTTTGGAGAGTTTGCTACCGAAGCTTATCACTTTGCTTACCTAATTCTGAAAGACTCATGATTTTTCTTTTTTCTTTTATTCTGTTAGACACAGAAGGTTGAAATGTAATTAATGGAATAGTTATGATTTTAATGGTAATTTTCTTGCTTTAGAAGAATTTTGATTTATTCGGTAATTTAATTTATTAATCCAGCAATATTGGTTGGTAGTCGGGTTTTGCTGGAGGCCACTAATTTGGTGTCTACGAGATCATGGTTAGTGACTACATATGTTGTCACTAAATGATTTTAACGATCGCTACATCAACATTGGTCTTTAGTGGTCACTATTTTTGGTCACTATTTAGGCAAAATAGTGACCACTTATCACTTTAATGACCATAATAAGTGACCAAATAGGTCGTCACAAATTTTAATGACCACTTTTAAGTCGTCACATATTTTAATGACCACTTTTAAGTCGTCACTATTTAGTGACCATATTCAAATGTCATCACTATTACCTTTTGTGACCGACTTTTAGTGACCACGAGTGACCACTTTGATATGGTCACTAAATCAGTTTAGTGACCAAATATCTACTATTAGTGACCATAATCGTGTTGTCACTGAAGGCCTTTTTTCTTGTAGTGGTTTTAGGTTAAACTAGTCATTGTTTAGTTAAAACTTTAATCTAAACCAAAGATTATTAGGATTTGTTGGGGGTGGGGGATGTTAAATTAATAGGTTTGAGCATTATTTAGTCACACATATGATCATTTTTGTGATTAAAACTTAAATATGAAACACTTTTTGAAATCAAAGATTGGTTTTTAAAGCATAATTTGAGGTGACAAAGACCTTTGTAGCATTTTCTGGTGATTGCTATGGATAAATGATGGCGACCCTCAAAGTCTAACAATACTTGTAACCTAAATCACACAATAACACTGTGGTGACTTATAATACAATTCAAGTGAAGTCAATCTAAGTGTAAACTCGTTTAGTCCTTTATATCATATTATCTTCAAATCAATCTTAGTTAATTAGTTTTTTTATCAGCTTTAGTTTTAAAGTTTAACTTAGATTACTTATAAACAAACCCCATTGCATAAATAAATATAAAAGAACCTTGATTAGTTTGATTTGATTGTGGTATGTTTGGGACGATATAGTATTACATAAGATTGGTGCACTTGCCATTTGTGTGTACTTTCTTGTTTGGTAATTTCAAAGTTTTTTACAACTATTAAAACGAAACATCAAGCGGCAATTGGGTACACTCACAAACTTTTACTTAAGTTTTAGAATTTGTTTGGAGCAGAGAACAACTTTTCAATTCAAATTTAGGTTGTTCATATTTTACTATATTTCTAAAACAATTCTGGTAATTCTTTAACTCATTTCTAATCAGAATTAAACATTGAAAACTAGATTAGTAGTTGTTTTCAAAAAGTGAATCATGCATAGGTTAACATGATCTGAATTATTAAGGTCATTTTCCCATTGTCAGTAATAATTATTGTATTAAATGTTTCCCGGTGTTGATAGTCGTGATGAACTCTTTTTAATACATACTACTTGGTAGGAACAAAAAGCAGAAGCCATGTAACCTACACTCGGTGATAAATATGGGATATATTCACATGATCATTCGAAGACAAATTGTACCCCCAAAAAAAGAATGTATATGCAAGTTAAGACTAACCGTGAAGAGCAAGTCGACCGGTGTTTGTATAGAATTTAACTGCACAATGCTACGAGCATATTGAGGAAATTCGAACCTTTGAGTTTAAATGTGGTTGGGAATCTTGAATTGCAGAGTTGACCAATGAAATGACAAAATCAGAAACTTTTAGTGCTTTTAGAACGTCGTCATCTATATGATATGATGGTGGAAACCATTTTAAACCTAACAACATCATATGCAATCCCATTTTTTCTCCATCTGGGATACGCTCCTTAAAACCATTGGGATCGAAGCCAAGCTCTTGGCATAGATTTACTATTTCAACCTGAAAGATTAAACGGATGTTAAGTAATTTTTTATTAATAAAATATTTAAGATCAATTATCCTATGCTTATACACATTAAAAAATTGCTAATGTGCCTATGCTTATATACATTAAAAAATTGCTAATGTGGTGGTGGATTCTAATGAGATGTCTTATTTGAAGAAGAAACTCCAACTTTTGAAACAAAAGATAAAGATTTGGTTTCAACAAAATAGAGATAAAGCAAACGAAAAGAGGAAGGATATGAAATTAGAAGTGATTGATAAAAAATTGATCAAAATGGTGGCCAAGAAGAGTTGTTGGATTCTAGGAGGGATCTATGGAAGTTGTGGCGGGATTTGGATTGTGTAAGAGAGAAAGACTTGGCTCAAAAAGAAAAGGTAAAATGGGCGATAGAAGGTGATGAAAACTCGAAGTATTTTCATGGAATCGTTAACAAAAAGAGACATCAAATGGCTATTAGAGGAGTTACGGTAAACAGTGAATGGGTTATGGATCCTATTACAGCTAAGCAAGAATTCTTCCAACATTTTCCTAATCGGTTTTCTAGTTGTTCAAATGCTCTGATTCAATATAAAAATGGCTTTGTTTATCCAGTGAATCTATCTCAAGATCAACGGGCTTCTCGAAGATGTGGTTCCTGATGTGGAGATAAAAAATGCGGTGTGGGATTGTGGTAGGGATAAGTATCCGGGTCCCGATGGTTTCACTTTTGAGTTCGTTAGAAAGTTTTGGGAGGTGGTAGCGGTGGATATTTTTCGGCTATGAGGGTTTTTTTTTTTTTTTTTTTTTTTCCGTTCATTTGGTTTCTAAAGGATGTAACGTTAATACAAATATCGTCTAAAAACGTTATTTATATTTTACGATCTTTGTTAGATTTTGTTGTTAACAATAATAAATTTTAATTTAGCAAAAGTATAAATCTTGTCAAGACTTTTATATATAGCTAAAAGTTTTTCTTTAAACACAAAATGTTTTCAACATTTGTTAACAAAAAGATAGTTTGTCATTAAACAAAGAGATACATTACATCTCTAGTGTTTTACAAGCAAACTAGTATTTACACAAAGTTTGCTAACATTACAATGTTTATTTACATAAATATATAAAACTAAATGAAAATGTATATTACATGATGTGTTGCATCATCATGAAAATCCTTGAAAGATTTCTTGGATATCTTGTTTAGATTCTCACTCAACATATCAAATGTAATCTTGGTTAGATATGTTAAGATCTTAGTAAGATATGGTAAATATTTTGTTGAGATTTTCTGTCAGACCTACGGAACCAAAAATTAACAAGGACAAAACCAAATTTTTGGTTCCGTGTGATCCATGGGTTGCTGAAACATTTGGCTATAAATAGCAAGCCATGCCAAGTTGTTTTCTCATCCCTTCTAAGCATTAAACACATACATTATCTCATTCTCTTTCATCTAACTCATTCTCATTTCATTTTAGTCATCATCTTTTGTAGCAAAGAAGATCAAGGCATTCTAAGCTTCAACGAATTATTGCAAGTCTTGTTCGTTTATTATTGTGTGAATTGTTGTTATTCATACATCATTGTTTGTACCAAACCATCATAAACATCTGTGAGTGATTAGTATTTTAGTCCTTAAAATACTTAGCGTGTTGGGAATGGTTGTGCCCGTATAAAAGAATTCGACATCTAGCTTTGTGTCGGAAATATTGTGTAAGCGACGTATAAAGGTTTTCTCCGCCGGTTAAAGGAGCTTGTTGATTATTGGAGATACTCTCGATTTGGACACTCGGGGAGTGGAGTAGGGCAAGAAAAAAGAGTCTTTGTAGACCAAACCAATATAAACAATAGTGTTGTGGTTTGATCGTTTCTTCCTTTACTTGCATATTATTTATTCTTGTTTGTCTAAATTGTTTGAATTCACCCATTGTTCTTCAAAGAAAAATAATCTTAAAACGGTTTTCCACACCATCTTTTATAGCTTTGATTCCTAAAGTTAGCGATGCTACATTTTTTTAAGGATTTTACTGCTATTAGCTCAATAGGATGTCAATATAATATTGTGGGTAAGATCCTTGCTAATAGGTTAAGTAGGGTGATTTGTAGTTTGGTTAGTAAGGAGCAATCTACGTTTATTCGTGGTCGACAAATTCTTGATGGACCAATGATTCTTAGTTAACTTATAGAGTAGTGCTTTACCCAAAAAACTTATAGAGTAGTGTAACTAGAAGAAGAAAAAGACTAAACAACATGTCTTGCTCATATGCATAACATCCATCTCAACTTCACATTAACTTTCCTATATGGCCTTAAGGTATTTCAAGCCTTCACGCCCAAAGGATCAAGGCGGGTGGGTCGCGACCCTCGTCGGCCAGTTAAATTATCGATTGCTAATATTCTTGGTGTAGTAACTACACTCAATGAGGCTATGCATCTACCATACGCCTTAGGTTGTAACAAATATTTTTTACGTAAGTAAAAGTAAAATGAGATGAATCACACATGGCAAAATTCGAGCCCTAGTGGCTTCATTGTAGATTAATGACTAGTTTAACTAGTCTAAAACAGGCAATAGCCTTAACGATCCAACAAAATAAAATATTGTCTTAGGCCGTAGCCTACATCACGCATACCACAAGTTAATTGTTTCATCAGGCACGAAGCCTGGATAGGAACACAGACAATTGTTTTAAATAGGGTACATACCACCTGGGATTAAATTACAACCACATGGTTGCCTTCATTAAACCTTGGAATGAGTGGGATCACCGAGCACAGGGATGGAACACAGGGTGATGGAGTCCTCTTGGAGGAAGATAGAGGCTGGGTTGTCCTTGGCTTCTTGGCTAGCAGGTCCTCAATTGAGGCATGGGTCCTTCGTCACATCTGCAAGGAAAGGGAACTCTAAAGCGCTTAATTGATTACCTGCATGATCATATTCTTTTCATGAGTTGCCTGTAGTGCGAATTTTCTCCAAGACCAATGGTTCCCCGGTCTTAGCTACCTCCTCCAAAGTGGTACACTTGCCATGAAAAATGGCAGATTCACCACATTCCCAATGGAAATCTCTACATCATCGCTATGGTAAAGTTCCATAGCCACATGGGATTACCTTGGTTATCGGTCCACCTATCCTTCTTGACATCTTGAGACGAAGGTTCAATCCATCCACCTTTCTCGAGCTTGATCTCTTGGTCCAAAGAACTTTGCCCTCTCTTGTTCGAGGCCTCCACACTTGGATGAAAGAACAGATATCTGTTCCTTATAGCCAATGACCATAGAGCCTTGACAGTTAACTGTTGCACTCGGCCGCTCGTTGCCAACCGACCTTTGAGCTTTTCATTCTCACTCGAGATCTTGCACCAAGGGTTCTTATCAAAATCCTCCAATTCTTCCTCACATTTCTTCTCCAGTGCGCATACTTGATCCTCGCCTTCTCCTCCTCAAAGATAACATCCATTTCTTCTCGAGCTTTGGTGACAACACGGAGCAATTCCCTTGTCCTAGCATTGAGTTGGTTGTCAAGCATGCCTGGCGAACATAGCTTTTATCATGAAGGTCGCAGAGCCTCTCTATGGACATGTTATCCATCACCCCCTTCCACTTGGGTGGGATCACATGGCTCATGAGTTGAGTGACAAGCTAGGGAGAAGGAAGTTCCTTTGTATCGAAGTCCTACAACAAATGTAAATTTCATTAACATATTATATTTGGTACCTAATTTTTTTCACAGAAAGAAACTTACCATGGATGTCATCGCCACTGGGCCCTTCGATGGTCGGAAATTCCACGACCTTACCACAGGCACTCTTCCGTCGGGTAGTTCGATAGGAAGGAGTAGGTAGAATGAGCTTTCTTTTAGGCGAGACTTCACAGCCTTAGCATCGGCACCCTTCACCTTGGACCCTCTCACCTATGCCGGAGGGTCCTACGATAGCAAATGTTCCTTTGAGACCGGTTCGTCGAGTCGACAACGTTCTCCAACCGATCTTCTACATCTATGGGTTCCTTTGATGGAGGAGCAGAGGATCTGAGCTCAACAGTGGGCTTCCACCTCGTCTTTGTTTATGGACACCGATGGGAGCCCACACCATAGCTTGTCTCTTAGGGATTCTTTGGAAGAAAGCTTACCTCCTTTGCACCTCCGCCACAACAAAGTTCCCGAACGACATCTGCACAAAGAAGAAAATGAGATAAATATCACGAGATAAGTTTTAGTTTTTATGTTAATTCAAAAGTACATACTTTCTCCATCACAAATTATCTCGGTACCAACGGAGACCCTCCCATCTTCGAAGAATGCCGACCATGAGCAGGATTGGCTCGGGGAAGGTCTGGCGGTCAACGGATGACGAGCCAAATCTTGATACAATGGGTTTCTTCTCACAAGATAAGGCGATGGATCGGTGAACCTTTTCTCATCATATTGAAAGTGCGGGTTTAACAATGCAGTATGCGGGAGGGATAATGGTGGTTTGGATATAAAAGAACTTGCCTTTCCAGTTCCTTACGTTCGTAAAGGTCTATCTATCAAAATGGGCACATCCACGATGAGTATGTAAATACTCATCATTTTTAATCAATCTGAGCTAAAAAAACGTTTAAAATGCTCGAAATGCATCAAAATACTAAAAATATTCCAAAATTGCATTTTATATGTTTCGGATGCAAAATGTTTAAAATCGGATGAAAAATGAGCAAAGTTTGCATAATTGGCGTTTAGGTCCCCAGTTTCTAAAATTGTCAAAACTAGTCCACGAGTCAAAATTTCAAAAGAAAAATCATCAAAGGTCCTTTTAAAATCATAACTTGTCAAATTTAGTCCTTTGGTGAAAAATATAAAAGTTTGAGAAAATTACAAGTTTAGTCCTTCACTTTGAAATTTGGCGAAATGGCCTGGAAAATTGCAAAATGGCAAGTTTGGTCCTTATACTTTTAAGATTGTCATTTTCAGCCCTTGGAACAAGTTTGATGAATTAGCGATTTAAGTCCCTTGATTTTCGATTTTACACATAAGTCCCTTGTCATTTAGGCCTTTTAAACACCTTTATGGACTTGTCAAACTCTAATGGACCCACCCATTGCCTTTTGGACTCCCCATTATGACCCCTTTCCTTTTAATAACTCAAGTCAAACCATAAGTCAAAATAGACCCTTACCCGCCCATTTTAAAACAATAAAGCAACTCCCGGGTTCCTCCTTTTCACGCCATCTCCATCATCAAAATCCTCCAACACTCAACATACTTTATCCTCCCTCCTCATCATCCAACCTACCTCCACCCCATCCTAGTTGCTAGTTTTCAACCCTACTAAAACCCCAAATTCCGCGCCAAAAGCTTTCAAAGGCCAAGTGACTTCAGTGATCCAAGGGTCATAAAGATAGGTGGGAACTATCGAGAGAGAGAGAGAAGACATTGGGTGTATAAAAGAAGCATGAATGCATGAACAAGAGAGTAGTTAGTTTAGTTTTTAAATAATGTATGTCGATTTAATTATTGTCATGTCTTAACTAGTTTACGGTTGTATTTTCAAGTTCATTTGTATCAAATAACGATATTTAAGTGTGTTCCAACTCATTTCAAGTTTGAATTCAAGTAATGATCGGTTTCCATATTTTATACCCATTGTTGAAATTTTAAGTTTCAAACTCTTTGTCAAAGTTTTAAGCGGTTCACTTTCAATCTCATATAAGCTTATATAAGCTTAAAATAGCTTTTTGTAAGCTTATAATCAAGTTTCAAACTCTTTTGAATATTGGTCAACATAAGTCAAAGATGGAGCAAAAATGATGCGACAAAGGGAAATGGGTTGATGCGAGAATAAAATGGGTGAATTATAGTCATATGGGTTGGTTTGAATTAGGTTAGTGGTTCTTTGTTTCACATGTTGCTAGCCATAGTGGCTTTGGACTCTTAGTAAGTAGCTTTCACAAGTTCTTGCACTTAATGTAATTGTAGTGCAAATCATTAAAACTTGTTCAAATAGTATTAATTAGATTATATTAAAGTTAATTTGATCATAAAATAAGTTGGTTACATGTTTGGATTTGTCTCGGTTGCAAATCGGTAAGATAAGGGGTGTTTGGATCAATGGGTTTAATCTGTCTTTTAGATTTACTCATTGGTTTATGTCTGTTGAATCATGCTTGTTTAGTTCTTTTGAGTTCATTTCAGTCATAGTTTGGTGTCTGCGCATAACCTAAAGTCAAACTTGCTACCTTCATTCTCAATCTGATTATCTGTTGAGATTTTAGGATTGCTAATCTCTTGTTTTGTGTTTAGAAGTGTTAAATATAGCTTGCATTAGTGTTATCACAACATATTACATCAATCTCAGTCACAAAAATTGGATCAAAAATCCATTTTGGTCAAAGTTCTTAAATATCTTCAAAAGTCAAAAGTGCTAAAAAACTGTTTTGGCTCATCTAGAAGGAATTTTCATGGCTTCATTTTTAGCCATTTTCGGTGAAATTTGGTACTCTAAAACTTCATCTGGTCTTGTTACTTATTACCATTTTAGTTGAATTTTACAAATTTTTATAAGCTTCAAACAGGCTTCTCTTTTAGGCCCTTTATGCCTGCTCCACAATCTCGGTTAATCTTGAGTTTTCACGAATTTGCGGCAAGTGCAGGGGCTTATTAGAGCTTGGCATAGTCTGATTTTTGGTACACTTGCTCTCAACTAGGTCTTTTCTAAGTTCCAAGTGGTATTTTTCACATTGAGCTTATTTTGAAGCTTATTTTGTGGTATGAGTAGTCCATAGAATCATTTTTGAATTTGTAACACATAGACATCAAATCTGTGCTCATTGTGATTCTGTGGTTGTAGCTTGTTATTCTTAGTTGCATTCCAGTTTTTATAGCATATTTAGACCTCTGTAAAATGTTGGTAGCTTAATTTGTTAATTTGGCTTAATTGGAGTGCTTAATAATAAGCACTTGGTTAGCAGTTTCAAATTCCTCCACATAAGTGCTTGTTTTTCTAATTTTCTCAGATTCCTTATATAATTTTAGAGTTTTCCTGAAATTTTCAGATTTTTCTAAGTTGTTTTGCTATTTTCTTAATTTAAATTAGTTTTAAGCATTTTAAATAGCATTTAATACAAAAAATTGAGAAAAGGTTCAAAAAATAATTTTCAATTTTCTTAGGTTTAGATAAATATAAAAAGTAAAAAAGTAATTTTCCAGATTTTCATAGTTTATTTTGTAAATTTTAGTAATTTAATTAGTTTTAATAGTTTAAAATTCATAAAAATAGAAAATAATCGAAAAATACAAAATAGTTTTGAAAATTCTATTTTGATATTTTAGACTTTTCCATTTCATAATTTTATTTTTCTAGCTTTATTTCCTATTTTCTTGTATTTTAGGTAATTATTTAATAGTTAAAAATAGTTTTAATTAATAATAATTAGATAATTAGTTATAAAATAATTTTCTTTTCTATAAATTTTCTTTTATCATTAGGATTGTAAAATGTATTTTCATATTTTTAGGATTTATATTGTGTAAGTTTCACGTTTTTATTTGTGCGTCGCGTAGATTTTAATTTCAGTTTTATAAAAACATAAAACAAAAACATCATTTTAAATATAGTGATAGCGTTTATTTAATAGGTTTTATCTTTTAATTTCCTTTAATTTGCATTTAAGCCGTTGTAATTTGTTGGCTTTTCCGTAGTTATAATCATATTCAAATCTCCTTTCCGTTCAAATTCCTCGATCACTATTCGTTTGATAATCCATTGCATGGCTCATTGGGACATAACGACCGGGGAGACACTATACTCCTCGGATCTTCATTGAGTTCGTGTTCAGGCTGTTTTAAGCTGGTTACGGTCCGCCATTCACAAGTGGCGGGCTTGTGTGATTTAGCTTGATGTTTGGCACGCAATCAAATTTTGGCGCCATTGGCCGGAGTTGTGTCTTATTATCTTCGTCTAGCGATTAGTGATTTGGATATTCACTCTTTGTTCATACCATCCATCTGTATATGTTTATATTTTCTTATCCAAAATATAAAAATATTCTTCTCATTCCTCTTATTCGTTGATTCTATTTCTCTTACCCTCTTCTTGGTTTAATTCTATTCTTCATATCCTCTCAACCATTTGATTCTCTTCTTAATCCTCTATATGTTTAATTCTTATGTCGACAATCGTCAACTTCATCGTCACAAATGTGTGTGGCGGTGTGGAGGGCCTAGTTCAAGCGAATTTTGCAATTCGTGCGAATTATCCATCATAAATTCTTTTCAAAGTTATTTCGACCACCCGCCACAACCTGAAATACATTCTAATCTTGACAAACCAGTTCAAACGTCGGAGCTTCCCCAAGCACCCACCGAGGATTACGAGGACACTTTCTTTGAAGATAGAGCCCGTAATCTAATCGAACAAATTCAAGCCGATGAAAACAGGTCGAGAATTAGAATTGATTACGATGAACCCGTTCAAACACCGGTGACTAGCAAGAATGAATTGCCTAATCTTCACGCTTCTCAAGAACCAGAACCGGAGACCATAACGGAAGTGGTGGAAATTGCTAGCTCTCAGAGCACACCACTTGTCCCACCTCCCGATTTTTCTGAATGTTCTTGAGACTTGATAGTCATTCGGATCACCATGTTGGTTTTGTTGATTCTTTGAATAAACCGATTCCTCTTCATAACTCTCAAATGCAATCGTTTATTCCTTGTGTCGGTTGTGGTGAGCCTCTTTATGGTTCACCACATCGTTGGTGTACTTGTGTACAATGTGGTAATGATATCCATAACGGGAGTTGTTTGTTTTGTGGTTCGAGGAATTCATTTGATTATGATCCTAATCGAACTCATTTAACGACTCCTCAAACTTTTCCAATTACCCACCACACCCGACTTATCTTCATATAACCAACATTACTGCTGTGAATTTTGTGGAGGTCCTCACCAAGGATTTGAGTGTCAATCCGAAACACGTTTGTCTATGAGCAGTTTTCCGGTGATGCTCGAGTTTTGGTTATGACCAAAATCCATATGATTCACTGTCCGGACTCAGCAGTTTCTTGTTGTGAGTCTGTGGAGGTCCCCATTTCACTCGATTGTCAAATAGGAATCCATTTCCTTGTAACAATCATGACTCTCACATGTTTGATAATTTCCAACCTCCACAAGACTATACGGTTCAAACTCCACCGAGCCGTTGTCTCATGAAATCTCCATGATCTTGAAACCACAATGAAAACACTTGATGATATGATTCAAAACTTTAAGAATCAAGTGAGTGGTGAAAAGACCATAGGAGAATTGCTAGCGAAGAGCGAGAAGCTCGCAAATCTAGGGAAGAATTATTTATCCTAGAGCAAGCGGCTCTAAGCGTTCCCAATTTCTCAAGGCACTTTATATGATGATGACGAGGAGAGTTTTATCCTTTTAAAGATAATATTTCTCAACTCCTCGGTCGGTTGATATTCCAGCGGTTGAGATTCCATCTCAAACAAGCTGCTATCACACCCGAGATTCACACTCACTCTCTTATTATGGGGACGAGCATCTCGACCTTTGTTCACGAAAAGGAATCGGACGAATTCATAAAGTCTAGTGTTGAGAACCTTGTCCCAATCCCAAGAGAGTCACGGAATTCTTGATCATGTGTGTGATATCCCTCCTCCTCTTGTCTTCCAAAATGATCATGTTGAGATGTTCTCCGATTCGATGATGATGATTCGTTATCTTGTGGAGACATCATTTATGTGGAAGATTCACCTTCGAGCTTGTTAGCTTAGAAGAAGAGAATGATGAAGTTCTGAGACACTGAAATCAAAGATGAAGCTCTTGAGCAACATTATTGAATGTCGGTCTTCTCATTTCTAAAATCGAGGCTTTCAAAGAGAAACCTATTTCATCTCCTATCCCCATTAAGGATAGTGACATTCTTTCCGATGATTCTATTCCGGAAATGAAAGCCTCTGTTTTGATAATATGGGAGAGAAGATTAGTGGCGGTACCACTTCTCATTCTCATAATTCTCTCCCGATTATGAATCATTTACATTGGAGGAGTTCACGGTGAACCCACTCATATCAATTCGAATATGATTCATTCACCTTCATGGAGTTCTCGGATGAACTCACTCATATCATATCTCCGCGGAGTATGATAATTTCTACTGATCTAGACACTCCCATAATATGTCTTGATCAAGCAAGCTTAGCGAGGAGATTCATGAAACTATGAATTCTCCTATTGAGGATGAAGAGTTAGTCATGATTTCTATCATGATTTTCTTTCTTTTCTTCATATATTCTGTCACTTCTCTGTTCTTCACTCCTTGGGAATGAAGACATTATCTTTGATCCCGGCATTTTCATGTATCATTTTTGAGCGGTTCTATGTATATATCATCGGTGTGGAACTTTCACGTGCTTCAATGTTTGTCCAAACATCTTGAATGAAAGTCCGATGGAGATTGTTTCTTCCACTTTGCTTCCCATGAACCAATGAATTGAATCGAGTCAAGCTAGCGACTCGGTAATCAAAAACGATGAGCAACATGGGTTTTCACCCATATGTCTAACTCACCCCTTTCTACCACCTAAGTGTGCCCATGTGCCCACATATATAAAAAAAAAAAAAAAAAAAAAAATCTTCTTTCTAAATAATGGCGTAGTATTTCCTTTTCGTTCTTTGTTTCGGCATAACAGTAGTACTTTGAATATTGAGGGCAATATTCATTTCTAAGTGTGGGGAATTCTCACGAATTTTATCATATAATTATACCAATTCCCGTTTTGGCCAAAAATTTTTTGGAGTAAGTGTTCTACACTTACTCATTTGGTTATCGATCCGCCATGTCTAATAAACAAAAGGATTAGCTAATCCGAGAGCAAACGGCTCTTGGTAAAGATTTCTCAAATCCGTTTATATGGCTTGCAATTTGCCCAAAATTGTATGGTTCTCAACTCACCATATCCTAAAAAGTGAAGAGTTGGCTAGCCCGCAAGATTATGGCTTGTGGTAAAGGCGATGGAAAAACCATAATTGGTAATCAGCTCACCAAAGATAATATTGATAATTTATCTAAGAGTTGGCTAGTCCGAGCAAACGGCTTCTAGGTAAAGACAAAATCAAATCCGTTGAAAGTCGGTGGTTTGCTCAAAATCACATGGTTATCGGTGTACCATGGTTCTTACTTGAACTAAAACATTTGGCTACTCCGAAGTAATGGCTTTTGGTAAAGAGATTCAAATCCATTAAGTTTTCTCAAAAGATTGCTAGGGACTAGCAATAGTTTAGTGTGGGGATTGATGAGTGTGTAAATACTCATCATTTTTAATCAATCTGAGCAAAAGCGTTTAAAATGCTCGAAATGCATCAAAATCTGAAAATATTCCAAAATTGCATTTTATATGTTTCAAATGCAAAATGTTTAAAATCGGATGAAAAATGAGCAAAGTTTGCATAATTGGCGTTTCAGTCCCCAGTTTCTAAAATTGTCAAAAATAGTCCACGAGTCAAAATTTCAAAGAAAAATCACCAAAGGTCCTTTTAAAATCATAACTTGTCAAATTTAGTCCTTTGGTGAAAAATATAAAAGTTTGAGAAAATTACAAGTTTAGTCCTTCAACTTTGAAAATTGGCGAAATGGTCCTGGAAAATTGCAAAATGGCAAGTTTGGTCCTTGTACTATTGAAGATTGTCAATTTCAGCCCTTGGAACATCTTTGATGAATTGGCGATGTTAAGTCCCTTGATTTTCGAAATTACAAACTAGTCCTATGTTATTAAGGCCTTTTAAACCCTTTTGGACTTGTCAAACTCTTTTGGACCCCTGCCATTGCCTTTTGGACCCCACATTAACCCCCCTTTCCCTTTATTAACTATGGTCAAACCATAAGTCACCGCCCATTTACCCGCCCATTTTAAAACAATATTAAGCAACTCACCATTCCTCCTTTTCACCTCCATCTCCATCATCAAAATCCACGCAACACTCAACATACTTTATCCTCCTCCTCCATCGGACCTACCTCCACCCCTCCTGCATTGCTAGTTTTCAACCCTCAACCTAGTTGTCAAAACCAAAATTGGCGCCAAAAAGCTTTGAATGGCCAAGATGACTTCAGTGATCCAAGGGTCGATTTTATTCTTGGGAACTATCGAGAGAGAGAAAAGACTTTGGGTGTATAAAAGACCAAGAATGCATGAAGCAAGTAGTTAGTTTAGTTTTTAAAAGCAATGTATGTCGATTTAATTATTGTCATGTCTTAACTAGTTAGCAGTTGTATTTTCAAGTTCATTTGTATCAAATAACGATATTTAAGTGTGTTGCAACTCATTTCAAGTTTCAATTCAAGCTAATGATCGGTTTCCATATTTTATACCTTTGTTGAAATTTTAAGTTTCAAACTCACTTGTCAAAGTTTTAAGCACTCAAGTTTAATCTCGTATAAGCTTATATAAGCTTAAAATAGCTTTTGTAAGCTTATAATCAAGTTTCAAACTCTTTTGAATATTGGTCAACATAAGTCAAAGATGGAGCAAAATGATGTAGCAAAGGGAATGGGTTGATGCGAGGAATAAAATGGGTGAATTATAGTCATTTGGGTTGGTTTGAATTAGGGAGTGGTTCTTTGTTTCACATGTTGCTAGCCATAGTGGCTTTGGACTCTTGTAAGTAGCTTTCACAAGTTCTTGTACTTAATGTAATTGTAGTTATAATCATCAAACTTGTTCAAATAGTAGTAATTAGATTATATAAAGTTAATTTGATCATAAAATAAGTTGGTTCATTGTTTGGATTTGTCTCGGTTAAAACGATTAAATAAGGGTGTTTGGATCAATGGGTTTAATCATCTTTTAGACTTGTGCATGGTTGAGAATTTGTTGAATCATGTTTGTTTAAGCTCTTTTGAGTTCATTTCAGTCAATAGTTTGGTGCTGCATAACACTAAAGTCAAATCTGCACCTTAAATCATCTCAATCGATAATCTTGTTGGATTTTAGGATTTACTAATCCTTGTTTTGTGTTTAGAAGTCATAAAACATAGCTTGCATTAGTGTTATCACAACATATTACATCAATCTCAGTCACAAAATTGGATCCAAAATCTCACTTTGGTCAAAGTTCTTAATATCTTCAAAAGTCAAAATTGCTAAAACTGTTTTGGGCTCATCTAGAAGGAATTTTCATGGCTTCATTTTTTAGCCATATTCGGTGAAATTTGGTACTCTATAAAGTTCATCTGGTCTTGTTACTTATTACCATTTTTGTGAATTTTACAAATTTTTATAAGCTCAAACAGGCTTCTCTTTTAGGCCCTTTATGCCTGCGCCACACAATCTCGGTTAATCTTGAGTTTTCTCGATTTTGTGCAGCTTGTGCAGGGGCTCATAAGAGCTTGGCATAGTCTGCTTTTGGTACATGTTCTCAACCAGGTCTACTTTAGATTCCTTATTGGTATTTTCACATTGAGCTTATTTTGAAGCTTATTTTAAGGTTAAAGTAGCACCATAGAATCTGTTGAATTTGTAACTCATAGACATCAAATCTGTGCTCATTGTGATTCTGTGGTTTATAGCTTGTTGATTCTTAGTTGCATTTCAGTTCTTATAGCATATTTAGAACTCTGTAAAATGTTGGTAGCTTGTTTTGTTAATTTGGCTTATTGGGTGCTTATTAATAAGCACTTGTAAAGCGATTCAAATTCCTCCACATAAGTGCTTGTTTTCCAATTTTCCTAGATTCCTTATATAATTTTAGAGTTTTCCTGAAATTTTCAGATTTTTCTAAGTTGTTTTGCTATTTTTCTTAATTTAAATTAGTTTTAAGCATTTTAAATAGCTTTTAATACAAAAATTCGAAAAGGTTCAAAAAATAATTTTCAATTTTCTTAGGTTTAGATAAATATAAAAAGTAAAAAAGTAATTTTCCAGATTTTTCATAGTTTATTTTGTAAATTTTAGTAATTTAATTAGTTTTAATAGTTTAAAATTCATAAAAATAGAAAAATAATCGAGAAAAATACAAAAATAGTTTTGAAAATTCTAGTTTGATATTTTAGACTTTTCCAATTCATAATTTTATTTTTCTAGCTTTATTTCCTATTTTCTTGTATTTTAGGTAATTATTTAATAGTTAAAAATAGTTTTTAATTAATAATAATTAGATAATTAGTTATAAAAATAATTTTCTTTTTCTATAAATTTTCTTTTATCATTAGATTTGTAAAAATGTATTTTTCATATTTTTAGGATTTATATTGTGTAAGTTTCACGTTTTTAATTGTACGTCGCGTAGATTTTAATTTCAATTTTATAAAAACATAAAAACAAAAACATCACCTTAATTATAGTGATAGCGTTTATTTAATAGGTTTTATCTTTTTAATTTCCTTTAATTTGCATTTAAGCCGTTGTAATTTGTTGGCTTCTCCTGTAGTCATAATCATATTCAAATCTCCTCTCCCGTTCAAATTCCTCGATCACTTTACGTTTGATAATCCATTGCACAACTCGCTGGGACATAACGACCCTGTTAGGTCACTAGTTTTACAACACAAGCTTATATAGAAAGAGATGAAGGCGGATGAACAAGCTAAACACACACACACACACGTAATAGTAATACCGGTTAAGGGAAAAGAGTGAGTGAAAGAGAATAACTTGAACAACCAACCTTCAAATGAAGGTTATTACAATGTATTTATAGGCAAGGAGCTAGGGCAACACTCCTCTCCTTCCCTATTCCTTATTGGGCTTGGATCAAGGTTATGGGCCTTCTACATAAGCTTGACCTTAAACAAACATAAAGGCCATAACAAAGCTACCTATTACATATGAAATATAAATACTTGAAATCTTGTTTAGGAGTGATTCCAACAATCTCCCTCAAGTATATATGAATGTAAGCGGTGAAGGCGTTGATGTAATAGTAGCTGTGGCGTCTTCTGGCATTCTTCTTTCTTGTGAGAGAATTGCCTTGATTCGAACAATCTCCCGGTGTAGAGATAGTTATCTTTGAGCGGTTAAGCTTGACGTCATCTTTAACTTTGTTCTTTGATCATTGTTCTTTGTGGTGAAAGTGATAGTATGTTGTTATGCGCATCGATGCGCCTCGGTGCCTTGTTGCTCCAATGTCTCCGTCATTCTTGAACATGGTCACACGCTTTTTGGCGTTGGAAATCAATATTGATGAAGTTCTTTAAGTCTTTGACTTTGTAGATTCTTTGATTGATGAAGAATCATTACATTGTGTGTTGCTTTTGGATAGAACTTCCATTAGTGATGATATTGGCGTGAGCATGATGAGAATCGACGATCATCCCGCTCGGAGCTTCCATAAGAAGAAAACATTGCAAGCGGTTAGAAATAAGCGGTTTCCGGCACTTACAAGTTTGAACTTGAGAGTGTTAACGACATAGTGAAAACACAACTCTAATTCTTACAAAGGCCGTTCTGAGCTGGAGTCCCACAAGTGAGATAACGCGATGTGCAGTACATCTGATTCGAGATGAGTCATTGAGATACACGAAGCATCACCTCACGTGGAGACCGTTTGAGACACACTTCGCGTAATCCGAGGAGTTACCGAAGCGACATCTTTGTCGAGTGTTTGATGTTGATCTGGCGGGAGTTTCCATTCGATCATCGAGGATCACGGATGTGAACCTCTCATAAATGTTCAGACAGATTGCTAAGATCATGAAGGACTCGATATGAACTCTTGAATCATCGAAGATCTTATTTGTTGATCAACAAGTGATTAAATGTCAAGTGTTCCTAAGAGATCTTTTGATGAATCTCGTGGCTCTAGACTCAATAGTGCGTTTTGGTTTTCTGGCGGAGACTAGGAGAGGGTCTCCTTTTTCAATACCGGCGATCTCTAGAAAGCCAATAGTTTACGTAGGGTTCCTGTGAGAATGAAACAAGTTTACATTGAGAGAGACTTGAGTGGCTAAGAAGGTTTAGTGCATGCGTCATTTGGGTCCATGACGACTTTTAATCTTCAATACCGGTGTCACTAAGTGACAACCCGATGGCGTATGAATTGAACCCGTATGCGCCTAAGTTGAATAATGCGGAGGCTATTTCTTTCACCCTTTTCATTACATTTCTTTTTGATTCTTGAACTCCTTCTTTCTCGATTCTCATTTTCTCCTTTTACAATCATTCCTAAGGACTTCTAACACTAACTAATGGTATAGTCCTTGGGTAGATCCCTCCGACTCTGGCGGATCATAGGACGGTTATTCCTAACCTTAGTCACCTTATAACTCCATGACTAACCTATGTTTGCCATTAACACCACTGCTTTAAAATCTCTCTCAAAGGGTTTGTTAATGAAAAACATGTTTGAACCACGGTGAGAGTTGAAGTTTTGCATAAATACTCCCCATCCACATGTGCTTAATAGTTTTAATGGTTAAATGCACGGTGAGGAAAGAGCGCACTTTTGAATTGATTCACTTGAAGATAGACAATCTCCGCGAGACACGGTTCGTTGAATAGTTAAAGAGATACATTGTCGACTTTTAGGTGACAACTAGCTCTAATAACTATCTTGAAGGTGTAGAAAAACCTTGGAAGGTTGTCAAACCCGTCGAGTTCATGTCTATCAAAGTTTCTCGAATAGTACATTCTACTTGGACAAGTCCTTTGCGAGACACGTTTACATCACTAGCGAACTAGCTTGAAATTATTACCCGTCGGGACAAGTCTTTTCGAGTTACTAACGATTTAGTACAGTCGATTCGTAGGTTAAGTCCGAGGTACCTGATTCATTTGCATTTTGTACAACATATTTCTTATCACACAATTTTCTCCCCTCAAAATGGCATATAAAATGTTGTTTTGAGCGTTTGAGAATAAATATGACCACTTTGAGTTTTGGGGAAGAGTGGCCCTTGTGAGCAGTTTGTGAACAAAGTTTTAAATCAAATACTCCCCTCAACTAGTAATATAAGCGGTTGAGGTTTTAAAATCATATGGGAAGTACTTGTCTTTTGAGCAAAACCTTGAATAATGAAAGGTTTGATAGGTTTTACTCAAAAATAAGAAGCTTTCGCTCCTTTTATAAGGATTGTGGCAGGCGTACCACGGGGTCCTTTCTTGATGAATCTGGGTTGTACACTGTTATGTGTGCACAAGCCATCCACATATATAAACATTCATCCAAAATCATATGAAGGAAACAATTCAAGGGTACGGGAAGTGCGGTGATGTTCCCGGAGTGCAAGCAGGCGTTGAAAGCGGTGATGTTTATCCTGGGTCTACCACCAACATAGCTCTCCAGCGCTCAGGCGATCCCTTCGAACAACCGTTCATCAATCATGGTGATGATCCTTCTCACATCCCTTACATCACGAGAGTTCCATAGCTTAGGTTCCCAACTTTCGGTATATCCTTCAATGCACGCCAATCCATCCTAACCATCTTCAAGGTATGATCCCGAATTTGTGGAGCTCACTACACGCCATTAAGCGATTTTGCGAAGTTCACTGCGGTAAACAATGCCGAAAGGTTTCTTGATGGCGTAAGTTGTTTGGTGGTTGATGTCGGGAAGATCAGGCGTGGTGGAGTGAAGTTTACGTTTCGATATGATTCAACGACCATCTGTATATCTTCGACACGTTCTTTGATCACAATCGTCTAATGAAGATGAGAACCGACTTGATAAATTCACGTTGAATTTGATCGAGAATTGTCTCATCGACCACATACTTTGGCAAGGTACATGTCTTCGATGTCGTTGGTGACAAGTTCTCAAAGTCGACCTCGAGAATTCATAGTCTTGTTCATCTTGTCGTTTGACTATGATATTCTTCAAGAATGTGTAGTCCCATTTAGACTTGAGATCAATGTGTTTGATGGCTACGATGTTCTTTGAGCAATACACTTCATGTTGAGACTTGAACCGAGCAGACTTCATAGTAGATTCTTGACGTTCGGGCGGTGATGAATCCCATACAATGCATCTTGGTCGTATGCTTGCACTTTGTCGAGAACAAGTGATTTGCACGTTCCTCGATAGCTATCGGTTTGAGTAGGTAGCTGCTGGGAATGGAAGAGTTAATGATGTAGCGTATTTTGTGAACCATTGCCACCATGGAGAAGAAATTCCGGTCTTTGTTGAAGAAATATCGAAGGAATCCTTGGTTCATCTGGTTGGCGATTGTTGGTAGAGGTTTGGTCGGTCGATGTAATATGGAGGGTTGTTCCGTTTAGTGAAGTCGATGTTTGCTTAGGGTTGAGCCAATCCATGTTGTTAGACATGGCTCGAGCAATGTTTTCAAGGTGATATTCAACCTCGATTGCACTTTCCGAGTTGTTTTTCAATGTAAGGAATGCGCTCATTCTTGATGCGCTTCAACTCGGTTTCGTCATCTTCTTCACACGGAATCGTTCTTGCAAGATTTTGCATGCTCCGGTGTACTACCGTCTACCAATTCTTGACCTTCTTGAGGTAGGAGTGTTATTAACAAGTGTGGAGAACCATTCAAATTCTGCGGTTGTATCGTCATCTAGCCATGATCGACATCCGGTGAGTCGTCTTTTTCTTGCTTTTAGAAGGCCTTGATGATGATTCGGGTTTCTTCACTTGTTTGGGAGAGGAGGGTTGTTGTTGGGGCTCAAGGACCTCTTCATCGTCACCACCCGTATACTCAAAGTGATCACTAGTTTTCTGAGTCAAGGGTGGTAACTCGGAATCGTCCAGGGTTTATCGGTGGAAGACCGTGGTGGAGAAGAATTTTGTTGTGAGGAAGTCCGTGATGGAGGAGGTGGCATAGAAGTGGATTTACCGGGCCCTTCGGCGTTTGGGTGCGAGTCCTTATCCTTATCATCGTCATCTCTTGGTCGTTTGGGTTTATCGGTGACTCTTTACATGATGATGCGAGTTGATAGTCAAGTAGGATTTGAAAAATTTAGCTTCATCCGAGTAAGCGTTTGAATCTCTTTGACATTTGCATCACAAGTTTAGCTATTAACTTTCAGATTCGAGAGATCTTCTTGGCCCATTGTATGTTTAACCAATGCTACGATGTTAGGGTGAGTTGTCCGGAAAATACTTCTTTTGTCACAGGGGACAGTGTCGAGAAGAAACTTGTGGGTTTGATCTCTTCTCGGCGTCTCCGGTTCCTTTTGGACTTTAGGAATGATATCACGAAGATACTTATGAGTGTATCCTTCAATCATTTCATTCGAGTTCCTCCCGACGATGACTTCTCATGAAATCTGAATAGCTTTCCTATCTTTCCGCATCTTGTCATTCTCATCATGTAAGTCTTGCATTTGTTCAACATACCAATTAAGTTTTACGTGGAGCATGTCCTTCTTTCTAACTTGTTTGTGACTTTCACAATTCTTGCATGTGTTTGAAATCCAAGATTTAGGTGGTTTCTTCACGGTTTGGATGATGATCCGGTTGACTTTGTTGATGGTGGTTGTGATGAGTGAGGCGAAGAGTCCGATGATGAGGAGACATGAGGAGACTTCATGTCCTTAGGAGTTTCGAGGTTTTCTCCTTTGAGTGTGTTGGGTATGTCAAGAAGAAACTTGGTATAATCATCCTCGTGATCTTTAGACTTTTCTATCTCGGTTTCTGTTTTCAAAATCATACACAATGGTGTCTTCAACAAGCGGTTGTTGTTGCGAGAAGAGTGGTGGCATCGGATCCCTTATCGGGTTGATTAACCGCATCGGGATCTGGAGAGGTGGGCGGCACCACTTGATCCTCAGGGCCACCCATTTGATCTTTAGCAAATTCAAAGCAGCTTTTGAATGTGTCGGACGTTGTGAAACTTTTTCCGTATGATTTGTCCAATTGCTCTTCTTCTTCTTCTTGAGCTCTCATCATAAGGTACAATGGTGGAGTCTTCCCTTTTCTTGGACAATTGGAGGACTTTGAGGTTTTGTCACCGAGGCGTGTTTGGTTGCGATGCGAGTAATGAACTTCTTCATCCGTCTCGATATCTTGAGCTCTCGTCCCTAAGTTGTCTTTGAGGTTCAAGTGTGGGAATAGGTTCGGCTTCCTTCTACGGAACAATCCTTATAGAAGGAGCTTTCCTTTTAGGAACCTTCCTTTGACTCATGAGAACTTGTTGTGCTTCTCGCACTTCCTCTTACGGTTCTCGACGGTGTTCCGAAGATTTTTCGTCAAGATGACCAACTTTTCCTTTTCTTCTGCTTCCGGATACATTTATGCGTTTCAAGTTTTCGACATCTTGATTAGCGGTAATCTGGTAACACCGCTGCTTCTTTGTAGATGATTCCTTCATTCGATGGTCGAAATAGGTTCGATCAACATGTCGTGATTGTCGGGGTCATTGAGCCTCTTGGGAATATCGAGAATGTAGTCCAAGTGCTCTACGGATCAACAATTTGGTATATCGATGTAGGGAATCTTTGAGCCAAGTTTGTTGAGAAATGACATCATGTCATCCCAAATCGAGCTTGATAGCGATGTGTTTCATGTTGACAAATGCCCAAAATATTTGCGGTTCTATGAGCTTAGGATGCTCATAGCCGCTATCATGACCGAAAGCACTTGGTGATGATCATGTAGAGTATTCTCAAGGTTGAGGAATACTCTTGAGCTCTACGTGAGAGTGTTTGGTGATTACTCCCGTAGCCTCATCATAACCGATATCGATTAAGAATTGGAGAGTGAGCTCTTGATGAGGTGTGGCATAAAGTTTGGTTGGTTCGACTTGAGGAATTAAGAGAATGTTCTTAAGTCTGCAGGTGTGATGGTGATTCTTTGTGATTCGAGTCACCATCACAATGATCCTTCCTTTGACCCTTTCCATGGTGTTCCAGGCTGTTGGATATAGATCTCGAGAACTGCTTGCGAGAATGTGTGAGCATGTTACGATATGGATGAGTCCTCGGAATGTCAATAGCGATTAAGCATGAAGACTCGAGCAAGTGAGAGTCTTTGAAGTCAACACGGAGATTATTCTTTCCAATCTTCATTGGGTAGCCATTAGGGTAGATGTCGACAATGGAGAGAACATTTGGTGCATCCATGTTTGGTTGAGCACCATGTCGTGATCTCAAATAATATTAGCCAAAAGAACAACATATCGAAAGACATAATGTTAGTCAACGAAGGTCTTATTGTCTAGTTATTTAATGTACAACGTTAATGATTATTCTGAGTCCTAAGTCACTTGTATGTCCAATAGTCTAATGGCGTAGTGAAATGTTTCGTGAGTTAGTTAACTTTAAGTTTTAAAGCTTATGTTATCACTTATTGTTCACAACATATCAAGCGTTTAGGTTTATTAGTGACATTATTGGATTCGTGACGTTATGATAAGTTTGTTAACAAGTTTGTACACGTAACAATTCAAAATGAAGGTCAAAATGGCTTAAGCGTAGAAATGACAAAGTTACGCGTGCTTGGTTGCAACATACGCGTGAGGCTAAAAGCTTATCGTAGGATTCTTTCTTACGCATAAGAAATGTTACAGCGTGGGAAAAGGGGACCTTACGCGTGAGCTTACGCGTGGCGTATAAGAACCTTACGCGTAAGGCTTACTCGTAAGAGTAGACCTTATGCGTGAGGTCCTTGTTCGCATATCCTTCACGGGATACGTGTAGTCCCATTGTAGAACCTTACGCGTAATAGTTATGCGTGGGTTTTATTTTACGCGTAACATGACTACGCGTAGGGTAATCCTTATCGTAGAGTCTTATGACCTTGATTACGAGTGTTTAAGCGTAGCAAAGCACGAAATAAATTTATCAACTCATCAATGTTCACACAAAACAACAATTTATCACGAGATAACAACATCCTAATTCATGTTTAAGCATTACGTAGAAACTCATACGCGTAGTCTAAACCCTAGTCTTACGCTGTATGAAATCTAGCCATGGAATGTTCACCGTATTGATTCTGGTAGCTCTAGAGGGTTGATAGCTACTCTAGGCCAAGTTATAACATCCAAAACGTTGTGAATCAAAAATACCCAAATCTTTTGAACTTTAAACCCTAGTTTCAATTGATGTCCAATTCGTGTTTACGGGTGGTTTTCAACAATGGAAATGATCAATTCAAAGCCTTATGACCATATCCCAACATTCATTTTACCAAAAGACTTCTCATTTAGAAAACCCAATTAGTCATATGAACCCTAGTTTTCAAAATTCATCAATTTGAGTTTACGGGTGGATTTTGATGGTAAAATGTTATCCTTGATGCTTAAGAAACGGTTTGAGACCATCCATTTTACCACAAACATACACACAATGATTGTGTGTTCATACGCTATCGTAGAACACATAATCACGCATAAAAATTGTTTTAGCGTAGGATTTGAATGAAATAAAAACCTTTGCTTAGAAACATGTTTTACACAAGAAACTACTTACAAAATGAAGATCAAAAGCACGATTTCTTGAATGTTTGTTAGGCGTAGGATCTTTTGATTTTAAGAAAGCGAATGAGGAGTGAAAGAGTTAGGTGGGTTTTTATTAAAATAGACTTTACCATTTTGGCAGTTTGGTCCCTCCACCATATCTTTTTCAAACAAAGCCATTTAACATCCATTTGGTTACCACACAAAGATTATTTGAGAAAGAATCATGACGACACTCCCCTCGGCTTGATAAAAGTAAGCAGTGCAAGAGTTTTAGTCCGAGGAGTGTCATTGAGCCGAAAGTCCACCATCATTTGTATAACGAAACAACGAGATATGATAACATGCAAGTACACTTATGATTTGAAACGGTTAGTTTAAAATTTTCTCCCCTCAACACTTGATCGGAAAAATCTTGATAGATGCAAGTGTTGACGGAAGAAATGTACTTGCCATGTTAAAGAAAAATAGATGAGGAGAATATTTTTGTTGTTTTATCGGGTTTTATATTTTGTATTTTGTTTTGAAAGATTTTATTTATTTACAAAAGATGTTTTGGTGTTTGACAGGTTGTTAAGGCTGCTTTTAAGAGGTCATCAGTTCCTCTTGAGTCAAACACCTCATACCAATTGAGTGGACCAACTCATTAAACCTAGCGGGAGGCAAGGCTTTGGTGAGCGATCGCCAATTGGTATTCGATTACCACAAAGTATAATTCAACGGTACCTGTTCCACATGGTCCTTGATGAAATGATAGCGTGATCGATGTGCTTTGATTTAGTCTTGAATCGGGTTGCGAGATTGCAATGGCACTCGATTGTCGCAATACATCGGGATTCATCAAATACATAACCATAGTCTTTGAGTTGTGTTCTCATCCAAATGACTTGAGCACAACACGCGGACATGGCTACATATTCTCGCTCATTGATGATGGTGATGTACAATCCTCGCTTCTTTGATTGCCAAGACACGGTTTATCACCGAGAAATTGTAGTGCTCTGAAGTACTTTTCCTTGAGTCTAGGCATCCTGCGTGATCGGCGTCAAAAGCGATTAGTTCAAAACCGAATCCTTGGATACGGATCCCCAAATTAATGGTTCCCTTGATGTATCGGAGGATTCTTTTAGCCTCGAGAGGTGGGTTTCGGTTGGTCGCGATCGATAACGGGAGCATAGATAAGCGGCAAAGACAATGTCGTCTGCTAGTGTTAGATACATGAGAGACCCAATAATACTTGGTATTTGGTAGGGTCAACCAATTTCCATGTAAATCAAAGATCTAATTTCTTGGTATGAGCCATTGGTGTGGCATAAGTATCACAGTATTCATTCCAAATTTGTTTAACAATTCAAGGGCATATTTGGGTGACTCAAGAAAATACCACGGGGTGATTGATGAACTTGCGCCCTAGAAAGAACGTAAGTTCACCCATCATGGACATTTCAAAATTTTCTTCATGAGTTTTGCAAAAGCGATTGAAAACTTTTATGTGTTGACCCAAAATTATGTCATCCACGTAAATTTGAACAATTAAGATGTGTTCCCGTGATATTGTATAAAAGAGTTGGGTCAACCGAGCCTTTGGTGAAATTATTGGCAATGAGGAAAGATGATAGCTTATCGCACCATGCCCTGGGGCTTGTTTGAGACCATAAAGAGCTTTGTTCGGTTTGTAGACATGGTTCGGGAACTCGGGATCAACGAATCCATCCGGTTGGTCGACATAGACCGCTTTTTAAGTTGTCCACTTTAGAAACGCCTGCTTTGACATCCATCGATAGACCGTCATGTTCATATGAGCGCGAACGCGAAATATCCGAACGACCTCAAGACGAGCAACCGGAGCAAAAGATTCTTCAAAGTCTATCCTTCTTCCCGACGATAACCCTTAGCAACTAGTCGTGACTTGTTTCGGATGACATTCCTTCAAGATCCAATTTGTTTTTCCAATCCATTTTAGACCAATGACGAGACCCCGTTGGTCTTTCAACCGCTCCCATACTTCAAGGCGTTTGAATTGATTGAGTTCTTCTTGCATGGATTCAATCCAGTTGTCTTTGTCATTGCATCCTTAATGTTTTAGGTTTAGATTGGCAAATAGTGAGTGCATAAATGCGAAGTTCACCATCCGAGTGAAGACGTTGTCTCGTAACGACGGTTGATTCGGGTTGCCAATAATGTTAGCCGAGGATGGTCTTTTGTCCATCTATGTGTAGAGGTTGATGTTGGTATACATTGTGCGATTCCGAGGATTCAAATGGTTTGTTGAAGATTCCGCGACATCCGTGCGTGATCTCATTGGCAAACGGGTTGAAGAACGCATTTGGATCAAAATCATGCGGGTGGGGTACTTCATTCTCGTAATATCATCACCGGTTCATCATTGTTGGAAGCGGTGTGTTCAATGCTGTGTTGGAGTCAATTGGTGTAGGTGCATCTTCAACAATGGTTGTTGTAGCGGTGTATCGGTATAGGAATATTATCGGGTTGTGCAATAAAACAATGGATACACCAGAGCACGTTCATCAATATCGTCACAAAATGTAGGAGCAAATAACCTTTCCATTTGTTGACGAGTTAGTGAGGGCTTTCTTCACCGATGATGGGGTTGAGGAAGTTTAAGCGGTTGTGACCGGTTCTAAGTCGTTATACTCGTAAGCCATTTCGGTGAGTTCATCGAAATGAGCATGAATCGCTTCCATAACCTCCTTAGTTCGACGATTCCGCATTCTAAACCTTTAGAATTGTCACGATCCAATAAAGACTCCAATATCGCTTTGGCTTTTAGCTTTCCAAAATCATCACGATCATTATTTGGATAGCAAAGGGATCCAAATACATGAAAGTGTTTGAGGTTCGGTTTATAGTTGTGGACAAGCTCAAAAGGTGTTTTGTTGTGGCGTTTGTGATCATGGAGCGGTTTTGAGTATAGCATGCGATGATACACGCCCATAAGTAACTGGAAGTTTAGCATTGATTAACATTGTTCTTGCAGCTTCCACTAACGCTCGGTTTCGCCTTTCAACAACTCCGCTTTGTTCGTGTGTCCGTGCAATAGATGTTTGATGTTTGAATTCCACTTTCTCATAAAATTCACGAAGGGTTTTGTTAACAAATTCGGTTCCTTTGTCTGCGATGATTACGACGGTGTTGCGGGCTGAACCTCATATCTTTGTGAGAAAGGTGATGATCATTTGTGGAGCTTGGTCTTTGCTACGAAGAAAGTAGACCCAAGTCCATCGAGAGTAGTCATCAACGATTACTAAGATGTAGCGTTGCCATTTATCGCTTGCACGCGCATGGGGCCACACAACCATGTGAAGAAGATGAAGCACATGTCGAGAGTCGTGTTCCACCTTTGAAGGAAAATGAGCACGAGTGCTTTTCCTTGTTCACGTCGAGCAAAGGTGATCTTTTGAATACCGGAATCGTGGGAGTCCTTCAACTAGTTTGTGTCGAGCAAGATTGGTGATGGTTTGAAAGTTTAGATGTGAGATGACGGTGCCATAGCCGTGATTTTGTAGATGTTGCCTTTGAAAGTAAGCAGATGGGAGAGGTAGCAACCATGTCTTGCATAGAGATAGTGTAGAGACTGAATTACGCGAGCCGGACATAAGATCGCTTCCTTGTAGATCACGAATGAAACAAGTTTTCTCCCCGAAAGCAACCTCCAAATCTCCATCACAAAATTGACCCATCGAAAGCAGTTGTGACCGAGGCCTTCCACATAGTAAACCCTACTTATTTCAAGTTCCCATTAACATAATCTCCGTAGCCCATGATGGTCGCTGAAGTGATCGCTCCTAATCTGACAAGGCCAATGAACTTTGCAATAAAGTTGGATAATGCTTAAGGTTGCTCATGTGTCGGGAACAACCGCTATCAACAATCCAGAGAATGATCTCAGATCACCGCATTACACATGGCGACACATGATGGAATAGAAGTAGATGTGGAACCCGAAATGTTAGAGGTTCCAAGCGAGTATATTAGACATACACACATTGAGAATTTTAGGCATCCACTTAAATCCTAGTGTGTTATATATCCATTTCGCCATCTATAACTACTCTTTGCTTTAGTCTTAGTGAAAACACTAGGTGGTACTGTAGTCTTAGGAGGTGTGGCGAGCTACTGTGATAGCAATGGTTGACTTAGAATCTAAGGAAGGTGGTTTACCAAGCACATACTTAGAATGATTAGTGGGCCTAGAGGTATTCCGATTCTTAGGATTCCGTATTCTAGAGATTATAGCTTTAGCAATACATTTGTCATGACAATCGAATTCATACTCTTTTGACAAATATCACAAGGTGCATCGATCAATATCAAAGGTACTTAACGGTTTAGCATTCGTTACATCACTATTTCTATTACATTTGCCGACGCAATATCTATAGTGGAAGTAACATGAGTTTTATTCAGATTCCTAGGGTGTTCTTCACTTTAGCATTCCTTATTGATCTTTTCTTGGGTCGCAACTTCCTATTCTTCGATTGAGTGCTCTAGGGTCGTGAAGTGCGGACGCTTGGAAAAGATGCAACTATTCCTGCTTCAAGAGGGAAACACATTAGCAACTTGTGATTTGGCAAAGGGAATTCTAGGTTCACGATTACTAAGTGTGACTGGTGCTAATCTCTTAATCACAAGAGGCGGAAGTTGTTCATACTTTCCTAACATTTCCGTAACTTAGAGATGGTGTGAATCGATTTTGATTTTCGTAACTAAGATTACCAAAGAAAATTCATGACTTCTCTAGTGTGAGCAAGATAGTGATCAATTTCGTTTGATGCTTCATCTCGAGTCTTTTGAGTAAATCAAATATGACACCATATTCTGCTTAACTTTTAAAAGTTCTTGTTCATATTTTGAGATTTGACTTTTCAAAGACACGCTTTTGATCATCCAGCTTGCTCAATTTTAGGATCGGAAGATTTAGCACTCAATTGAGCGATTTTCTTTGAAAACCGAGTTGATGGTTGTGAATATCTTTTCACACCAATGAAGACGACGCTTTGCATTGTTAATTTCGTGTGTAATCATTTATTTTCGCTTTTTAAAGACTCGATCCAAGCACATTATCGGTGTTCTCAACAGCAAACAGCTTTCAACAATATCGCAGAGATATGATCGATGCATATGGCAACGAATAGAGTAGCACAACATTATGGATATCAAGACAGATAACATCTTCCAAGAGTCGATCAACATCTTTTCTCAACGCTTTTTATGCTTTGTGTTAGTAATAGATGTTTCGCTTTCTCGAAAACGTTTTCATTATCCCAAGTTCCTTATGAAAATCCTTTTCCTGTGCAATTGCACAACTTTTCAAGTTTTTAACATTAGGTAAAAGATTTTTCCGAAGATGTCTCGTTGTTCTCGCCAGAGGCGATTGAAAATGTTCAACTTGATTTCGGATCGATATTCTATCTCATGTTGTAAAATTTTGAGGTCACCATGAAAATGTCAAAATATCAAGAATTTTTCGATTTTCGTGTTTTGAGTTTACTTCACTAATGGAAGGTAAAGGACCGTAAGTTTGTGCAAAGACCTGCTTGGGATTGACAATAGAAGACTCGGTGTTTTGATGATAACCCTGGTGTGTTAGAAGAACTGCTGGTGTGACGAAAGTGACCGCGTTTTATAATTAAAAGGTTTGTTGTAAACAACATTTTTAATTTTGATCGACTCGCCTTCGTGATCTAATTCCTCTTGACGATGGTATTCAACAACACTCATGACAAGATTATCAATTTTGTATGTCGACCGAAACTTCAGAGTTGGTTTGAATGTTTTAGTGAAAGCTTAGGTTTGTAATCACTAGATTTTTCCAAATCCTTTTGGATTAGGTTTTAAGGTAAACTTTTCAATAGTCATACGGATTCACCATGTTTGTAAACAACAGCTTTTAAACTCTTTAAGTTTGTTTTGCAAGTCGATGATTTCTTCAAGAAGGTCATCACCCGATTCGTCGAATGCTTTTGTATGCGGAGAACTGCTTTTGACAATTTAACAACTCACTTTAGTCGCTTGATTTTCCAAGGTGAGAGCGTTAATTTGTTTTTATGTTCATGTTTCATTGTTCTAATTCGACAACAAAGCATTCTTCGAGGCGGCTAGATCACGATCCGTCTCTAAATATTTTCGCTTTGATGAGATTTTGTAAAGCGGCTTCAAAACCTTTTTCACGGTTTTCTTGAGTTTTGAAAAAGTTGAGTTGCATTTGTAAACATTCAAAATCCTTGGTTAATAAAGCATTTTTACTTTTTAAGGATTGATTTAATGCATAACATTCCTCCATTTTGATTTTATGGTCTTGAATTAACCGAGCAAAATCCGGATGAGGCAACAGATTATCTTGTTCAACGTGAGTCTCAACATGATCATTCTTTAGATCCTCAAGTACGACCACGAGTCAATTTGATTATCAAAGGGGACCATAAGGTCGCCTTTGATCGCCAAATGTAACTACTGTGGTTAACTTGAAAATCATCGAAGAAGATGTGAAGACTCATTTGAACAGCCCGATCCGTGCTTTATTCGAGATATTGGCGGAGATATTAGTTCGATATGATGATGGTTTGTTCGGTACTGAGACAAGCCATCGTTGTCATACACTGGCCCGAATCACTCATGTGTAGCTCATGCATATTAGCTATCAACATAACAAATGATTAGCCTCGCAAGTCCTCCATATCATCATCCGAGTCCGCATCCGCCATAAAGCTCGTTTTTGTTTGTGAGGGATCCACCGGCTTCATCCTTAAGAGCCAAAAGTAAGGCCTCTTTGAAATAAGCACTTGCCCGAGTCCTTGGCTTTGGGCATGCATTAGCCGTGTGTCCTTCTCATTGCGCTTGTAGCATCTAAGACCATTTAACCGATTCTCGAGCATTTCTGCTCCACCACTTGAGCTCGTTGTTATTCCTACCCACAAGATTAAACCCTTGACCACCGCCCATCTAACGACCATAATCACGATTCTCAACTTCAACACGCCCATTGTTCACAACAGCTTGAGTCCGTGTGTTAGATGAGGAACGAATACGATTGTTGGATTTGTTGGTAACGCCAAAAGCATTAGCAATCATCACAAATCCTTGTTGCAATGCTTCAATGGATCGATTTCAAGAGCTTCAACGACATATGCTTGAGCATTGTTGTCAGATGGGACCAATTGATTTTGTTGAGGTTGAGGTTGTTGCCGTGAAGGTGTGTTGGAAGCGCTTGGTTGAGTTCTTTGGTCGAGAGGATAATTCGCTGAGCATACAAGGCAAGTTGTTGATTGTCCGGTTGACTGCTTAGCAATTTGAGCACGGAGAATCCTTTCCCGATCAACTTCCTTTTCATGAGGCTTCAAGTAATCGTACAACAATCCATAAGTAGAATGATGCATGTTCTTCGCCGACGGAGAAAATGACATACTTCTCCCATTCTCGACCAAGACTACTCAGAACTTAGTATTCACCGCAATTCTTGGCATGATGATGTTGTGTTTATCCAAATCATTGATGATGTCTCGAAAATCGGTGATGATATGACTCAAGTGTCTCTCCGTGTTCAATCATGAAGTGTTCATAAGCCAAGTAAATTTTGGATTCCAAATCCTCCGATTGAGTCATGATCCTTCCATAAGAAGACGAATATGATCCCACATTTTTGTGCGATCTTTTGAGCATCAACACTACGAAGAATTGGGTTTGGTAATCCTAAGAGGATGTATTCCATTGCAAGTTCATCGCCTTCATAGTGTAGAAGTTCGTAGGATTTAAGTCCAACAATAGCAATGTTGGTTTGTTCATCTCTTGGTGGAACAAATAGCTGGATCTCCTGCACAATGACGGTAGGCATCTCAAATGGACCTTCCAAGATAACCTTCTTTAAGAACTTTCCATGAGGCTTCTTCGATCACGTAACCTAAAGAACCTTATCACCCATTGATCGTAGTTTCTGGAGTGAGCATTGAGGTCTATCAGTGATCCACTTCATGAATTGATTGTTGGTCGCTTAGAGCTTCACACATCTTTGCAAACCAAGTGGGTTCCTTCATAGTGCTTCGTGATGGATGTTGATTGAAATCGCTTGTGTAGGGTAGAGTTTGAAGACTTGGTGGTGGTTGAACCATTTGTGGTGGTGGAATTGCACCAAGTTGTGGAGTATGTTCTTGATTAAATTGTTGTTGATAAATTGCTTGTTGTTGATTCCATTGTTGATGTTGTGGAGTTAATTGTTGTTGTTGTTGATGATTATAAGTGTGAGGGAAGTAGTTAGAGTATGGTGGTTGAGACATGATGATAAACTTGTGTAGTAAGAATGGATCTTTGTAGTCGAATGAACCTTTGTTGATGAAGTATCCTTAGGCGAGAAATGACAAGAACCAAGTAGCACTTATGCGGAAAAACACCAAAAGTTACGCGTAACAAGAATAGTTACGCCAGAGGATTCACTTTCGCGTAAGTAGGAAAAAGGACTAAAGTTACGCGTAAACAATGAAGTTAGGCGAGAAAGTTAGGCGTGGGATTACCTTATGCGTGGGACTAAGTCTACGCGTAAGATGAATCTTAAGCGTAAGATTTTCACGCGTAAGCTTTATGCTTAAGCGTAAGATTAGGGTTTTATCCTAAGTGATCTTTACACTTCACAAAGGCAAAAGATATCCGAAGTCGACGATTTTCGCACTTATCCAAGTAAGAAAACACGGAATAAACCAGAAAATCAAGATCAAACCAAGGAAAGTCTTACGCAGAATTTAGGGTTTTGTTACGTAAGATTACTCAGAACTTTGATTCTATCCAAATTTGTTTCAAACCGCTTTTGTGTGTTGAAATAGCTTCAATAACACCAAAATAACACAAAAGTGTGAAACTTGATGATCCAAAGTACTTAAAAGCGATTCTGCGTAGGATAACACTTGCATGCACAAAAACAAGCTTAAAACAAGGAAAAACACGAAAGTTCCAAACTTTTGCCAAAACCAATAGTTTAACACCTAATAACGTTGAAAGTACAAGAATCTTGGATTCAAAAGTGTAAAAATCGCTTTTAAGCGAACCAAAGATTGTGTTATCTTTACGCGTAAGACCCAAAACCAAAACTTCAAAAACAAAGTGTACACCCAACTATTTGGCGATTGATACCACTGTTAGGTCACTAGTTTTACAACACAAGCTTATAGAGAAAGAGATGAAGGCGGATGAACAAGCTAAACACACACACACACACGTAATAGTAATACCGGTTAAGGGAAAAGAGTGAGTGAAAGAGAATAACTTGAACAACCAACCTTCAAATGAAGGTTATTACAATGTATTTATAGGCAAGGAGCTAGGGCAACACTCCCTCTCCTTCCCTATTCCTTATTGGGCTTGGATCAAGCTTATGGGCCTTCTACATAAGCTTGACCTTAAACAAACATAAAGGCCATAACAAAGCTACCTATTACATATGAAATATAAATACTTGAAATATTGTTTAGAGTGATTCCAACAGCACCGGGAGACACTATACTCCTCGGATCTTCATTGAGTTCGTGTTCAAACTATTTTAAGTCTGGTTACGTCCGCCATTCACAAGTGGCGGGCTTGTGTGATTTAGCTTGACTGCTTGGCACGCAATCAATCCTTTACACCCTCTTGGCCAAGGTCAACCAATCTCTCCCGAGTATAGATTCAAAAACCCTAAGCATCAGTCAAGGATGGTTCAAACCCATAAGCTTTGCACATAACAATGTATGTTGTAAGCTTGGCTAGCCAAAAGGGTTGAACCTAGAAATGTGTACTTCATAATATCGAGGAATTCCAAGATTAACGGATGCAAAGGTATCCTAAGATTGGAAGTGGTGAAAGCATGGGTATACAAGCCTACATAATTTTCGTGGGCATCAAATATACCTTGATTTTTACTCGGTAGCATTATTTTATGCTCCTTTGGGATGGGATAATCGGTGAGGAACGCTTTAAGCTCCTCACCGGTTAGTGTGCTGACCTTGTTGTTTTATCACAAATTTTTATTAGTAGACATGATACCTTCTAAAGAACACAACAATGTATTTGAAATACAGAGAGAGGAGCGCTTTACCTTGTTTAGTCGAAGGCTTGATCGGAAGAGGTTTTAGTAGGTGAAAACTTTGGACGAGAGTAAAACTTTGTTAGGTTTTATTGTTTTTGCATTTATATACCCTACAAATGTTGAATCTCGGCCCTACACGTGTTCGGACTCATCCCATTTCTACCGGATTTCAAACCATTTTAAATTTTGAAAGGATGTTTACTTTACCGAGGAAACATGGGTAGTTAGGATTAATCATGCATTTAATACGGTCAATATTAACAAGACTTTTCATCTTCGTTCGCTTTTGTGACGAAAAGGAGGTTTCGCTTTTATTTCGAGTCGTAGCAATATTTCTTGTTCAGACATATCACTTTCGATTGGGGCTTGATGACGTAGCCTCCGATCGGTCAAGGACCCCTTCACCTCGATCGAAATTGCATTACTTAACACCCAAGTCTTTCTTCATAAGTCATTGGTGGTAAACCATTCATCATTGACATGGTTACCACTGAATCCGCCACCAAGGCCTATGCCCTTCTGTGTCTTCCTCTGAAGATACCAAGACAAATAAGAACCTTGACTTGGTCTTCCCCACATTCCCACTATGTCCTTAGCTTTCCGCCAAGTCCGAGATAGTGGGATGAAGCCCTAGCGGTTACCATAAATCGTGGACGCCCCATGATCTCCTAGACGTGTGATAACACTCTCCAAGCTATTTTCATCATCTACAAATAGGTTGGACGAGTCATTTCAATGGTATGTTCACCAACACGATTTCACATACATCATATTATCCATAACTCATATCACATACTTATTCACACGGAGGTGGTTCGCAGGCCCAACCCCGCGGCAATCACTTAACGAAGTGTCTACTATTTCTTATTGCATTGACTACAAGTTTGGTGCAAGCATATCACCCTCATACCCTTCGATCACTATCAAGGCCCGGTCGCATCTAATTATTGTACAATCAGCCCGCTTCCATATGCTTCCTTAATAACGAGGGCCCTTCCCATGGAGGTCCTAGTTTACCCAGACTCACCTTACTTATTACTGCTGAGTCTGGAGGACGATTCCCCTGGTTTGAAGGTCAAGGTCGAACCCGATCATAGTACCTTTCAATCATTTGCTTAAGGATAGCTTCTCCGATTGAGGTTATTTCCTTCGTTCTTCAAGTAAGTCCAGGTTACTACGGAGTCTTTCTTCGTTATCTGCTGCTTCGAAGTTCATGACCCTTTTTGTTTCGACGCTCTTTTCCGAAAGGATGACAGCTTCCGTGCCATATGTCAAGCTAAAAGGTGTCTCTCCGTGACTTGACTTTGTATGCGTTCTATGAGCCCAAAGTACTTGAGGTAGTTCATCTACCCAACCGTGGTGACTGTATCCCAGCCTTCGTTCTGTTCCTTGTATGATGTCTCTGTTAGTAACTTCCACTTGTCCGTTACCTTGAGGATGGTAAACGGAAGTGAAAGATTGTTTGATATTCAGGCCTCTGCAAAACACTGGGAATACCCCTTCGGCGAACTGCTTCCCATTATCTGAAATGATGATATGAGGTACTCCGAACCGATAGATAATATGCTCCCATACAAACTTTTCCATGTGCCTACCTGTGATGGATGCCAAAGGCTTCGCTTCCACCCATTTAGTAAAGTAGTCGATGGCTACAACCAAGAATTTTACTCCTCTAGGAGCAATTGGCAGGGGACCTACGATGTCTATCCCCCATTGGTTGAAGGGCCATGCGGACGTCACGGAAGTCATATCTTGTTTTGGTAGCCTTGGGACCCTTGATTGAACTTGACAGGCTTCACACTTCTGAATGATTTCGACAGCGTCCCTATGCATCGAAGGCCAGCAATATCCGACCCTCATGATTTTGGAAACAACGGAGCGGGGCCCTGCGTGAAGTCCGTAGGATCCTTCATGCACTTCTTGAATAATGTTGGCAGCTTGCCTAGGTCCTACACAACGAAGCCATGGGGGACAGAAGGATCTTCTCAGATAGATTATTTCCCATGATTCTGATCGTGGTGCTTTGATGTGACCTTTCGAGCTAACTTCGATCTTCCAAAGAAGATACCACTTATTAGATATTCTCTCGATCGAGTCATCCAATTTGAGTCTTCCTCCAGACACGTCGACACCTCCTTTCGACGATGGACCTATCTTCCAACACTTCGACAAGGACTTCTTTAGTTAAATGAGCAAATGCCATTGATGCTGGGCTTGCTAAGGGCGTCGCCTTCTTGTTTTGGTTTCTCCAACATGCTCTATGTTGTAGGATGCGAACCCTTCGAGCATTTCTTTGGCCTTATCCGGTATTGCTTGATCACGTGTTGTCTTTCCTCGTAGGAGCCTTTTTATCCGGTTGGCCACCGTTGAATCAACGAAATAGCCAAGTCTTCTACCTCCATGTCTTTGGCCAATCGAGGCCTGCTAGCAAGGCTTCAGATTCCGCTTCATTGTTCAGTAGCATCAATTCAAAACGGAGTGCATAAGTGTACTCCTTCCTTTGGGATCAACAAGCATGAGACTGCGCAGAACCGCTTGAGTCGGAGGTCTGTCTGTAAAGCTTCCACCCTTCGACCGCTTTATCAAGTTTCTTTTCAAGAACCTTGTGTCATGTTTTGGTTCTGAGGGTGTTTCTTCTAAGAATTCGCCAATATTTTCCTTTGACCGAGTTTCTACCCTTGTATTCAATTTCGTACTCTCCTAGCTCGATAGCCCATTTAGCTATCCTTCCGTTTCTCTCCGCTTTGAAAGTATCTCGATAATTGGTTTGTCGATAGCAGTACGGTTATGGGGTGAGCTTGGAAGTACCTTCGAAGGCGTCTTGCAAGATGGACCAAGGCCAAAATTAGCTTCTCCAATGTTTGGATAATTTGGCTCGACTCCTGAGAACCACGCTAACTAAGTAGATAGGGATTTGCTTCTTCTCCTTTCGCCAATAACACAAATGTTGATGCTTTCAAGGAGGTCTGCGATATACATAAACAACACTTCGAATGATTTCGACAGTCTCCCCTATGCATCGAAGGCCGCAATATCCGACCCTCATGATTTTGGAAACAACGGAGCGGGCCCTGCGTGAAGTCCGCAGGATCCTTCATGCACTTCTTGAATAATGTTGGCGCTTGCCTAGGTCCTACACAACGAAGCCATGGGGACGAAAGGATCTTCAGATAGATTATTTCCCATGATTACATCTTGTGGTGCTTTGATGTGGACCTTTCGAGCTAACTTCTGATCTTCCGCAAGTATACCACTTATTAGATATTCTCTGATCAGAGTCATCCAATTTGAGTCTTCCTCTTGTATTACGTCAGACACCTCCTTTCGAACGATGGACCTATCTTCCAACACTTCGACAAGGACTTCTTTAGTTAAATGAGCAAATGCCATTGATGCCAGTTTGCTAAGGGCGTTCGCCTTCTTGTTTTGGTTTCTCCGAACATGCTCTATGTTGTAGGATGCGAACCCTTCGAGCATTTCTTTGACCTTATCCAGGTATTGCTTGATCACAGGTTGTCTTTCCTCGTAGGAGCCTTTTATCTGGTTGGCCACCAGTTGTGAGTCAACGAAAATAGCCAAGTCTTCTACCTCCATGTCTTTGGCCAATCAGAGGCCTGCTAGCAAGGCTTCGTATTCCGCTTCATTGTTCGTAGCATCGAATTCAAAACGGAGTACGCCAGAACCGTCGGAGCTGGAGGCTCCGTCAGTGTAAAGCTTCCACCCTTCGACCGCTTTATCAAGTTTCTTTTCAGCAACCTTTGTGTCATGTTTTGGTTCGGAGGGTGTTTCTTCTAAGAAGTCTGCCAATATTTTCCCTTTGACCGAGTTTCTACCCTTGTATTCAATTTCGTACTCTCCTAGCTCGATAGCCCATTTAGCTATCCTTCCAGATTTCTCCGGCTTTGAAAGTATCTGCATAATTGGTTTGTCAGTAAGTACGGTTATGGGGTGAGCTTGGAAGTACCTTCGAAGGCGTCTTGCGGCATGGACCAAGGCCAAAATTAGCTTCTCCAATCTTTGGATAATTTAGCTCGACTCACAGAAACCACGCTAATCTAAGTAGATAGGGATTTGCTTCTTCCCTTTCGCTAATAACACAATACCGATGCTTGAAGGAGGTGCGATATACATAAACAACACTTCGCCTTTGATTGGGCGGTAAGTGTAGGTAGAATATCCATGAAATCCTTGAGCTTTTGGAAAGCGGCCGCATCTATACTCCACCGGAACATCTTTTGTCCGTGCATCCTTTGAGTGTTTTGAAGAACGGCAAAGATCTGTCTGCACCTTTGATAAGAACCTGCTGAGGGTTGCTAGCTTTCCGTTCATAATTTGCACTTCCTTTGGGGACTTAGGAGATCAAAACCGTGATGGCCTTAACCTTGAAGGATTGGCCTTAATAGCATGCTTGGTGATCGATGCCCCAAAATTGTCCTTCTTCCACACGAAGGAACATTTCTTGGGATTTAACTTCATGTTGATGGCGCGAAGTCGGTCGAAGGTTTCCTTGATGTCGAGAGCATGTCCTCCTCCATTCTACTCTTGATGACTATATCGCCTCACGACGCCTCGATTCCTACCTATCTCGCTTGTGGAAGGCTTTGTCCACTAAACGTTGGTAGGTGGCACTGCATTTTTCAAACCAAAAGGCATATTTTTGTAGCAATAAACGCCTTTTCACGTAAAAAGGTTGTCTTCTCTTCGTCCTCTTCCGCCATTTGTATCGATGGTAACCCTTATAAGCGTCTAGAAACACTTCACCAAACCCCGACAAGGATTCCACTTTCCAATCAATTTACTGCAGAGGATAGCACTCCTTGAGCGGGCTTTGTTAATATCTCGTGAAATCCATGCACATTCGCCATCCTCCATCATGCTTCTTGACCATCCTTTGGATTGGCCACCCAAGTTTGATACTTCACCTCGCTGAGTATGCCTGCTGCTACAAGCTCGTCCACTTCTTTGCATGCGGCGGCACTTCTTTCGGGAGCCAGGCTTCGACGCTTTTGCTTGATAGGTTCAATATGCTTGAACTCATTGAGCTTGTGTTTATTGGTCAAGGATTTTCGCCTATGGTGAGAGTTCTGGGACCCCGTCATGTCGAGTAGGTCCGTGCGAAGACATCGCATTAGCACGTAGTACCTTTTCCACCGCGCTTTAAAGGAGGTTGGGGCGCTTTCCGATTATCACCGTCGATCGGGATAGAGATCATTTACTACAATGCGTTCTTCGGTCGACAACTGAGAACATCCCTCGGAGGCTCTTCCAACACCTGTTTGATCCTTTTGCCTACTTCCGTAGGCTTCTTCACGTTATAGCTGGAGAAAACCGTCCCAATGCCGAAGGGTGTTTGGAATTTGATCGTGGCATGTATAGTTGAGACAACAATGCCCATCTTCTACATTGTCGTTCTCCCTATCAATAGGTTATAGGAGATTTAGACCTTCGATCGTAAACTAGAGTTTCGTTCTTTTAGCCTTCCTTCTCCAATCGTAACCTCTAGAGGGTCTTCTTCCAAGGGCCATGAGTGTTCCCCCGAGAACCCTACTAAGGGTACCTTGAATCTTCTCTCTTCGACCTTATCGAAGGCTTGAGCTTTAGAAAACGAAGATTCGAGATTACTTCACGTGAGCTACCGCATCTAGGTAGGCCTGCTTACTTCTCTATTGGAGATCAAGAACTTGATGACCACGGGTCATTTGAAAGAACTTTCCACGTGATTGAAGGAAAAGTGACATCTCCTACTGCATAATGCTTCCTCCGCTTCTTTCCTCTTTAAACCAGAGTCATCCTTGTACACCATGAGGATGGGTGCTTCGACAGGTGTGGTATCTTTCCCCAACTGTGTGTCGGAGACCATTTCTTTACCTTTCTTTATACCCTTCACCAAATGTCCCAATTGGCCGGACTTCACGGCCTCTTCTATCTGTTTCTTGAGCTCCATGCAATTGTTGGTGTCGTGTCCGTAATCGTCATGGAAGAAGCAGAATTTGTAAGTATCTCTGGGCCTTCCCCTGTTTGCCAAACGAGGAGGAGGATCAAAGGTCTTCGCAGCCTTTTCCGTAGCAAGTATCTCCCTTGGAGACTTGGACAGATTAGCCAAGAGCCCATGGTTGATATTTTTGTGGTACGGTGTAAACCTTTCCCTGTTTTTGTGTCTGTTCTTTGACCCTTCCCACGAAAGATGCTTGAGGCTTTCTTTGTGACTTTCTTTATTTTCGACCGAGCCCGTTGGTAGACACTTCTTTGCTTCGATCCGGTGTAAGACTTCTCCACCAAACCCTTGTAGGTCACGGAAGATCGGAGGAGGAATTCAACCAAACTTCATTTAAGTAGGCCATGCACGAAACACGAGATGCGTTGGTCTTCGTGCAAGCCCATTATCCGTAAGGTGTCAT
The DNA here is from genome assembly GCA_022545495.1 of Chrysanthemum lavandulifolium. Taxonomy (NCBI): domain Eukaryota; kingdom Viridiplantae; phylum Streptophyta; class Magnoliopsida; order Asterales; family Asteraceae; genus Chrysanthemum; species Chrysanthemum lavandulifolium. The sequence goes on from CM040240.1 coordinate 59,813,843, forward strand.
CGGTGTATCCGTAATGAAAGCCCGGTTCTCTCGTTTTCTTACGCTTGATGTTGTGCCTTTGTTAGGTGCGTCCTTGTAAACTTTTTTGTTGGTCGAAATGTGATTTGAACTTGGCCTTGAGGTCATCCAAATTCACAATGCTACAGGTTTTGCCTGTTCCACTATATCTGAAAGCGAGTCTCGTAGGGTGTATGTAAACATGTGGCAAGCAATGTGCATAACCCACTTCAGATTCGATATCCCTTCGAATGTGTGTAAAGGTTATCCGGATCCCTTTCCCATCGTAGTACCAATATGTGCGAGCATTTTCAACCCATCGTGCAAAGGGTAGTCTTCATCCATCTTACGAAGGGTGTTGTGGAGCCCATGGGCTCGAATAAAGCGCGCTATAAGGTGGCATGTAGGTAGGGGCATTTTATGGGTTATGGTTGGAGGTATTCCAACAGGTTTTGGTTAACATATTGAGGATAAGCGGTAGGTATATAAGGAGGGTGACTTCCTGTGGCACGAAGGATATACCATAGGTTGCCCATAGGGCATGCTACCGCACGTTGATCAAAACTAGGGATGTTAACTCGCCCATTAGGCGGGGTAAACCCTTGAGGGTAAGATTGAGCCTGGAAAGGAGGGTACATACTATGAGGAGGAAGATTTCCTCCCCCATTTGTTTAAGATGGATTTCCTTCTACGCCGGATGTGTGAGAAGGCTGTAACGGAACCCCTGCCTCAGTTCTTCTTCCCAGGTGAGCTGCCAAAAGTGGTGGTAAATTAACCTCCATAGTATCCCTTTGGTGACTCCTTCCATTGGAGCCTTCTATTGTGCCTTCCCTTCTAGTCGGAGCCCTCTCCGGAACATCTTCGAAACCAACCGACCTTCCACTGGGCCTTCGACTACTCGGAGACCCAATCCTTAGCACTGAGCGTGTAGCCCCAGGAGCCAACGGCCTAGCCTCCATTTCCAAATCTTTGTCATACTCAGTGCTTGAGTATTCTAACTCCCTACGCATCTCCACACTCCGAGCTTGCCTCCTTCGAGCCCTTAACAAAGATTCTAAAGCTTCGATATTAGCTTCGACAAACGCTTGGCTGATTACCGGTTCAGGGTTAGCCAAGGTTGATGCGTGGTTGTTGGGAGTTATTTCAGGGTGAGATCGTGTGGAAAAGGTGGATGCGGTTATATTGGGGAGGTTGTTAGGATCATTGACTGGGATTGGTGTCAAGGTCGAAAAACCCGGAGGGGGTGTATCTTCTCTTCCTTGATTCATGCCGTAAAACTAGTGAGAGTGATTGACTGGGTGTAAGTTTGGAATAACGAGACCAATAGTAGCGGGTCCCACGGATGTCGCCACTGATTGTACAATAATTCGTACGACCAAGCCTTTGATGGTGATCGAAGGGTATGAGGAGTGATATGCTTGCGCCAAACTTGTAGCCAATCTGCAATAAGAAATAGTAGACACTTCGATAAGTGATTGCGCAGGGGTTGGGCCATGCGAACCACCTCCAGCGTGAGAGTAAGTATGTGATATGTGTTGTAAATAATATGAAGTATGTAAAATACTGTGTTGAATGAACATACCATTGAAATGACTCGTCCAACCTATTTATATTTGATGAAAATGGCTTGGAGAGTGCTAGCACATGTTTAGGAGATCATGGGGGCGTCCCCTGATTTGTGGTAACCGCTAAGGCTTCATCCCCACTATCTCGGACTTGGCGGGGAAGCTAAGGAAATAGTGGGAACGTGGGGAAGACCAAGTCAAGGTTCTTCTTTATCATGGTATCTTCAAGAGAAGACACCGAAGGGCATAGGCCTTCGGTTGGTGGATTCCCAACTGGTAACCATGTCAATGATGAATGGTTTTACGCCACCAATGACTTATGAAGAAAGACTTGGGTCTTTGTAATGCAAATTCGAATGAGGCCGAAGGGGGGTCCTTCGACCTGATTGGAGGGTACGTCATCAAGGATGATATCCTAATTTTGCTTGGGAGACCCTTTCTTGCCACCGCACACGCTATGATTGATGTCTTTAACAAGAAAATTTTGTTGTAAATTGGAAACAATAGGATTATCTTCGACCTTGGAAAATCAATGAGATATGCTTTTTTCACTGACGACAACATTGATGATCTCGACCTTATCGAAGCTAGCACTCAGAAACATGCCCATGAATTCTTTTTGCCCGACCCCTTGAAATCATTGAAATTCGAAGATAATGATGGGATATCTAGCGATGGAGAAAGAGATACGGAAGAACTGGGAATAAACAATCAAACCCTTTGTTCAGCAAACACCCCGGAAGAAGCTGATACTACCCCTAAACTTAAGGAGCTCCATTCTCATTTAGAATATGCGTTCATTGATGGGGATCATAATTTTCCTGTTGTGATCTCTTCTGTGTTATCTGACGAAGAAAAAGAGTCACTATTTCAGGTTTTAAGCAAGCACAAAGGGGCAATTGCGTGAAAGGTCTCTGACATAAAAGGGATCAACCCTTCATACTGCTCTCACAAGATACTAATGGAAGATGACTTTAAACCAGTAGTTCAGCCACAGAGGAGATTAAACCCAAAAGTCTAAGACGTGGTAAAAGACGAAATCATTAAACTTCTGGATGCAGGTCTGATTTACGCTATTTCCGATAGTCCTTGGGTTAGTCCTATTCATGTTATTCCAAAGAAAGGAGGAATGACGGTAGTCACTAATGAAGATAACGAGTTGATACCTACTAGAACGGTCACTGGTTGGAGGGTGTAAATCGATTACAGGAAATTAAATGACGTAACACGAAAGGATCACTTCCCCCTTCCATTTATCGATTAGATGCTAGAAATACTTTCTGGACATGAGTATTATTGTTTTCTTGATGGATTTTCGGGATACTTTCAAATTACCATCGCCCCTGAGGATCAAGAAAAGACTACTTTCACCTGCCCATACAGAACATTCGCCTACCGAAGGATGCCTTTCGGACTTTGCAACGCTCCCGCCACATTCCAACGGTGCATGACTGCAATATTCTCGGAGATGTGTCAAGATTTTATGGAAGTCTTCATGGACGACTTTTCAGTTTTCGATAACTCTTTTTCATCTTCTCTTAATAACTTATCTAAAATGATTGCCAGATGTGAAGAAACCAACCTTGTCCTCAACTGGGAGAAATGTCATTTTATGGTAAAAGAAGGGATTGTTTTGGGGCATAAGATTTCCCAAACAGGGATCGAAGTTGATAAAGCCAAGGTTGACGTTATCTCTTGACTTCCTTATCCAACCAATCTAAAAGGTATTAGGAGTTTTCTTGGGCACGTTGGGTTTTATAGAGGATTTATAAAAGACTTTTCCAAAGCTGCCAAACCTATGACCCAACTACTCATGAAAGATGAAAATTTTGATTTTAATGACGATTGGAAGAAAGCTTTTGATATTTTAAAAGAAAAATTGACTACTGCCCCTGTTATTATTGCTCCTGATTGGGGCAACAATTTTGAACTCATGTGCGATGCTAGTGATTATGCTGTGGGTGCTGTTTTAGGACAAAGGGTGGATAAAAACATTAAACCTATTTATTACGCTAGTAAAACCCTGAAAGAGGCACTAGAGCATTATATAACCACCGAAAAAGAACTCCTGGTCGTGGTTTATGCCTTTGATAAATTCAGATCTTATTTAGTAATGTCAAAAACTGTTGTCTACACTGACCATTCTGCTTTGAAGTACTTATTCAATAAACAGGATGTGAAACCAAGGTTGATAAGATGGGTGCTGCTTCTGCAAGAATTTAAAATTGAAATCAAGGACAAGAAAGGGGCAGAAAACTTAGCAGCTGACCATCTCTCATGATTAGAAAACCTTGAGCTTGAAGAACTTAACAAGGAAGATATTCGGGACTCCTTCCCCGATGAGCATCTCATGGCAGTTAGAATAAAAGATTCCGGTTCTGAACCATGGTACGAAGACTTCGCTAATTACCTCACATCCAGAGTATTACCGAGCAATAAAACTTACGATCAAAAGAAAAAGTTCTTCTTGGATCTTAAATATTACTTCTGGGATGATCCTTTCCTTTTTAAATCATGCCCAGATGGTATTATTCGGAGATGTGTATTTGGAGATGAGCAAAAACTGATTCTGGAACATTGTCACAACGGAGCTGCAGGAGGGCACTATGGGGCCGATAATATTGCTCGGAAGGTCTACGAGGCTGGATTCCTTTGGCCTAGCATTTTCAAAGATGCCGCAAAACATGTAAGGGACTGTGACACTTGTCAGAGGGCAGGGAACATTTCTTCTCGGAATCAGATGCCACTCAACAACATTATGGTATGTGAGGTTTTTTGATGTTTGGGGGATCGATTTTATGGGACCCTTCACCCCCATCAAAGAATAAAAGTTATATCCTTGTAGTTGTTGATTACGTTTCAAAGTGGGTCGAAGCTGAAGCTCTGCAAACGTGTGATGCCAGAAGTGTCATTCATTTTTTGAAAAGATTATTCTCCAGGTTTGGGATACCTAAGACCATCATAAGTGATCGAGGGACGCACTTTTGTAATGCTATTATGGAGAAAGTTCTCAACAGATATGGGGTACTCCACCGAATGTCTACACCGTATCACCCACAGACAAATGGGAAAACTGAAAACACCAATAGGGCACTCAAGCGAATTTTAGAAAAATCAGTCAGCAGTAACAGAAAAGATTCTTCCGACAAACTCGACGAAGCTTTATGGGCATTCAGGACAGCTTTCAAAACTTCTATTGGAAGCACCCCTTTTAAGATTTTTTATGGAAAAGCATGTCATCTTCCCGTCGAATTGGAACATAAAGCATATTGGGCTCTCAAGAATGCTAATTTAGAAGCTGATGTGATCAAGGAACACCGATTTTCCCAAATAAATTGTTTATCTGAATTACGAGACGAAGCATACGATCATGCCAAGGCATACAAAGACAGGACAAAAAGATGGCATGATAGACGAATTAAGGATAAAAAAATTTGAAGTAGGACAAGAGGTTCTCGTTTTTAATTCCAGACACAAACTATTCCCTAGAAAAATGAGATCTCGCTGGGTTGGCCCCTAAACAGTAAGTAAAGTGTTTCCTTATGGCACTATTGAGGTTCATAACAAGGAAGGAGTATATTTCAAGGTAAATGGACATCGTTCAAAAATTTATGATGGGCAAGATGTTAGCAAGCTTTCGGGAGATGAGTTCTTCGCACCTACCTAATGGCCCGCGGCTCTGAGTCTAACTTAAAGACTCGTAAATAAAGAAAAGTGCTCTTTCGGGAGACAACATGAATTATCCCTTTCTTTTGTTTTATTTCCATTTCTGTTGGGTTTTGTGTTTTCTAACCATTTTTGCAGGAAACGAGGAAGTAATTGCTGCAGTTGCTGATCTTACCAGAGTTAGGGCGTAATTCATCTATGTGATTACGCCGTAACCAACTCTTTGCAGCAGAATTCTATAACAAATTACAAATTACGGCGTAGTACCATGTCTGTGGGTACGCCGTAACCACTCGCTTTGCAGCTTATGCCAGGTTTTGCCAGTTACGACGTAACTTCCTCAAAGAGTTACGACGTAACCTTCATCTGCTTTAATTCTTTCATTTTAAAACACAATAACCTTGTATTATTATTTTAAATGAACTTTGTGGGTGTGTTCCCTGTAAACCCTCATGAGACTTCACTCATCCACTTGGGACACCAAGTGGTTTAAAAGGCTTGTTGCATATGCTAAATGCATCCGTGATTCCTACGAAAGTGAGTTAGGTTTTTCATTTTTCTTTTTAGAATTATGCTTGTCGATAGTGTGATTTCAGGGAATGAAGTTTGCTCTTGGATGCTTACACGAAGGCACGTCTCTTTTTCGTGGGCCTTCTTTCTTTGTGAAGCAAATTTCAGGGAAGTTCTCGCTCTAATTCTACTTTTCTCTTCACCTTTATTTAACGCTTAGTACAAAAAGGACTTTGTACAATTCAAGTGGGGGGACGGGAGTATAATTATCTCTTGAACATTACTTTGCCCTCGGTTTGCATCATTTCGAGACCATAGACGAGGTATGTTGAGTTAGCTCGATGTATTTGGACTTTTCAATTTTAGAAGGCAATATTATAGGATTATCACCCAAATAGCCTACCATTGTGTGTCTATCGATTAGTCACCTCGACTTCTCAACCCCCATGTGAAACCCTTTTGTTGCACTCACTTGTAGTGCAAGATACTCCTAGATACACCCCTCTGAGCCATTCCTTTCATCTTGTCAAGCCAATATATTGTTTCGTTACACCTATACACCTTAGCCTACCCTGTAGTCTATATTTCTGATTGGGAAGTCATTATTTTCCTAAGTTCAAGGTTCAAGTGGAAAGGTTCGGAAATCACGCTTTCATCGACAACATATTCCTGAAGATCATTAAAGACCCCCCGATTTCCCATTGTTCATCTCAAGTGGGGGGATATTATGTTTAGTTATTATTTTTATGTTGAAAAAAAAATGTGATTCGGAAAAAAAAAAAGTTGTTATGTTATTGTAAAGTGCGATGTTATAAGCATTGTATTATGAGATTTATAGACTTAGTATCGAGGAGGCCACCTCGGTCACATTCGAAGATTGGAGTTGGTGAATTTGCCAACAGTTGGAGAAAAGGTAGTGTGCCCATCAAGACGTCCTCCAATGACACATCTACCTAGTATTTCATGATCCGGTTTCTTGACTTCAAAACTTGAACTTTGGGCGGACGGTAAGTGGTGATGACTTGGTTATAGATTTAGACTACCTGCTTGATTTTTTTTACACCATTCATATATCTCATGTCTTATCCAACCCTTTTAGTCCTGAAGCATGTCTAGGTGATGCAGCGAGCAATCTTTGGTGTCTTGACCATGAATTTGGTCATGTACCACTGGTTTTGTCCACTGAGAAATGATATTCATGCTAATAGATGTTTAATCTCTTTTCCATATCATCACATTATATCTTCAAACAAAAAAAAGTTAATTGATAAACTCCTACAAACATCAAACCTTTTGCGGTTCTTGTAACCCATTAACCAATTCGATCAAATAGTCAATCATTACAAATTCAATATGAACATCCTGTATAAAAATAGATTTGAACAAACAAATAAAAAACGTATAATAAATTAATCAAAACAAATAAAACACATTGCTTACCAATTAGTAAAATCCTCAATTCTTTGCGTAGGGTTAAGGTTGATGATAATGATTGAATCATATATAAATCAACAAAAGATATTTGATAGCCAAAATCATAAATCCTAAAACACAACCTGAAAAAAAAAAAAAAAAAAAAAAAAAAGAACATGATTAAAAAATTAGTTCCCAATCAAAACTCATATCGAAATAACAAATTAAATCTACCATTACTAAATTTTTCATCATAAACATAAAAACAAATTAAACTAAAACTTGTATTAACAGTTAAATTGAAAAAAACAAATTAAATCGAAACTTGTAACATCGATTGAATTGAAACAATCAAAAATCAATTTGAATTAAATTAATGGGTTTGCAACCTATAAAGAAAAAAATAAAAACAACAATAATATAAATCAAATCGATTCAATAGAATAAATCTTACCGAAATTATTGGGTGAAACTCAGTAGAAGGGAGATTTTGATTTTGTTTTGAGTATGATATACATAAGATTGTGCATATGCGTTATGATAGTTATGAATAATTTTTATTTTTTATTTGTTGGAGGTTTAATTGTTTTTGTGCATGCTTGTTTCAGATTGATGAAAATGACGATATCATTGAAGACCGAGAAGTGAATGAACACAAATACACATGAAGATAATTTGCGACTTTTGAAGATATACGATTATTGCATATGTTTTTATTTTGTACCTGTAATTAATTGAAATGTAAGAGTAAATATATGAGTATTGGTAGGTTCATGGAAAAGTGTAAACAATTATATACTAAAAACACAATTAAATTTACGTTATTTGGAAACATACATGCACCTCATTTTTATATATAAAAAAGTGACATATATGCACCTGTATGCTAGCTAAAGAAATGGTTTAGGAGTATCTAAAAATGGTATTTAATAAAAAAAATTCAATAAAAATATAAAAATTGCATTTTACTATAATACCCTTTTAGATGATTAATAATTTTTAATATTTAAAAAAAATCTCATTGGTTTAGAGGAGTTCTCATGACTTAACGTGGTTACGAAAATAAAGTCCCCTATATATATATATATATATATATATATATATATATATATATATATATATATATATATATATATATATATATATATATATATATATAATTTAATGCTATGTCTAATGTTTTGATTTTAAATTTGAAATTTTGAATTTAGATGACACCAAAAAAAATTGACTTAATTATGGTTTTAATTAAATTCCCCCTCCTTTCGATCTATTTACCATCTGAAGGCAATGGCCCTTAACCTTAGGATAGGCAAATGAGTCTACAGCTGCAAGCATATGAACTCGCTCTCATAGACAGACATGTAAATCATATTTAGTATATATAACACAACCATTTTCACCAAACATCATTTGTACATTTGTAAAAGAAGATGAATAAAATGAAAGGTCTAAATAATCTTGATGATGTTGTTTAACAAGCTCTTACCAAGAAGTTTTACGCGACAAATAACGTTCATCGTTACTAGTTTCAAAAAAAATTTAAGTTTTCATTTTCATTTTTGGTAAATATTTTTACGTACTTCGATATAATTTTAGAATAGGTTTTTAAGTTGAATTATCACGGCGTATATTGCAAGATTTCAATAATATTTTGTTTATTTACTTTACATGTATAAACGTTACATAACATAGTTAACCACAATATCACAACTATATTATTTATCGTAATTAATTCTCGTCATTATACACGGATATTAGTTTGTCATCTTTTAAACACCCCTAATAAAATTAAATTACGGTTATGGATCGATCATTATATACGGGTGCAAATACAGAATAGCTTCTAATTGTCAAAGTTAGAGATTATTATTTAACTAATAATAGAATAGAATCAACTAGTCATTTGTGTCCCCTTTATAAATATTTGACATTTATACTCATGCTTGCTTCCCACACTTAACCGATCTTCTCTCATTTTATTTTTCCAATTTTTTTGAAGTTGCACCATGAATCAATTTAGGCTCCGCCCATTAGTGAAAAACATGTCTCGTTTTCTACCAAAACCCAGTTTTTATTCTCAATCATCTTTTAATCCAGGGACCATGAAGGATCAAAAGGTTAGTAATAGCAGTTTTCTAATTATTGGTTATATGTTTTGTTAATTATTTGCTGATTCTTAACTCATTATAGATTTATTATTATTATTATTATTATTATTATTATTATTATTATTATTATTATTATTATTATTATTATTATTATTATTATTATTATTATTATTATTATTATTTCTCTGTATAAACTCATATAGTACTTCCATGCTTCGTAATTTCAAATCAAGTGAATGCAAGGCATGATTTAGTTAAAACATTTTACACAATCTTGGTTTGTCAGATTTGTAGATATACCATTTGATAAGCAATTAATTCCAACAATCAAGTGGTGTTAACTTTGTTGCTGTTATGTCGAGACTTTTACAAAAAAGGGATTAAGGGTAGCTAACTAAAGCATTGAAATCCTAAAATGGGCGTTTGTGAGATGATTATATAGACTTAGGAGCAAATGTGAAGAAATTTTAACATAACAAAGATGAAAAGTAACTATAACTACAACTTGAATTAGATGCATTCATAATCTTTTAGATACACCTTAATATATTATCCAGCAAAACATTAGATGCATATACATATGTTAGAATCATTTCATTAAGTTAGATGAACCGTGTGTATTTTTTGCCCCATACGAGTAAAATTTGTTGCTAGTACTACCTTACATTATTTCCATTTTGATGCATATAAATGAATAAAGATGCAACTAATTTAAGACGATGCATATCAAATGTGTGTTTATAGTTATTTCTCATTATTCTCATTTTAATTTTTCGTGTTACTAGATCTCTACCGGTAGTTATATAAAACATATTTAGAAAAAAATATTTTCGGACAACCCTAGCTACTCCGCTTGAGGTCATCATGGTGAGAAATAAATGTTCAACTTTCTCCACGACTATATATACCAAATGCGTTCTATCATCCTTTAGTTATCGATAGATAATTACTCTAATATGTCCATATATGTTTTTGTTATTTTTTTCTTTACATAAATATCAGGGATTGGCTAGATTAAATATCAATGCATATGACGAGTTTATAATTCGAAAGGATCGGCATCAAAGAAAACATTTCAGTTTAATCCAACCCAGAAGCTCAAAATCACTATGTAACGGACGTGAGACTAAAATGGGGAGCAATATTGAAAGTTCTTATGAAATACTTAGATGTGGAATGATTCTAATGAAAATTACATCAGCCTAAATGACCGTATATATATATATATATATATATATATATATATATATATATATATATATATATATATATTTTTTTTTTCATCAACTTAGTGTTATTAAATTATTATTAATCTATTTATTAAAGCTACTCACAATTTAAACATAGCTTTTTTTTTTCTTTTTTTTTTTTTTTTTTTTCCTTTCTCTCCCAATATACCCCGCACCTTTGTTTCTTATTCTGCTCCACAATTATCTTCATCTCTTAAGTCTAGTTCACAAGCCTATCTCTATCAAAAGTGAAACGCCCCAACTATTTCCTATAGAATTGTGGTCTTTACGCCGTAGAGACCACAATAATGTCTCTACGCCCTAGAGAGTAAAGGCTCTCTACGCCATAGATGGCATGGTTACACAAAACCTGCGCTTTCTCATTTTTTTTAAAAACAAGACTTATCCGCTATTCGAATCGCAAAACTTGAATACTAACTTCATTTAACATAAACATGACGTGTGAAACACTACAACAAAAGTGGCTTTTAGGACCCTTTGTGTGGACTGTATGATAATGGAGTCCTAAAAACTGCTTTAATAGGACATATGAGCGTTTAGGGTCCTTTTTAAATATTTGCTACTTAGGCGATGTCCTAAAAAGGTATATAATAGGATGGTCGATGATTTGGGGTCCTATTATCATATAACTTAATATGACATTTAAAATATGGGTCCTAATAAATTACCTTTATAAGACGTTTATTCATTATGGTTGTATTATAATAAACCATAATATGACACTTGAGTTTTGAGTCATAAGACATCAGTTAGTTAAAACGCTTATTCACAAAAAGTTTTATTATAGCAAAATTTAATAGGACCTTTGACACGTGGGTATTATAACGTTAACCTTTATAGGACGCTTATGTACAATGGTTTTATAACATCATTTTTTAAAACGATTATTTGCAAAAGTTTTATTATAACAAAACTTAATAGGACCCTTAAAGGATGCATATTAATTATGGTTTTATTACAATACACCATAATAGGACACTTGATATATAAGTCATAAAACATTAATTATTTAAAACGCTTATTCGCAAAACGTATTATTAAAACATAACTTAATATGACAGTTGACACTTGGGTCCCATAGATTGATACACCATCATAAGACACTTGATATTTGAGTCATAAAACATCGGTTTTATGGAACACTTATTCGCAAACGTTTTTTTACAAGAAAAGTGAATAGGACCCTTGACAATAGCGTCTTATAACGTTAACCTTTATATAACGCTTATTCATAATGGTTTGTTTATGATACACCACAATATGGCACATCTTTTTAGAGTCGTGAAACATCCGCTTTTATAACGCTTATTCGCTTTTATAGAACGCTTAATTGCAAAAGTTTTATTTGAACAAAATTAACGGGACCCTTGACAACTATGTCTTTTAATATTAACCTTTATAGTACGCTTATTTGTTGTGGTTTTTATCCTACGCCATAATAGAACAACGATGAGTGCTTATTCACTCATCGCTTTTACCCATCTATGACCACAAAACGACTAAAACACCCAAATATGATAAAAATATGTTAAAAATATCCTCGAGTGTGTTTTATGTCTTTCGGTACAAAAGGATTGAAAAGTAACAAAACGAGCAAAAACAAGCAAATCGAGACAAAAGTGCTTTGCAGACAGAGCCGGACGGATTTTCCACATTTTGAGCTCGGGTCGTGTTTTGGAGTGAGATTGGGAAAACAAACCCAAACCAAGCCCTCAACCCAAAATTCCATTTTACCCTTTACCCGAACCCAACTTACCGCTTTACCTTTAAAATTATTTTTATCTAAAACCAATTTTTATTTTATTTTTAAACCAACTTTTCTATTAAAACAATTTTAAAAAAACGTAACGCTTTTTTTGAAAAACCTTAAAACCCTTTTAATATAAACTTACTTTTTAAAACCAACCCATTTAAAAAAAGCTCCAAAACAACCCTTTTAGTAGCTTATTTAGGCCCTTTTAAATTGCTTTTTTGCTCTCATATAATCACATCAATGACCCATAGGTTCACTTACCCTTCTTTACTGACTTATTAATAAGTCATTAGAGGGGTCCACATTACTCCATTCAGTATTTTTAGGAACCTTGTACTGCTAATTTAATGTCCTTGGCTTATTTTTTAGTTTAGAGGTGTTTTGGTGGATTACTCGCTAAGCCAAAAGTCCTCATGGGACTGTTTTAACTGATCAATGACCACCATAGTCATGCAGCTTATTTGGCCTTTGAATCTTTTTTTTAGCTTATTTTCTACTTAGTTAATGCTTATTCTATGTCCCTTTAGTCCTTTTTAGGATTTAGCTTTTGATTAGTTTTATTTGTAGCTTTTTGTAGCATTTTATCCCTTTAGTTAGCCTTAATCCAAATGCCCTTTGTCACCCCATCGTCCCAAACGCCCCTAACACCCACAACAAAGACTTCTTTGTCTTTTTTTGCTTTTTGATGTCCCATTGTTGCTAATTAGGCTCCTCTTGATGCTCATTTTAATGTCGTAGATTAATTTTAACTAACTTTAGCTTCTTTACTAGTTTTTTGAAAGCTTTTTTTGTTGCTTTTTTTTCCTTTCATTGATTTTCTTTTTTCTTCTGCTGTTAATAAACATTGCAGCTTGGTTTAGCTTGTCCAAGGTCTGAAATTTGTGTTAAACAGATTAAGTTGTCCTTATTTCCAGTTGCCAAAAAAAGTAAAGAAAGGTGCGACACTGGATTCGAACCCAGACCTGCACCATCATCACACGCACTGCACACAACAACACAACCCATCGAGCTTTGAGTCATTTTGGTTATTAAACGCATAATTAATGTATTAAATGGTTTCGAGTTCCAAGTTTAAAACCCAACAATAGATTAAAGCCCTTTTCTAATATTAATTGCTCATTAGGTTTAGCTAGCTTATTGTTTTTTTTTAATTTTCACTTATTCAAGAATTCAAAATGTACTTTTCATGAATTTTGGTATTTTTCCATTTTCATTTACTATTTTTAATAATTGGTTTTCTAAAATTTAGTTTTTAATCGTAATAAATAATTTAAAAGTCGAAAAAATTCCGCTTTTTCCTAAAATTATTTTTTGTCATGTAGAATGTAGGAAAATTGGTTTCGCACTCGTGGGACTTAAATTGCATAATTATTCACTTTGGGCTTAGTGTGTTCCGCTTTCTTACGTTTTGTATTTTAGCACCTAGAGTGTAGTTTATCGTTATTTAATTATTTATTAGGCTTAGTAGTAGTTTATTTAGAGTTTACTTTGTTTTACTTTCTTCATTTTCACCCTCGTTCTTTATTTTGTAGAATAACGAAATCAAAACCCAAATTTGTTTAACCAATTCAAGTCCATAATCACGAAACTCAACGACACCGTCAATTTCACACCTCGTTGGGACACGACCGGGAAATCACTTTTCGGTATCACTTTTATCACATTCGTGAGCTTTGGCATGTTAACCCTTTTCCTAAAAGGTTGATTTGTTGTCACATTTATGGTTGTTTAGAAAATTATGCAGGTTTATATCCTTGTCAACCTTTGATTTGTTGTTTAGAGCATTAAAAATGGTTCTTTGCTTTTTTTTTTCACTGCAAAACTAGTGTTTGGACATTATGTTTGGACAATTAGAAATAGATGTTTGGACATATGCATAAAACCGGGTTGACCGGCGGTTGAACCGGTTGACCGGTCTTGGCCGGGTCGATCACAAACCCGGTTTCAAAACATTGAGGTGCATCGTTATACATATAGTGATAGGTGTTTTCAAGGATGGTGATATCCTTGATGGTATTGTAATAAAGAGTAGATCTCCTTTGGGTTTAGGTGTTGTGAAATGTTGGGTAGTAGTTCCTCCATAGTAATGGAACTAGGTGCTTGGCCTATTACCTAATAAAGGGTAGGTGACGTTGTGATAGGTATGGTTCACCTTGGATTGAAAGAACCCGTGGTTAGCCTAGCACCGTATAAATACTTAAGTCGTGGTTATGTGTTTCTTACTCTTTATCTTTCATTACAAGTTTATATATCTATCTATCAACGTCCAACATAAACAATCAAATGGATTAACATAAGTTGACCTAAATGTTTTAAAACAAAATTTTAATTGGTAAAATTATTCACCCCTTCTAGTTTTCCACAAACTATATCCTAAAAATTAAAATTAACCCAAATCAATTCCATCAATTACAAAACGTCTTAAAGATGATATTGACATACGAAGCCGCTCGATGTCAATGAGGCTCGACTAATTTCAAACTTCTACAAAAACCGATCTCCGATAGCTCACAAACAACTCGACTCAGATCGATCAATTTTATCCTTAAAATTAAAAGTAACCCCAATCAATTCCATTAATTACAGAAACGTTTAAAAGATGATCTTGACGTATGAAGCTGCCGTAATTTCTAGCTCACAAAGAATTCGATCAATTTTATCCTTAAAAAGAAAAGTAACCTTGATCAATTCCATTAGTTACAAAACATGCCGCCTAAGATCATTAAAACTCGATTATCTTCAAACTTGTACAAAACCGATCACGAATAGCTCACAAACAACTCGACTCGGATCAATCAATTTCATCTTAAAAGTTAAAAACCCCAATAAATTCCATAATTAAAAATGTGCGAAAGATGATCCTTACATAAAAGCCGTCCAAGGTCATTTAGGGTATGTTTGGCACAAAGCGGTGATGAGCTTTTTGGAGCGATGAGCAATGAGCATTTAAATTTTTAATAGTCGTTTGACGAAAGAGCTGTGAGCGGTGAGCTGTAAGCTGTGGCTCACAGCTCACCGCTACTACTCACTGTTACTTTTGCCAAACATACCTTTAGCCTCGACTAATCTCCAATGTCTACAAAACCGATCTCCAGTAGCTCACAAACAGCTCGACTCGGGATCACTTAAAGCCAAGGATCCCAAATAAAACCCCCCATTGAAAGCGGGAAACAATTCAACAAAGCGGGAACTTTCCCACCCCCAAAAATTTTTCTTTTTATATAAACAAAACACTCTCCCCACTCTTCTCTCTTCACACTTTTCATTTTCCCCAAATTAAATTCAAAACCCTAACCCTAACCCTAATTCAATTGACCAATTCGACATGGCGCGTAAATCAAAACCGAAGACGAATACTCGTCAATGTAAGAGGAGGAAGAGCGTATGCATGATGTCGTTGAGGAGGAAGACGAGGATATTTTCATGATACTTTTGATTACACGTAATATCTTTGATTGATGTTTTTTTTATAAATTGTTATTTGTTATTTCTTAATGAAAATTGAATATGTTCTTCAATCCACCTTTTTTTTTTCTTCTTAATTTGAGTTTTTTAAGATTTTTTTTACCGATAGTTTTTTAACTGGGATCGGATACCATATGATTTGTTGATGTTAAGGGGATAATTTTCTTCGATTTTGCAGGGTAGATTCATTCAAAGCTTCGATATTTTCTTTAATTATGCGCCTTTAAACTGTAAGTAAGTTTTTTTTTTTTTTTTTTTTTTTTTAATGTTGCTATTAATAAGTTTTATGTGTTAATTTGGTTATTTCTTTGTGATGAGAATAGAAATATAAGAGAAAGTGGCACCTTAATTATGTAGCTTCAAATTTGTGAGTTTAAAATGAAATGTTGGTATAATTTAACAGATGTTATCGATTCGCACAAACATTATTGGCATTAGTAGACGGTAGCAATATGCCAAATCCACAACCGCCTGTTAAAGTCACGAATTTCCCATTGTTTCCTTTGCCATCGGTCAAGCCGACCACCGAGAGTGAAATTGGTTCGTGTACATGTCGAAGAATGGCGCCTTTCAATATTAATAATTTAAGTTGCATTGATTTAAGTATTCATGTATCTTTAGTTATATTCACTTTTGTGTTTTGTATGCATTGCGACTTTAAGTGGTCAAGAGAAGACTCTTAGGTGGAAGAAGACTTTGAAGTTTCGTGGATTTTGTTGCATGAATGATTGTGAGAAGTGATAAATAATAGCGATCAATTCTATAACAGTTTATAATTCGAGTATTGAAGTTAATCTGAAATGATTCATGATGCTAGCAAATTATAAAGTTCTTAACTTTGCAAATAATAGTTTACGTTGTACTAATTCTTTGTACCGTGATGTAATAGATACTAATCAAACGCCAAAGAAGAAATCTATTTCCCCGCATGCTAGCGGCTATCGCTAAGCTTATGTCTTTTGGTGCCAAGTATGGATCAACGCCACAACTTAATAGCACGGGTACATATATACAGCCTCAACAGCGATAGTAGTGGATACTTTACTAACTACGATATATGAAAGTTTGTTCGCGTAACCATTTCGCCCGCCCGTTTCATTTCCTTTTGCCGAAGTTCGTTCAGTCGGTAAGTTTGTCTTGTTAGCTCTATTTTACACATATCATACTCATTGCTCACTTTATAACAATCATCACATTTTATTTTTATTTATTCTAGGGGCTTGGTAAGACTCTACAAACCATCTCCTTGCTTGGTTATTTGCACGAGTTTAGAGGAATAAAGGGTCCCCACATGGTTGTTGCTCCAAAGTCTACACTTGAAACTGGATGAATGAGATCAAACGGTTTTGTCCAATTTTGCGCCTGTAAATTTCACATATCAACCGGTTTTGTCCCGTTGTAAGCTCACCTTGTGCACACTTATCAATTTTTGACCTCCTTTGTATACCCAGCCTCCATACTTGCGATATTACATCTGCTTAACCTAATACATGTGTCTTGACTATAAATTGATAAATGTTTGTTGAAAACGAAATCTAGGTCGGGATGAAGTTGTCCTTAAAAGCATTCTAAACTCAACCGAGATAGCAAAAGGATGGGTGAGGAGCTTGAACCCAAATGATATAGTTGGTGGTACGAGATTGGACGAGGATGGTGTGAGGTAAACGTTCAAGTACCAACAAAAGAGATGAAGTGTTGGTGAGACCCTATGGGTTATTGCCACAATTGAAGACTGTGTTGGTGCAACCATAGCATGGCCTTGTCCCTTTATCTCGGTATGTCTTTGTTAATCTTGTGATACCAATAATTTTACTAACATGGAGCTTAATGCTTATACATGGGTGTTTATTTGTAGGTGGTCCGTGAGGATTGAGAGATGATGCATGATGACCACGGACTAAGCTTCTTGTTGCGTTAATGTATTGTTTAATGTTACCGACTTTATGTTAGATTCGTCTACCTTATTTATGTTTAGTGATTTTGTTATGACAATTGCTAATTTGAAATACAATTTCGTTTTATTCATTTAATATTTAGTTGATGTTTTATTCATATCGTAATAATAGAGTGTGCATGGTGAAAATAGCGTCCTATCATATGACTTGTCCGGACTTTGAAATTGTCCTATTAAACTTATTAACCGTCCCTAACAATTAACTTAACATTGTAAAAGTGTCCTAATATGTTGTTATTAGGACGTTATTTAGGTTGTTAATAGACATTTTATACGACCAAAAAATTGGTTTCATAATCTTCCTTGAGATATTAGAACCTTTTTCTTGGTGCTAAAATAGCTATAATGTTATATGATAAGCGTCCTAACAATTATCTTTTAAGTACGCTTGTATGTGTATCAAAAGATTAAAATTAGGTAACAACGTTTTACAACATTGTAAAAGTGTCCTAATATGTTGTTATTAGGACGTTATTTGGTTGTTCATAGACGTATTATGAGACCATAAATTTGGTTTCATAATCGTATTTGGGATATTAGGACCCTTTTCTTGGTGTTAAAGTAACTATAATGGTATATGATAACCGTCCTAAGAATTAACATTAAGGGCGCTTGTATGTGTATCAAAAGATTAAAAGTAGGTTACCACATGTTAGAACATTGGAAAAGTGTCCTAATATGGTTTTATTAGGACGCTATTTGTGTTGTTCATAGACATATAATACGACCATAAAATTGGTTTCATAAGGGTTAGGACGCTTTGGACCTATTACAACCGCCTTACATGAAACGCTTTCATCCTTGGTCCTATTAAATGAAAGGTCCTAAAAAGTACCATTTTATGACGCTTATGGGGGTCCTAAAAAGCCACTTTTCTTGTAGTGAAACAACATTGCACGAAATATGGGTGCTATCCCAAACACTCCATTTGATCCTTTTTTCTGAACTCGAACAAAACATACTTATTACATCATGCTGCAAATTTGACCCCAAAGATATTTGAGTTAACCAAAAGATTTCACATCTGAAGGACACGAGAGGGTTTACTTGTTCTCAAGACTTGCTCCCTTTCTAATTAAAAAATTGGATGAGTATCGTTCACTTCAAATTCTAGGCATCACTTAATCCTTATCTTTAACTTTGCATATATGAGAACCTATAAAACATTTAACAATTAAAATGTAAGCTTTTACTTAGTTAGTAACTTTCAATAATTTAACGAAACATAAATACCATTCAACTCTATTATTTTGAAAACATAACACTTTTATAAATAACTTTATAGACATTTCTTAAATAAATATTACTCTTTTTATGTCACGAGTAATAAATCCTTTTCCACATATCTCATCTCATTCTCCTCTCTACTTGTCACGCCGAGTACTCCACGTTATCGTGAGGGTACTTTCATTTTCATTTACCCTCTAGGGTTCCATAACTTACCCGAGAGTAATTACCATTAACCCCAATGGTACTATTCCACATAAACCTTCATAACTTCCATAATTAACTATCACCAATCTTTCACACACCTTAACATACTAGCTAGCTTAACACAATAAAAGCACATTCAATTCATACACACTTGCATAATTCATTATGACATACGACATGTAAAATTTTACCTTCACTATGCTCTAGCATGTAAAGCTTTTCATGTTTCATAGACATAACATCATACAATTATCTCATATAGCACATTCGACGCATACTAAGAAATTCACTTCATGATTCATTATTAAATCAATTTTCCCTAAATGTCTCTATTTCTCCTCATACTTATCATATGAGTATTACATTAATACTCTCAGCTATTTACATGTACAACTTTGCACTTTAGCACTTTCGTTGTTCACATTTATATGCTTCATGCTTTAGCAATTCACATGTTAACTTTACATTTCAAACCTTGACATTGTCGGATAAAAGAATGTATGTAATATGAATAATGATTTGATTACTTGAATAAACAACGCCACACGATCGGCTAAAATTAGGAGGAATACAAAAGTTATTTTGGGTAAACCCCACCAATCAAGCTAATCACTAATTACATTAAAGGTAAACACTAATTGACACCTAATTACATTAAAGATAGACACCAATGATTTGGACTTATCACCATATTCAGTTAAAACTCCCCCGTACTTTGAGCGGCGAAATCGCGAAAGCTCGGACTATAGATTAAAAGCGAATAAAGTAAAACTAATAAATAATTTTTGAAGAAGACATTCAAAAACAAGTGGATCTTCAAGCAGCATCAGATATAAACACGCAACAAACCAGATAAACCAAATTATCCGTACCAAACGGGATAAACCAAAGTATCTCTTACCATTAAAAAAAAAGGATAATCCAAAGTATCCCCTACACTAAAACAAAATAAATTACAACTAAAAATCATTCACTAACACCAAAAGAAAAGATGAGAAAACGAAAGTGATTTTAAAACTTCAACCCTCAAAGAACATTTCAAACAAACGAGGAGTGTTTTTCCCTAGAAAACATAAATTCCACGTCACAAGTAAACATCAAAACATGGGTGGAGTTTATTATAGCACTTACAGAGGTAAAGGTTTAAAGAGAGCCCTCCGAACCTCCGAAGCATGGCGGCGGCCGGAGATGGTGGCGAAATAATTTAGGTTTGTTAGGATCGGTTGACAAAAGTTATTTTGAGAAAACCCTACTATAATTACATTAAAGGTAGACACTAATTGACACCTAATTCCACAAAAGGTGTAGATTAGCGGGAACACCCTGACCCCGGGTGCCTTTTGGCACCAGCCATTGTCCACCCCACAAAGAATAACTCCGGCAACTCTCCTGGCCTAGTGGGAAACCAATTGGAGTGAGCACGAGCCAAGACTCGGACCCCTGAGCTCTTAATTTATCAATTTGAGCTTTAAGCATAAACAACGTTTAGCTATTTAGGCGTTTTTATATCTGTTTCTCGAATGCAAGGATTACAATGCTCTTTATTTAGATATAAGATTACAATTTTAGTTTACAATCTGTTTCCCCAAATGCATGACAACCATTTAGAAAATGCTTATAGATGATTAGGTTGAACAAAATCCCTTTAACATTTTACTTACGATTACGATTGATTGGTCTTTAGTCTTTAGGCACTAACAACGTTATATATGGTTTATATGTTCTCCTAAAATATACGTTAATTTCTTGTCAATCTTTAAGCATAAATGCGTTTAGCTATTTAGGCACTTTTATATCATATATTGTTTTTGTAAACGATATTAATGTATGGTAGATCGAAAATTCTCTTTATTTACATACAAGGATTACAATTTTATGTTACAATATGTTTACGAATGCATGACAATTATTTAGAAAATGCGTATAGATGATTAGGTTGAACAAAAATCCCCTTTAATGTTGTTGTTTACGAATATGATTGCTTGGTATAGCCATGGTTCTCGATCTTTTGACCAAATGATCCACAAAGTTTGAAACCAGTTAAAACTCTCATCTTTTTAAAACACTAACGTAACCACTTCAAAGTTGTGTTCTTCCGGCGTAATTGATCTTTAGAGACCTGCCACACAGTGGTTAAAAATACTCGCAATAGATTAAAAATACTCGCAATAGAGACTAATAGTAATGGTGAACCTAAGGGTTCTAGACTAAACGAAACACATGGGCTATGTTTAGCGAGGGCTTAAATGGGCTTATTGCGGCTTGGGCTTTTAAAATAAATCGGCTAATAAAATTAGTCTCGTTTTTCATAGGGCTTATGGAAGAGCTTATAAAATAAGTCGGCTAAAAACTTTAGCCCCATAAACGGGCTAAAAACTTTAACTCGAGGCTTTTAAAGAATAAATTATTTATTTACCAACAAACATATCTAACATATACAAAAAAATCATTTAATTATATTATTTTTAATAATTTTATAATAATATTCCTCAATCCCGGGCCATTTGGTATCATGGAAATCATGCTTATTTTATTATTACCAAGTACTTACCTCGTTGCACGGCTACAAGCTAACATATATCAATATCAACACTACTTCAATCCTACCAAATGAATATGCATATGATTAATACTTTTTCTAATAAACCATAAAAAAGTTTAATGCTACTTAACTAGATGTTCCTATGCTGCTAATATGCTTAGGATGCCTTATAATAAGCTTAACATGTAACCCCATATTAATAACCTAAAAATGACTTTACACAAAACTTCTACACAAAGTGCATAACCAAATTTGACCCACTATCACTAAACCAGTATTCAGGAATACTTGTTTTTAAAACCAACTTCTAAAATTGTTTCATATGAAGAAAGTAGACAAATGCTTTTTCAACAATATATGGCCCACCCTAAACCGAGCTACAACTTATTTATTTGATTATTGCAGAACGACCAAAATCTCGAAAATAGTTTGACGCGACACAATAATGTTTTAGACTCAAAATCAACTCTTTCGATAACCAAACTTATTTTTCAACATATCAAACCATGACAACACTTGAGGACTTGCACTTGTTGATTCTAACATCAAATTACAACTCTTAAACACCATTAAATCTTTCTTTCATATCAAATGAAACTTGATATGAAACTTTTATCTATACATACACAAAAAAGTTTTCACTCAAAACAATTAATCAAGTTGATGATGGTTTATCATCGTCAAAAGAAAATCCACCATCAATTAAACTAAAACTTGCTTTACTTAAAACCCCTGATGCATGAACCTTAGTTTATAAAATACTTAAAAGGATTTATACATTGGAGTTATTTTATAATCATTAAACACTTGATAGGAAACGTTAAATGAATTACCCTGGCTTGCTTTCTCCTCATGTTTAACACCAATAAACCATCACTTCTACTTACTTCTAATAATCAAACAACTCCCCATAATAAAAAAAAAAAAAAAAAAATACCAAACTCCTTTTCCTTCTTTAAAATCGTCACCCTCCAAACACACGCACTACTTCATCATTTTAGTGGGAAATGAGATGTCTCCGGCCTTCTCTAACTAAAAATTTCTGATTATAGAGAGAAGGTTTACTAACTACACAAACTTAGTCCTTCTAGTTTTATTCTTTTCATAATTGTCACAACAACTTATAACAACTTTAACCGCATAAACTTTGACTTCACCTATCTGACTCTCGGTTTAAACTTTCATCACAATTTAATTGACTAACCAATCAAGATTTATAAATATACACAACAATATATTCTAGTCAAATAATATTTTCGGTTTTGGTGTGTAATAAAAAACGATTTATAAAGATGCATGCATAAATGCATGTGTTAAACTGAACTGCGTATATATAGCCGATGCATCTAACTTTGATTGCTTCTAATGTAGTAACTTTTAGTGCGTTTATCGATTTTAAAGTTGAAAACTGAGTTTTTAATTTCACTTGGATCTTTTGATCTTTTTTATGTCAACTATACATGCGTGGTGCGACACAATGGCTTTACTTTATTTTCTTGTTGAGTTTTTCCCCAATTGTGGACGTAATAGAAAGAATTTGTTTCTTTTTTTTTTTCTTTTGGCAAATTTCCGAGTTTTCTTTTTAGTTCTCTCCCAATTGGTTGGACCATAGGTGCGATGATTTACTTCACGGGCGAGGTCTTTGGTTCAAGTTCTTCCTGAATTTCATTCGTAAGCATCAGATTTTCACATAAACCATCAAAAGAACCATAAGACCACTTGATCATATAAAGTTTAAGAACCAAACGCCCCATCCCATGTCTTTGGGGTAATTATGAACCTTAAGTTCAAAGCAATGGGGGCTCCTCGTCCTTGTTCCTCTTCGTTTTAGTTATTAATCCTTAACTATTGTCGGTCTCACTATATCGTTTATTCACATAGAAGAGACTTGAGCATTTGGTACGAGTATCTGTTGTATATGTCTCTGTTAGTATGACATGTATAGCTATTGTCGGCTCTTACAGAATTAATTTTGTGCATCTCCATGTTATTGTGGGGTGATTGTAATAGCATCTAAATACGAGTTCTGATTTTTAAACAATAACCAGTCTTTCAAGAAGGAGGTTAAGGGTTCAAATCCAATGGAGAGAAAATTAATCCTCTTGTGACCACGGAGGTTCACCTGCGTCGCCTCCGAACTATCCAAAAGAGTAGTCGCCTTGGAATTAGTCGGCTCGTAATTACGAATCGAAAATCCAGGTAAAATAATAATAACAAAAATGTTACTTTTACACAACTATATCAAATGCAATTTGGAAACACAAATACGTATTTAAAGTACCAAAAGTTCATTTAAACACTAATAAAACATATGTAAAACAAATGATAAGAACCACAAAAATATGTATATGGTACGATTTATCGATATACATATTTAAAGATTGCATAAAACTATAAAAGATAGTGAAACATAAAAATAAAAAACTATATTCAAGTGCATATTAGCATTATGCGTGTCATCATTTCGCTATTCGTAATAGCATTTTTTTAGAACGGCAATAGTAAACAAAACTATCCTAGCAAGGAGATAAGACTCAAACAACAAAACAATTAAAAAAGTTCAGGGCATTTAAGCCAACCGACCACATCTATTTTCTCCTAGCTCTAGCATTACACCAAACAAAAGCATGATGAACAATAAGATCATAAAGAGATGCCTTTGCTGGGACATCTAACGAGAAGATCAACTTATTACGATACCACCAAATATTCCACCAAAAACGAACACAATACCTTCTAAATATTCTTTCACCTCCCTCCTAAACTTCAAACCTTCTAACCAATTTAGCCAATCTTGGTACGAGAAAATCCTGGTAACGTGAAGCCCCCACCACACTTGAATCTTTGTGACAATATCAGAAGCAAGCGATCATGAAAAGAAAAGATGATTTGTGGTCTCAACCCCACCTGACAAAGTGGGCAAACAATAAAAGGCACTCCCAATCCCCTCAAGGACATAGTAAACCTTAACGGGAGCTTATTCATCGCTATACGCCAAGCCAAAATGTTCAATTTAATAGGGACCAACTTAATCCATCTTGTAGGCGCAATGTTGCAAAAATCGCTAGGCACTAGTCGGGCGGTCGACCATCTTCGAGGGGATCGCCTAGGCCGCTAAGCGGATTGGAATTTTATATATATAAATATTATAAGTAATATGTATAACAGAACAAAATACTTCTAATTTCAAATAGTTCAAAGCTCACATAGTTTGAAGTTGCAAAATATACAAATAAACATAACAATTCAAGTACTTAAAACTTCAAATATTTTAATCCTAAATATTAAATTTATGCTTGATTCTCATCTTGTCCATATTGTTCAAATCAGTGAGAATTAGGTTCGAATTTCATATGAAAAACCCATGATTTTATATTTACAATCACTGGTTTTTCTTTTGTGTTGCGATTTTACGATAAAGTAAGTATGGGTCGGTTATTTTGAAAAGAAAACCCATAATTTTTAGTTAAAGATAACTTTCAAAATTTTTATTTTAAATTTTGACTTTTTGACCGCATTGGTCACTTAGCCCGCCTAGGCGGATGTTTGACCGATTTTGACTTTTCCGCCTAGTTTGGCCGATTGCCCAAAATCGAGGCGGTGTATGCCGACCTAGCGCCTACCACGATTTTACAACAATGTGTGGGCGGCTCATCCAAAAGACACAACCCCTCATATATATGTTTCAAATCCGAGGCGACCGAAAAAAGACCATTGCCATCTAGAGACCACGAGCATCTATCTGAACATTGGAGAACACAACCATACTAATCTTGTTTGCTAACTTCTCCAATTGCATGCCTTGAACACCCCCTAGGCATTCTTTTAAAACCATAAAGCCATTAAGAATTTTATCAAAAACCGTGACTTGTTTGTTTTCCTCTAAGGCAAATAATTGAGGTAATTTTTCTTTCAAAAGACCATCCACTATCCAACTCTCCAACCAAAAAGAGGTACCTTTTCCATTCCCCACTTTTTTTTAACACGCTATAACAAATCCATACCTTTAACTTCTAGCAGAGTCATACTATGGATGCAATCTAGCAAAATAGACGAATTACATACAGAATAACCCGATCGAGATTACCATCGACCCATGAATAGCCTTAATAACCGACACCTACAACACATCGGGTTGTGACATAAATCTCAAATCCATTTAAGAAGCAAAGCACGGTTCATAGCAAATAAAGTAGACATACCTTAGCCTCCAACATCCTTACTCGTGACTACTTTATCCAAACTAAACCATGTTGTCTTTCTCACCGAATCCACTCTCGAAAAAGAAACTACTTCTACAAGATTCAAGACGCCTAAGAACTCCAACTGGAACCTTAAAGAGAGAAATAATAAGTTGGTAAGGAACTCAAGACCGCATTGGTAAGAGTGAATCTTCCACCAATAGAGAGTCTTTGCCTTCCACTTAGAAAGTCTCGAAACAACTTTATCAATAACCATATCTCATGCTTGAATCCGAGACATTTTACGCCCACCATCACTCCAAAGATATTTGACTGAGTTTTAGAAGCATCACATCGGATCAAAGTTGCACCCAATAAAACCGCATCATTGCCATAGAATAAGTGAGAAACGTGCATACTCTCTTGAAAGCCTATTTGAACACCTTTAGAGAAACCTACTTCCATTGCTCGAAGGGGAAAATATGCAAAGATTCCATAACCACCAGAAATAAAAATGGAGAAAGAGGATCACCTTGATGTAAACCTTGTTGAAACCGAAATTCATGAGTGGCACTCCGTTTAACTAGAATCGAAGCAGTAGAAGAGATGAGGTATCCCTTTATCCAGCCCCTTCATGTAGCTCCAAACCCGAAATGATGCAAGATCATGTCAAGGAAATCCCATCGAACCGAGTCGTACGCTTTCTCGAAATCAACTTATAAATCATAGCATTTTTCTTCTTCCGGTTACACTACTCTATAAGTGAACTAAGAATCATTGGGTCATCAAGAATTTGTCGACCATGAATAAACGCAGATTTCTCGTTACTAACCAAACTACCAATCACCGTACTTACCTATTAGCAAGGATCTTACCGACAATCTTATATAGACATCCTATTAAGCTAATAGCAGTAAAATCCTTCAAAAATTTATCATCGCTAACTTTAGGAATCAAAGTCGTAAAGATGGTGTGGAAAACTAGAAGGTGGGGGGTTTAATAATTTTACCTTTTTAAAATTATTTTTCTTTGAATAACAATGGGTGAATTCAAACAATATAGAAAAACAAAAATAAATAATATGCAAGTAAAGGAAGAAACGATCAAACCACAACACTATTGTTTATAGTGGTTCGGTCTACAAGGACTCTTTTCCCATGACCTACTCAACCCCAGAGTGTCCAACTCTAGAGTATCTCTAATAATCAACAAGCTTCTTTAACCGGCGGAGAAAACCTTTACACGTCGCTTACACAATATTTCCGACACAAAGCTAGATGTCGAGTTCTTCTACAAGGGCACAACCACCCCCAGCACACTAAGTATTTTAAGGACTTAAATACTAACCACTCATACTCAGAAGTTTATGATGGTTTGGTACAAACAATGATGTATAAATAACAATAATTCACACAATAATAAACAAACAAGACTTGCAACAATTTGTTGAAGCTTGGAATGCCTTGATCTTCTTTGCTACAAAAGATGATCACTAAAAATGAAATGAGAATGAGTTAGATGAAAGAGAATGACAGAATGTATGTGCTTTATACTTAGAAGAGATGAGAAAATAACTTGGTTTGGTTTGCTATTTATAGCCAAATGTCTCAGCAACCCACGGATCACACGAAACCAAAAATTTCGTTCTGTCCTTGTTAATTTTTTGTTCTGTGGGTCTGACAGAAAATCTCAACAAAATATTTACCATATCTTACTAAGATCTTAACATATCTAACCAATATCACATTTGATATGTTGAGTGAGAATCTAAACAAAATATCCAAGAAATCTTTCAAGGATTTTCATGATGATGCAACACATGGTGTAATATACATTTTCATTTTTAGTTTTATATGTTTATGTAAATAAACATTGTAATGTTAGCAAAATTTGTGTAAATACTAATTTGCTTGTAAAAGACTAGAGATGTAATGTCTCTTTGTTTAATGAAAAACTACCATTTTGTTAATAAATGTTGAAAACATTTTGTGTTTAAAGAAAAATTTGTAGCTATATGTAAAAGTCTTGACTTGATTTTATACGTTTTCTAAAATGAAATCTATTATTGTTAACAACAAAATATAGCAAAGATCGTAAAATATAAATAACATTTTTAGGCGATATTTGTATTAACAGATGGGTTACATCCTTTAGGAAACCGGCCTAAACGAAAAAAAGAAAAACACTTCACAGCCCGAAATTCACTTCATGATTCATCATTAAATCAATTGTCCCTAAATGTCTCTAAATGTCCCTAAATGTCTCTATACTATTATCTCATATAGCACATTCGACGGATACTAAGAAATTCACTTCATGATTCATCATTAAATCAATTGTCCCTAAATGTCTATTTCTCCTCATACTTATCATATGAATATTACATTAATACTCTCGGCTATTTACATGTACAACTTTGCACTTTAGCACTTTCGTTGTTCACATTTATATGCTTCATGCTTTAGCAATTCACATGTTAACTTTACATTTCAGCACCTTGACATTGTCAGATAAAAGAATGTATGTGTAATATGAATAATGATTTGATTACTTGAATAAATATTGCCACACGATCGGCTAAAAGTAGGAGGAATACAAAAGTTATTTTGGGTAAACCCCACCAATCAAGCTAATCACTAATTACATTAAAGGTAGACACTAATTGACATTAAAGATAGACACAAATGATTTGGACTTATCACCATATTCAGTTAAAACTCCCCCTTACTTTGAGCGGCGAAATCGCGAAAGCTCGGACTGTAGATTAAAAGCGAATAAAGTAAAACTAATAAATAATTTATGAAGAAGACATTCAAAAACAAGTGGATCTTCAAGCAGCAGCAGATATAAACACGCAACAAACTAGATAAACCAAAGTATCCGTACCAAACAGGATAAACCAAAGTATCTCTTACCATTAAAAAAGGATAATCGAAAGTATCCCTACACTAAAACAAAATAAATTACAACTAAAACTCATTCACTAACACCAAAAGAAAAGATGAGAAAACGAAAGTGGTTTTAAAACTTCAACCCTCAAAGAACCTTTCAAACAAACGAGACGTGTTTTTCCCTAGAAAACATAAATTCCACGTCACAAATAAACATCAAAACATGGGTGGAGTTTATTATAGCACTTACAGAGGTAAAGGTTTAAAGAGAGCCCTCCGAACCTCCGGCGTGTAGCCGGCGGCCGGAGATGGTGGCGAAATAATTTAGGTTTGTTAGGATCGGTTGACAAAAGTTACTTTGAGTAAACCCTACCATAATTACATTAAAGGTAGACACTAATTGACACCTAATTTCACAAAAGGTGTAGATTGACTAGAACACCCTGACCCCGGGTGCCTTTTGGCATCAGCCATTGTCTACCCACAAAGAATAACTCCGGCAACACTCCTGGCCTAGTGGGGAACCAACTGGAGTGAGCACGAGCCAAGACTCGGACTCCTGAGCTCTTAATTTATCAATTTGAGCTTTAAGCATAAACAACGTTTAGCTATTTAGGCGTTTTTATATCTGTTTCTCGAATGCAAGGATTACAATGCTCTTTATTTAGATATAAGGACTACAATTTTATTTTACAATCTGTTTCCCCAAATGCATGACAACCATTTAGAAAATGCTTATAGATGATTAGGTTGAACAAAAATCCCCTTTAACATTTTACTTACGATTCTGATTGATTGGTCTTTAGTCTTTAGGCACTAACAACGTTATATATGATTTATATGTTCTCCTAAAATATACGTTAATTTGCTGTCAATTTTTAAACATAAACAGCGTTTAGCTATGTAGGCGCTTTTATATCATATATTGTTTTTGTAAACGTATATTTATGTATGGTAGATCAGAAAATTCTCTTTATTTACATACAAGGATTACAATTTTATGTTACGATATGTTTCTGGAATGCATGACAATTATTTAGAAAATGCGTATAGATGATTAGGTTGAACAAAAATCCCCTTTAATGTTGTTGTTTACGAATATGATTGCTTGGTATAGCCATGGTTCTCGATCTTTGGACCAAATGATCCACAAAGTTTGAAACCACTTAAAACTTTCATCTTTTTAAAACACTAACGTAACCACTTCAAAGTTGTGTTCGTCCGGCGTAATTGATCTTCTGGACACCGCCACGATTGGTTAAAAATACTATAATAGATTAAAAATACTCGCAATAGAGACTAATAGTAATGGTGAACCTAAGGGTTCTAGACTAAACGAAACACATGGGCTATGTTTAGCGAGGGCTTAAATGGGCTTATTGCGGCTTGGGATTTTAAAATAAATCGGCTAATAAAAATTAGTCTCGTTTTTCATAGGGCTTATGGAAAAGCTTATAAAATAAGTCGGTTAAAAACTTTAGCCTGATAAAACGGGCTAAAAACTTTAACTCGAGGCTTTTGAAGAATAAATTATTAATTTACCAACAAACATATCTAATATATACAAAAAATCATTTAATTATATTATTTTTAATAATTTTATAATAATATGCCTCAATCCCGGGCCATTTGGTATCATGGAAATCATGCTTATTTTATTATTACCAAGTACTTACCTCGTTGCACGGCTACAAGCTAACATATATCAATATCAACACTACTTCAATCCTACCAAATGAATATGCATATGATTAATACTTTTTCTCATAAACCATAAAAAAGTTTAATGCTACTTAACTAGATGTTCCTATGCTGCTAATATGCTTAGGATGCCTTATAATAAGCTTAACATGTAACCCCATATCAAGAACCTAAAACATGACTTTACACAAAACTTCTACACAAAGTGCATAACCAAATTTGACCCACTATCACTAAACCAGTATTCAGGAATACTTGTTTTTAAAACCAACTTCTAAAATTGTTTCATATGAAGAAAGTAGACAAATGCTTTTTCAACAATATATGGCCCACCTTAAACCGAGCTACAACTTATTTATTTGATTATTGCAGAACGATCAAAATCTCGAAAATAGTTTGACGCGACACAATAATGTTTTAGACTCAAAATCAACTCTTTCGATAACCAAACTTATTTTTCAACATATCAAACCATGACAACACTTGAGGACTTGCACTTGTTGATTCTAACATCAAATTACAACTCTTAAACACCATTAAATCTTTCTTTCATATCAAATGAAACTTGATATGAAACTTTTATCTATACATACACAAAAAAAAGTTTTCACTCAAAACAATTAATCAAGTTGATGATGGTTTATCATCGTCAAAAGAAAATCCCACCATCAATTAAACTAAAACTTGCTTTTACTTAAAACCCCCTGACGCATGAACCTTAGTTTATAAAATACTTAAAAGGATTTATACATTGGAGTTATTTTTATAATCATTAAACACTTGATAGGAAACGTTAAATGAATTACCCTGGCTTGCTTTCTCCTCATGTTCAACACCAATAAACCATCACTTCTACTTACTTCTAATAATAAAACAACTCCCCCATAATAATAAATAAATAAAATACCAAACTCCTTTTTCCTTCTTTAAAATCGTCACCCTCCAAACACACGCACTACTTCATCATTTTAGTGGGAAAATGAGATGTCTCCGGCCTTCTCTAACTAAAATTTCTGATTATAGAGAAAGGTTTACTAACTACACAAACTTAGTCCTTCTAGTTTTATTCTTTTCATAATTGTCACAACAACTTATAACAACTTTAACCGCATAAACTTTGACTTCACCTATCTGACTCTCGGTTTAAACTTTCATCACAATTTAATTGACTAACCAATCAAGATTTATAAATATACACAACAATATATTCTAGTCAAATAATATTTTCGGTTTTGGTGTGTAATAGAAAACGATTTATAAAGATGCCTGCATAAATGCATGTGTTAAACTGAACTGCGTATATATAGCCGATGCATCTAACTTTGATTGCTTCTAATGTAGTAACTTTTAGTGCGTTTATGGATTTTAAAGTTGAAAACTGAGTTTTTAATTTCACTTGCATCTTTTGATCTTTTTTATGTCAACTATACATGCGTGGTGCGACACAATGGCTTTACTTTATTTTCTTGTTGAGTTTTTCCCCAATTATAGACGTAATAGAAAGAATTTGTTTCTTTTTTTTTTCTTCTTTTGGCAAATTTCCGAGTTTTCTTTTTAGTCCTCATTCCTCCTGAATTTCATTTGTAAGCATCAGATTTTTACATAAACAATCAAAAGAACCATAAGACCACTTGATCATATAAAGTTTAAGAACCAGACGCCCCCATCCCATGTCTTTGGGGTAATTATGAACCTTAAGTTCAAAGCAATGGGGGGCTCCCCTCGTCCTTGTTCCTCTTCGTTTTTAATTACTAATCCTTAACTATTGTCGGTCTCACTAAATCGTTTATTCACATAGAAGAGACTTGAGAATTTGGCACGAGTATATGTTGTATATGTCTCTGTTAGTATGACATGTATAACCATTGTCGGCTCTTACAGAATTAATTTTGTGCATATCCATGTTATTGTGGGGTGATTGTAATAGCATCTAAATACGAGTTCTGATTTTTAAACAATAACCAGTCTTTCAAAAAGGAGGTTAAGGGTTCAAATCAAATGGAGAGAAAATTAATCCTCTTGTGACCGCGGAGGTTCACCTGCGTCGCCACCGAACTATCCAAAAAAGTAGCTGCCTTGGAATTAGTCGGCTCGTAATTTCGAATCAAAAATCCGGATAAAATAATAATATCAAAAATGTTACTTTTACACCTATATAAAATCCAATTTGGAAACACAAATACTGTATTTAAAGTACCAAAAATTCATTTAAACACTAATAAAACATATGTAAAACAAATGATAACAACCACAAAAATATGTATATAGTACAATTTATCGATATACAAATTTAATGATCGCATAAAAGATAGTAAAACATAAAAATAAAAAACTATATTCAAGTGCATATTAGCATTATGCGTGTCATCATTTCGCTATTCGTAATAGCATTTTTTTAGAACGGCAATAGTAAACAAAACTATCCTAGCAAGGAGCTAAGACTCAAACAACAAAACAATTACGGAGTAATAAAGTTCAGTCAAAGGGCATTTAAGCCAACCAACCACATCTATTTTCTCCTATCTCTAGCATTACACCAAACAAAAGTGATGAACAATAAGATCATAAAGAGATGCCTTTCCTGGGACATCTAACGAGAAGATCAACTTATTATGATACCACCTAATATTCCACCAAAAACGAACACAGTACCTTCTAAATATTCTTTCACCTCCCTCCTAAACTTCAAACCTTCTAAGAAATTTAGCCAATCTTGGTACGAGAAAATCGTGGTAACGTGAAGCCCCCACCACACTTGAATCTTTGTGACAATATCAGAAGCAAGCGATCATAAAAAGAAAAGATTATTTGTGGTCTCAACCCCACCTGACAAAGTGGGCAAACAATAGAAGGCACTTCCAATCCCCTCAAGGACATAGTAAACCTTAACGGGAGCTTATTCATCGCTATACGCCAAGCCAAAATGTTCACTTTAATAGGGACCAACTTAATCCATCTTGTAGGCGCAATGTTGCAAAAATCGCTAGGCGCTAGTCGGGCGGTCGACCACCTTCGAGGCGGAATTCGCCTAGGCGCTGCCTAGGCGGATTGGAATTTTATATATATAAATATTATAAGTAATATGTATAACAGAACAAAATACTTCTAATTTCAAATAGTTCAAAGTTCACATAGTTTGAAGTTGCAAAATATACAAATAAACATAACAATTCAAGTACTTAAAACTTCAAACATTAACATATTACTTCAAATATTTTAATCATTAATATTAAATTTATGCTTGATTCTCATCTTGTCCATATTGTTCAAATCAGTGAGAATTAGGTTCGAATTTCATACGAAAAACCCATGATTTTATATTTACAATCACTGGTTTTCTTTTGTGTTGAGATTTTACGATAAAGTAAGTATGGGTCGGGTATTTTGAAAAG
Source organism: Chrysanthemum lavandulifolium (assembly GCA_022545495.1). NCBI lineage: Eukaryota > Viridiplantae > Streptophyta > Magnoliopsida > Asterales > Asteraceae > Chrysanthemum > Chrysanthemum lavandulifolium. The sequence goes on from CM040240.1 coordinate 59,847,668, forward strand.
AAAACCCATAATTTTTAGTTAAAAGATAACTTTCAAATTTTTTTATTTTAAATTTTGACTTTTTTGACCGCCTTGGCCACCTAGGCGGATGTTTGACCGAGACTTTTCCGCCTAGTTTGGCCGATTTGCCAAAAATCGAGGCGGTGTATGCCTGCCTAGCGCCTAGCCTGCTTTTTACAACACTGTGTAGGCGGCTCATCCAAAATACACAACCCCTCATATATATGTTTCAAAGCCGAGGCGAACGAAAAAAGACCATTGCCATCTAGAGACCACGAGCATCTATCATGAACATTGGAGAAGACAACCATACTAATCTTGTTTGCTAACTTCTCCAATTGCATGCCTTGAACACCCCCTAGGCATTCTTTTAGAACCATAAAGCCATTAAGAATTTTATCAAAAACCGTGACTAGTTTGTTTTCCTCTAAGGCAAATAATTGAGGTAATTTTTCTTTCAAAAGACCATCCTCTATCCAACTCTCCAACCAAAAAGAGGTACCTTTTCCATTCCCCACTTTTTTTTTAACACGCTATAACAAATCCACACCTTTAACTTCTAGCCGAGCCATACTATGGATACAATCTAGCAAAATAGATGACTTACGCACAGGAATAACCCGATCGAGATTACCATCTGACCCATGAATAGCCTTAATATCGACAACTACAACGCATTAGGTTGTGACATAAATCTCCAAATCCATTTAAGAAGCAAAGCACGGTTCATAGCAAATAAAGTAGACATACCTTAGCCTCCAACATCATTACTCGTGACTACTTTATCCAAACTAAACCATCTTGTCTTTCTCACCGTAATCCACTCCTCGAAAAAAACTACTTCTACAAGATTCAAGGCCTAAGAATGTGAAAACGTGGGGGGTGAATACGTTACCGCTTAAAAGCGTTAGATCTTTAGTATCAAATCGTTTATGAAGCTTGTTATAATATGAAAGTATCAATTATTGTTTGTAACTAATATAAAGCATAGTAAACCAAGTTGTCACACAAGCATAAACATCAAACCACATCACAAGCAATTATAAAAGTAAAGAGATAAAGAAAGGAAAGTGCAAACCGAACACGAGGATTTATAGTGGTTCGGTCACGGATCTCCTTTCCGCCCTACTCCACTCCCCGAGTACCCAACTCGAGAGTTACTTCACTAAATCAACAAGCTCCCTTCTCGGCGGAGAAAACCTTACAATCGTCGCTTACACTTTTTCCGTACAAAGCTAAATACCGGTTCTAGTTCGAGGTAGAACCAACCTAACGTCGCCTATACAATATTTCCGACACTAAGCTAGATGTCGAGTTCTTTTCAAGGGTACAACCACTCCCACTATGTTTTATGGCCCAACATAACAAACCTTGTGTTTTATGGTACAAACACATAAACCATCTAATCTAGTTTGGTGAAAGTGTTGTGATGATGCAATGATGTTTACAATGATGATCCATGACATAAATGTCTAATGGATATGAATAACTAATCTAAATGATCTTCTTAAATAAGAAGTCTTCAATCAATGAGGATATCAAGAGATCTTGAATCTTCATATGTTGATATGCTTTGGTGAATGAGGATGGCTAGATCTCCAAGCTTTCCTTGGTTGATCAAAATGTAAAGTATGCTTACAACAAAGATGAATGTTAGAAGCATTATGATCATGTGATGATATGGGTGATTAATGTATGTTACTACATGGTTATCTATAGATCTAAAAGATGAAAGAAAGATAGAAAGAATGTGTGTTGGAAGGGATGATTGAAATGAGAAGACAATGGGCTCTATTTATAGCCAAAATGTAATCTAAAAATAATACTTTATTAGATTTGATATCTTAGAATATCTTTCAAGATCTTTCAAATCTAACCAAATATTGACCAAATCTTCTAAAGATATGATGATGCATGAAGTGATGTAAAATTGTATTTTCATTTAGATTAAAATGTTCATGAAAATAAACTTGTAAAATGTATTATGTAACTAGTTTATAAAAGTCTAATTGCCTTTTATAAAATAAAATATCTAGTTAGGTGCTTGTCAAAATAATATATATTTTGTCAAGTGTAAGTAAACTTTAGTACTTGTATGAATATTATAGTTAGTTTACTTGTACAAATAAAAGTATATATTTGTTAGACATTTTACAAAAGATGTATTTGTATAAAATACTTATGAATGCAAAATGTAAAATGAGGTTCGAAATAGAATGATTAACCTATTAAAATACTTAGTGACTCTAAATGTATTTTAAACATTCTAAATGATTTGTTAATGGGTTTGATCATAATGCCACATAACAAACATGTACGAACCTGTGTTGTAACATACGAGGACTTAAGACATCGAGAGGTGTTGAATGTATGTTGAGACAAATGTAATTACAAGTAACTTGTACATTTTACGTTATGTATTACAAGTTACATGTTTGTCATCAATCAAAACAAACGAGAGTGTATAGATTAAATATCGTAATATTTGCACTAACAATCTCCCCCTTTTTGATGATGACAAAGATATGTAAACGTAATAGAAAGTAAAATGTAAAAGTTTACTTGTATCCTTACTACCTTTACATTACCTTCTCCGTTTACACTCTTCTCCCCTTTGTCGAAACAAAAGGGCGTGTCCTGAGTTTAACTTAATTTCTCCCAAAAGGCGAGCTTGCATCATCCCTAGTGAAGTTAAACTGTCCACTTCAATCCGTCCCTTGTTTGTTAGCGGATCCATGGATCAAATAAAGAGGCTTAACCTACATCAAGGTTAGTTTTATGCAACAAAAATTATGAGAAATATATGAAAAAGAAAAATGCATAGCAATGTTAGCCTATTTTCTCCATTGTTTATCGAAGCACAAATGCTTGTTTGAAAAGTGAGAATGATGCTAAATGCGTGCATGCTCCCCCTTGACGGTTGCTCCCCCTTGTTTGAGGCGTCGGGGTATGATTAAAACCTAAAAACAAATATTAGTGCAAAACTATATTCGTCATTGACGAGTAAGTGTTATACAACAAAGTGTGTATAAGATGCATTCATAAATTCTTGACGGAAGCTCCCTTGCTCTAGGGCGTCAAGATGAACCTTCAAAAAAATTAGTATAATAGAAGCTTTGTCTTTAGACAAATATGTCATATACAACCAAGTGTATAGACGATGCAATATGAGTGCTTAAAGGATATTCCTCCTTGTTCTAGGGTGTCAAGAAGCACCTAAAATAAGAAAAATAATTGATGCAAACTTCATCCTTAGATGAGTAAGTTATATACAATCGAGTGTATATGATGATGAACCTACAATGAAAAACATTAGTGCAATATATTTCATCTTTTTCACAAAGAAAAATGAGATATATATATGTGATAAATGATATAATCAAAGATCTCATGAAGTGTAGTCTCCTAATTACAATCATAAGAAAAGTGAGAATATAATATGATAAAAGCCTACAAAATAATTCCTAGAAAGAAGATATGAAGTCTTCCACCGGGTGTGCCACTGGTGGTGCTAGTGTTGGTGTCGGTTTACTAGTAGGATTCATGTGGTGATGGTAGATGACTTGACATTTACAAAAGCAAGTTTTCGCTAATCCATGGTGGTGATGATTAGTGAAAGTGGTGATGGAAGGTGGTGGTGATTAGGTAGGAAGCTATTAAGGAGTTAGAAACTCATATGTATAACAAATATAAAAAATATAGACTCAAGCAATCCTTTCGTCATGTCAAGTGACCAAAGCTAAGAGAAAAAATATGAATGGACATTGCATTTCAATGATGCATAAGGGTTATGATTTGAATGATTTATTGATGCTAACAACCTATTGTTTTGAGCAAGTTCTCATATGCTTCAACCCAAGAGTAATCAATAATGCGTTCTATCTAAGAAAAGTGATAACATGAAGATAAATTCGTTCATTGATTGACACAAATTATAAAAATGACCTATTCTAGGTGACAATGGGAAATGTAGTATTAGCATGGTTTTGACCGACATGGATGATTATCACTTTGTAAAGAAGTGAATACAATATGGAAAATACTAATAATAATAATGGGTACCTATATGAGGATGAGAATGACATCATATAAGTGAGAGTTGGATGGACCAACGTGTTGGAAATGGTTTGTTTTGATTAAATATATCGTTTGCAATGACAATAACATGCATGATATATGTCAAGCGAGAAAAGGATAAGATCCTATGATGGTGTTCTAGATAGTGAAGTTGTAAGGTGCTAGGTTAAGGAAAATCCTAGATTCGTTGATTGTGGAGATGAAGAAGTTTGTAAAACACATGATGTGTTTTCACTTGATGAGGTATTCGTGCAAACTTGTGATATAAGGTTAAAAAGTTGAACTAGTTGTGGTTTCGTGAACCGGTTTTAGCTAAGTGGTGTTTGCCTATGTGTTGGTATTTTAGAGTCTAAGAGACATAAAATTTGACAAAAGATAATTATGTGAATGGATTTCTCTCCCTTAATTGGTGGACATCCAGCATAATGTGTATCAAATAAGGAATGACAACAAAATGTTTAGGAGGTTATTCGGGTTAACGAAAGAGATGAGCTTAGTGATGTTTTTCTGGATGATGGTTAGCATACAATGAACTTCATCCTTAAAGTCACGTACCTCTTCTCGATTAATACGAGATGATCGTATGATGAGGCATGTGGTTTCCTAATAGGAAGTGAAGAGGATTAGAGTATTGTTATAACTAAATAATGATGGAGGTGATTTTTGGAAAGCGGAAGCAAAATGAGATTTGCAAAGAGGTCGGTTGAAATACAAAAATGCAAAGCCAACCCGCTAGAACTTAATTTTATATGCTTTTAAACTATATGCAAGTGTAGGGGTCCCATAAAGCATATTACTAATCTATGTAGCAATAAAGGGGATTATGCAAAATGAGCATATAAAAGTTAAAACCAAGTGAGATAACAAATAATTTGTTATCGACCTACAAAACAAGTTTGTTAGTGACAAAAGATGTTAACATGATAGAAATCAAATGATAACATATTATATAAGCAAAAACAACACATTGTACTTAGTAGACAAGAAATCACCACACAAGATAGCATCAAAACAATCATATTATGCAAGAATACAACTTTATTCAAGACATTTCATTATGAGATTGTTTTGTCGTTAGACTTAGACACTTAAGCATACTTGGATATACAAAACTATGTGATTAATTTGTAAGATAAAAGGCTTCTAAAAGTTTGTCATACCAAAAGCACTTTGATGATTATATGTGCACATGTAGCAAACAAATAGTGTGACAAGAAGCAAAAGAAACAAAATGAAAGATTCATGCAAGCCATGTTTAAGACATAAAAATTTGGAGCATGTATCATTTGGATCGTACTACACATAGATGTAATGAATGCCAACTAATAGCTTTCAAACACAAATATATCATATCAAAATTATCACGTATCAAAATGGCATATTATGAGTTCATAAGTAACATGTTAATCATGCTAAAAATAATTCAAAGTAAGAATCATGCAAATAAAGTTTAGGTTTAAACGTTTAGTAGCATGAAACAAGAATACAAGCATTATGAAGATAAAACCATACCAAGGTTTATACATTATGACACTAAGATAATGTCAAATCAACTTATCGTATTAAACAAGAACATGTAATCAACACATGTAAGTGCAATGCAAGTGGTTTTACTAAGGTTTACACATTTGACTAGTTATCAAACACTAAGATAATGTCAAATCAACTTATCGTATCAAACAAGAATATGTAATCAACACATGTAAGTGCAATGCAAGTGGTTTTGAAAGAAAAGTCATATATACTACTTGTTTGATTAGTATTCCTTAGGCGAGGCAAACTATCAATGTTTTAACACTTACTTTAGGCAAGTATAGGAATACAGATTTTTCAAGTTGGAGAATGAATATGAGACTATTACTAGCGGTGCTCAATTAAGGCTAAACACGACCATTTTACGGGTGATTCCACCTACCCAACTTCTCTCCGAAGCAATTCAACCGTTAGGTCAAATTGAGTTTCTAGTGCAATAGGTTCTCCAAGAGTCATTCTCATGTTAGAAAGATGGGAACTCCTACTTTTGCATATTAAAGTGCATAAAAGATGATAGTTTACCAATACTTGGCTTAATGTGACTTAACTAATATGCAACATAACTAAGGTGATGAAGGCGTCATGTTATACACACAATTTTAACAATGGTGTGTTTGATAAACAATGTGTTTGAATCTTGTGTTTAGAATCTAAAGTTTTTTTTTTTTTTTTTTTTTTTTTTTTTTTTTTTTTTTAATTACACAGCTAATTGTATGATCTAATGGATGACATCTTTTATGTTGAGTTGAAGTGTGTACTTTAAATGTGAATTGATCATCTAAGACTAGAGAATGGAATATGTTAAACTAAGAACGTTCTCAAGAGAGCTCTTTGGAATATTATTTAACAAGAATCTAAGTGAGGTTACCAACTTCAATAGATCTTGTGTATGCTCTAAAGATGTGTAGTTTTAACCTTGGATGTGCACTCGGTTTGAGCAAGGTTAGGTTATGATGTACGCTTGAAAGGAAATAGATACAAATAGTATCTTTCAACAAATGAGATTATCCCATGGGATAAAGTTATCATGCTTATGAAAACAAGTATGACAAGATGAATTGGATATGCTAGTTCATAGAACTTGTAGATGTTTGTTTCAAGATCATTTAGCCAATGAGGTGTAATGAAATCTCTCGTAACACAATTATTTATGTCACAAGAGTGATGCATAGGATATACAATATCCTTTTAACAAAACGAAAGCTTAACGCATGAATCTTAGTCATAATGTTTTCAAAACATCATGTTTTCCTAAATGAAGATATGAAGCCAAAGTGTTTGAATCGGATAGTCCCATCTAAATAAACTTGGTCTCAAGATTATAATCACTAGATGATGACAAGAGGAATTCACTCGAGTTTCTTATGTATACTCCTCAAGAGTCATTGTTGCTTGGGGTGTATGATGTTGGCTTTGAGATTGTATTTTAACATATGTTGTTAAAATGTTGATTTGAGGTTTAACGGAATTTATGCAGAAGTTTAACCACAAAGTATTACTAATACTTTGATAATTTTTGAAGGTAGTACTACTTATACCTAGTGGAAATTGTCAACAATTACCAAGAGCACCATGCTTATTTGATAGTTGAGGTTCTAGCCATAATGAATTATCTAAGTCCTTATATGTGGGAAAGGATGTTTGAGTTTGTTCAAACGTGCATTTGATTTAGTACAAGTGTTGGACACAAGGGCTTTTTGAGCAATACACTCAACGAATTCAAATGATGGTAAGGATGGTGGATTGGTTGATCTAGGTGGTAGGTCTTCTAGTGTGTCTAAATAAGGATGTGGTGATGTAGGGGTTTGTTGTGCTATGGGAGTACTTAGGTTGATTATTTGTCCATAGATGTTGAACACAAAAAGTACGGATACTAATTCTTATGGTTCATTGGTTGCTACAACTAGTGGGTGAAGTGCTTGAAGTTTTGGTTATGTCTATGAAGCTTAGGGGCTGAGGTATAGGTTCACTTTGAAAGGGCACATTTGATTTAAAGGATGCTCTTGTAAGTTCATGAGCAATACGCTTAATGGTGCCAAAATATGGAAGAAGGATAGTAGGTGTCAAAGAGGGATAAGTGGCCCCGTGGGTTGTTTGTTTTCGATAAGTGTTTCAACATGCGTTGTTAAAATACTTGGGTGTTGATTTTCGGATATGACTTTTAATGACTACAATCGTAAGTCGCATATACTTGAATATTTCGGATGAAATACTTAAGTTGTCAATCCTAATTAGTTGAGATTATAAAGCTTAGATTGAACTTAAGGATAACAAGACTTGATAGTATGTCTTTAACATACGTGTGAGTTATGACTCGATGTAAATACTTATCGTCTTGAGGATGACACATTATTTTCATGTTAACCAAGTGAGGCAATACATGTAGATACAAAACAATATCTATAGTCATATGTTAGACTTGTGTATGATATCTTTGCAAATAATGAGTCCAGTTTGTTAGTCTTGGTAAGTCATCTAAGTCATCCATAAACGGGTGAGGAGATGTTGGTGGTGTTGCACAAAGTACAAGTTTTGGAGACTTTGGTTGTGAAGGTGTTTTGGATGGTTGTGAAGTAGTCATAATGGTGGGTGATTTTGGTGGTGGAGTTGGAGTACCTAAGTTTAGAAAGTTCACATCTTGAATGGGTGATGAGATGTTGAGAGGTAATGAGTCCGAGGATGAAGAGTTCAAGTTAATGAAGCCACAAGATCAAATGCTAATCCTAGTGGTTTTCTTAAGTGAATTATTTGAGGTTGAGGATTTAGTCATTTTGACTTTGCTTTAAGAAATGCTAAGCTTAAGGAAAAGTAACAATGAAGGTGTGAAAAGACCATCCCGAATGTGTCGATTTATGGAACTAAGGATTCATGGATTTGATGTTAATCCATACAAAGATGGTAGTTTCTAATGAGATGGAAGTGTCCAAGATCATGTCAAACATCCTAAGTTAAACCATTGAGGATGTGTTGAGTGAGGTATGAAAGATATGCATTAACAACTATCCTAGAAACGAAATTTGGCAAATTAGATTGCGGGATTTATTAAAATTAAACAACTTACCAGAGAATCCACGGCACCAATTTTTTGCAGTGGAACCCTTAATTTGGTGCCGCTTTGGTCCGCTTTGTCAGGAATGGCGGTACCAAAATGCATAACAGACGGTACCAAATTTTTGGTGCCGTCTAATCCGTGGACACCGAAAACTTCACAGACCCATTTTTAGGTGTCGGGAGTTTTCCAAACACAAATTTTGCTTAAAACACATGACACTAATTATTTCTAGTTAGAAGAAGTCGATAACACATACACAAACATAGTGGATCATTGACTTTGACCAAGGGCTAACGGTTTTCACATAAAGGTGAAAATGGGTAAAATTTGATAACACTCGTGTGCTATCCCCTGCATAAACCGGTTAGCATACAACATTTTTCAAGTTATTTTATCATCCTACAAAGTAAACACAACCAAATAGTATCATACACCATTGTTTTTGTCCTTGTACCAAACACTCTCTTAAAACCTCCATTTTCAAAGTACTTGACTAATTTACTTGATACTCATTGCTAAGTGAGTTATGACATTTCATAAGTTATGCGAGATGTTATCATAACCTATGCAAAGAAAGTGATCTAATTCTACAAGCGATGGTAAAACAATTTTCCAACTTAATGCACAAAATCTAGCAAATGTCCTATTGTGCATAAACAAGAAATCGTCAAACAAGTGAATAAATAGCATGACAAGATTGACACTTATATTATGTAAACAAACAAGTATAAACAACAATTTAAAAATAAGCAAGCAACATATATGCAAACAACATATACAAGTGGTCATTTAGCATAGCATAACAAGAAAAACACTTTTCATCATTTTGCGTTTAAGAATGACGATGTATACCAAGCTTGATTAGTTTCCTTTAAACATATTACCAAATTATTTAGTTTGAAAAGAAATTGTATCCAAGTTCTAAGAATACCAACTTAAATTACTTGATTCAAAAATTTGAGTTTTTATGTTAAAGCGAAGCTTAATATCTTAGATATACTGTAGTATTTGGTCTATTTTACCTATTTAAAATTAGACTCAGGCCATGAGAGTATTTTTAAATGAAAGTAGACTCAATTCCCTTTAAAATGATAGGTGGTTCGACTCCTACGGACTTACGGTTAATAAGTTATGAATTTTTAAGTTGGCGAAAAAACTGCGTCTTGTGCGCACCAAGGAACCAAAATTAACAAGGAAGGAGCCCTTTATTTGGTTCCGCCAGTCCGTGGCCTTCACAGAATGTTGAAAAATGTACTTACTCATAGCGAAAAAGTGTAGGACTTACTATATTTGATAGAAAAAATATAACACACATATTTTGTTTATTATTTTTACTAATATGACTTATCTAAACATTTAACAACAAAATTTATAAGTATAATTAGCAAAACATTTTTCATATTATATTTCGCTTCAATGGTAGTTTGATACATGGATCGTGCTCCATTTTAAAAACCATTTGTTTTGAAAATAAGAGCTACGAGGCTCTGGTACCAATTGTGAAAACGTAGAGGGGGGGTGAATACGTTACCATTTAAAAACGTTAGATCTTTAGTATCAAATCGTTTATGAAGCTTGTTATAATATGAAAGTATCAATTATTGTTTGTAACTAATATAAAGCATAGTAAACCAAGTTGTCACACAAGCATAAACATCAAACCACATCACAAGCAATTATAAAAGTAAAGAGATAAAGAAAGGAAAGTGCAAACCGAACACGAGGATTTATAGTGGTTCGGTCACGGATCTCCTTTCCGCCTACTCCACTCCCGAGTACCCAACTCGAGAGTTACTTCACTAAATCAACAAGCTCCCTTCTCGTGGAGAAAACCTTACAATCGTCGCTTACACTTTTTCGGTACAAAGCTAAATACCGGGTTCTAGTTCGAGGTAGAACCAACCTAACGTCGCTTATACAATATTTCCGACACTAAGCTAGATGTCGAGTTCTTTTCAAGGGTACAACCACTCCCACTATGTTTTATGGCCCAACATAACAAACCTTGTGTTTTATGGTACAAACACATAAACCATCTAATCTAGTTTGGTGAAAGTGTTGTGATGATGCAATGATGTTTACAATGATGATCCATGACATAAATGTCTAATGGATATGAATAACTAATCTAAATGATCTTCTTAAATAAGAAGTCTTCAATCAATGAGGATATCAAGAGATCTTGAATCTTCATATGTTGATATGCTTTGGTGAATGAGGATGGCTAGATCTCCAAGCTTTCCTTGGTTGATCAAAATGTAAAGTATGCTTACAACAAAGATGAATGTTAGAAGCATTATGATCATGTGATGATATGGGTGATTAATGTATGTTACTACATGGTTATCTATAGATCTAAAAGATGAAAGAAAGATAGAAAGAATGTGTGTTGGAAGGGATGATTGAAATGAGAAGACAATGGGCTCTATTTATAGCCAAAATGTAATCTAAAAATAATACTTTATTAGATTTGATATCTTAGAATATCTTTCAAGATCTTTCAAATCTAACCAAATATTGACCAAATCTTCTAAAGATATGATGATGCATGAAGTGATGTAAAATTGTATTTTCATTTAGATTAAAATGTTCATGAAAATAAACTTGTAAAATGTATTATGTAACTAGTTTATAAAAGTCTAATTGCCTTTTATAAAATAAAATATCTAGTTAGGTGCTTGTCAAAATAATATATATTTTGTCAAGTGTAAGTAAACTTTAGTACTTGTATGAATATTATAGTTAGTTTACTTGTACAAATAAAAGTATATATTTGTTAGACATTTTACAAAAGATGTATTTGTATAAAATACTTGTGAATGCAAAATGTAAAATGAGGTTCGAAATAGAATGATTAACCTATTAAAATACTTAGTGACTCTAAACGTATTTTAAACATTCTAAATGATTTGTTAATGGGTTTGATCATAATGCCACATAACAAACATGTACGAACTGTGTTGTAACATCGAGGACTTGAGACATCGAGAGGTGTTGAATGTATGTTGAGACAAATGTAATTACAAGTAACTTGTACATTTTACGTTATGTATTACAAGTTACATGTTTGTCATCAATCAAAACAAGCGAGGCTGTATAGATTAAATATCGTAATATTTGCACTAACATATATTGACATCCTATTAAGCTAATAGAGTAAAATCCTTCAAAAATTTAGCATCGCTAACTTTAGGAATCAAAGCTATAAAAGATGGTGTGGAAAACTAGAAGGGGGTTTAATAGTTTTACCGTTTAAAATTATTTTGCTTTGAATAACAATGGGTGAATTCAAACAATATAGAAAAACAAGAATAAATAATATGCAAGTAAAGGAAGAAACGATCAAACCGCAACACTATTGTTTATAGTGGTTCGGTCTACAAGGACTCTTTTCCCATGCCCTACTCCAACCCCGAGTTTCCAACTCTAGAGTATCTCCAATAATCAACAAGCTTCTTTAACCGGCGGAGAAAACCTTTACACGTCGCTTACACAATAATTCCGACACAAAGCTAGATGTCGAGTTCTTCTACAAGGGCACAACCACTCCCAGCACACTAAGTATTTTAAGGACTTAAATACTAACCACTCATACTCAGAAGTTTATGATGGTTTGGTACAAACAATGATGTATAAATAACAATAATTCACACAATAATAAACAAACAAGACTTGCAACAATTTGTTGAAGCTTGGAATGCCTTGATCTTCTTTGCTACAAAAGATGATCACTAAAAATGAAATGAGAATGAGTTAGATGAAAGAGAATGACAGAATGTATGTGCTTTATACTTAGAAGAGATGAGAAAATAACTTGGTTTGGTTTGCTATTTATAGCCAAATGTCTCAGCAACCCACGGATCACACGGAACCAAAAATTTGGTTATGTCCTTGTTAACTTTTTGTTTTGTGGGTCTGACAGAAAATCTCAACAAAATATTTACCATATCTTACTAAGATCTTAACATGTCTAACCAAGATTACATTTGATATTTTGAGTGAGAATCTAAACAGAATATCCTAGAATACTTTCAAGGATTTTCATGATGATGCAACACATGGTGTAATATACATTTTCTTTTTTAGTTTTATATGTTTATGTAAATAAACATTGTAATGTTAGCAAAATTTGTGTAAATACTAATTTGCTTGTAAAAGACTAGAGATGTAATGTGTCTCTTTGTTTAATGACAAACTACCATTTTGTTAATAAATGTTGAAAACATTTTGTGTTTAATGAAAAATTTGTTGCTATATGTAAAAGACTTGACTTGATTTTATACGTTTTCTAAAATGAAATATATTATTGTTAACAAAAAATATAGCAAAGATCGTAAAATATAAATAACGTTTTTAGGCGATATTTGTATTAACAGATGGGTTACATCCTTTAGGAAACCGGCCTGGACGAAAAAAAATAAAAATAAAAACACTTCACCGGCAGAAAATATCCACCGCTCTGAGCGAAAAAAAAAAAAAAAAAAAACTTCACCGCCGAAAATATCCACCGCTACCACCTCTTAAAACTTTCTAATGAACTCAAAAGTGAAACCATCGGGACCCGGAGACTTATCCCTACCACAATCCCACCCCGCATTTTTTATCTCCACATCAGAAACCTCACCTTCGAGAAACCCGTTGATCTTGAGATAGAGTCACTGGATAAACAAAGCCATTTGTATATTGAATCTGAGCATTTGAACAACTAGAAAACCGATTAGCAAAATGTTGGAAGAATTCTTGATTAACTGTAATAGGATCCATAACCCATTCACCGTTTACCGTAACTCCTCTAATAGTCATTTGATATCTCATTTTGTTTTACGATTCTATGAAAATACTTTGAGTTTTCATCGCCTTCATCGCCCATTTTACCTTTGCCTTTTGAGCCAAGTCTTTCTCCCTTACAGATTCCAAATCCCGCCACAACTTCCATAGATCCCTCCTAGAATTCAACAACTCTTCTTGGCCACCGTTTTGATCAACTTTTTATCAATCACCTCTATTTTCATTTCTTTCCTCTTTTAGTTTGCTTTATCTCTATTTTGTTGAAACCAAATCTTTATCTTTTGTTTCAAAAGTTGGAGTTTCTTCTTCAAATAAGACATTTCATTAGAATCCACCACCACAGTAGCAATTTTTTAATGTATATAAGCACAGGCACATTAGCAATTTTTTAATGGGTTAATGACATGTAATAGCAACGTACTTTCTCATTTGTGTCATTATCAGATACGAACCCAAATAAATACCACAATACCCATCCAACTTTCAAATTTTGTTTAATTATCAGATACGAACCCAAATTTTGTTTCATTATCAGTCATCGGTTGTTTGCACCTAGCAGAAATATAACTACACTTCTCTCACATTTGTCATGATGATATCACGATGATAGTTACAAGACTTTTGCCACTAGGCTACATACCCTGGCCGGTTAAAATTGTCATCATAGAGATAAAGTAATTAATTTCATAAGCCCATGCTTCGTGTTTGGGTTAGCTTTGTTATTGTTAACGAGGTAAAATGACCAAAAAGTATGCGAGAATGTTGATTTGTTATTGGAACCCAACCACATCTCAGATCATTATGTGTACTGTAGGCTCGGGATGGATTCATTCTTCAGAAGATCCCAATTCGGTTATTTTGCTGATGAGATCCACAAAACCCAATATTGTGTCCTGTGGGGTCGGGATGGATTCATTCTTCATAAAGAAGTTAAGATGGACCAAAAAGACATACAGAAAGCAAATAAAACAAAATGATAATGAAAAAATTTGCGTATGATAATGAAAATTTGAAAAAAATTTGATGATGAAAAAAATTGAAAGTTGGATGGGTATTGTGGTATTTTTTTAAAAGTTCGTATCCGATATTTGAACAAATGAGAAAGTACGTATCTGATAATGAAACAAAATTTGAAAGTTGGATGTGTATTGTGGTATTTTTTTAGGTTCGTATGTGATAATGTCACAAAAGAGAAAGTATGTTGCTATTACATGCCATTAACCCTTTTTTAATGTATATAAGCATTGGATAATTTGTCTTAAATATTTTATTAATAAAAAATTACTTAACATCCATTTAATCTTTCAGTTTGAAATAGTAAATCTATGCCAAGAGCTTGGCTTCGATCCCAATGGTTTTAAGGAGCGTATCCCAGATGGAGAAAAAATGGGATTGCATATGCTGTTGTTAGGTTTAAAATGGTTTCCACAATCATATCATACAGATGACGACGTTCTAAAAGCACTAAAGGTTCCTGATTTAGTCATTTCATTGGTCAACTCTGCAATTCAAGATTCCCAACCATATTTAAACTCAAAGGTTCCAATTTCCTCAATATGCTCGGAGCATTGTGCAGTTAAATTCTATACAAACACTGGTCGACTTGCTCTTCACGAGGTTAGTCTTAACTTGCATATACATTCTTTTTTTGGGGGTACAATTTGTCTTCATATGATCATGTGAATATGTCCCATATTTATCACCGAGTCTAGGTTACATGGCTTATGCGTTTTGTTCCTACCAAGTAGTATGTATGCATGCTACAGGAAAAAAGAATTACTTTTTCTCTATAAGTAGAAGAGTTATTAAAAAGAGTTCATCTCGACTATCAACACGGAAACATTTAATACAATAATTATTACTTACGATGGGAAAATGACCTTAATAATTCAGATCAT
This sequence comes from Chrysanthemum lavandulifolium, assembly GCA_022545495.1. Lineage (NCBI taxonomy): Eukaryota > Viridiplantae > Streptophyta > Magnoliopsida > Asterales > Asteraceae > Chrysanthemum > Chrysanthemum lavandulifolium. Next base: position 59,863,016 of record CM040240.1, read on the forward strand.
GTTAACCTATGCATGATTCACTTTTTGAAAACAACTACTAATTAATCTAGTTTTCAATGTTTAATTCTGATTAGAAATGAGTTAAAGAATTACCAGAATTGTTCAAGAAATATAGTAAAATATAAACAACCTAATTTTGAATTGAAAAGTTGTTCTCTGCTCCAAACAAAGTAAAACTTAAGTTAAAGTTTGTGAGTGAACCCAATTGCCGCCTGATGTTTCGTTTTAATAGTTGTAAAAAACTTTGAAATTACCAAACAAGAAAGTACACAAAAATACCACAATCAAATCAAGATAATCAATGTTCTTTTATATTTATTTATGCAATGGGGTTTTGTTTGATACTGATGTGAACTATCAGTAATCTAAGTCAACTTTAAAACTAAAGCTGATAAAAAAAAAAAAAAAAACAAACTAATTAACTAAGATTGATTTGAGTTACAAATATTTATTTATGCTATAAACGACTAAACGAGTTTACACTTAGATATTCACTAGAGTATTATTGTGTGATTTAAGTTACAAATATGGTTAGACTTTGAGTGTCGTCATCATTTAACCCTAACAATCACCGGAAAGTGCTACAAAAGTCTTTGTCACCTCAAATTATGCTTTAAAAACCAATCTTTGATTTCAAAAAGTGTTTGATATTTAAGTTTTAATCACAGAAATGATCATATGTGTGACTAAATAATGCTCAAACCTATTACTTTAACATCCCCAGTCCCCAACAAATCCTAATAATCTTTGGTTTAGATTAAAGTTTTAACTGAATAATGACTAGTTTAATTTAAAAATAAGAAGAAAAAAAAAAGCATAAAAAAATTTATATCAGATATGAAGTTCATTATTTTTTTTGAGAAATGATATACTCAATAAATAATTTTTACAAAACCATCCACAAAATGAGTTGTATTCGCCTAATGAGAGAGAATCAAAAGAAAAATGCACCAATCACTTCATGCCACTTCTTTTGATACGGATCGTTAATCAAATGGCCACACAAAATTATGAGAGCTCAAAGAAAAGCTTCCCGTAGGAATCTTATTATTAATCTTCAATAAAATAAAACTCTCACTCAATGTAAAAAGATGAAGAGTACTTATAGGAAAAGAAATCAACCCAAATAAAGGATAGACCCACTTTCCTATTCTTATTGTGGAGATTGATTTAGGAGTATATTTTCCTAATCAATATCTTGGTAATTAAGTAAACTAAATAAGTAAAAGAATAAAGCAATTAAGTCTTCATCAACTTTATATTTAGTAGCCATGCTGAAACGTCAAGTAGTCGTATTGTTCCTGAGATCATATGCTCCTGCATCATCCTCCTCACCTTGAAAAACACTCCCTCTCGAGCCTGCTCCTGCATCATCCTCCCCACCTTCAAAAATACGCCCTCCCGAGTCCAGTTCTTCATCGCTAGAGCCCTCAAATGGTGACAAGTCCGCTACATTGAAAGTGGCTGAAACATTGTAATGACCAGGAAGCTTGATCTTATAGGCATTGTCATTAATTCTTTTGAGAACTCGAAATGGTCCATCAGCTCGAGGTTTCAATTTCCCAAAACGACCACCAGGAAAACGCTCTTTGCGCAAATGAATCAAACAAGATCACCTTCTTTGTATACAACCGTTTCGATGTTTGTTAGCTCGAATTTGATATTGTTCATTCGTCGAATAATCGATCGCGCACTTTTTGTGGAGTTCTTTAATTTGGTTCGACCGATCTTCCCATCAATGCTAGCATGTTCGAGAAGTGGAATTGGTGTCAAGTCAAGTGGAGTGATGGGGTTGCGTCCATAAACTATCATGAATGGGCTCGTTCGGTTGTGCGATTAGTAGAACGATTATATGCAAATTCGGCGAGCAAGTGTAAGATCCCATTGCTTGGGATTATCACCAATGAGACTACGCAAAGATTGCCCAAGCTCACATTGGTAACCTCTGTTTGACCATCCGTTTGAGGGTGGTGGGGCTACTAAATTGTAACTTCGAACCCATACGTTTCCAAGCGTGCGCCAAAAATGACTCACAAATTTGACATCAGCGATCCAAGTGAGTGTCTTTGGAATCCATGCGGTTTAACAATTTAGAAAAATACAATCGGCAATTTGGCTCGCGTCATATGTTTTCGAACAAGGTGCAAAACGAGCCATTTAGAGAACCCATCAACAACTACCATAATCGAATCTTTTGTCTTTGGGTTCGAGGCAAACCCATGACAAAATCCAAACTAATGTCTTCCCAGGAGCCTCGAGGCGGGTAACGGAGTGTACAAACACACATTAGTATGGTGGGTTTTGGCAACATGACAAACTCGACATCGTGCAATGATACGTGAAACATCTCGCTCCATCTTTGGCCAATAAAATTGACCACGGATTAAGTCCAATGTCTTGTCTCTCCCAAAGTGACCCGAAGACCCCAGCGTGACTCTCTAAAATAATCGAATCCGTAATGAACTCAAAGGTACACATAATCGAGCACCCTTAAAGAGGTATCCGTCATGTTTTGAAAAGTCTTTAAAAGGCTCATTGTGACGATGGCTCCAAATATTTCTAAAGTCCGGATCATCTTGGTATAATTCTCAAATGTATCAAAACCACATACCGAACTTTCATTGCAGTGAGAACATGCCGTCGACTTAGAGCATCGGCAGGTATTTGACGATACACTGCTATGCCTAATGATGAATGAATAAGCTTGTAGGAATTCAACCCATTTGGCATGACGAGGTTTTAGCTTATGTTGTCCATTGATATATTTGAGAGCTTCGTGGTCGGAAAAAAGAATAAACTCGTTGGACAATAAGTAATGACGCCAATATTCCAAACTTGGACAATGGCATAAAATTCCTTGTCATATGTAGAATATTTACGACGCTTCATTAAACTTCTCGCTAAAAAAGCTATTGGTTTCGATTTTGGCTTAGCACACCACCTATACCGAGTCCAGAAGCATCACATTCTACTTGAAACACATCATCAAAATTCGGAAGAGCTAAGACCGGAGCTTGCGTAACCCTTTGTTTCAACTCTTCAAATGCGTCTCCTGCTTCTTTAGTCCACGAAATTTTCCGACTTTCATACAATCTGTCATAGGAGCAATATCTTGCTAAAGTTTCAATGAAGCGACGGTAAAAGATGCTAACCCATGGAAACTACGAATATCATGTATCGTAGTGGGTGTAGGCCAACTCGTAATCGCTTCAATCTTTGCATTATCCATTTGTATTCCTTCACCAAACTAAGTAGCCAAGAAAAAGAACCTCGTGAGTAAGGAAGTGACATTTTTCCCATTGGCATACAACTTTTGTTCTCGCAAAACCGAAAAAACTTGCTAGAAGGTGTGACAAATGTTGCTCGGTGTCCTCTAAACACCAAAATGTCATCGAAATAAACGACAACAAAGCGACCAATAAAAGGTTTAAAAACTTGGTTCATAAGACGCATGAAAGTGCTAGGTGCATTTGATAACCCAAAGGGCATCACCATCCATTCATATAAGCCATCACGTGTCTTAAGCGGTTTCCATTCATCTCCGAGTCGCATGCGGTTGATGGTATCCACTTGCAAATCAATCTTTGAAAATACCGTCGACCCATGTAATCGATCAATCAAGTCATCGAACCGCGGAATGGGAAATCGGTATTTAAGCGTAATTTTGTTGATCGCTTACTATCGATGCACATACGAAAATCACCACCATGTTTGGAACTAACAAAGCTGATCTGCATGGGCTCATGCTTTCTCTTATGAGTCCTTTTCAAGTAATTAGTTACTTGTCGATGTAATTCTTCAAACTCTTTTGGGTTCATGCGATATGCGGTTTGTTAGGAATAACCGAACACGGTAAAAATCAATGCAATGTTGTATTTCCTCATTATTGGCAACCCGGTGGAATATTTTCGGAAAGACATCCAAAAATTCAGCTAACAAGGGTTGGATAATACTTGGATTGGATGGTGTAATATGATTTGCTTACGCAACTACCAAAGCAAAGATGATGGGATGTGGGTTAAGTTTTGTTAACCCACAAATTGAGATTTTGTAAGTACTAGTGCATCGGAAGGGTGTTGTCTTGTGTCAAGTGGTGCTAGCATGATATTCATACCATCTTTCTTAAAACTGTATGTATTCCGAAACCCGTCGTGTTTGGTTCTTCGATCATATTGCCAAGGTCTTCCCAACAAAATGTGACATGCATCCATGGGAATGACCTCGCACCATACTTCATCATTATATTTTTTTCCAATCGAAAATTGAACTAGACAACGTTTACTAACCTTGACAACATTTCCTTTTTTTAGCCACGTAAGTTGGTACGGTTCCGGATGGTCTTGAATGTCGAGACCTAGTTTCTCGACCATGCTTGTTGCCACCATGTTCTCGCAACTACCCCCATCGATGATTACACTACACACTTTACCTTTAGGCTGTACATTTGGTTGAAATATATTATTTCGCAACCATGAATCATCATCAACGACTTTTGTCACCTTACGTTGAGAACACGTTGTGTTATCAATGCCTCACCACAACTGGATAAACGACCTCATCTTCTTCATCATTTAATTCTTCCTCATCGTAAGTATCGTTATACGGTGTTGTTTCTTCAACTAAACTCACCAATTGTTTGTTTGGACATTCTCTCGCGAGATGACCCATTCCTTGGCATTTAAAACATCGTAAAACACGTTGGGTTCTTTGAAGTACACGGAATGTCGGGCTTTGTTGTAGATGACTTCATGGGCATTGTTGGTGTCAAAGCGGGATGAAGGTGTAAATCGACTTCCGTAAATCGTCCCTTGTTTTTAACTGCTTTCTCAACTTTAAGGGCGAATCGACATACATCGACAAAAGACCAATACGGTTGCGGTTGTACTACATCGTAAATATCGGGTCGTAAAGCACCTAGAAAACGAGCAATAACTCGTTCTTCTTCTTCATCGACGGCGCATCTCATTCGGTCGATCAAACTCGACAATAAAATCTTCAACCGATGTGTTTCGATGGGTTAAATTGTGGTATTCAAGGAAGGCTTCTTGTCGATGGTTGTTGGAAGGAACTTCTCTTGTAATAACTTCTTCATCTTCGACCATGTTTCTACCCGTGATTTCCCATCTCGCAAAGCGTTGTTTCTTTACATGATCCCACCAAAGGGACGCGCTTCGAGCTTAATGGCCACGAGCTTTACCTTTAGCGGTCGGTACATCACGTAGATCAAATATCCTTTCTCTGTGCTTAACCAATCAATAAAGTCGTGCGGGTGTGCCTTTCCATCGAACTCGGGAATCTATTTTCATTCCCAAGTTACGCAAGGATCATCACGATTTGGCCATAAAGTTATGGTGGAGATTGCCAAAAGGATTGTGATACTCATCTTCCCTGCATCCCGTACCGCGAGGTTCGATTCGGTTTCTTCATTATTCGCATCTCTGTTGAATCTCGAGATCTCGATTCGTTGTTGAAGGCGTTCGATTTCGACATCACGTGGGTCTCGTGGATTGCCATCGTTGCCTCGGTCGGCGTCTCTACGATTGGAATTACGAGTTTGTCTCCCACGTCCGACCATTTGAGCACCAAGAGCTCTAATACCAATCAAATGGCTCAAGAGAGCGGGATTCACAAAAGCTTTCAAACCTTCTCGGTTTCTTCTTTTATTCAAAACTAAAAACTATCTCCTTTAAACAAAATACCAATCCCTATTTATACTAATCCTAGCACCACTAAAATAGGAAAGAAAATAAGTCCCAATCAAATAACAATTGGTTATTATTCTATTACTAAAAATAAGCTAAAAATATAATCTCAACTTGAAAGCATATCTTAGCATCAACATGGCTCGAGTTCGAATTGGTCCATGTCTATCCACATCATTCTCCTCCTCTTGAAAAAACTCGTCCTCGAGTTTTGATAACTTCAAAACCAACCACCGGATCGAACACATAGTCTATCCCTCGGTTTGGCCATCAAACTTAGTAGTGGCATCGTCAAGTTCGGTCTTCATGCAAACCTCTTTCTTCGGCTCCATGGGCTTTCTTTGTTTGTCTATGGATCCACCACAAGTCAATTGAAATAAACTATGAATACCACATCCATGCAACTTCTACATCCATGCAATTGCCAACAATGAAGCCTATTATAGCCTCTTGATTTCCTCTTTTACCGAACAAACATTTAACTCATCCATGATACGCGCTCAATATAAGGAAATACCACCGGTTGGCCGTCGATTTAGCCATCCGATCACCATTTGCAACCAACGGAACTAGACCATTAACGCCACCGATCTCGGTCTTGTCACTCATCACGAAGTCATTCAAAATACCGGCGGATACTTTCACACACTCGAGGCGGCTTCCGATAATCTCTTCTTGAGCGGTACCCCTCTTGAGCGACAACCACATTCAAGGCTCGCGTAACACACCCATAATCTTTATAACAATCGAAATAAGGAGGTGATGAATCAGCGCCAAAATCCGCTTTGCTCTTTAAAGATAACAAACTATCGGTGACATACCGGTTGAATCATACGTAACTCCGGCACGGTCATCCAATAATACCATTCCTCATCCTCGTATTCATCATACGGTAGGGTAATCATAGATAATGTCGCCATTAGGAGGATGCTCCTCATTCCGGTTAACTCGTCACGATGGTTTTACGGTTCCGTTTCCTTCCACGGCGGCGATGATACTAATCCCAATCCGAGGACTAGGTGTTGTAGTCGTTCAACCCACTCAACCGCTCCCAATCCGGGGTAAGCCATGCGAGTCGTTGGGGCGCTCAACCTCATGATCAAACGGATCCAGCACCTCCATCGTTGCCTGCATCGGCGATTCTACGATTAAGATACCCACTTCCACAACGAGCCATTTGAATCAACCAAAGCTACGAAACCAAATGATGCGGATCGTTAATCAAATGGCCTACGAATTATGAGAGCTCAAAGAAAAGCTTCCCGTAGGAATCTTATTATTAATCTTCAATAAAATAAAACTCTCACTCAATGTAAAAAGATGAAGAGTACTTATAGGAAAAGAAATCAACCCAAATAAAGGATAGACCCACTTTCCTATTCTTATTGTGGAGATTGATTTAGGAGTATATTTTCCTAATCAATATCTTGGTAATTAAGTAAACTAAATAAGTAAAAGAATAAAGCAATTAAGTCTTCATCAACTTTATATTTAGTAGCCATGCTGAAACGTCAAGTAGTCGTATTGTTCCTGAGATCATATGCTCCTGCATCATCTTTTTGTGAATGGTTTTGTGGAAATTCTTCTGTCATTGTATCATTTTTCTATTTTTTAAGCCATTCGCCAAAAAAAAAAAAAAAAAAAAAAATGGAACTTGTAATTTTGATGTTTAGATGTGTGTATATTACTTTTGTTAATAAACTCAATATATAGCCTAATTAAGATATGAGAAATATGAAACAAAAGCATAACAAATAAAGTATAATAGTAGATATGAAGTTCCCTACGTTCACAAATTAAGAACATGATGATGAAAAAAGCGAACCACTAATTTTGACAAATTCGAAGCAATAAAATCAATAAACATGTAATATAATAGAAAACTTATATTATCTCATTTTCTTCATCTTCTGCCAATTTTCTGAAAAAAATGAAAAATTAAATAAATAAGAAAAGAAGCAAACTTCGGATTTAGAGAGAACTTCTCCCAGCTAAAGTAAAAAAAAATAGGGGGTTCACTTCCTTTCAGGCTTTTATATGGCAGGGCATAGCTCACTTTTCTGGTTCATTCGAAAGCGAAATTTGTGGCTACTTTTCAAAACTGCCCAGTTTTTCAAACTTTTGTTGTTGAATTCTTATTGGATACATTTTCCCACATATTTTTATTGTAATACAGGAACACGACGAAGAATCTTGGTATTATAAAAGAAGAAAAGGATGGCCTGTAGTTTCCTTCTTTATGGGTGACTCTGCAGAATTCTTCTATAGTGATTCTGGAAATGTGAACGAGGCAGACAAAGTTTTGTTAGAATCAGGAGATGTACTAATATTCGGTAACAATTATAGAGATATATTTCATGGGTTACACAGAATCATCCCGAATTCAGCTCCTCTGCCATTTTTAGAGAAAAGCATGCTTAGACCTGGTCTACTTAACCTTTCTTTCAGAGAAATTTGATTTGGCTACTATGACTTTTTTATGAAGACTGTAATTTTGTTCAATTGCATGCTGAATTTTCTGGTCAACTGGGATAACTTTTAACTTCCAAAATATCCCATGAATGTTTTGAAAAATGGAGTAATATACTAATTAATAGAAATATAACTCAACCTTATGATGAAACTGAGAAGTAGAAGCATGTGTTAGTTTAATCTGCTTTTCTATAGACCATTTCAATGCTTTTGTATATTATCAGAACTCCCAAAGAATAGTCTCATGGCATGTTCTTTGACATATGATGCTGCTTCAGCCCCTCCATGACCATAACAAACAGCGTAAAACAAACTCGGTAGCTAGATTTTCCCACTTGTAAACATCATCACCCAGATGCTTGGCCTCATCATCGATATGGATGTGTTGGTCCTCATTTTATCTGTGTGCTCCAATGTCCATGTGACTTCTTGATCTTATGCTTTTAGTACTGGCCAAACACTTCATTCCAGCCTATCCAAGTGGAAAAATAGATAGACGTTAGTATGTCCATGAACACATATATAAACAATAATCAAACAATTAACTATAAAACAAAACATATCCCTGATTGACAAAAAACAACGAAAACTACTTCCGTTTGATATTTTATTTAGAATTAAATCAATTAACATATGATGATTAAACTATATATTCTAGCAGGAAGTACGCACAATAGATAATCTTTAAAGGAAAGCAAGATTAATTACATACCAATTTTTCAGAAATCGAGACAGCGTCATCAAGAACTATATTGATCGAGTTGGAGGCTGCTCTTTTCAGTCATTTTCATCGTCACCATCATCTCACTTGTTGTTGTTTAATCTTGCGATACTATCATCATCATGTTTGCTTGTAGGTGTTTTTTAATGTTTGGAAATCGTTGTTGGAGAATTTTTTGTCAATCGAAAATCGTTGTTGGAGAATGTTTGCTTGTACACGTTTGGCGGCAAATGTTAAGGTTTAAACTGGCATTCATGATTGCGGTTCACGCAAATAATGTTACAATATGTTTTTGGAAAATTATGAAAACATCCTGTGTTATTTTCAATTTGCACATGTAGTCTTAATTTTTGAAAGTGCAGATCGTCCATGTATCAAAGCGAAATGACAAAATGTCTCAAACTCGCAAGGACGGAGCTTTGTGTTAACTTGGGTTGGCGAGGCCCACCCAATAACATTATACCATTGATTCTATACTACTAAGAGCACTAGGTGCCATGACATACCATAGTTACTCATTCGAAGTTCATTTGCCACATCACTATAACAAACTCCACAACTAAACCCCCTTCTAACTCACAACTAATCTCAACTTACTTATTTGAGGCCCACCACTTATACAAACATTACATATTTACAAAAAAAGCGACATAGGGTACAAATTTTACCCTCGCCTTGCGGCGATGACGGTTAGAATGGCAAGTAATAATAAGGGGCGGTGTCATGGCTAAGCTATGGCAAGGATGGCATAGCACGAATGGCGAAGGATGAAAAAGTCACACGAGTGCTCTAATGTAAATTGATTCAATAAATGAATAAGTTGGCCCACCCAAATTCCAAACCAATAAAAGCTAATTACTATAGTTGAGATATGTGGCTTGGCGGCATAGTTTGTCTTTCATGTGTATCACACAGTTATATTTATTGAGTTTTTCTTACTTGTGTTCAGAGGCACAAGGCTAAGTATGAGTTAAACACATAAAAAATTACAAAAATACTTAAAACTCAAAAAAAAAAAAAAAAAAAAAAAAGGTATTCAGAGAGATAGAAAATTCATAAGTATTTGAGTATTTTTTTTGTAAGTCCCAATATACCTTTAATGTGCTTAATGTGTGATCCCACACAAGTTAGAAATACACATATTTATAAGTTATAGCCTTTCATTTATTAAAATTTTAAAAGCTTGTTATATAAAATATTTCTGATATTCATATATTTGTCTATGTATGTGAAGACATTATTACATCTCAAACTAAAAATTAATATAAATGTTTATATTGTTTCATCTTTAGTACCTGTTTAATTGTGACCTCTCGTTCTTATGTACGTCCTGGCATGAGTGTTACAAAATTAATATTTACAAAGTATCTATACTATATAATATACAATAATACTGTACTATCCCGTTAAAGCATTGCATTAAATTTTATTATTAAAAACACTACTTTATCTAGCACTAATTTACAGCACCCCAATCCATCCATTCACAATACTAATCACGTGATACAACACGTGACCACGGGAGACACTTCCTCCTTACGTTTAGCTCATCACAATCATACCAAAATCATACCAAACGAGAAATCTTGCTCACATATTTCGAAACTCATAAAACCCTTCAATTATGCGTTTTTTCTTGGCTCACAAATATGAGAAACGCGTATGAATTACAGCTTTTTCTTGGCTAATATGTTTTGCAATTAATTGAAAACCATCCTACATATCAACTCCCAAAATAGCTGATTTAGTTGGTGTTTGCAGGCATCCTCAACGATTTGGTAATGATCTTGATTGTGAACTAATTTTGTTGTAATCTTATTTCGTTTTTGTTAATTTTTTGTTTTTATAATTGAATTTATAAAATGGCCATAACCCTAAAAAATATTTGGGCCTTTTTTTTCGCTTTGGTAGTATATTTGAAAATTTAATTTTGTGAAGATGATCATGCAATTAAAAGTATTCTGATTCATATGATCCCTAATTGTCAGGGCGATACAACATAGTATAAAATGAGGATGGTCGTGGTGATAAAGATGCACATCTCAATTACTTACCTAATCGTTGAATATCAAATCAACAAATGGCTACCTTTGTTTCTGGGTATATCAACGATTTATCACCTGTTAAGGACAACATCAAGTTACGAGTGCGTGTTCTTCGGACTTGGATGCAACCTTTGTTTAGCAAGCCAAATATTGTTAATATGGAGATGATTGTTTTTTATGAGCAAGCAAGGATCTACTTCCTATATGCTCCATATATTATACTTTTTATTTGTCCTTTTTTAGATGAATTGTTAATTGATGCTTGTCATTTTTTATATGAATTGTTATTTGGTATGTTCATTTGGGTTTATGTACTAAAAATATCCAAATGTTTTGTTCAGAACACAAGGATGCAAGCAACGGTCAGGATGGCGTTGGTCAGTGGTTTCAAACATCAATTAGAAGAGGGCAATGTTATCATCCTTCAACGGTATAGTCTTGGCGAGATCCAACCGAAGTTCCGCATCGTTAAAAAACCTTTGCGCCTTAGCTTCCTTTCGAATACTGTCATAGAAAAGTGCATAGATTTCACCGGTTCTCTGTATGGGTTTGACTTTCGTCCCTATGGAACCATTACTTCTCTTAAGAATGAGAAAGTTGTCCAGTTTGGTATGTTCAAACCTTCTTATTATTTGTAAAAATTGTCTTTTGTTACATGATGATATGCCAACCAATTGAAACTTTTATTGTTTGAACATTATGCAGATGTGATAGGCTAGGTGGTTGCTTGTGAAGACCTAGGTAATTATGACAAAAACGGCATGTCTGGCAAGAAGAAACCCATCACAATCTTTGATGCTGAGTAAGTCATTCTAACGAAGTTTATAAAGTTTCATTTACATTTAGAATGTATTTAATGAATTTTAAAACGATCATATCTTGAGGCAATGAGTCATCGTGTACCTTGTGGGGTAGTTTTGCTCAACAATTCACGACTTTTTGAATAAACTCGAGGAACATAGTAAGATCATTGATGTCACAGCGCAATCGAAATGATGAAAATCGGGATGGTATGTTCCGCTTTATTTTCTATTTATAGCCAATTATTTTGTCTCGCACTCGAGTCAATATGTATACTTCAAAATCATTAAAATGTTTTGTATTTGTTTTTGAATACACAGGAAAATGGCCATCAAAATGGTTTCAATGGAAAAAGGTTGTTCCTCTTCAACGGCAAAGGCAGATACCGACAATGAATTTAAAGATGTAGATTCTTTTAGGAAAAGGTATCTTAAAACAATATTTGTATATGTTTTTTTAATTAGTTAATATATTAGCGTTGGAATGCCGTCTTAATAACTTTGGTGTGGTTAACCATATGTAGTTTGGTGGCTGCTAAAGGAACGGAGGATTCTCAACAAACTGCATCACGTATCTCAACTGCTTCAAAGAATTCTACTAAAGATGATTTCGTCACCAAATTCTAGTTTAGAAACATTGCGAAAATTTTTTATGTTGAACAGGTAAATTCATTGACACCTTCAGCATTTACATCTACGCTTATTCAGCACTGCAAATATATATAATGAAACCGTAGCATACCAATTTTGAATAGCATGTTTAAAACGATTTCTACCAATTTTGAAGCAAACATACCATTCTCATATTTTTTTGGTCCAAACGTTTGTACAAAAATAACATCAACTTGATATACGTATATGCAGGGTGTTCCGTCCATTATTGTCGCTACAATATTTGCTATCCAAGAGGAGGAAGGATGGTGGTACCTCGGATGCAGGGCGTGCAGAAAGAAGGTGGTTAAGTCTGCAGATATTGTTGACCTTGAATCTGATAGCCAACCAAAACCGGCTGGTGGTCCTAATGAATGGTGGTACTCAAAATGCAATGCTGCTGCTACATCAATCAAAACCCAGTGAGTATATACTTTTCCTTAAACAGACTCTGTTATAGTATTGGTTTTTAGTATTTAGCGCCTCAGTGCATATATACTTTTTTGCATTTAGGTTCCGCTTACAGGTGAGGGTCCAAGATGAAACTCGCACTTTATCAGTTTGTCTATTCAATGATGAGGTCCAGGCTATTCTGAATAATTTAACTGCCTATCAGTTGGTGGATAAATATGGCAAGGTATTCATGCTTATCAACAGTGCTAATTGATTTAAATACTTTGTACATGCTGAATTGTCCACCCATTTAATTGTTGTTATGTAGTCTGATGGTGTCTTCCCAATGGAGATTACGGAAATTGTTGATAAGAAATTTGTTTTTAAGGTGTCTGTTGATGCCAAAAACAAAGAAAAGCTGATGCATGTGTTCAATATCTTGCGTTTGTCTAATGATCCTGATATCATTAAATCTGTTTGTGCTACTGCTACACCGGGGAAGGTAATAAATGAATTTTATTTGTTAAACATTTTTACGCAAACTTATTGTTTTTCTAAGTCATTACCATATAAAGTTTAGCCATTTAATTTATTTTTTGGCTCTCAGGCTAAAAACGAAGCCACCAGTTTAAAGGTTGCTGATGTGACCCCATTTGTAAGTATTCTTCATTAATGATATACTAGAAACCTTTAAGTAGTATACATTTTCTACCGTGATTTGCCACGTTTGTTGCTAACCATTTTCCAAGAGTTAACCTACCTTTTTTGTGATTTTTCGCAGGATTTGTAGTCACAGACCGATGAGAACACAACGCCGGTTGCTGGCCTAAAGAATGATGTCGCGAATGCCGAGCAATCATCTTCTGATACTACGTCTCAAGAAAAAAGGAAGGTGGATCCATTGGATAAGACTGAATTGCTCCAAGGCGAAGAAAATAGTGCTACCAAAAGGACAAAGTTGGTTCTCGACAAGGAGATTAAAATTGAGAAACCGTGAATGAAGTGTGTCTTTTAGTTCCTGCTTTTGAAATAACCGGAAGCTGTGATGGATATCCACATAAACAAAACATTTTTGTTGGGTTATGTTGGTCTTTGATTTTATTTTCCTCGCGTTTGCGATGGTGTTTGAACTGATTTTCCCTGTGGACAATGTCTTATTATGAATAACGCATCACTACTTTGGGCTTGAACAATTAATCGTTGTGCTTAAAGGTGTTTTCAGGCTTTAACAGCTAACATTCTATACCTATTTTCGTCTGTTCTGTTCATTTTGCAGGTAAATTTGTGCTACATTCTCTGGAACCCATATGGCTTGATCAAGTTTAACCACCTTCAGTCCTAAAAACCTGGCACTTTGGCAATATAGCTTTTTTTTTCTACTTGAAAGTTTGTTTGCATAAATAACCAATGTATACTTGCACATTTATGTCATATTTATATGTTCTAATGAATACTTTATGATAATATTCCATCTTTATTTATGACATTTGTATTTTTTTTTAATTATGAACACAGTTGTTTTGAATATTTGTTTACTAGGTTCATGAGAAAATATTACCTTTATGTACATGATAAAACTTTGTATACCATTATCCAAACGCAGATAATGTGTTTCTGAAGCATAATATCCAAAATTTATTCTTTATAATGAATTGTAATTACCCATATTGTTGCAACCAGTGTAACTTTGCTAATCGATACTCATTGTCAGATAAGTGTTATATCTGAAGACAACAACAATACTTCCATCCTATCACATATTGGACAACACTGATATGATATATCTGATAGAACACTGACATTCATATCATCACCAACAAATCATACGACCAACATTAAAAAATGAACATCGATCTGCAATTCATATAAGCATCAACAAACCATTTTGTGAAGCATCTACAAATATAATACTTGAAAACAAAGACACATCTTAAGCAACAACATAGATTGCACTCCATATTTTTAGAAACCACCGATTTACCTAATCATAAAAGGTCATTTGATAATCCAAAAAATAGCAAATATCCTGACCATCCTAACATAACATAACAAGGCATATATCTAGACATTAGTTCAGACCTTACTAACCATACAAAATAAACATAAGTTGTTATAGGATAATTTTTTAACAGACGTGAAACACAGAGTACACCTCCACTTCATCCCCAGCCATATCTGTAAGCAAATGTATGAACTTGAGCCTTATCATTTTGTTGTACCCAAAATTACACTCACGTGCAAACTCCCTCCATTCACCAAATATGTTAACATGCTTGGTCCTTCCAGGATCCTCTTTATGAAACTCCATCTTCATAGTAAAAGTGCAGTCCACATCTTGGTGTATCATCAAAACCTTCCTGTATGTGTGCATCCGTTGGTATTCCATGAATTCTGCAGGTATTGTCTACAATAAACCATTGGCCACCATGTAAATAACTACTTGCTCATAAACATGAATAACGTGTTACAATAAATATGTTTCATAAAATAATAATACTTACGAGTCTTTTCAACACTGTAATCATAGAATAACTCTTATAGAAAGTGTTGCCCACTTCACCAAAGTGCTCTCGATGGCCTGGCCATCGACAAATGTGGTGCATCCTATCATCATCTGACAATACATTTAACCTGTTAGACATGCTATCCTGATACTATCGAATATCACTAATATCTAAGTACACTTTTCTTCCCTGAAACTAAGGATTTCTATAAATACATATATAATTTTCAACTAAATTAGGATGCAAATATTTATCGAACCTTTGTCGTAAAACTCTATAGCAGGTTGCATGTTATGTAGTTGTGTTGCTCCATAGAAATGTATCGGTGTATACGGACTGCCATCCAAGTTAAAAGCCATCAACCTAAACACAATATTATACTCTTTTGTAAACACCAAGATCTGTCCAGCTTGCAAACCCAAAGTGAATTTCATAATATTCCAAACTTGTGGATTCAATTCATATTCATCTGGCTGATTAGGATCATTAACACGGAGCACAGGAACCATAAAGTAGTCTTCTCCACAATTAATTGTAATACGATCAGCCTGGCCTATCCCACTTAAGAAATCAGCTGCAATTCTCTGTAGATGAATTTAACGTTTTGCTTAAATACACATTTTAAGGGAATACATCAACGTACTAATAAAGGTAATACAAGATTACGTTGTATATTAATTGATACCCGAGGCCTGTTTGGAACCGCCCAAACACGGCTCTTAAAACGTGAATAACGGTGGTTGTCTTCATCATATCCCCTGAATTATTTACCATCCCTAATATCGTATCCTGTCATGTAGAAACAATCATCCCCTTCCTGGATGAAATGCAACCAATCTACATACGGACCAATGTTCTCTTTAGCAAACTTTTTCCAATCCTTACCCCTCAGTGTTATAGGTCCTACAATTGGTGTTATAAACCAGACTTTCTTATGAATCCTTGCTGAGTTGGTAAAATATAGATGATTGTTCCCATTGTATCCTTCAAATTCAAATACTTGAGGCAGTTCCTGAATAATTATTCAAAACTTTTATTTACTTTTAATTGTACAATAACACTTGTAAGTGATATTATGGTGTTGTTTTCTTTACCTGTTTCGAAGGATATGTTGTGCGGTTCACCAAAACTACAAACTCGAACGACATTTTCCTACCAAAAACGGAATGGGAATTGCATACCAGGTTTACATTCTATAATAAGCTCATAACCAGCATAATGCTATGTCTTTTTTTTTTTTTTTTTTTTTTTTTTTAATAATTATCAAAATCTATTAACTGTATTTGAATGTATCCACTTAAAAGTATACAACCATAATATCACAAACACGATTTAGTAACCATTATCATAACTTACATAAAATCGTTCTTCATACAAACCAAAATCTAATTCATGTATCCACCAAAATTTCAGTAGTCATATATCGTAAACAATTAAACCATCAAACTCAGAAAATCCTACCATAAAATTCTAACATTATGATCACTGACAGACCATTTTTTGATACCATATACCTTAGTGTTGTACTTATTTCCAACCTATCTGTTAAATATAAAGATAATTTAAAGAAATACTAGTTTCCAACAACAACAACCACATGCATTACTATTGAACTAAGATTCAAACGATTAGGGTATTATAGATATATAACAGTAATATAGTTCATCAAGTTCACAAATATCATGCATTTTTTTCAATGATCAATTATCATCATTAACATATTTGCGTAAACTATCTTACAGGAAGTTGGATAATCTAAAAATTATCATCATGCAAGGTTTTGAAAAGTGGTATACCTAACGACTTCATAGCTACGAATCTACTAACAACTACACCTTTTGATTATGTTTTTCATAATATTTTAGATCAAAATTAGTTATCTTACTAACCTTGGAGTAGATTTCTCAGCTTTGGGATCAATGGGGATGATTTGACAGGGGTGTTAGGGTGCACCTAAAACCATACCATGTAATGATGTTTCAACTTGGCAAACGTAATATATCTATATACACGCAAAAAATATCTTGACCTTTTGGAATTTTGTAGTTGACCGGGATATGTCAAATGAGTCGTTTGGGCCATTTGTTTTTAATGGGCTCAGTTCTACTATAGTGATAATAAGCCTAATGTATACTCCTACATATGAAGCATTCACAAGGTATAAGTTAAATCATTTTCTTTTTGCCCAAAAACATTTTGGTATCACAATAAAACGTGTGTGTAGGACAATCAGAGGATCATAGAAGTATTCTAAATCCAAAGTTGTTTTGAAATACAACAAATCTATGTTCTTTTTGATTCAGATGAAGATGAAATCATCTTGATATGTCATAAAGAAAATGTCAAGATGTAGTACTTCAGGTTGTCCTTCTAAAAAGTAAAGTTATCTTAATAGGCAATTAAGCTTAACTTGCATGCTTATTTAATCAATCTGCTATATAAACATTGAAGTATAACAAACATTCAAAAAAGGTACTAAGCCATATACTATCCTCCAGTTTTAAATGGGAAGTAACCCAACTAAAATGCTTACTACATACAAAAGCAAGCATCTTTAAACAATAACATACACTCCTAAAGGGAAGTAAGCTAATTAACAAATGACTACATATAATACATCAGTAGTGAATTTGCATTAGTATAAAGTAGTTGATTCAACAACATTAGCAATAAGAACTGATTGTCAACATACGAAACATGTCGTATGCATATCGATAACACCTTAAACATAGTAGGATAATAGACGGTAGTCATTGTCATGTATCCAGACATTATTAAACTTAACATATAACCAAACTACTAAAGTCTTGATATTAAACATAGATTGAAAAGACACAGACCCACTGAAGCCTTAAAAGAAAAGACGTCTTGGCTTCAA